>OY015312.1:35180039-36380039 GCA_955612985.1 Cheilosia scutellata | reverse complement strand
AAAATCCAATTTATCAAGTTAATTAGAAAATTCAAGTGACATCTCTGTGTGACTATCTATGAATTAGGACACTCTCTGGCCAAGCAATATGCATAATTTGTCGACTGTCAAGTATTATGCAAGAGTCAGAATTATCGTTTCAATGAATCCAACTATCAGAGCGCGTATAATTCCAAAAGATAATAATTCATTTTCAGAGAAGAGTGGAATTTAAGCACTAAATGGAATGAGGAGGCTGTTAGGGTTTTTTTTGTTATTCATTCAATTAACAAGGACATAAAGAGTTATGGAAAATTGATTTAATTTCATGTCAAACAAAATGCTGCTTTATAATTTAATAGCGTCATGTTTTTTTTTTTAGCCTTTTGGGAAATATCTAGGTACTAAAGTACTCCGCAGGCGTTTTTTAAATTTATCGATTCAATATAATGTACATGTACATGCCAAAGGCAGACATAATATTGACAGCAAAATGTGTGATAATAATTTAATTTTCACTATTATCAGTGGTAAAGGGTGACATGGAAAACAACAAAAAAAAAGTAGGTAATCAGGAAAAAAAAATATGTCATCGGTTTTCAGAGTATCACCACATTTTTAAAGAAGATTCCAAATCCTGGGACCTGGAGTACGCAGGTCAGAGCAATATCGGTACATTGTGCTACCAAAAGCAGAAGCTCCTTTTCTCCTTTCAATATTTCTCTCCAAACATTTACTAAAATCTACCTAAATTTTGAAATTGAGTGTGTGGTGGATAAGTGTCAGAAGACACAGAAGACAGCTGTTCTTAGAAAATAACTTCCTTCAAAAATTTATCGATGCTAAAAAGTTTTTTTATTATAGCTGCATATTTTTTCCTTTATTTGTCTGCTTCAAGGACTTTTCTTTGGTTCCAAATTTTGAACTTTTCCAATCCTTATTAAAAACCAGTAAGACAATTATCTTCGACTATGCCGAAGCTCAAATACCCGGTACTATATTATTGTAAAATAAAAAAAATATTTTAGTATTAAAAAATTATATATTTGTATGGGAGGTATGGGTACTTTTTATTCGACCAAGCTCATTTTTTGTGGGCGCAGTAGCGCTGTGCTTAGTGTGCTGGACTACTGTGCGAGGGATCCCAGGTTCGATCCCCGGAAAACACAAACTACATCTTAAGGTTTTTTTCTACTGCGCCACCTCTCGCGAACGTCTGACAAACAGCCGAGAGTATAACTGTCCTGAAAAAGCTTCTCAATTCAGCCGTTCGGACTCGGAAACTGGGAGCTAGTAGTAGTTTTCATCCGATCTTGCTCATCTTCGAACTTAGCCTCAGTTTGGTGGATAAAAGCTTACGTACCAAATTTCAAGTCGATAGCTCTTAAATTACGGCCGTAATCGTGCGGACGGACAGACGGACAGGCAGACGGACATCGCTAGATCGACTAAGAAAGTGATGCTGATCAATAATATATATAGTTTGTCATACCTACAACGCCTCCTTATGGGCGTTACAAATGGAATGACAAAGTGAATATACCCTCACCACAGTGTGGTACCGGGTATAAAAACGCATCCTTGTTTCGTTTCCACAGCACCAAAACACAAAACCACCCGATCTGTCAAAATTTACCTTGGGAAAAATTGCCGAACCATTAATGGGAGTGCTACATTTTGACAGATACATGTAGTAGGTAGGTACAGTCTGAATTGAAAGTTTGATTTTTTAGCTAGAGCTGCACACCGTTCGATTAAATGAATTCGTTTAAATTTAGCTACACTCTAAAAAAAAAATCGTGTAATTTTACTATCATTAAGCGAGGAAACTACTTGCCTACCATAATTGCAGTATTTTTACACACGTATCAATTTTAAATATTTAATGTGTAAATCTTAAATCTTTGTTGTGTAAATTCTAACATAGATTTTAAATATAAATGCGTATTTGTACACTTAAGATGTTCAATTTAAATGTACATCTACATAATTACAGTGAACTCTCTCATAAGCGGACACCGACGGTACCAACAAATTTGTCCGCTTATGAGAGGTGTCCGCTTGTGAGGAAAAAAACCTTAATTGACAAACTCGAGAAAATAAACACAACATACAAGCCTATTAAATCCTTATATGTAAAATAAGGGTGAAATGGAATTTTATCTAAATTTGAATTTAGACCGATAGGATTATTTGTATATGATACAAATTATTTACGAATAAAAATATACACAAACAAAAACAAAGGCTTGAAAATGTATTTTTACATTATTTAAAAGTAGGTATGTATGCACATAATTATGCACATTTTTTACCCATTAAGCGGGCAAATAGTTTGACCAGTTTTAAATATTTCAAACAGCTGTATCATTTATGTTTTTTTCATGAGCGGGAAATAAATGACCCAGAATAGGGGCTTGTACTTTGTACTTTAGTATTCCAAACATAGACGGATAGTCGACGGTTTCCACAGCCTACTCTCTTCATGACTTTGTGCTGGGCCACACATGCCTCCCCATGAAAGTCGTGTCGGGCGAGACAGGTAGATTTTTAGGTTAGTTAGGGAAAGAATGGTAGAATACACCGAATTCCCTGTCTCCCCCGATAAGACTTTCATGAGAAGGCAAGTGTGGCGTAGTACTTTAACATACCCCGAACAGACAGGCACAGTGGCACACGCCACAAAAGAGGAAACAAAAAAAAAAAAAACAAACAGCAGAACAGAGTAAGAAACTTAAACAAGTGCTCGAGTTGTGTTTTGTTTGTCCGTTTAAGAGAGAGCTAAACCCTTTGCGGTTCTGAAATTGGGTGTCCGCGTCCGGTTATAAGAGTCCGCTTATGAGAGAATTATTAATATGAAAAATTATGTATTTATTTCCGTTCTTTGAAATCTGTCCGGTTATAAGAGGTGTCCGGTTATGAGAGGTGAGAGGAGGAGAGAGTACACTGGTTTAAAATCCAACAGAATTTTAGAAAGAAATGCTTATAAATCAACATAAAATGTGTAAATTCAAACCTTTTATGTTTAAATTTGTAGCAAAATTCAACACATAATGTGTAAACTCCAACAAAATTGTGTACGAAAAAGGTTACAATTAGACTTTTTTTATGTAATTTTGCTTAAATTCAATATTCAATGTGTACAATTAAACAAAATTGTAAATCGTCAGAAATTTTATTCAAAACAATTTAAAAACAAGTAAAAGTGTTATCAACGGCCTTGATATCCTCCACTGCAGTGAACCTGTCTAAACGAAATAAAACAATCCAAAGATGCTTAAGATATTCTATTAAAAATTATTGAATTAAAAAAAAAAAAAATCCGTAAAGAAAGTAAAAAATACTTCTTTCACAAAAAGATGCGATGGGACTTGGGAGGGCAAAAGGCACAACCGCTTCATTCAAAGGTCTGATCACGTATGAGCTCGCAAATGCACCGTCACTCACAATCGTATTGCAAATTTAAACATAAAATGTGTAACTTTCATCAGATGGGTGTAAATATAAGCACTGGTTGTTGGTCTTTAAACATTGTGTGTCTAAATTTCATAAGGTGTTTATATTTAAACAAAATTTGTTTATTTATAAACATTTTGAGAGTAATGTTTAAACAATAATAGATTACTATTGAATAATAGTTGTTGAAACGTACACAAAATGTGTATAATTTGCAACAAATGTTTGTAATATCTAACATTATGTGTTTAAATTTTTTTTTTACCTATTGTCGTGTGTATAAACACGCAGCTTGCCTATTTTTACATTAAAAATTACATACAATTTCATAGTAATTTTACACGCATTTTTTAGAGTGTAAGCTGTCAATGTTTATTTTATTTTTGGGACGAATGGAAGGGACCTACGATTGTTTCCTGAGTTCGAAAGGCTGAATCGAGAAGCTTTTACAGGATATTTGTAAGACCTTCGCGAAAAGTGGCGCAATTGAAAAAAAAAATGTGCACGACTGGGTCGCACGAAACTTTCTCGTTTATTGCGAATCTCGAAGAATCTCAGAGTCATTTCAGCAAATTTTACGTTTAAAATCATACCCACTTAAGATGTACTCAGGTTTAGTATCTGAACCCATGTTATTTAAAAACGTAATACATACTACATAAACATACGTATTAGTTGCCAACACTTTATTACTTACTTTCGAATTTCACCCCGAACAACTGACACATAAAGGAGGCAATCGAATTCCCATTTTTTGATTATTTAAAATAAGTGGTCTCAATGGTCGGGATTTGAGTAGTCATTTTTGAGAAATATTCATAAAACGGCTATAGCTATTCGAGTTTTCTGAGAAAAACTAAGTACGTGATCATGTTTAGAATGCTTATGTTGTCTTAAATATGTATTTTGATCAAAATCGGTTGGAGCCGTTTTTTTGTAAAATTATGCTGATAAATGTTACAACTTTGGATTCGAAAAGCACTATTACTAAACTGTTTACTTGAAAACTGAGTACCTACGACGTAATCTTCAGGATATAAACATTACCTAGCAGTTATATATTCATCCAAATCGAAATGGCGTTTTCGAGATATTAGGAGTTTTTTAAAGTACTATTTTTAGCGATTGGGGTGGAAAACGAAGGACGCATTCATGGTTCAAAAAACACTGCTTTGCAACTGTTTAGCAACTGAGCAAAAGGTATTACTATGGATTTAAGCATTACCTGCCGGTTACATTTTTATCATAATCGAAAATGTCGTTTTGGAGATATGAGCAGATTTTTACTAGCTCCTTTCAATGGTACTATTATTATTGATTTAGGTGGATATCAAAGGACGCAGTCTTTCTAGAGAAAAACTGAGTTTGCTATCAAGTTAAAAATGACAATAATACCTTTTTTTTAAATGTTTTTTACCGTTTTCGAGAAAAAGCCAATTTTCAAAACTGTCGTTGCTGGACTTTTTAGCGAAAAACTGGGTATGCAGTCATGTTAAGCACGCCTACATTAACTCAACTGTCAATTTTGGTTTAAATCGTTAGAGCCGTTTTCGAAAAAATCTAAATTGTTTATCGATTTGAAACTTTTTAATGCGTTCAAACTTCATCGCTGTTGAATATGCTGATCGCTTCATCTAACTCTAGCGTACGTACTCTAAAGATATTCAAGCGGAATTCTGTAACAATTGGGTTATATACTGCTAGAAAGTGGTAAACGTTCTCACGATCTTTCCGGTTACATATGTTGCACAGTATATGAAGATCTGGGCAGTGTGGAATATAATTAAGGATTTGCTAACTTAGAATACGAAATATGGTGTGTCCCGTAGATAGTTATGTATATAAGATTGGGATTCACTCTAGAATTGGAACATCCAAACAAACAAAAGCATATTCCATTCACCTGCCCCGAGATAACAGCATTAAATCCTGCCTATTGTCCTTTTTTGCTCGCATATTCTAGATGATATCCTTTGACGGCTCGGGCACCAGACAGGTTAGCTATAAGTTAAAGTCGGATTGTATATCCTTCTGCATCACCAAACAACTCGATCTTTGTGCTGTCTGTGTTTATTTTTATATAGAAAGCATTTAGCGAATCCCTTAAGCTCCGAGATAAGAAGTATCCTGTTTAAATTAGTTTTTTTTTTTTTTCGTTTTCTAGATGCAGAACATATAAAAAAAATTCTTTACTAAATGCACGGAATGTTGTCCAAGTCCCTCAAGGATAACTTCTGTTGCAGGTACACGTAGACTATATACTTTTTCTTATTCTTTGTATTTTTATAGTGAAATGTGAATTTTCGAATATGATACAACCCTGCTCCTGGGGTATGCATATGCATGTCCTATATTATAGCTTTGTGTAGATGTCATGAATATTCAATTTGAAAATCTCCTGTCTATGTCTGAACGGCGGATGTCTGGTATTTGTTGTCCTCTCTTGGGTGCTGTTTCACCATTTAAATGTTTTAGAGCTAGGTACCTACAAACTGAATTTTTAAATAAATTTGGACAGCATTTCATTTCGTATGTGCGATTTGTCTATGATTTTGTGTTCACAATAAACTGGGTGGCGTCCCTTAAATATGGTTCCATTCAAACTTTAGTCCTTGAAAATTCACAGAAAATTCGTTGTGATGTAAAAAAACGCAATATATTAATTCAATTACGTAGTTATTTTTCTTAGCATGGACATAGGGCAGGGTCACAAATGCCTTCCCATGAAAGTCGTCTCGGGCGAGGGCGAGATAGGTAGATTGTTAGGTTAGTTGAGAAAAGTATGGTAGATTATACACTGAAAATTCGTTTTCTTAACTACTCATTTAAAATCAACCTTCCTCGCCCGACAAGACTTTCATGGGAAGGCATGTGTGGCTCTTAATATAAAAGATGCGTGCTAATTTTGCATTTAGTCGGTTTGCTTTTTAGTCTTCTATTGCGAAAGGCGAACCTTTAAAGCTTTAATAGCGCCTCCAGATGTTTAGTTCTGTAGTGAAATTGCTGTATTGTTCTCGTCTTACTCTGTTTACGCTTGGTTTCCAACCCATTTAATCAGTTCTATGCCAACAATCGTTGATTACATGAACCTTTACATTACTTGTACTTTTTTTTAGCTGTAAAAATTCCGACCTTCATAATCGACATCCCTATAGACTCTCTACCGATGTTGCTCTAGCCTTGTACTCCTGCCATCTTCAGAGCAGTCTATTAGAAAATCCTATTCACGCAGAGCGAAAACCCTTTAAACTTAGACATGCAAAAATAAAATATCTATAAAAATGGATATGACGTCAAAAATATGCCCAGCGTCGCGACACACTATTGCGAATAGTTTGTCCTTTTATGTTATTTGGGGGACACGAAACGAAAAAAGAGAGAGCAGAAGCACTCTCTAGCTCTTCTTCGCGTTCCATCATTTCCCTTGTGCATAAAAAGGCCGGGGGATATATGTACTACAAGTACCTATATATATATAAACTTTTTCCGTAGTATAAAAATGTTTACTTTTTATTAAATTTGAATAGCGAAATATATTTGCCCAGTCAAGTGGCATACAGTATAGCGACACAAGGATAAGCGCTACCGGCTCGGCGAATGGGATGGTAGCGGCTGTAAAAACCGGGCAATAAACAAATTTCCCTATGGAAATATATACCATTAAATGCTGTTTTTTTTTTATTCATTTTAAAAGGGGTGAACCAAGGGATAGAATAAAACCCGACAATTGAGGGAGCATTGCTGTGAATTGTGTTTAGAAGAAGAATTGTAGTCACGACGAGGATGAGTGAAATAGTGAAACAATTACCAAACAGTGTAAGAAGTTGCTGCTACTCGTAGTTTATGAAAATAAACAAAAATGAATTGTAACTGTAGGGCATGGAAAATGGTCATAAAAGAGAATAGTGGATGTGGTGCTCTCTGCCATTCATAAGGTTAAACTGTAGGTATCTGCGCTGTTGGTTTTGTATTGCAAGTCCTTGGATCACAGATGGGGAGATTTAATTTGAATGTTTTGTGCTTAATGTCAGAGTATGCGTTTGTTTGTTACCTATGGATCTATATGTTTTTTGCAGGTAACGAAAGCCTAGACCTATTCACCAAGTAACTCGAGTAACTAAAGTTTCTAGTCCAGCTTTGAACCCTATTAGACAACAGAATTAAGCGAGATCTTATCGACGACGCTCTGTTAAAGACACATTCTGTAGGGCTTTAGACCACTGGGCACAATTGGACTGTGGTCAAAATGGTTTTATTCTCATACTGCACAATAGCTCCTCTAGATCCACAGACACTCACATCATAGAAATGAAATCCGAAGCTTATAAAACCGACAGAATCTAGTAATCGACTGGGACATCTTAAAAATAATTATGAGCTCTCCTCCTGAACGCCGTGACTCAGTCGTAAGTGTGCTGGACCACCGAGCGAGGAGATTCGGGTTAAGTCCCCATAAAAACTCCAATTACAACTCTCGCAAACATTTGATAAATAGTCCGATATTCTGTAATTCGCTAAAAAAATCGTATAACTATAAGCTAGTCTCCTGGTCCGACAGCTGTAGTTTTAGCTTAGCTATAGTTTCATTTACCAACAAGATTAAGTTAATTGCTTAATTGCGTTAGTCATAGGCATTTGACAGGTTTAGTCATAGTCATCGGATTAAATTTTCTAATTACATTCCAATGTTTGGCAAAAGCTTGGTGGCCCTCGCACTTACTCCAAATCCAATAGTGACCCCAACCAGGCGGCTTATAGGCGGGCAGCATGACCCCAATACATATTTCAATGTTTATGAAAAATGAACTTTCTCCGAAACGTATGAACTAAGTCCCACTGCAAACCTACATATTTGTGGGACTTAGTTCATTTTGGGAGTTAGTTCCATATGGGACTTCTTGCTTGTGTTCGTAGGGCCAAAATAGTGGTGGCAGCCCGTTTCAAAGTTCTTCTTCCCTCTACCAAAAATAAGTGGCTTCTGCTCGGGCTATGGACCGGTATCAAAGGAACTCATCAGTTAAAAAATGTAACGTCTCTGAGGTCGTCGCAGTAGCCATGTACAAAGACTAAACATGCCCGGTAAAAAGTTGTCAGAAGCTAAAGAGACTAAGTTTCTGTCTATCTCAGGAATGTTTATCTAGAATATTAATTTTCCAATGATCGCATAGTTATCTTTGTATAATACCGGCACCGCTTTGTCGACAGGAGCAAAAATGGTTTACATATATGAAGTCACCAACCACCAAGGCATCAAATCTAAGACAAATTTTACGAATGTTCAATAATGGATCCGTTCTTTCCAAGAACACACAAAGATGCTCAATTTGATTACACAAAAGTATGTAGACCTAGACAGTGGGAAGTTCATTAAGTTTAATATTTCTAATTTTAAATTGAGCAGAGTATCGGAAGTTTTATTGGCCATAAAAATTGCTGTGCGTCTGCTGGTAGTTATCTGGCTCCCAAATTGAATTTTGAATTAATTCCATCGGTAGGTCGTTTTTTGTTATCCTACAACACTAATGACGACGATTATAAAGCCGAAAACTATTCCTGTTTTTTTTTATTGGTTTTTTCATTCATACCATTGTCGTTCTGAGCCAAAGGTCGAAGGCAGTAGATTAAATGTTTTATGTGGGGGCAACATTTTATGGTATAAATAATCCGGATCAAAAATCAGAATGTATAGAACAAGCAAGCAAACAAGCTGATACAATAGACAAACAAAGGACACACGCACAGAAGATGATATGTTATGATAGTGAAGTCATCCTATTTCGATTTGTTCCAGCACATTGTTGTTCACTTATAGATGTGCGGGTTGGGGTACAAATGGATTTGACACCTTCTAAGTTATTGTTGGTAAGGTCTTTTGTATAAGATGAGGAATGCTCACAAACTTTAATTTGCTTTTACAGAACATGATACATAAAATCCTATAAGCTCTTGGCTTTAGAAATACATTGCACATGAGAAACTCGAACGTAAGGACATTTTAACAATCCATAGAAGGTACTTATAGGTTAGTGTTATATGATATACATATAAGAGTAGAGTATATAACAGCTCTGTTTCATTTTAAAGACATTATAAAATTTCTGTGTCCCATTAAATGTCCCCACATGAATATCCACCACTATCCGACAAAATTCGCAATACAAACATTAACTACAATCACACAAATTGATATGCAAATGCAAAACATATGCAAATTGAAAATAAATAAAATATACAGATTTACTTTATTGAAAGTCCTTTTCGAAGGGACTACCACTACACAATCGAATAATTTAAATAATCCTCTCAAACGGCATAGCGCAATGATGGATATTCTATAGAGATTTGCAGGGATGCACAAAAAATTAGAAAAATTGAACAAAAATGAAAACTGTTCATGAAAGGACATTCGGTCGTTACTAAATCTGCTTCGTTGAAGCGTATATTGAAATTCCAATTCCTATTACTATTTTTTTATTTTTTCTATTTTTGGATTTCTATTCGATTCCACAAAGTCGGGAATTTAATATTCATTAAACTGTAGCATAGAAAGACATATGGACGTATGAACACTGAACCCGGTACGCTTATGAGTATAAAAAGAGAATATAACAAATTCCCTATGTTAGAATTTTTATTGCTTTTTAGTTTTCTCTATGAGTCGATAACGGATTAAATTCTATCGATTTTAACTCAATTTGCAGGTGAATTTCATAGTGGCTAATCGGTATTGGTAGAACAAATTGTTTCCGAATATATTTTTTTTTTTTCTAATGGATCAAAACTCCATGGGGAGCTGATATTACTTTACCCCTGAGAGTTTTACACAATATGAGCATCATAGATACTGATGCAAATAATTCGATATCACTTATATAGAGACTAGAGACTTTTTTTTCACAGATAAGATAATTACAATATATTATACAAAGTTAAATTCTACTACAAATAATTTCAACTAGAGAAAAATGAGTGGATTTTCATATTTGTTCGTCAAAAATAACAATGGATAAATTAAACGGGTGGGATGGTCTTTTTTTGTAAAGTTAGTTTACAATTTCAAAATTAAAAATTTAAACATTAAGTAATATATAATTCCTTAAATTAACACGTGGGCGCAGTAGCGCAGTGGTTAGTGTGCTGGACTACTGTGCGAGGGAGCCCAGGTTCGATCCCCGGGAAAACACAAATTACATCTTAAGGTTTTTTCTACTGCGCCACCTCTCGCGAACGTCTGACAAACATCCGAGAGTATGACTGTCCTGAAAAAGCTTCGCAATTCAGCCGTTCGGAATCGGCATAAAATTGTAGGTCCCTTCCATTCGTTCCAAAAATAGAAACTCACACAAAACGAATGGTTGCGAGAAGCTAGGCCTTGGGTGTCACCGCCTGTTGCGCCGCCTATTTATTTATTTTTTTTTTTTTTAAATTAACACGCCGCGACTTTGCTGGTCCCCAGGAATTGTATTGCTTAAATTTGATCTTGTCTAAAGGTGCTAGTACACGGTATGTAGCACGCCACATATATACAGGACAACGTTCTTAAATGTTGCAGATTTTACAATAGACTCAAGAAATACTTGTTTTTTCTTTTATAGTAAATGCCACGCCTCTTTGTCTATTCATTATTTTGTAATACACTTCATACACTTGTAATATATGCCAAGTCACTAGACTTCAAGGCAAAAGCGTGTATTAATATTAAGGTGTATTTAAATAACCTTGTTGTATGAAAGGCCACGCTCCGTTTTCTAATCCCGCCTACATTGTTCGGATAATGCTGACATCAACGTTCCAAATTTAACAGTTTTAATCCCGAAATTGTAAAATTCATTCCCTTCGTAAGAAGAATTTATTTTACTTAATTGAGTAAAATCTTTCCCTGTAAATAATCAGTATAAAAAGTAGCCTATGTCCTTCGTTATGTCCCAGACTATCCCCTTGCCAAATTACATTACGATTGGTTTAGAGATTTAGTCGTAACAAAGAGACAATCAGGCAGATAGGCAGACATACAGAGTTGCTTTCGCATTTATAATATTTATTAATAAGGACTAGTAAGGGTATTGGGATTATGTCATTGAAGAAAAAGAAAAGACAGTATTTTAAGATGGAGATCGAAATTAATTTTATAAAAGAACGAAACATCAAAACTTCAAAAATGCTTTGATACCCTCCACTGCCTACAAGTCATGCAAAATGTTTGCCATGCGAGTACTGTACACGTACAGTACACCCATGGGTCTAATGTTAGTTTTGTATGGAAGGTACCAAAACTACTTGACCGAAATAGGCCACTTTCAATACCAACCTTACAACGGTAGAAAGAAGTCCTCTCACAAAATTTCATTCACCTAGATCGATTTGTGTCAGATAGGCTGACAGACAGACGGACATGGCTAAATCGATTCAGAATTTGATCCTGATTCAGAATATATTATATATACTTTATGGGGTGTCCGGTGACTCCTTTCTGCAGTTACAAATGTAATGAAATGACATATTGAATATACCTTCCTGTTGGAGGATATAATAACCTTAAATAAATTAAAACATTGTAAATGCCGGACTGGAAGAATTTTCAATACGCAAAAAAATGATTCAATGTAAGCGATTTTTCCAGCAGATTTTTCATAGGTAGGTAGGTAGATAGGTCGAAGGGGGGTTTACATCCAGCCTGTGGAATTCAAAAAGGTTATCAGTTATTTAAGGCTACTCTTCGAAACGCCCGCCCTCAAGGGAGTCGAAGAATGGTTTGCCCCAGAGATCACTGTCTGACCGTGGCTAGTGCCAGACAGGCGCATTGAGTGAGAGTTTCTTTTTCGGCTGCGTCATTGCAACAGCGACAGTGTGTATTATGCGGGATGCCTAATCTGACCGCATGCGGATGGTCCTTTATTATAGGCCAGTGCCCTGTTAGTCTGGAGATATCTTTTCGTATTTTACTTAGAAGGTATGTTGTTTTTTTCGAACTGTAAGTTGGAAACATCCTATTGGATATGTTACAGTTCGGTAGTCTCCTCCGTCTATGGTTGGCCTTCGATCAGAATTCTGAGGAGATTTTTGTCTTTATTGCGAATCGATGTGAATCGATTCCGCAAGTGAACGGTGGAGAGCTGAACCTTGCCTGGCTAGCTCGTCGTTCCCGACTGGGAAAAATTGTGGATATATGAGTGTGGAAATTGAAACTGCCTCAAAATATTTGTAAATAGTTAGGTATTGAAAAAATGCATCACTCCTAAAAAAATTGCATGACCACTTTATTTGGGCTTTTCTAGTGATAAGGGATATAATCATCCGATCTCACAGATTTTTATTGTTTTTTTTTTTAATTCAATCCGTAAATTTTAAGTTATAATTTCTTGACTTTTCATTGCATTATATGACATATTCAGAACGCTTATAGTGACCTGCCACACTTATATGAAGTAAAGCTCTTCAAAATTTATCTGGCTCGGGCGGTCAAGTCCCACTCGAATTCAATACATCCAGGATAGCATTTGACAGATTCAATTTAACGCATAGTCAATCCCCTGACACCGCAACAATCAATTGAAATGCTGAATACCCAAATAGGCAACAACAGCAAAACAAATATCCTAGCGAGGACATTGATAATGAAAAAGGTCGTTGAAATATTTATCGTATCGCGGCGCACTGTATGCCAATGTTGGCATTAACCATATTTATCTGAAGAGGATGCCACTACCAGCATACCCGATACCCACCTACCCGCCATATGCATATATGCGCGCCGACAGTCGAGGCGATCAATGTATGGGCGTCAAACAGTCAAAACGACGCACCACTACCCCACCTACATAGTTTGGCAAATGGCAATGGAAATGATTTTGCGAACAATGAACGCGTTAATTTCACACTTGAGTCCTTGCGTCTGCATATAGTAGACAAAGGTTTTATGAGGGATATGAGGCCATAAATAGGTATAAAAATAAAGGACACCGCCCACGCCCGCCCATCACTGCTCCACAAAGTTGAATGCGTTACGTGTTATTTCGCTTTTAGCCCCGAACAGGTGTGAAGTTCGCTATCGCTCGGATAATGGGAGCAATTATTGTAATTGCACTCACGAACATATGTTGCAGACGTTTCGCTTGCCATATTTGAACGCTGCATGTCCTTTATGGGTTCGATGAGAAAGCGAACTGGCATTGGGTTGGGATTCAGGGGTGTAAGTGAAATGGTTAGCTAGCAGCACAACAATGTGTTCCATTCCGACATTCTGTCGCATCTAGAATGAAACGAAGCGACCGGTGGGTTCCTGGGTTGGGAGTCCTGGGGTGAGTTCGGATCGGATTGGAAATTAATTATTCGCTCGCATTTGTGTTTCTGGGTGAGGCAAGGCGAGGATATGCCTTAACGAGATGCGATAATTTGATTGTATTAATATGCGCTGTCCTTTCTCCGTTTTCAATTTAATCAATATTCGATGCAATTACAGATTATAAGTGCTGGCCTCGTCAAAACCAATTGAATGCGATATAAAAAGAGGGGCGGCGATAGGGAGAATATAGTAATGAAAAGGAAGTGATGAGATAGCTTTCACGTGTTGGTAATTAAAACGGTAGCAATCAGCCGCATTGTTTGTAGCCAAATGAATTTTAACGAAGTGGTGAAATGTAAAATTGCAAACAAAAGTTATTGAGATACACTTGAGACTCAAGTGTAGATATACTGTGATCTACTTTATAGACCGAACGCACCTTAGATACGGATACCCACTTAACATCGACTTCTGGAAGTTTAAGCATTTCAAGTATTTTGTCTACTTGAAGTCGATATCGGTACTTGTTCAGGAGGCAACAAGGGTATTGGCAAACTTTTTACTGAAACATTTATTACCTATGTATCCTGTTAAATAATAGTTGAAAGTTGTTATACGAGAACGAGGTGAAAAGTGAATGTGTTTCTCAATTAAGACGTGTCTAGTAGGTACCTGCCAGTTGAGTATACCGAAAGTGAAGGAGGACATATGTACCTCTGTCCGTAGTTCAAATGTACTCAATTCGGTTATTGTATCCTCCCTCATCGACCATATCAGCACCTAGCCGATTATTATTGATAGAATACCCATCATCTCTCAAGTCTTCATTCGCCGTTTATCGAATTTGAAAAATGTTTATCCGCGTGGAAAATCAATTGACAACTTAAAAGTGAGTCTTCAAAAAGTCATTCGGGATTCCCTATAGTCCACATGGATGGATAGACAAGAAAAGTTCCAGCCTTTAGTTTTATAGACCAAGTAACTGGCTGGTGGCTTTAAGACCAGAACTCTTTAAAACAGTGAAGGGCCTATAATCACCGAAGTGCAGGGAACAGTAAACGTATCTCAGCAGCATTTCTAGCAGCTAAAATGGGCATCATATAAATAGATAGAGTAATGAAGGACAAGATGAAAAACCACCGTCCAGATAAAGACAAGCCAGTTCTACCATCTAATACCTATGAAAGGCCCTTCATTTTATGTGTTGTTTGATCGAACAACTTTGTTAGAAAACATCTGTCGGAATTATTGCTACAACTCGAAATTTGACCACCAATTCCCTGCGTATATTCCACTTGGAAAGAAAATTTTTTTTTCTTTCCTATCAGGATGTGAACCTACTCTTCGACTCATCCTAAACTGTCCAAGCGAATACCACTTGAGCGATGAGCAGGAATTATAGAATATAGAATACACTTTTCTTGTTGGTTTTAATTTTTGGCGATCTGTTAAGATTTTTTCCCCTTTTTTTCCTCCGTCCTAAAAGCAACTAAAAGTTTGAGTTAGCTGCAGAACATGATAAGGTCGCCGGCTCAATCATAGAGCAAGTTATAGCTTTGAAGTCAATCCAGGAATAGGCAAAGATACTCGCCACTTTTACAACAACTTCAAAATCCACGATAGAATTCATCTTCAACAAATAGCTCTATCAAAATATTCCAAACGTGCACCGGATTACGGGAAGGATGAGATGAGCTATCATGTAACTCTTTCAATCTCATTCTGGGGCAGATACTGCGCAGAGGTGTCAGTACGGAAGGTAGTACCTTCCACAGGCTTTCACGACAAATCCAGAACACCCAAAATAAAGGAGTAGGCGAAACTAACAAAAGCAAACACCTGCCCAGCATCTAGGACAAAACGTTACTTATGATAGGAACAACTTCGGGGTAAGAGTTCATCTACCTCGAAGAAAACATCAACTGCACCAATTGCGTGAGGAATAACACTAGAAAATCACTGGTGCTCCGGTCGGCTCTATGGCATATTAATCTGTGTATTCTGCTTTATAACTTTGAATGCTGCACGAAAAGCTAGAATAGCATGCTGGACTCGCGCTCATTTGACAAAACACTGTTCGACGGATTATGGTCCCGTGTGCGAGTAGGGTCGATACTTTTGGTATCTAGTCAGGCAATGTATTGATTGATGCTGTGAAGGGCTATATTCATTGATCATCAATACGTTGTCAAAATGACAAGACGATTGGGCTAACGAGAGTATAGAAACTATACAACGAGGTCAATAAAACCTTCATAATCGCCCAAAGAATTCTTTTAAACGCTATTAGAGAGAGATAGAGGATAAACTGCATATAACGATAAAACGATAAAAGTGATCTTGAAGCTTAAAAGTGGTTCAAATCAAAGCCCGCAGTCATCGCACAACGACTAAAGCAATACAATAAATCAAGCAGTTAAGGTAGTATGTCTAAAGATTTTGTAAACAAAAAAATTGTTATGGTATCCGGGAAGTCTCTGACTTTTCAAATTCATTTAAACCTTTTCTGAATTATACGAGTTTTTAATAAGTGTCAGAAGGGATACCTATATAATAAACAAGTGCTAAATCCCCAAACCCCAAAATCTCACCTTTTGAGAAATACCCGAAATGACTATCCCCAAGCACAAAATCCCCAAATTCAAAATCAATCAAATAAAAAATCCCCAAAATGTTAGTTCAAAATATTTAAAGAAATTTTGGCATACCTAACCTTGCGCCTACTCCAAATCCAACAGTGACTCCAAGCAGGGTTTATTATATACATTTTTACTGGTTAATGCATTGTGAATGCACTCGAAATCTATTTGGGTATTTTGGGTTTGGGGATATTGACTTGGGCATTTCAGTTTGGGGATCTTAATTTTGGAGTTTTCGTACCCAACCCGTATCAGAAACTAAGACTGATCCTTGTTATCTACCTAGGTTATATTAGGTTAAAAGGGGGTATGACAGAGAGAGGTCTCATACGGCACTTGGCACCATCAGGGCCCATCGCGATCCCTACACCTTAACACTTGCCCTTGAGAAAGTCCCAATTTCCCTGTAGAAACAAAATAGCCCTTTAAAGTTGGTATTGTCCATCTCCTCTAAATGTTGGCAGAAGTACTTGCCCAGAAATTTCCTTCTACTGCGACATATTGTCTCGCATTCACACAGTATATGTGTTATGTTTATGTCCTCTTCTGCTTGCAGGTCATTGCAGAATCTGCAAGTGTCCGAGTTTGCCAGCCCGTGCCTTTGGTACGTTTTCTAAGAAGACAGGCGTGATAATATACCGATCAATTTCCTGAGCTGTTTCTGCCTAGCGTAACGGAACCTCTATGTTCAATATTGCGCTGTTCCAGTTACTTCTTTCGATAAAGGTAAAGGATGTAACCGAAGTGCTTTAGACTTGTATGCGCTACTTAATTGTCTTTCCAAAATGCCCAAAACGATTGTTGTACCTATAATAGTTTAGAAGTTATAGCGTTTTAAGTGGTAATACCTCCAAATTAGTAGTCACTTACTTTGATGGGCTATAACGGGAAATACGATGAAAATAGACCCCTCTGCCAAACAATTTTTTGTTCGGCATAACTTCAGGTATCTTTCCTTAAAGGATTGTCCTTCTTAACTGGGACACCCTGTATATATTTGTTAATTTTTTTAATAATAATTTATCAAAGTGCCGCATTTTTTATTAATTTCAAATAAAGGAACACTAAATACATTTTAATAAATCGGTAAATATTATTTTATCATACTTTTTGGGTACCAACAACTGTAGTTTCCTAGGATGCCAACTACTAGCCCCTAAACTCGAAAACTAAATTTTTACTAAATAGAAAATTCGTTAAGGAATATATACATAAATGTATAACATTTAAAAATCGTGTTTAAAATAACAAATCTAGCTTAAAAGTTTAAAGTTAAAATTTCCTTATGCGTGCCAGCTACTGCACCCGTTACGCTAGTTTGAGAATTTCCCTCGATCTTCTACAGTCGAATTACAGCCAAAGTGCCTTGGATAATGTGTGACGGGTTACGCCTGCCCACCTCCGGTCGACTTCTGATAATGCCTTAAGCATTGTGCGACTGTTCCTGGCTATTTCAGAATTCATGAAGAAGAAAAAACTACGTTTACAACACTGCGACATAATGAACTTCAAAACCTACTTCTTAGATAATCTGCTAGGAATGCTAAAAAAAAAAAGTACAGCTCCTTCTAAAAATCAAAAGAATATCTCACCCTTGGATCATATTGCTGACATGACGTGTTAGAAATGTGTGTTCTAGATCAATTTTGTTTACCTTACCAATCAGAAATTATAAACAACTTCTCATCCCACTTATTAAACCCAACGGTACCAACGTCTCCTGCATTCGATAAGCTGCAGTCAATACCAAATGCTTCCATCAAGGCGCCCTTTATTGATTCCCACCCATAGTTGTCTATTTTTAAACACAGCTTGCAATTTACCTTCTCTACGCCCTCATTTTTCAACTTCGTCCCTCCGTACCGTACTATACTTGGTTAACAAACAACATTCACCGTGTGGCTCATTTTCCAGCGAAGAACAACTGCACTTAATTACCATAAATATTTATTTGTTTTTCATTTACATCTTTTGTTATTGTTATTCTTTAAACAAACCCATCCGCCATCCCATTCGTATCTATGTATCTCTTGTGCCGTTTCAGATAGAAAATTATTGCCCACTGGCTATGAATGATGCTGCTATAAATGATGCTACAGCTACTAGCTGATTACTATAGATTTTCATGATTCAGGTTGCAACGATGCCTTAACTGGAGGATTCAAGAACAACAATCAGAATAAAAAAAAACACCATCGTAAGGGTTTCGAGTTTGAGTTGAAAAACTTGTTAACGTTTCGAAATTAGAATTAAAGGAGCTGCCAGGCACGTCCACCGACATCGCACACCAAGGCAGTTCTTTCATTCCTTAGTGATTCTGTTCGTTCGTCTTCGTCTTCTGTTTTTCTATTGTTAATTTCTGATTTGTTTTTATCGGAAGTCATCATCATTAAGACGTCGCAATTGCTGCATTAATGACATGTTCTTCTGTGAACGAAGTTGGCGAGGGTGTTTGAGAATCGATTATTAGCTTCGATGACGAAACGTGACCATCTTGAGTTGCACAGATTTCTGGTCAGCTATACCTAATGCGCTTTGTTATTGTTGCAAGGGAACGTGATAGGATTATGGGATGCGATAGTTGTCAGAACCTTTGTTGGACAGTTTTTTTTTTACGATTTTATTACCTGCAACAACATGAAGAAAAAATGTATTTTTAATCAGAAGTACGATGGGTGGGCGTCAATTTTAGTGTACACTTTCAGGGTTTTGAATTAGCTTTGGGGTGTAATGATTTATGGTGGCTACCTATACGCGGGAAATTTATGAGCATTTTAATTTGACTGTGTGTTGACACCTTTTGGGGTATTTTTTATATGGGGAGAGTACGATAACAACGGCGCCAAAAATTGAAAACGGATTTTGTAGAGGGGTTAAATACAAGCACTTTTTACTATGGGAGGGGGGTCTATCTTTCTCCGTTTAGGAGGGAGGGGTAATTTAAAGAAAGTGATACTTTAAATGGAAAAAAATACATTAAAAAACAATAGCAACACTTATAATAAAAGACTATAACATTTTAGAAAGCCCAGAATCTGTTCTTTCATAATTTTTTTAAATCAAGTTATTCCCTTAAATAGTTTTTGAAAAAAAAAAACAATTTCAAACTTGAAATTTTAGGACATAAATTGGGGTGAGTAAAATAATTTTGGCGATGAAAACTAATGACGGATTTATGTAGAGGAGTTAAATACAAACATTTTTTACTATGGGAGGGGGGGGTCTATCTCGCTCCGGTTAGGCGGGAGGGGTAATTAAGAAAAAAAAATTATAAATAAAATTAAAATAAAATATTAAAAAACAATGGCAACACTTACCGCAAAGAACTATAGTATTTTTCAAAGCCAGGAACCCGTTCTAAATTGTTTAAATGCAAATCAGCAAAATTTGTCTACCAATGTGAAATTTCTGGCCAGAGACTGTATCTGAAGAATGTTGTTGATATTGGGTAAACTAATATACAGTAGACGCTCGGTATAGTGAACCCTCTGTATAGTGAACTATCCAATATAGTGAACCACCAACATTTTACACAGACTACTCTAAATAGTGAACTATGAAAATCTCGATATAGTGAACTCAGATTTTTTTTCGCAAGTCAAAGAAAAATGTTCCAGTTTAGCAATGCCCCTGCATGTCAAACATTTTTTAGAACAATTTACCGTTCATTTGTGTGTTTTTATTTGATATTTTAGTTATGAAGGTTAGGTTAGCCACCTAGACTGTCCCAAAAACAGGACACTGGAAGTGGCCAGAAAAATTATGGGCCGGACATTACAGGTGGGAACTCTATTGCTACCTACGAATTTCTTTAAAGAAATTCTTTGGTGGCGGTTTGTCTTCGGGTATAGACAGAGGGCAACCGTAGCAGTCTACCCCTGTCTATTGTCTCTGACAGTCCACCACAGAGGAGAGAGAGACTGATACATGGCAGAAATGGGTGGTTGAATCAATCTGTTCTTCTGCTTGACCAAAAGTCAGTGGATGGATTGTCTACTGGAAGAAAAGGATGGAGGGTAACCGTAGCACTCTGCCCCCGTTTATTTCCTTTGAAATCCCGTCCACGAGACAAAGACTGGTGCTGACCAGAAGAGCTTGACTGAAGCAAACCACCATACTGCTTGGTACCAAAAAAAAGGGTTAGAGTTTCTCCTTCAGGGAAAGCAAAGGCGAATGGTGTCCGAAACAGTTTAACAGTCTATTGCCTCTGACGAGATGTTTAGAGTGTCGAAATGAAGTTGACTGATGTAGTCAGCTCCTCCAGGTGGCGGTTAGTCTTCGACGATGGCGAAGAAGACACTTAATGAATGTGACAAATTACTATTTAAAGATTTAATTATGGAAAAAATTATATTTATTTCTGTGTTCCTAAAAAAAATATCTTAATCTCAGTGTTTTTTTAAGATTAATACAATTTTTTTTGTTATTTTAGTGTTTTGTAATCAAAACGTTGGTATGTGTTTACTTATATCAAATTAGCTACAAAATACCGTTATCAATTTTTGGCGCCGTAGTTATCGTACTCGTGCCTTTTATATATATTTTACATTTATTTGTAGTGAGGATTGGCTTGCAGAAGATTGAACTTTTACATAATGTAATCACTAGCCACATCCAAAAAATTAATAGTAGATACAGGGAAAACGTTTTATTTTTGGGGATTGTTAGGTTAGGTTAGTTAAAGTGGCTGTCGACATAGGTCACTTATGAATATAGAAAGAAACTTCTTTATACTCTTTACACCAACTTGAGTATGAAGTGTAGGAGACGTCGAATGTCTAGGTTAGATCGATAAAATCATTGTAACAGAAGACTGCCAAATGGAGTTCCCGTTTTTGAAAGAGATCTGATCAAGTCCAGTGAAAGTGGAGAATGGACTCCTCCTCCTCTTCGTCCAAACAACTTCTACAAAAACCGTTTGAGAATACACCAAGTTGGGCAAGTTCAACAGCCTGATAGTTTCCTGGAATGCCTCTATGCCCCGGTAGCCAGCAGAAGTGAAGATTGAACTGCTCCGCCATTTCCTTGAGAGACATGCGTCAGACTAGGGCTATATAGTAGAGTTAATAAAGATTGATTCCAGGCACTTAATTGCAGCTTGGCTATCCGTCATCCGAGAAGATATGGATATCGTAGACTTCCTTTATTCACATTATTTCCGCCTGAAATACGCTACGTGAACTGGAAGACGAAAAGATAGACTGAGATTTAGTCTATTGGAAAAAAATTCGGAGAAATTCTTGACGCAAGATCAGCAGAGACTTACACAGCAAGAGGTTGTCCACAAGCGACAATTTGAACTCCCTTTATGTGGAGATTTTTTTGCCAAAAATGGCATTACATAGTTATTGTTGCCAGAGGTAAATATAAGGAAACCCTATCAGATATTGTAAAAATAGAGGACTGGACTTGAAATACTTTGGGAAAGGTGCTCGACGGCTGGGCTAAGCCTAAATCAGACAAAATTTACAATAGTACACTTCACACGAAAAAAGAAAACTTAAACGGCTGAGATTGACATGAATGTCGGAAATATAAAATGCAACGTCCGTCTGTTCCTCCCTCCCTAACCATTCGTCCGATTTTTATGTCTGTCCAAATTTGGCCGTAGGGTCGGTGAGAATTGTTATGTAGTAAAGTAGTCGTGGGGAGTAAGGGGGGTATCACGAATCATTAAACGTACGAACTTGAAAAGTTTGTATGTTGAAAGACAAGTCAAAAATATTACATCCTTCATTCATCGTTTTCTAAAATTTGTCCTGTAAGGGTTGAAAAAAAGGGGGTGAAAACATTTCTATATCGACCATAAACCAGTAAGAATAGACCGCCGACTTCCCGTGCACCTACCCGATTCCCCCCGGAAGAAATTACCCTGTCTGTGAATACGTGTAAATGTCAAAATTAAGGGCGGCAATGATTTTCCATGCTATACCATGGGCCTAGGATTTTTCAAGTATGCGTGCGTTAATGGCGCTCCTTTGATTTTGTACAGCACCAATACATGAAAAATCCTGGGCCCGCCGCGCCGGCAGCTTGTAGGCAAAGTCCGTTATATGGGAGGAGTCGACGGTCTATTCTTACTGGTTTGTGATATCGACCTTACTACGATCAACTTGCCATTATATTTATAAATCTATGGATGTCAATTCCAGATATGCTTTTTACTGTTAGGCAATACTTAAATACTTACTTATATACTTTAAAAGAAACAAAAACAAAAACGCATAGCGTTCTCTAATTATTTGTCGAAGTTTAGCAAGCAAATGCTGCTAATATAGCCGGACCATCAGATAGATGGATATTGATATTGACAGACTAATGATAACAAATTAAACGGTTACTTATTTTTAAGATGGCGCTACAGTCCGGGGTGTACCTGGCCCTTAACCGACGTGGATCTGCAGTCAGTACGATCCTTAGCAGCTATAGTTTCGCCAGTTTCGAGTTGGCTAATATTTTCTTCCATTTGAGCACCACCTCAGTTACGGTCTTCCTCTACCTCGTGTGTGGATTCGAAAATCTTCCGGCCGGAAGCATTCTCGCCCATTTGCACTACATGACACAGGCACCTTTAGTCGTTGCCTCGTTGGACCATCACTCGTCGTTGTATCTCCTCTTCCATTCACCGTCTATGCAGACGGGAACGAATATTACTTGAAGCATTTTCCTCTCGAAACAACCAAAGGTAACGTCATTCGCTTTTGATAGAGTCCAAGCCTCTGCGTCAGAGAGAAGGACTGGGACGACTAGCACTAGGGCTAGGCTTAGTTGATTGAGAGAGGGCTTTGCTTAACCCAAAGAGGCAGCGATTGGCACGAGTCATGCTTAGCTTACTCTCAGCGCTGGTGTCATTCTCTGAGCTCATAGCGAAGTCTAGGTAAACAAAGTCCCTAACCACATCAAAGTTATATCTATGGAACGATTCTAAAGGGCAAAAAGAAACAATTTGGCCGCCACGAGGAAGACACTCAATAAAGAGCAAAGACTGGTATGCCTATATATATTACACTTTCTATAAGACCTTGCCCAACTGCAGCTTTGGAGGTACTCCTGCAACTGACTCTTTTTCACCTTGTAGTTGAGGAATGTGCAAGTAAATTATATAAATGGCTACTTCTTTGAGCATCCGGAGAACGTGAATCTTAATGAACTCCTTCGATTCATACTCAAATCGAGGTTGTTCCGCCACATAAACGGTCCCCATCTCATCAGTAACTCCTAGAACGCACTAGAGAATCTGATGGACACAATAGTCATTGAGACCCTTTGAGATTCATGTAGATAGCTGTAAAATGGAAAAGTTAATTTCTGTGCTTCAGCAGATACTGGACGGATTCCCGCAAATGGACACAATGGACCCAACTGATTGTCTAAGTGAAGCTGTGTCCGACTGCCACAAGAACCCATTAACCTATATAGATCTACCATGGGCAAAGAGTAAATCGGACGAGGAAATGTATCACATCGAAGCAATTTCGGCTATTCTTTGATGATGTCACGATATTTTAACTGGTTAATTGGCGTCTGTGGTATAGCCATTGAATGTCACGATGAGTTGACAAATGACCTCTTAAACCTGTTGATATCTTCGGGCAATTATTTCCTTCTAAAGCAGCTTTGATGTATAGAGAATCTCAACTTTCGATCAACTGGCCATATGTTTATTCAGCTTAGTAAAATTCATAATAAAAAGGACTACATAGCTATAGACCACTGCAGCGTATTTCAAGCTGAATGGCAATATGCGAAACAGCTTGCAGACTTCGTTTCTTCGTTTTTATAGACAGTTAGGAAAGGTATTAGACCTCTGAATGTATCAGCAAATAGATCAAACTTGGGTTGGTGAACGAGGTTACGGATAGATGGTCAGGATGGTAGCGGCCTTCTTCTAACTGATACCGTTGAGTATTTATTTCTCTCTTCTATCATAAGATGAACAAACTGAGCGAAAAAGCTGATAGGATACTGTACTATGCTTACAGCAGCCAATTCAATCAGCTGTTAACACAACCAAAGTTAAAAGTATAGAGGCTCTCCGGCCACTCCCCGCTACTCCACCAAACAAACTCATTACAGTTTCGTAAATTTATTCGGCAAATCAATTTCCCATTTAGCGATTTATCTGGACTTAAATTAAAAACGTGACCATTTTCACAGCTAACGCAACAATTACCAACCAAATGGGCCTCTTCTTCAATGAATTAATTAATCGAAATTAATGAAAAGCACAGCTTTATCGCCTTTTCCTTAAATCGATACGGAAATAAGGACCCTCCGCTAATAGGCCATCCACCTGCGTGAACTTTTTTGTTTTTTTTTTTTGTTCATAATCAAAATTGATTAACGGCACGCCATCTCTAAATATGGCCAATAACAGAAGAGACTAGAGGCAGCAAAAGCAAAAAATCTAATTTTGACGTGACACGTAAAATTTGTTTTTATCACCACTCGCTTGAACTTGAGAAGGAGCAGCGCAGACAATGTTTTTTCGTAGAACGGTCAGTACTGAAAGATGCCCCCCACTGGGCACTCTTAATTGAGGTATTTTCACCCTTAATTGTCGCCATACCTATACATAGATAGAGTCTTCAGCTCGCTTATGTTTGTTGTTTTTATTTTCTCGAATCGCTTTTAATGGTAGACAGGCATCTTTAATGGCCAACAATTTTTTACTGATTATGGACGTTTTGGCCATCTTCTGGATGAGTGCATCGCATGCGGGATGCGTAATCGATATTTTTCCTTCGTTTTTATTGTCTGCATCTTGATTTATATTCAATTGGGAATGATGTCCTTTTTTTGTGTATGATATAAAAATTGCAGATGGCGCCCAGTTTATAGGGGCAATTGAACATTAAAACGACGGAAAGCTATTTAACTTAAATAAGAAAAAAAAAAAAAAAAACAAGAAGAGAAAGAAAAAACACCGAAAAGCAAACAAATCGTGATGTGCCAGCTGTGTTAAGATTTAATGTGCTCCTGTCACCTTAAGTCAGCGTTTGCCATCTTTGCTTCCTTTTTGTACTGTTTCGTTGTATTATTTGCGTTGGCCGCTTTTCATTTTGCAACTTTCGAAATAAATTAACCGACGGGTGATTAATAATTGAGAAACAGACGAGTCAGCACAGCACGCAGTGGTTGGTGGCAGAGGATTCTTGTAAAGGCAGAAATAAAGGTGTTTGCGGGCAGTATTTGCGGACGGTCGGGGGTGTTTTGGAGATGGAGGTCGGTCGGACGGATCATGCGGTCGGGTGGTGGTCGTCGGTGGTCATATGCAGGTGGTTTTATTGTGAAGTTCTTGAGAGACAGGTGAAGTATAGCTGGACATTAATTTCAATTGCTTTTGTCATCTTTAATCCGGAGGTTTTTTTTTTTCTTTTGACATCTCGACAGAGCGATATTTGGCATCCTGAATGGATAATATTTATGTCAGACGATTGAGATAAATTCGTGGCAGATCGTAGATTGCGTGCAATTTTTTATCTCAAGCATATACCTTCTGGAATGAGAAGCGATGAGTAATGAAGTTTAATGAGACTGCATGAGGCGAATTAAATATCCGGAGGCTTAGTTGGGCATTTAATATATAAGATTGCACGATGACTGTGGAAGGTGCAGACGCAGAGTGAGTCAGCGACATTTCAATTTAGGTCGTGGTGATGTTACTATAGAGATTGACAACTTTCAAACCAATATGACTTTAGTAGACAGTTAAAAAATAAATCTAATAAACTCAGACATTTTCACGGCTGTTTTTATTCATTTTGATAAGCTCCTCTAGATGACAGAGTCAAGGCTAGGTATCTTAGTTTCGCAATCAAATTTAGCTACTAATTTGCCGAAAAATCACAACAAAACAGCAGCAAGATCAGTGGCCGAAAAACCACGTCAACGATGGCGTATGCAAACAGGAGCATACAAAATTGAATTCTCTGATGACATAGCGGTGGAAGTATAGAAGCTAAAAACCTTATACGAGGCTTAGCAACACTGAATCGACACCATCAAAGACGTGGCTCCGCTCAAAAGTTCTGAATAGCGGGCCTCAAAGTGGGACTGTTCTGAGAAATAGAAGCAATAAATTAGAGGACCTGAAAATACAGGTATATAGGATGACACTCCATTGGGACGAAATTGGAGAGTGAAGGGCTATCAGTAAAACTGCCAAAATAGAGTGGCAATAGATGCAGAGGGTGCATGCACACTGCACATTATGTATCCAATATATTACATCCATTATCGCATATATCCACGCAACGCAGTAGGAATATCATTCTGATATGACGTATCTATTTTTTGAAGTGAAAATATATATGTACATACACATATACCTTGCTACAAATAGATGTTTGTACTTTTACGATCGTGCGATGCGACAGGAACAGGACAAACAAAACAACACTATTTGTTTTCGCAGTGGTCAGTTGTATATGTAGGTATGTATGGGATGGGGTGCGTGAGGCAGTATGGCATGGGGTATAGTATTAATAATCTTCATAAGAGAAGAGACGTACATACAATGCAAAACAGGGGCCTGTTTCACAGATCATACAACACATACATTGTATGATTTTGAAAATTCTGCTGTATGATTTCTGTTTCATAGAATTGATGTATGATTTGCTGTCATACAACAATTTATGAACTGAGAATTGACTGGAAGTATTGGAATGTTGTATGATCCTGTTTCACATATCATACATCATACATTTCATACAGCAGTTTAACCTCAAATATATCATACATTTCATACAGCAGAATAATTTGTTGTAGCTGCTTGGCAATGAATTTTAAAAAAAGAAAATATACAAAAGTAAGTACTTTTTTACTATTAAGGGTAATATTTATAAATCTTAATACAATTTTTTTTTGTTTTTTTGAAGACAACAAAGGAACAGCAAATAATAGTGCTACAAGAAATGTATGAAAAAAAAGACATACTTTTTGGGAAATTCGCCGGCTGTACCGCTACAAAACAAGAAATTTCCGATGGATGGAAAAAAGTCGTGTCGCTGGCATTGGCTTATGGGCTAGTCAACGATAGCGACGAAGAAAAGTTCAGGCGAGTAACCTGGCAAAATTGGCGCCGAAATGTTATGGTGAGACAAGTTGTTTCTTTACCTTTGCTAATTTTATTAAGTATAGAATATTTACAGAATAAAGTTGACAGAATGAAACGGACGGGAGTCGGTGGTGCTGCGAGTAAGGATCTCCTGGACGAATGCGACAAACTTGTGCTTGCGATTGTGGGCGATGAGGTAAAGTATTTCAGTCCAATTTTAAACAATTATGATTAATTGAGTTTCTTTCGTTTAACAGATAGTATATGGTCTGGATGTTTCCGAAAGCGATGGAAGGAACAATGAGGTCCCAGAGCCAGTTTCATGTCAGCCATCGACGAGTGCTCAAGCTCATGCTCAGAGGGAAAAGGTGGCACCAAAAACACCTGTTAAAAAATCAAAAGACCCAGACGAGGAACAAATAATGCTGACAAAAAAACTACTTAAAATAAATTATTATGCTAAGCAGCTTGAGTGCCGTGAGAGAGAACTCCGTTTAGGAATTAATATTTCAAAACACACGGCATCTTTATTTGTTTCATCGCAATCATCGGATGAAGAAGATGATTAGTATATAAATAAATAAGAATTAAAATTATATTTGAGTATTTATTTTATTGAAATATGTCAATTAGTTAAAATGGTTTAAATAAGTTCTTAGCGCCTCCACTGCATCGCTGTTGTCGTTTTCATTTTCGTCTACAATATCTCCACTATCTTCATCTTCCACATTAAAATCCGCATCCGATAAAATAATTTCGTTTTCTTTTACCATCCTTTTCCGAATGTTATACAGTGTGACACAAGCATTAACAACATTCGCACATCTAACAGCCGTCTTTAAACGAAGCCCATTTAAGCAAGGAAAAATTTCCTTCAACTGTCCAATGCTACATTCAACAACTTGTCGTGTTTTCTTCAGCTTAGATAGAAAGCGATTTTTAGCTCGACTTTCTGGAATACTATTAGGAACGTTGCAAGTCAATAACCACGTTCTCAGTGGATAGGCGGAGTCACCAATAACAATAGCTCTTGGAAAAGGACGCCACCCTTCGTTATTCCATTTGTTATAAAATCGACTGCACTGCATTACGCGACTGTCATGTACAGATCCTGGGAAGTTGCTATTAATGGCATAGAAGCGATAATCTGCACCAGCCACTAGCATAACATTTAAAGAGTGATGCCCTTTGCGATCGACAAATGCTTGCTCATTCACTGATGGCGCATCAATTCGAATAAGTGTACCATCTATAGCCCCAGCAATACATGGCATTTCGGCTTTGCGAAAAAACTCCTCGGCTACAGTGACTGCATTGTCAGGCCATTTCACTTCTTCGTCTATTAAGAAATAAACAAAATTATAACAAGAATTAAGTTTGGAAAAAGTTACAACTTACATAATAAACTTTGTGAAATAAGTGTACAAATTTTAGTGACACAACGACATATTGTTGCCTTTGATACTCCATGCATTGTTCCGACACCATGGTACTGACTTCCATTGCCAAGCCAATGAAGCGTTGGTGCACATTATGTATCCAAAACATTACAACCATTATCGATATCGCCACGCCAAAATTGGACAAACGGGGGTGACGCCTCCCATACAAAAAACATCGTATATGATTTTCATGATTCTTTTTCTGATTTTTTCGTATTGCTGTATATTTTAGGTTTAGGCAGAAAAAAAATTCCAGAAAATAGATTTATTTTCATTTTTCGCATTTTACAAAAGAACATTATTATCTAAGACCTAAAAAATTATTATCTAAGACCTAAGCAATACAATTCCTGTGAACGGGCAAAGCTGGGCGGGTACAGCTAGTAGTAAATATAGTTCTGTATCTAATACATATAAAAAAAAAACAAAAAGGCTATTGGACCACTAAGCTTTTTAGAGCAACCAGAGATGGCTTCATAGAGAACATGCACCAACTTATTTCTAAGATTTTATAGAATGAATAAGTCTGCTCAATAGAATCTCAGCATCGTTTGTTCGTTTCACAAGAAAGAAGATCTCGTTCAACGCCTAAAATCCTTGGTAAAACAAAACCTGACTAGTTCTGTGTTAAACCAAGTATATATATTGTTTGCAGTTAAATAGATTCTGAAAAAAATAAAAGAAATTGTGAAGTATTTTTTTGATATCAAACGCAAATATACTAATCAATAAAAAAAGCATGCAGCCTGACATTTAAAAAAAAACATATACTCTTTTAAACACGTCTTGCTTAAACGAAATCTTTATTCAGACTGACTATGACTCCTCAAAAATACTTAACAAGCAGATCATACTTAGGTACATAGCTTACGGTTACAGAGACAAAGAAATTTGGAAGTTTACATTAAAACTGTGATGCAGTCATTCGACTGTACGGTCGAATTATCTATTTAAACGAAATACATAAATACATGTAATTTATTATGGAAAGATTTATTTATACATTTTATAACAAGAGTACAGGGTGGCCAAGAGGTTTTTTTTAAGAGTGTCTTGAGGAAGGTTCCAATATAAACAACCCATTCTCGATTTCAAGCCAAATATTCGAACTGAACCCCGAACCTTGCAGTAGACTACGGGAAAATGTTCTCAAAAATGTATTTCAAAACAGAAAAGTTATGCATTCAAACCAACTTATTGTAAATGGGAAAGGCGTTGCATTCCTAGTTGACTGACGCGGTATACGATATGACGCAATAGAAAATAATGTCCTTTCTGAATACAAAGACATACGCCTAAAAATAAAACTCTGTCTTTACATTTTTATAACAAATTCAAACAAATAAGAAGAGGACGACAATTTTTTTTTTTCCTCAAGAATTTAAATTTAAAATGTAGCAGACACTCTGAGTTGTGCCCTATATGCCCCTGGGAAAGGACCGATATTTGCGATCCTAAATAACTAACCTCCACAGCGACAGCATTCTTCTGTCTAACGAAGTATGTAATAATATTTTCTATTGTGTGCGAGACATACAAATTCCCATCCAGTGACCTTTCGTTCCCTTTGTAGATTCTCAAATATGTAGGTACATGTTCGGTTATAGGTAACCCTCATTAACCCTCGTTTGATTTGGCAAACAGATAAACCTTACATGTTATCACCAAAGGACATTTTCCAAATTAAAATGTCAGCTTCATTTATGTCGTTAGAATCGTTTCCCTTTTGTGTTGCTTCCGACAAAAAAAAAACACAAAAAAAAGGACATCACACAATAACTTGAGGTGTCGGATACAAATCGAATTATTACGAACAAAAATTTGATTTCCGTTTTAATTAGGCCAGGCTGCAAGGCGGTCATATAATTTTATTAAATTTAAGTAAACTACAGCAGTTAGTGCAGCCAATAATTTATGGAATACTCCCCAGTACCTACATATATAAGGGTTGCTTTGTTTTTCTTTTATAGGATGAACTTGGTGCATTTTTTTTGTTGAACCCATGAACATCATGGATATTCATCAGGGCCACGCAACAATGGACAACAATTCTGTTCTTTTGGTGGGAGGTATCGATTTTATTTGGTTTAAAACTTCCGCTTGATACCACTGAAAGGATATTTAATTCTGTTTTTGCTGCAGATTAATAGCTGCGGATTATATACGCTATAGGACAGTAGAGATTACCACCGTTTAAAAAGTTCCATTGTAGCATGAAAAAAGACGTGCTATTAGTTATTTAAATAATTTTTTTTGTAAACTTTATTTGGATTTTTTGTTTTGCAGCTCGTAAAATCTGCGCAAACAAATTCATTTACCACAATCTCTGGGTATATCGTGCAACATTTCCAATAAACCGCATTAATCGGTCGGATAAAAGCACACCAAACTTCTGGAGAAGCCGGGATCGTTCTGTATGTGAAGTCATTAAAATATCTTTTTAATGAAGCCCATTCAGATAGGCACAACAAATGTATTTATCACCGCGTAATGTAAACAAAGCAAAGAGAGACACAACGGCATCGTTGCGGGCGTTTTGGCCAACAAAGTAATCTACGTTTGGCAACAAACGAGACACAGATACAAATACATACGTGGGTAGGTAGATGCATCCGGCGACCACTAAATGTTGCAATTAAGAAACTTCATCTTTTCTTTCGCGCAGGATCGACCTTTTTCGTCGAAATATACACGGACACAAATTACCGCAATTAAGCAGATAACAAAATCATAACAATTTGGTGGTGAATAAATTTTCAAAAGAAGGAGTGCCAGCTTTAAAGACTAAAGAAAAAGAAAACGATGAAAAAAAAAAAACTAATTTGAATAATCTTCTCTTGTGCTTCGTTGAAGTGGTTTAACGTTAATTAGAGCTCTTACTCAAAGTAGTTTCAGTTTGTTTCCTTTCTTTTTAGTTTTGTTAATTCGCCGTGCACACAATACAGGGATGAGGTCTTGAGACTTTTTTTTTTTGGCGGACGTTAATTGTTTGGACACGGGAGAATTACACACTTGGTGGGTTTGAAAATGTATTTTTAATAAATCGTTGAATTTGGTGTTCGTTTTAATACTTTTTAATTGTACCCTGTTAGGTGAAGGGTATATTAATTGAAAAAAAAAAAAAAGATTACTGTATGTGGGAAGAAAATATGTGTAGCGGCCAGTTTGCATGGGTCATTTATTTTAGTGACAGTTGAGGTTGGGCATTAGTCGCATTCGGTTGAAGTGAATTTTCGTATCGACTAAGCATCATGTTATACTTGTTACGTGTTCTAATGAAATATCGTTAGCATTAGCTTAGAAATGATAATTAAACGCTGATGGTGTTTTATGCAGTTGATTTTATTCTTCCAGAAACCGGAAGCTCCTGGTGGTATGTTGCTGTAGGAAGAGAGTAGGAACTCTGTACCATCAAACTGGTGGTAAAGGGTGCTGCAACTATTATAACACATCAGTTGTGCTCATAATAAATTAAAAAAAAAATTATTTCTGTGAACCCTTTAAAAAGAAGGACGAACGTTTAAAAGGAGAAGTAATAAAAATATATGTTCATAAGCAAAACGAATTGCTGGAATATTTTCCTGAAAGCTAAAACAATGCAAGAAGGTTATTGCAATTGCAAGCCCTTCTAGCTCTGTCGAACTATATGAGCTGCAGCGAAATGTGCATACAGTCCATAAAGTCGAAACACATCGATCACTTCACCTCATCCACATCAAGTGAATGACGATAAAAAATATCGAACGTCCTTTTCAAAGACCATGGCGTATGCAGAGCACTTGGTCTGGACAACAAAAGTTGGCCATCTCCAATGTCCCAGGCAGCTAATTTTCATGGGTCGGGAGCCAGTCAAATGTGAAATTTTGTGGAGTTTTAGTTTTAGGTTCAGTTTCAAAACTAGCTGATAAAGTCTCGGATAGACTATGCGGAACTTATCTGTCAGCTAAACTTCAACTTTTGGTTTTAAATATTTCGGACAGTGATATCTGATAGATATAGTCTTGGATGGAGTATCAGTCGGTTCAAGTGGCTGTTAAATCCTTTATCCGGAAGATAAACAAAATATTTATTTATTTGAAGTGACTGGGAAAAATATAGTTTCAGAGCACTCTATCATTGACGAGCGTAGACATCAGTTACAGGAGTCCTAAATGGATTTTTTTGAATTTTTAGAAGTCGAATTTGAAGAATACTATGATCATATTACACGACCCCGTATAGGAACAGAGTATTTCAAAATTATTTTGAAAGACTCGACGGATAACATTTCAGCATTCGATTCCGGCTTACATAAACGGCCGAAAACGCGACTGTGAAAGGAACATTTTATTCGCTTTTCTCCTAAACCTTCCTACAATTAAGGGGTGGTCAGCTTGCCGTTGCGTCCTTTTCTGGACGTTGTTGGTGTGCAAGCGTGAGTTGTAATGATTCAACAGGCTATGCTGCCGGCGGATTTATTCGCCAGTAGGGTCACCCATGGCAGACAGGCTGGTTTGATGAACAACGAACTAAGAACTGCCCAAAAACTCTTAATTAGAGTGCTCGATACGCCTGGAGAGCTTATCTACTTCCCCCCTCTTCTCCTATCCACAAATCACCCTTCTCTCTATTCCTTATCCTTTAATCTTTTCCCCTGGGCTGGACGAAGGCGTCATACGACCCATGCCGATAGTCAGCCTGGTTGGGGGCCCAGTTTAAAAAATAGCTCTGCCGCAAACGGAGTATCCGAATACCTTCTCCAGCTCCTCTGTTAGAATTTTGTTTTTTTTTTTTTTTTTGTCTTTTTGCTTTTGGCTTTCCTAAACCAGAGAGTTTATCAGAGACTTTGACGATGAAACAGGAAAAAAATACCAGCAGCTATTATCTAGTGGATAGCGTTATATGTGCCGGCTAACTATCCGAAACTTTATCCGGAACCTTTGAAACTGACCCTTTTTAATCTAAATATATGAATTTGCTTGACTAAGCCAACGGTGGACTCGAAAGTCAGTATGTCAGATACCCTATTCTCTGAAATCATTAACGATTTTTAGTACTCGTCAGAGTGTTGAAATGTAGACAGAAGAATAAGGACCTGAATAGGGCAACAGAAGCTCTCATATCTCCAAAGCGGATTACTAATTCGGGAATATACTGTCCCTTTCGTTCAAAGGTTCGTAGAAAAGGCCTGTTAATACAGAAGGCCCTTCGGAGTCTGCAGTAGTTATTGTCCAGCGGTTCCGTATGTAGATCTATCTCGTTGTATTTTGTAAGAACAAGGACAGGTCTTGGAGAAAACAAAAGAAGTCCAAATCGATATTCACTACATTTTTAACATAAACCTATGACAGCTTTTACAGGGAATAGATATGCAGAACTAGGTATGTCTTTTTTGTGCGTCTCTATATCAAACTTGCCTCAAGATGGAGAACACTCTCTATACTCTATTATGATTGGAAGCTATTTCGAGACCTTTGATATCAGAATGATTTAAACAAGTAGGTGCGCTGTCCTCTGATGTCCCCCCATACTTTTCGAGTATTAATTCATTTCTTCTTTTGGGGCGTTACTGCACTTCTTATAGTGTCATAAAGCCCACAAAAATGTGACTTAAAGCCCGGCGGGCGATATGGCACTTTTAGAAAATTTCTCAGAAATCATATAAAAGACTGTAGCTCATCATCATCACAGAGATGTCATTTGAATATACACCTATACTAAGGTAATGAGGATATTCCAGAGAATTATGAGGCCGACGAATTAACCAGAACCAGACTTGTCATTATTTTCATCATCCCGTCAGAAAAGCGATAACAGATCATGCCGATAGTTATCTTTAAAGCAAAAGAAGGCGGCATGCAGCACAGAAAACCGTTGATAGAAGGACTGCATTACATGTTGTATCTCCCAAAAAATGTGACTAAAATTGATTCCAAGAAAATCGAGGGCTTTATTTTCGCTCAAAAGATCACACATCAGCACCAGCACCATCATGCGGAGGAAAGGTGATGTGCGACTATTAGATTTAAATGAACAAACATAATGATCTAAGTGTGCCTGCAATTCGGAAACAGTCACCCTATCTCTAACAGTCTCTAAGTAGCTACCAAACAACTTCTTACGCAATTTCCCATTCAATTTCAAATCAAACTATTTACACAAGTATAGGTATGTTTCTATGTGTGTTCCTCTTAATAAATTAACCATAAAACCAAACATCGAAAGACCAATTTTCCACACTTGCGTGCTCGCATCTGTCACATAAATTAATAAGTTTACCAATTAAAACCATAACCATGTTGAAAACGGCTTCCCATCAGAGTCCATTAACATGCCGTAAATTAATTCAAATCGAATGTTGTTATTTAGAAAGTTAAACTCGACCAGCACAGCTGCACAAAGTGAACTTGTATACTGCAAAACCCGCAGCAGTGCAAACAAAAATGTATTTCAGTCATTTAGAGCTTATCTTGAATTGCACGCGCCCAAATTCCTGCATCACATTCAAATATACACAGAGAGCGGCAAATGGATGCCATAAGAACAAAAAAAAAAAGCAAATCCGGTTTTAGATTTCAACTCAAAGATACTCCACACGACGGAGGAAAAATGTCATATTTTGGCTTTCGCTACACAGAGGAACCACAGAAACCGCAAAACCAAGAAAAAAAAACTTCCTGCTGACCTGAAACTGGAAACCATAAGATGCAGACAACGACAGAGTGTCGTGACCATGGACATGGACTCAAATGAACAAATCCTGGGCCAGGTGCATTTGGTTGTCATTAATAACGTCTCAAATGTGGCAAGCGGAATGCTCCGGGTTAATCGTAATAATCATAATTTTGGCCTCTTTGGCGCGCAATTTATTGTTATTAGATTCTGTAAATTGCTTCATTTGAAAAGGTGAAGAAGATGTAGCTACCTACGAATGGGTCAAGGACCCGCACAGCGCCACACGGGAACGTGATACATCAGAATTACTAATTCGATGAATTGCGGGTAGGTAATTTGGTGATGGCGGCGGTACCTTTAGAGGTTTATAACGACGAACGGCTGAAACAAAGAATTCCAGAGAGTGTCCTTCGACTTCTGATTCTGATTCATTGTCATCTTGAACGAGAATAACCATTAAAAAGCCATGTCAACGATGAGGCAAAGAAGTATTGGTAGTTGCATTGAACGACGCGATAGCCCAGCCAGAGCAGTGCAGTAATGAAATGATAGCCTCCTTAAATGGTGCACATGACCAGAGTCCGCCATGATAAGTTTATCTCCAATTTACGGCTGCAACCGTTGTCGTTGCCGTTGCTATCATCACCATCACCATCATCATCGTGTCCGTGTCGTCGTCAGCGGCTGACCACTGTTATAGACATGGTCGGCAATAACTGCGACCAAATGACAAACTCAACGCAGCCCAAAGATATGAGAATAGAGAGGACTGCAACTGCATATAATACACAGTCAAAGTCGTCGTCGGTTGATCTTTGTATCCTTTCGGTTTGTTGATTAAATGTGAATTGATGGTCAGAGCCGGTGCCGGACCAGAAGCAGCAGTAGTAGGGTAGTGGCCTATGGCCGCTGAAAAACGTACAAATATCATCCGGCAGCGCTATAATACCCGCATGCATTTTTTTGCTTGTCTGTTTTCATTTTGGCCAATGGATATACATGGTTATGTGATACTGGAAGAATTATTGACAATGAGATGGCTGGTCGGGTCGGTATCGGTAGTCGGTACATTGGTCGAGCTGCAACAAGGCTAAAAATAACATTTTCGTGACCACGTTAAAGTTGTAATTCTTCTTGTATTTCAGTCAGACAGTATGGCCGGAAGGAAAGGTGATATTTACAAATAATTTCAGGGATGTTCATACTCATCAGGATGACATAATAACTCGAAGTGTTCAAGGATATCAATTACGGAGAAACAAAATTGTTGCAGACTGTTATGCAATAACATTTCTTAAAATACATATTTCTTAAACTTTTTTTTTTACATTTGAAGCGTCAGTTGTGACAGATCTGGGTCCTAAATGCGAGGTTTGGGGAACAAATTAGGGCTGAATTCTGAAAATGGCTTTCAGTTAACTTTCTGGTAGGTAGATTTTAGATTTTATGTAGTTCCTCAGGATATTGTCTTTTAAAGTGAATAAAACGATGCATGCTCGCAACGACATTCAGTTTTCTTGTAAGTGATATCGAAGCTGTCATCGACACGTAAGGAAACCTATAATAAATAGTCTTTTGATATAACTACTTTTAAAGTGTAATGAACCCTAAGCTTGATGTTCTTTCTATTTGTCAGTCAGAAGCTATTGAATTGAAGCACTGTAGGACTTATTCTCAGTCAAAAAAGTACAAGCTTAACGTTTGAAGTGGATTATATTTATATGTATACTTATACAAAACTGTATACCTATATAAAGATAAATGTCTCTGTTTCCTCAAAAGGCGAAAACAAGTGGACAGATTTCAATGAAACTATTTTTTTTAATGTTTCTTAAGACTGGGAGATGATTTTAGGCCATGTCGTTCACACGTCCGCGTCCTTTGGAACAGTTTTTAGCCAATATGTTAAAATATTGTTGTTATATTTCACGGCGCGAACGAAGTTGGGGGCACAGCTAGTATGTAGTGTCTTATGAAGATATAACGAGGGTAGGTCCATAAGCCCCTGAAAATTTCAATAAGGAACAATCTTTGAACCACCCGTACCTACATTTTTTAACCTAAACTTTCATATATCTACAGTGCTTTAAGTGCTACTTGCCTATCCATGAGTTTACTGATATAAGGACGCCTTAGTCCAAGGTCGAAGAGTGGTACTTTCGATTACTTAAATGGTATAAAGTTCGGCTTAAAAGGCAATATGACTTGTTTGGGCTGATTTTGAAGCTTTGGAGTTGAATCACCCAGCTCAATTCTAAATCAATTTCTTTTAGGTTTATTGTGGGATCCAGGGATCAGTGTTCAATCCTCTACCGAATCATAACTAAGAAGTCCATTACAGCGCAAATGGTAGGGACATGTGATCCATGCACCTTTCATATATATGCTGAAGTAATGTGGATTGACGTTTTTTTTTTACAAAAACGTGAGTGGAGCGCCCTTATAAAATAGGCTCAATAAGTCAATAGGAAAATCTAAAACCTTCCCTTCCAAGTTTTTATTTTCAATTGTCTTTCTCCTTTTGTAAATATCTAACTTGTCTTTCCAACCCCACTGTGCCTACATCAGTTTCATCAATATTCTCGTCTTTGTTTCGTGATATTCAATATCGCGAAAATTGTTTCTTGTTTTTTTTATTTACTCACCTTGCAATTTCTCTGTTTGACAGTTCAACTGTCAGCGACGAATTTCAAATTTAACAACAAAAAATCTGACAACCTTTGTGTCAGTTGCAGTCATTCCAAATATGGCAATGGCCGTTTGTTTGCTGCAGAATATGGTGTATAGTTAAGCAGACCTGACATTATACTCCGGCATTTTTGCAGTCAATTATTTATGTGTTAAGTGTCAATTGGCAATGCCAGTCGAGGCCTGCTCTGTTTATCACTAATTGTGGCAATATCCAAGGCGACACGTTGATATGTTGTACACCAATCATTTCTACTTATTGTCCGTCGGTCATTAGCAACGCATAAAACAACGAAACGCAGATATCTCTCACTTTGCAGGGTGCACACAACTATCCCTCTATCTAGATTGATTAGACGTGGATCATTTGTTAAGCCACCCACACAGAGGCCTGCAGCCATTTCCTGGCTGTCCACTCAATCAGTGTTAAACAATTTATGTGAATTTATTATAAATTCAACACAATCCCCAAAATGATGGAGTGGCTACGAGAATGCGTACGCAACACACTCGTATTCGTATCCCACGGATACTATTCGTAGTCCACCCGCTGTGCGAGAAGAGATTTAGATTGCGTTGTGTAGCTAAAAATCTATGTAACTTGGCCCTGTTGCGTTGTCCTCTTGTGGACAAAGATAAATAGCACACACGCTTTTATAAGACTATCCTGTATATATTTTTCCACGCCCCACTTTATCTATGGATACTTGGCTTGCAATTAAAATGCTCTATCCTGGCTTGAGGTGCCTTTTGCTTGGGACACAACCCACACACGGCACAAATGTGCGATTCAAATTACAAAATGAATCAAGTCCTACAACAGCACTGTATACCTACGAGTACTTGTGGCCATTTATTCGCTTGCAGATACCAGATATCTAGTGCTGGTATGTGGGACAGAGTATAGACCCTCGGACACCTCATTTCGTATAGAAGCAACAACACAATTTGAATAACAAGTTGACAGTAGTTGTTGGCAAAGGGAGAGACTGTGCGAAACAAACTGTTCCAGAAATAAAAATAAAGAAGTCTTGGGTGAAGTTTGTATTAATTTTTTTTTTCTGGACAAAGTAGGAGATGCATCAGCAAGCGTGTCCCATTTTTAATTACGTGACATAATTTGAAGAGGCGACACGAAGGAATGTTGCCAAGTCATCCTTTTTAATGAGCGTGGGAAAATGGGTCAGGATGCTTAGAATTGGATATCAAAAGGTGATGGGTTAGTGGAGTAGAAGTTGAGGAATCAAATATGCGAAATAAGAATGCATTGCTCTGGGGCCATTGCGTGTTGGTAGGTGGTCATGATAAATTAAAAAAAAAAATGCAGTGCGCCTACTTATTGGACGAAGTTTATAGTTGGACAAATTGGAAAGTTCTGGCATTAACAGATTGAGAAATAAGTTGTCTTAACTGAGATCCGAAATGCTCGAGTTTTATTTAGAAGCGGAGTACGTGTGTAAAACTACCAATTAGGTATCCTGGTTTTGGCAATAGCATGAAAAGTAACACAGGCACTGTGTAGTGCAGTCCGTGTCCGTGGTGTTTATCTATCTGGAAATCCTGCATTCTTTTCTGAGATATGCCAGAGTATGAAGATTTGGTCAAAGGTAGACTTTCCTGGCCTATAACCGGACTGATATGGGCCGATCGGGTTATTAGGGAAACGTTTTAGGCGTTCACACAGTAAAGCTGCGATAGGATCTTATACGCGACATTCAAAAGGCTTATTCCTATGTAATTGGTGCAGTTCTGAGTACAAATCTTCCTTCTTGTGGGTGGGGTACACGATGCTGAGGTTCCATTCATCGGCCACAATTTCTTCCGACAAATTTTGCAGATAAGTTGGTGCATGCTCCTTACTGCACTTAATTCTGAAGTTGCGTTTGCTGAGGGGCTAAGGGAGACGCGGTTGGCAAAGGTTCTGGGAGGTCTCTTTAGGCTCACATCGTTTTTCTTAAAAACGCCTTTTATAAGTTTTGGACAACTAAACGGTTTTCTAATAGGGACGGGTAGATTATGACAGTTCACGGCCATGTTATTTTTGTCAATTTTCCTGTTTTTTGATTTTTAGACACAATAGGAAAATCACACAGGCAAGTATATTATAACAATTTGGGTGTTCTCTTGTGGAAACGATGCACCCAGGGGACTAATCAACGTTTAGTGGCCCAAGTCGAGTCGATCAGCAAAAACCAGTACGTCAACAAAACGCAGGACCTGCTAATAATATCGCTGCCTTCCGTGAGATTGTACCGAAGAACCCAAGGCAGTCAATTCCACGCCGAGCAAACATATTCGGCCTTTCGCAGAGAAGACAGCTAATGGCCAAGACATGGCCAAGACATCCACCAAGAAGGCGCAACACAGTGATTCCAGTTCCAGGATATGATTGTCCTACGTATAGAGGAGACGTGAACTTGCCACCGAGATCGTGCGATTTGACCCTGTTACCTGTTAGACTTTTTTTTCTGGGGTTTTCTTAAGCCGCAAGTTCATGCCAATAAACCGTTAACATGACCCGTTCCATCGCTCGAATTCAGCCCGATCTATACGACATATTCATCGAAACTTGGATCTCTCAATGGGCGCCACCCACTAAAGCCATTTGAATATTGTCATATTCTAAACATGTTGTCGTTGATATAGGCCTTTCAATTAAATTACATTGATTTCTGACACACGCCTCAATTTTAAAATCTAGACACCCTTCAATAAGAGAACACTTTATAAAGCTCCCAAAAGAAAGGCAGCTACAATTTCGGTAATAACCCGAACCCCTTGCCAATGGGTTCCTAATTTCCACTACCAATTAAGTAATTTAATAAATAAATTAGTACTTTTCTATTGTTTCCGCATTTTTAGTAGTAAACTTTACACGATTTAGATTTAATTGAGGTTCCCAGTTCAAAGCAATTAAATCCAATTTCGCCTCTTGGCACCATACCTTTCAGCGCTCCACATAAATAATGTAAAGTGCGCCACTTTTGAATTCTAATCGATTTCAATCTAATTGTCCATTTCAATTCACGGTGAATAATTCATTAGTCGCCGGAAATCGTGCGTACGAGTATATCGGACATGTCATTCGTTTATAGTTTTCAAATGAAAAAACAAAAAATCGAATTGCAAACAACGATGTTGCTAGTTGGAAATATATACTTCCTCGTTCCGCATACAGGATCAATGACCGCCCACCTTTTGAGTATCATCATCGCATTCGCAATTTTGCCACTCCACTAATGAGCTCCTTGCGAACTACATATTTAATTGCTTCATATGATGGCGTTCCACTATTCAAGTATACCTACAGTTCGCCTGTAGTTACCCGTCCCACTAATTAAAGGATTTCGAAATTTGATCCTGCCGACAAAATAGAACCAAATTAATTCCAATTTTCAGCACACATAACGCGAGCGAACCTCTTAACCCCGCTGTCACCCTATATGAATAGTTTTGCAGCCTCTCCTGTTCCAGCTTCGGAACGGAATACCTACTATCTCCGGCAATAAATTAATTCAACACTCAAGTTGAACAAAATAAAAAAGATACTCGCATGCAAGCAAACAGAGAATGTCTACGATACGAATATGGGTGCATCATCTCGTGCATTTCAGCGAGTGATATCCTTTGTATGCGGTACCCACCACGACGACGACAACGACGACAACGCGAAATTAAAGCACGCGACGTGGGTGTGTATGTGTGGATTTAAATCAAATCACGTCTGCTAATGACGACGACTGTCAAACAAGCCTGACAGGCTGTACTGGTGCCTGGCGCATATTCTGACTGTCACAAGATATCATCGAGTGCAAGCATGCAAATACGAGCCCGAATGGCACGCAAACAGATTGTCAGATCGGAGTCTTCCCTCTGCAGCTCCGTCGCACTTTACCACTCAATCCCCGAATCCCGTCATCATCATCACTGGGTAATTATTTTCTAATTAAAGACTTGAATAATCGCTTGTACAGGAATATGCTTGGAATGAATGAAGGCAGCCCACGCTGAAAAAACATCTGCAACTAATGTGTCACACACAGGCATCCCTTTCAGATATTTAGGAGGCTCCTGTCGGTGCTGTAGGTGGGCGGTGTGAGTCGATCTGACAAAGGTTTACGTGCCATTCAAATTACTAAGAAAGAAGTATCCGAACGCGCCGTTGGGGAAACAACAAGACAATGACTGAGGGAATGTCATGTGAAAAGGTTGACACCCGTCCAAAGGAAGTAAGTGGGTGGCTGCTTTTTTCATTAAAATTTGTATATGACTATTTGAAGGAATTGGTTAATTAAGCTGAAGCCACCGAGGATCATTGAGGAAGTGTGCATAGAATGACAGTATATGCGAGTGGGTGTCATTATGTCTTTTACAAAATTGGACTACAGATCAACGACATCTCAAAAGACTAAGATGGGTGCACTCAGCTTTCAAACTTGTGATACTAATGATGGATGTGTTGATAAAACAAGAATGACTGCGATGGTGGTTAAACGCGGGTTTCTGTGCCTAATGACATGTCACACGAATTAGGCGGGATTTTTAAAATCATGTAGAAGAAATGCGGCAGTAGCAAGTTAGATTCGCAACTTGGAGAAATATCAGCCAGAGGATCGATTTCTATAAGTAGCGTAAACCTTTTTCTTCGTTGGCTATCATACAACTTTTACAAATAGTTAGCCCAAGGATTTGCTTTTTGAGCGCGAATGAAAGCTATACCTACAATTGTATGGCGAGTCGGAACAGTTGAATTGAGAAGCGCGAGAGTTGGCGCAGCGGATGAAACCTTAAGTCGTAGTTTGCATATTTCCTCGGATCGAACCTAAGATCTCTCGTTCAGTAGTCCGCCAGAGGAAGCGACTGCGATGACTACCCTCAGATTGTAAAATCGCTGAAGAACGTCAAGGGTGATTGATAAGTGGCAATCAAGCCTATGGTCAATAATTATCAGACGATCGATATTTTATATTCCTAAAGGTTTCGAATCTTTCTAAAGGCTTTAACGTGAAAATTTTAAAGCAATAACCCCTAAATCTTCATGTTTTCAGACCTTTGAGGTCACTAGACAGAAAACAACTCAGGGATACTATCTGGAAAATGAGCTCTAAGTATACCTACTATAATTATAAGTCTTCGGTGCTTTCTTTGCAGAATGTTCATTTATTTTCTAAAAAATCTAAGAATCTTTGACATTAGTGAAAATGATTTTTTTTTTGTATCTGGACTCTAAAGTGCAAGGGAGGTCTGTCTACGAAATGCTAATTAGTTATAGAACTTCCTGAAAAAAAACTGTCATCTTTCTTGAGACTGCCGGAAGAAGGAACCAAGTCTTATCGGCTTGGGAAACCAACATTAAAACCGAATGAACAACCTAGACCTGCTTATATCACTCTGCCTACAACTGGTAATCGTTATAAGTGACCGCAAAACTGATCAGAAAATTTGGGGCCAAAACGTATACCTAATCGTTACATGAGAGTCAAAGTTAGAGCTATACTCAAGTTTGGGGAGAGTCTTATATTCTTAGCCAGTTCAAGGGTGTAAACCCGATGTACCGATGCTATTTGCCAATGATTGATCTTGTAGTGAAATGAATTTAGGTGTAACCTATCCTTATTCTACTTTCTTTATATGATCTCAATCAACTTTTGCTAGGAGCTTGTTGCTGATTTCTCCCTTCCAATCAAGGTACTCACTCTTAGAGACAGGTTTTGGCATCGTGCTTTTTCTTCTGAAGATATACAGTTCTTTCTGTTGGGTTCTCACAAATTCTTTAATTTTTAAGGTTTCTTGGCAACACTATAATAATCTTCTGGCATTATAATTTAAATATGATTTCTGGCATATGACCGCCACGGCTGGCTCGGACGTAGTCTAATCTGGAGGTACAATTTTCGATGACTTTTTCCAATATTTGTGGCCGTATACCGGCGAATAACGTGGCGAATGTTGTCCTCCAAGTGGTTAATCGTTTCGGGCTTATCGGCGTAGACTAGCGACTTCACATATCCCCACATAAAATAGTCAAGCGGCGTTAATTCGCACGATCTTGGAGACCAATTCACGGGTCCGCAACTTGAAGCTATGCGGTTACCAAACGTTTCCTTCAATAAATCAAATTGTGGCATGAGCTGTGTGACATGTTGCGCCATCTTGTTGAAACTACAGCGCCTGCACATCATAGTTGTTCAATTGATGAACGAAAATGTCAGTAATCATGGCTCTATAGCGGTCACCATTGTTTGTAACGTTCGGGCCAGCATCGTTATTAAAGAAGTACGGGCCAATTATCCCACCAACCCATAAAGCACACCAAACAGTCAGTTTTTCTGGATGTACCGGTGCGGTGTCTCCACTTACACTTGAGGATTATCATCACCCCAAATACGGCAGTTTTGTTTATTGACGTATCCATTCAACCAAAAGTGAGCTTCATCGCTATAAAAAAATCGCTTATGAAAATTGGGAACAACTTGTTTTGGGCCCATTCACCGAATCTACGCCTTGCTAGGTGATCCTGTGGCTTCAATTCTATGCACTAGTTGGATTTTGTACGCACGCAAACCAAGATCTTTTCGCAAAATCTTCCAAAAGTGGATGGATACATATCCAATTCCTGTGCACGATGGTGGATAGACTGAATCAGTATTCCATCTTATCATTTAGAGTGAACGTGGTGCGAAAACATTCCATAGTTAATCGAATTAATTGCATTATTACATATTTGTTCTTTTTTCATCTTTTGCTTCACCTACATTTTTGTTTCTTTTCTTATGATGCCTCATAATAATCGCTCAGTTGCGAATGCTAATGAATCTTTGCGGTCTATGATTCGAGTTTTAAGCAATCAACACACTGGTATTAGGATTTGCCATATTAATGCCCAAAGTCTCTTACCGAAATTAGACGAATTCCGTGATCTGTTTGAAGGATCTTGTGTGGACGTTGTTAGTGTTTCTGAAACGTGGCTCGTGGAGGATTTAAGAGATGAGACCTGTTCCTTGAGAGGTTATCGTGTGTATCGTTCTGATAGAAATCGGCATGGTGGTGGGATGGCTTTGTATATAAAGAAAACGCTTAAGCGCAGGCCGCGGTGTTCTTCTGCGTTCAGTAATGGGATTCAGTATGTGTTTATCGATTTAATTGGTGACAATGATAAAATCCTTATTGGCGCAATTTATCGTCCTAATAGAAATAGACATTTATCTCCACTTTTTGAACTATTGGAGGAAATAACATTGAACTGTTCCAATATTATATTGTGTGGTGATTTTAATAGCAATTTGTTATGCGAAAATGTTCTTACTGATTACATGAGCACGCTTAATATATCTGCTGTTAATGTAATAACTCCTACCCACTTTTTTTATGGTGATCCCACGCTTCTCGATTTGTTTTTAGTAAGTGATAGGTACTAATAAAGTATTACTCTATGATCAGCTTTCTGCACCTGGTTTCTCAAAGCATGACCTAATTTTTCGATTTCTCCAAGGCGTTTGACACTGTGGTTCATTCCAAACTCGCAGATAAACTTCGTCGGTCTTACAACTTCTCGCCTGATGCTGTAAAGCTCATCTCATCCTATTTAACAAATAGAATGCAAGCTGTTAAGGTAGTAGACAGTCTATCAGATTTTGTTCCAACCAGTAGTGGTGTCCCACAGGGTTCCATACTCGGTCCTTTACTGTACTCTCTATATGTTAATGAAATTCCTTCGATCATCAAAAATTGTTCGTCACATATGTATGCAGACGATGTTCAGATGTACAACTACTGTTGTGATCTTGGTCTCATCGAACATGGTGCTAGTTGCGTGAATGAGGATCTGGAGAAAGTAGCACACTGGGCTCAACTTAATGGTCTTGCTATAAAACCGTCGAAGTCCAAGTGCTTGGTTATATCCAAAAAAAACTCGACTTATCTTATTTTCCCCGAATCGTTTTAAACAACTCAGTTATTGATTATGTCGAATCAGCTAAGAACTTAGGAGTTATTTTCAACCGCAGCCTCACCTGGGACCAGCACATTACGGTTACTGTTGGGAAGGCATAGGTATGGAGTACTACGCACTCTTTGGGTCTCCCAGCGGTATACTTCCGTCAAAACGAGTGGTATGCTCGTGAAGTCCTTAATTTTACCGATCTTGGCCTATGGATGTGAAATTTTTTGTAGTTGTAATTGTGTGTGCAAGAGAAAGATCAATGTTGTTTTCAATAGTACCATTCGGTACATTTTTGATCTCCGGCGATATGAGAGAGTCTCCAATCTTTCTTCTCAACTCCTCAATATGCCGCTTGAGAGCTACTCCGAGCTTCGTACGTTATCTTTGCTGTATGATGTACTGCTTACCCACCAACCGCCGTATCTTTACGAAAGACTGACGAGGGCTTCTTCGGTTAGGTCTGATCAATTAATTCAGCCTCGTTACGCCTCCCTGACATCCGAGCGCCAGTTTTTTATTAACACCACTCGTCTCTAGAATTCTTTGCCGCGTCATATAAAAATGTTAACAAATCCAACAAGATTTAAGTCTCACTTAAGGCATTATTTTGCCACTTTATAAATAGTACACTTCTCTTTTCTTTAACATACTTTAATCTTCTTTCTTAGACCTCACTATTCACCTTTCCTGTCTATTTCTCTCCTTCCTCCTTTTTTTCCTTTTCCTTTTATTCTCTTTTCTTTCTATATTCGGCTATATTTTTTATGCATATATCCAGTCGCTCTTTGTTTTATAGTATTAAGCTCTCTTTTTGAAATGTATAACCTATCACTAGCTTATAAGATTTTATATCTTACTGTATATAGGTATCTCAAAATAAATGAAATGAAATGAAATTGCTCTGATGGACGATTATGTTGACCGTAAAATGGACGTAGTGCACGATACTTATTTCGAACAGAACCATGATTTTCAAAATAAATTTGCACAATTTGAAAGCACAATCAGGCGTCAGCTATTCATGTTTAAAAATAAACCACTTGACAGCTGACAAAATGGTCGCCAGTTAAATTAGTGTTGCCAACTTAAAGTTCTATACCTCTAAAAAAAACACCCTTTACTATTGTATGGATCCTTTGGTGCGCGAGCAAGTGACACTCGCACTTTTTTCGTTTTTCGGAGATTTATCTCCTTCTGCACAATTGTTTTGACTTGACTTACCTCAAAAACGAATCAAAACGTTCCAAAAAAAAACGAACCGAAAACGCGTCAAAAACGACCCAAAACTGTGTCAAAAAATCCCAAAATTTGTTCTTCGTCATTGTGACCATTTGTTAATCGAAATAAAAAAACGAACACAATACACAATATAAGGTGTTATAAAGCTAAACAGCTGCAATATATTATTCTAAAGCTTTTAGCCGCAAATTATACCTCATTTGAAATTCTGACGTAAAAATATTCAGATAAAGTGGCGTACATAAATAGTGCTGGATTGTCCACAAACTGAGGAAGATGACAACGTCAGAAAACAGGCCTTCGAATAAAATCCCACGGTGGATTGGCGATTTTAGTCAGATAACCTACATACAGGGCGCAGTGGCTCGGTGATTAGTGTGCGAGCCACCCATCTCGCTAACATTTAACAAACTTCGGTGTGTGCAACTGTGCTGAATAAAAACCTAACATAGGTACCTAAATATGTAGTTAGTGCAACAGGTCCATAAGGATACACGTCAACGTCACACAATCGATACAGAGCTAGCTGACTTATCAAAAAACTGAATACCAGAGGACACTGCGAAATCGAGATACACAAAAAATTATGTTATTAAGAAAAAAAAACTGCTACTACACCAAATACCGATTCATTAACCACTAGAACCCACTTATTGTTGAAAAGAAGACATTATGTACCATTATTTTTTTTTTAGCCAAATTGTATTGAAGAGAACATTTTAAACTTAAGCAATCGTCCTAAATCTTTCGCACGACTAATGTCCCCTTACATGCATAATACACTTAAATTCTAAATTAAACAAAGGACAATACACGCCCGCTATCTTCAATAACACCAAAGTAAAAGAGAAACCCAGAACGCGGAAATTGAATTCAAATAAAGTTCATTAAATATGCAAATGTGTTTGTAGGATACTCGCGCGCGGCGCGAGTTCAAATTCAAAAAGGCTCTTTCTTTATCACGCTTCTCACATCCAAGTCATTAAGATGAGGCACGTAGTCATTACAAACGAAACATAACACACACCAGACTCTGTGTTATCCAACATTGAATGTGTGTATATGTGTGTTTGCGTGTCCTTTAAGAGCAATCCACCCGCAAATTCAGGCTGCCACCGCATGTGCTTGGCTGGCAGTATAGAAAGGGCACACGGCACAGCCTTATGAATATTAGATTTTCCAAAGGGATGCAAACTTAAGATTCCTTTTTTTTTTTGTATAAGGTTCAACACTTAACGGGCATTAGATATGCAAATATTCTCCCCACAAACCAAAGCAAAAAAAAAAAAGGGATACACAAAAATGTTCTTTTATACACTTACCGGTGTAGAATATGGATGTCCTGTCAATCGTATCGCGTCCGTTTCCAACTGCTCCCGCAGAATCAACTCCAGTTCATTGGGTGGCGTTTCGCACAGTATCTCCGTACTCCCAGACAACGAATTCGGATCGTTTAGCATGAAATACACACTTGCCGCACCTTTTTCACGCAATTGCCGAATGCTCTTCAGCAACTTGTGACGATGTGCTGGATTTTCGACACCGATTGCATCTAAATCGGGATCACCGACTTGTTTGCAGATTTCTAAATCATCGTAACCGTTATCGAGAAAACTTTCCGCGTACTGTGCCAGCCCGAGGGCACGTAACCACTCGCAAACGATATTACTCACCGCCATTATTCCGACGGAATAGGTGAGTGGATGCTATGCGATGCGAGGCGACGTCAAAGGATACGCGATTGCAGCAGCTGTTGTTTCGATTTCGTTGAACAAAACATGCGAATTGATGAAAACTATATTTTCCTCGCGTGATTAAATTTAAATTTAAATCGCTAATAAAAAAAAAAACAGAAACGCGTATAATAGATGAACCTCGGCGACACGATGTTCAGATCGACGATGTAACTTTCTTGTAACTCGACGCAGTTCGTTTATCTTCCGAATTGATGTTTGAAGATAGATTGATTGATTGATCTTCGATTTTCTTTTTTCTTCTTTGATTTTTTTTTATCTACATCTACGTAGATACTATTTTACGATCATCGTAACAAGTCTACTTCAGTTCAGTGTGCGCGTGTGTTGGTGGGCCTGTAGTTTGGATGGATCTGTAAAGAAGCAAAAGAAGAGACACGTTAAGAGATTGTGCAGATATTGATATGGAATTGCCAAATTTTCAAATTAAACTCAACATTCAAAACGTTATAAATGAGTTTATTGCAATTTATCAACAATTTTATAAATTAGCGGACTGTAATGCAAAGTTCTTATTTTTCGATCACGACACGACTGCTCTGCTCGGTGGTTGCTACAAAAGTGAGGAAAATGCTGCTAATGTGCAGCTTGCAAATCTCCAAAAAAACCCAGTATTTGCTCTCATAGGCGAATACAGTTGAGTTCGTCATCAAAGAGATGATAAGCACAACCTGCATTCGAATATGATTGCGAGCACAACGGAATTACCACCAGCTAATTAGCGAGAGCAATCACGTTAGTTTTTGTACATTTGATCGAACAATAAGGAACTGTATGTAATGTTTGGTAAACTAATTTTAGGAAATTATTTAGAGCAAATTTTAGATTTTAGATTCAAACAAATTTAAACATAATCAAATTTTAACAAAATAATAGTAATAAAAACAAACTAAGTCCGTTTTGGTTTAACAAAATATAATAATGGTAAAATGCGTTTCTCAACATGCCGCCCCCCCTGAAGGACTTCAGGAACATGGCAAAACGGCTAATTTGACGATAGGGCGCTTAAATACTCCGCTACTGGTTCGAAGCGTAACCACTCGTACATGACCATCATTGCCTGGATGGACTTCTTCAACTCGACCTAGGGACCATTTGGAAGGTGGTAGATTTGGTTCTTTAATGACTACCAGGTCCCCAACTCGAAATTCTCTGGTAGCTTCTCTCCACTTAGGGCGTTGCTGTAAGGACGTCAGGTAGTCGGTTTGCCATCGACGCCAAAACCCCTGCATCATATTTTGGATGAGCTCCCAGCGACTCAATCGGTTTGGTGAAATCTCCAGATAGCTTGGCTCAGCTATCGCCATGTATGGTCTGCCTATGAGGAAATGAGAAGGGGTGAGAGGGTTAAGATCAGTATCAGAAATAGCACAAAGAGGCCTGGAATTTAATAAAGCTTCAATTTGGGAAAGTAGAGTGCACATTTCTTCAAAGGTTAAAATGTTATTCCCCAGAACTCGACGAAGATGTTGCTTTACCAGTTTTACCCCGGATTCCCAAAGCCCCCCAAAGTGAGGGCTATGTGGTGGAATAAATTCCCATTTAATGCTCTCAGCGGCTAATGTCTCCGCCACCTTCTCGTTATGATCATTTGACCGTACCAGCTTCGATAATTCAGATAAAACACGAGCAGCTCCCTGGAAGTTGGTACCGTTATCTGAATGTATCACACTACATTTGCCACGTCTCGCTATGAATCGCTTAAGAGCAGCCAAAAACGCATCCGTGGTGAGATCGCTGACCATCTCCAGGTGTATCGCCTTGGTAGCCATGCACACAAATAGGGCGATATATCCCTTCACATATTTCGGGTTCCGACCTTTGGACAGCCGAAGAGTTATGGGACCCGCGTAGTCACAACCCGTGTGCGCAAAGGCATAAGACGGGTCCACTCGAGAAGACGGTAAATTCCCCATGAGTTGGGATGTTGTTGTCTGTCTAAGAACGAAGCAATCAGGACATTCGAACACAATTTTACGGATGAGATTTCTGCTACCGAGTATCCAATATTCTTGACGAATTAACGCGAATAGTCCTGATACGCCGACGTGCAGGAACTTCCGATGAGCGTCCTTCAAAATAAGTTGTGTAAGGCGGTGGTCCTTTGGAAGAATGATGGGATGTTTCATGCCAAATGGAACATCCTTAGCATTAGCGATTCTGCCGCCAACACGCAACAAGCCTTTATCATCAAGAAAAGGTGACAACGACGAAAGTTTGGATCCTTTTAGAACATGACGACCACCTTTCAAAGCATATATTTCCGTTCTAAACTCACTCTGGGCCCACAACACACATGTTTCCTTTGCGAGATTGTACTCTGCGAACCGAACATACCCATAAGTACGATCACTTGGAAATCGACAGTTTCTAACAAAACGAAGCACAAACGCAACAATTCTAAACAAAGTTAGCAAAGACGAGGTTTTATCTGCTAAACGCTCAACAAAATGTTCCGTGGAAGACGACAAATTCACAACAATCGGTCCCTTTCTTTCTTCAGGAACATTTTCCACCTCGAACGAACGATTTATCGGCCACTGATCTAAGTCCTGTTTTAACCAAGCTGGACCCTTCCACCAAATCTCTAATTCCAAAAGTGTTTTGGGTTCGACTCCCCTCGAAGCGCAATCTGCTGGGTTTTCGGTTGAACAAACATGATTCCAGCACGACCTAGGCAATGATTCCAAAATTTCCGAAGTGCGGTTCGCGACGAAAGTGTTCCATCTTCTAGGAGGAGAAGAAAACCAACTCAAAACAATTTTTGAGTCACAAAAGGCATAAATGTTGACTGGGTCGATATCCACCGACGACCGAATAACCTCAATCAAACGTGACAAAAGAAGTGCCCCACATAACTCCAGCCTGGGAATGGACAGCTGCTTTACCGGCGCGACGCGAGTTTTAGCCGCAACCAGCTGAATCTCAACACTACCATCTTCGGAGAAGCTACGACTGTAAACGACAGCGGAATAGGCCTTTTCGGACGCATCGGAGAATCCTATTAGTTCAAAACGTTGAGAATTTAGTGTAAAACGCCTCGAAATTCTAAGTTTTCCAAAATAGGATAGTTCCCTCCGGTAGGATTTCCATTTTGCTGCGATATCATTCGGCAAGAAATCATCCCAACCGATCTTTGCTTCCGCAACCCATAACTCCTGAAACAACATTTTGAATAAAATGGTAGAAGGAGCCAGGAAACCCATAGGATCAAAAATCCTTGCGACCTCGGATAACAATTTCCGCTTGGTAGGCAACAACAACTGGTCATCTAAGTCAACATTAAATGTAAAGGTATCACTGTGAGGATTCCACATCAAACCGAGAACCTTAGTGCACTGAGATGCACTATTCAAATCCATGCAAACCTTTTCCTGACACTCCGTCTCACGTAAAATTTGCCAACAGTTCGAGCTCCACTTGCTCAATTCCAATCCTCCTAATGCCAGCATATCCACCAGCTGCCTTTTCAATTCCAAGGTTTGGTCAATAGAATCTGACCCCGTCAGCACATCATCGACATACATTTCCTCCAGAATCACCTGCGAAGCGAGCGGAAACTTATGTCGGTAGTCATGCGCTAATTGGTGAACCACTTTGATGGACAGGTAAGGAGCAGATGATGTTCCGTATGTTACGGTGCATAAACGGTAATGTACAACTGGGTCTTGAGGAGTTGCTCTCCATACTATTCGCTGGAAGTTTCTGTGGTTTGGGTGAACCCAAATTTGGCGAAACATCTTTACGATGTCCGCAGAGAAAACATATTTATGCAAGCGAAAACGAATCGAAACCTTAACCAAGTTGCGTTGAAGTGGCGACCCTATGTGAAGCATGTCATTGAGACTAACACCATTTGTATCCTTATGCGAACCATTAAAAACAACACGAAGCTTGTTAGTGACAACTGCATGGTGCGGCAAATAAAACACACTGCCGGACGTTGGTTCTATATCATCATCTGGGATACGTTCCATGTGCCCCAACTCCTCGTAAGTTTGCATAAACTTGCAATATTCCAACCGAAGATCTTCATTGCGCGAAAGGCGACGCTCCATTGCAAACAACATAGACAAAGCACCCGAGATAGTGTTACCAAACGAAACGTTTTCCTGACGAAATGGAAGCTCAACCATATACTTATTGTCAGATGCGCGAGCAAAGGTTTGAGAAAAATGAGCAACTACTTTATCCTCTTCATGCGACAGGGAAAGTTTGTGAGGCAGTTCCTCTATTTCCCAAAACGACTTCAGCATGACGTCAAGATCAATTCCTACATGCAGCGATACTATTTCTTTATCTGGAGTTTTGCCAGTAATCACCCAACCAAATATAGTTTCATGCGCAACAACGTTTCCACTTTCATCAGTACGATGACCATTTCGAAGAATACTCCAGGCTTTATCTGCTCCCAGCAGAATATCAATAGGGCCTGGAGTATGAAATTCTGAATCAGCCAAAGGAAGAGACGTAAGAAATGATAGGTGACCACAATCAAAAGGCAAAGAAGGAGTTAGCGAGGTAATGGTCTTCAAAATATAGGCATCAATATCGATTGTATTATAGTCAAAACGAGAATTTAAAGTCAAGGTTACGGCACCTTGTGTAACACCTGCTTCCAACGACGAGATTCCCGAAATAGGTAACCGCGCGTGTCGACGACGAAGGCCCAACCTCTTCACCAAGCTATCGGTAACGAATGATACTTGTGATCCGGTATCGAGCAGAACACGAGTAAAATGATAACCTCCGCTAGCATCTAATACCTTTACGATGACAGTAGGTAAAATACCAGAAGGACGGGAATCATGTCTGATATGATGACTTACAACAGACGGAAGGAGACCTGATGTACTAGGTTCAGCTTCGGCTGGAACCTCCTCTCGATTATTAGCGCGATTATGGTCCTCAGGGTGTACCAAACTGTGATGACGAGCGTTACACAATGAACACCGAGCCTTAACTCGACATCTTACCGAAGAGTGGTTAGTACCAAGGCAATTGTAGCACAACCGTTGATCGCGAGCGAAGGTGCGACGGGAACTTACAGACATAGATAAGAAAACTGTACACTGGGGAAGGGAGTGGTTTTCCTTACATTTGGGACACGACGATTTGACCGTATTTAAGCTCTTAATGTTCGAATGATTCACGGTACGAGAGTTTTTATTGGCACGAGCTTTTGGTTCACTAGATTCTAATGCGTTACACCTATCCTCTAAGAGTTTTATTAAGGATTTGATTGTAGAGTCTTCAGAGCCTTTAATTTCTAGTGCCCAAGCCTGACGCGATTCAACATCTATCTTACCCAGCAACAAATACACAAGCCACGGGTCTCTGCCTTCAGCTTTCAAAGCAGATAAACCTCGGAGAACTTCATCAGCGCTGTCCACTAGCTTACGTAACTGAACATAGTCACCTGATGAAACGTTAGGCAATTTCAGAAAACTTTCGATGTAAGCATTTATAATAGACAACGGTTTGTCATATCGACGCTCAAGTTTTTCCCACGCTTCCTCATAAATGCTATCGGAAATTGTCAAATTATTAAGCAGCTTTAGCGGTTCAACACCGAGGTACGATTTGAGATATTGAAATTTACTTGCACCGGACAAATTCTTGTTGCAGTCTATGTTTCTCAAAAACATGTCCCGAAAACCCGGCCACTCGCGATAGTCACCTGAGAATTGCGGTATTCGCAGTATTGGAAGACCTAACTCGGAATCAGTTTTTTTATCAGCGCTTACGGAAGCCGACTTCCCCAAATGTTCAAGAAGCGCAGCTTGTTGAGTGGCTAGTTTAGAGGTCAAAGCTTCATCCCGCGCGGGAAGCTGCCTAGCACATTTAATGGCCTTCACGATCACACATTTAGCCGAAAGATATTTGGTTTCAACAGCCTCGAAATCTGATTCAGGATCTACATATCCTTCCTCCTCGTGGAATTCAAAGAGTTCGGTTTGGTTTCGGCAAAAATCTTTCCACGCCTCTTCCAGACGTTCCAATCGAACCTCAAGAACAGTGGATTCAGTATCGGCGGGAATATTTTGAGCGAAATTATAAACGCGAGTTATAGAACCTTTGATGTGCCCACGACCCTGCTTTAGTGCTTCCATTTTTCCTACTTTCTACCAGGATTTACGTTCGAAGTATGACCACGTGTTTTAGATGCACCACAATTTAACACCTATAACCAGCAAATTTAGTGTCTTCACAAACTCCTATATAGGCAAGCGAATAGTCCTAGCAGCAAACCAACATACAGCAATCCAAACATACACCAGCAGGAACAGGCAATTGTAAAATAGAATGCGTTTTTTTACCTTTTGGAGTCCTCAGAAAGTCTAGCAACCACCAGCAAGCGAAAAAAACGAATATCGGAAAGCGAACAAAATCCGGTATTGAAGGACCAATTTTGATATGGAATTGCCAAATTTTCAAATTAAACTCAACATTCAAAACGTTATAAATGAGTTTATTGCAATTTATCAACAATTTTATAAATTAGCGGACTGTAATGCAAAGTTCTTATTTTTCGATCACGACACGACTGCTCTGCTCGGTGGTTGCTACAAAAGTGAGGAAAATGCTGCTAATGTGCAGCTTGCAAATCTCCAAAAAAACCCAGTATTTGCTCTCATAGGCGAATACAGTTGAGTTCGTCATCAAAGAGATGATAAGCACAACCTGCATTCGAATATGATTGCGAGCACAACGGAATTACCACCAGCTAATTAGCGAGAGCAATCACGTTAGTTTTTGTACATTTGATCGAACAATAAGGAACTGTATGTAATGTTTGGTAAACTAATTTTAGGAAATTATTTAGAGCAAATTTTAGATTTTAGATTCAAACAAATTTAAACATAATCAAATTTTAACAAAATAATAGTAATAAAAACAAACTAAGTCCGTTTTGGTTTAACAAAATATAATAATGGTAAAATGCGTTTCTCAACAGATATATTTTTTTTTATCTTCATGCAGTACGTTGATTTATTGCCTCACTTCTCGTCAGTTTTATGGAGGAAGTAGTAAATCACTTGAAGATTGAAAAAATGTATCTTTTTCTTTGTTCCACAAAGAAGTAAATAATATATATATTCATTCTCTGTGTGACGTTGTCGTAGTGAGATCTGATTTTGAAATGAGCCAGAGCACCGTTTACTCCATTCCCAAAAACCTGGCACAATTGAGTTTAGTTTAATGGCTGATGTTCGGTGCAATCGATTGGGGTAATTATTTTCAATCAGTAAAAGTCAAAAGTAATAAAAAATAATTTTGAAATTAATTTCCTCTTCTTTTCTTTTTATTAGCGCCATCAGTTAAAATTCGAAATGTCAAATATTTGACTTTGAAATTATTTTTTATTAATGGAGTTCTTTTCGATAAATATTTATTGTGCGCCTATTATGCCCTCGTAAATATTCGAGTTTTTTATTTCGTTGGGGAGGGGTTTATTTTTAACGACAAAAACCTTCACAAACAAAATACGGTTGTGAAGTAAAAATTAATTTATTCTGTTTAGAGTGGAGAAGCGTTCGTAAAACGTTTATAGTTGAGCTTTAACAGCTATGCTTGAGCAGGTGTAATGGGTTTATTTGGAAACTAAATCATTAGCCTACCGTATTTTTTTATTATCAGTCAAAATTAAAATTATTAAATACCAAAGCTGTATAAATTATGTATAGAGATAAAGACTAAATGGATTTCTGTTGTTAAATCGAGATTGTTAACATTAATCAGCACTTTTTTGATTTATGGAAGCGTTGAGTCGTTAAGTATCAATTAGGTTTGTCACTGGAAAGGTTTCAGATGAATTTCATTTTACTTATGAAGGCTAAAATTAATCGACAAATGTTGAAAGAAAAGCACAATAGTCTACAGATACTATTTCTTTGAGCTAGGCTTAAGTCAAATTTTAAAGTCAAAAAGGGGTGAAAGTTGCATGGATTAACTCAGCTCAAGCCGTCTAATGGATGAACGACTTTGGCTTTAGGATTCAGTTTATTTTAAGTATTTTTCCATTAAGTTGAGAAAATGATATCGGCGGCCGTCAGAATTGATGAGCATTCGGGCCCGATTTATGGCATTTTCCCAACACTCATGCCAGAACTTCCGGTGATAGGTCCTCGAATTATTGGCGAATATTTTGTTTAAGGGGTTCAAGAGTCTGAGGCTTGTTGACATAGACTCGTAATTTCAAAATACCCCACAAAAGGAACACTTTAACGGTATGCGTTGTTTCACAGTCTTTCACAAAAAATTCTCTGTAAAGACCGCCGATTGATGCCCAATTTCGGAGTCCTTTGCGACATCTTCAGCCACAGCTGATGCGGTATTTTTGGTAGAACGGTTTCGTTCATGCGGTTCTCTCAATGATCGAGATCAGCTGACAGCAAACGACACGACCAAATAGCAGACGTTGCGATTGATGGCTGCCTCCAGTACCGTAAAACGTTCCGTTCGAAAACATAAACGAAGCCATATTTATTGGTAGAACGGATGTAGATTTATCAATGACGGCCGACACCGAACGTATGCTGTAAAAATATTCGACGTCTTAAAGGTAGATAAAATATAGGACTTAACCTCTCTAGAAGCACATCGCCAGCATTGAACAACTGGCAATACTACCACGGGCTATTAGAAATGCGGTCTCTGGTATTTGGATGTGATGTATTTTACTATAGGCGAGCACCTCGTGCGGTTTGAATTGCCGACTGTCACATGCCACCAAGAGCGTGACAAAAACCAGAGCTTCTGAGAGCTTCACGTGGCAAACGTGGAACAACGACTTCTCAAAAGGAAAATACCGCACGAGAAGCGGGCAATCGAATAGACAGAGACAGTGTTTGAAATGTCTACCAGATGAGATACTCCCAATGATACAAGGCCAGAACTCTAGACTGCAGAAATTAGCATGGGGATACGTTAATAGATTCACTTCTCTATAGTCTTTTAAACGGTGGGGACAACAATCCGCCATTGGGCACAATAATCAAAATTTCCGGCGAACCGACCAACTCGAAGTGAGAATAGTGATAGTGAATAGAGAATTTTAAGTCCACCAAGGCAGATGAAGATGACTTGGTTAGGAGGACCATAAACGCATAACTGCTCCAACTGCTTTCTAAATGTGACATAGAATATTTTGTATAGACTGTAAGATCTGGAGCCTTTCGCCAATAACCTGTTGATACCTCGGTTGATATCAGTGGGGTTTTAGGCAAGTCAACCATCGACCAATGGTTCGTTCCATACACACCACAACATTATGGACCTTAAAGTCGCCTACGAAAGCGTTGTAAAGAGCATGTCAAATTTCGGCATATCTACAAAAGTCGGTCATTTCTGTCAATCAAGCCACCATTTAAATCCATTTGACTTCCATATGGTGATTATATTGACATTGGCGGAAGAACGCGGAGAGCATTTGCAGGTATTGAAACGGAGGCGGCGAGAAAAGCTCAGTCTCTTTATTAACAAAGACAAAACGAAGTAAATGCTCTTTTTGAGAACGGGTTTTAAGAGCGACTCGGGCAAAACGTCACGATGGGCAAATGTAGCCACAAAGTAATTAAAGGCTTCATTTACCGGGACTCTACATACCTAACTAAACATCCATCCACATACATCCAAAAGTGCCAAGAGTCACCATGCCAATCGCTGTTTTTTCGGCAGAAGAGGGCATCGAAGAAGTAAAGCCCTCTGTCATAGAAACAAGGAGATATTGTACAAGAGACAAGACCTTTATCATCTTCTTCTTGATATATGGACCAGAAGTATAGACGCTGACGGAAACCGATTCAAATCTCTTGGGTGTTTTCGACAGAGACCCAGTTTTGGGTCTTTATTTCCTTAACTTCATTTATGACGATAAATATTTAAAGAAATTTATCAAATATATGTAGCTCCAAACTTCTGAAATCGAAAGTTAAAGTATAAATTTCATTTCATGAGGGCACACTCACACATGATTCATACTTCATACACATACTCATACATACCTATATAGTTTATGAAAAATTGCACAAGCCAACTAAATCGTGACCAATTACAAGATTCGAAAATTGATAATTTGTTGCCCGAAAGTAATACAAAAATAATAAATAAATGAACAAGCAACAGGCCTATGGAGTATCTCATGGATGGATGAAGACAAAAATAACAAATATGTATCCAATTTTGAAAGAAATTAAGCCACCAAAGCACTAACACTCGAAGAAGAAGACGAAAGAAGCAACACGTTCCCACATTAAATCATAGTAAGCCTTCAGACTGAAGTTGTGGCTCCAATTATCTTTCGAAATAATTTTGTCTTGTCTTTTGGATTTTTTTTTAATTTTGTTCTCCAGCGTGTTGACCTACTCTCCTGAACTAAAACTAATCACAACGAGACTCTCGGCTCAGTTTCAATGACGACATTCGTTCCCTTTTGTAGGTAGGTATATTCCTTTTCATTTTTTTGTAGATTATTTTTGACGATAAGTATACATATCTATAGCTTAGCTATGCGTCTATTAGGATTGAAAAGTTGTCAATAATCAAGCAGCTGGGAGCTGTTAGCTGTCTATCCATTATTCGGTAGACATAGTGCTTCAGGGGTAGTTGAGTATATTTCGATTAAGAGAGATCATTATCAGGATCAAATTAAGGTAATGGTGGACACACAGTTTTCCTTACCATTACTTATACGTTTACCAATTAGAGACTGACAGATGATGGAATTAAGATTAATTGGTCACCGAAGTCGTTTACAAATATTTCTCTCGATTCGAAAATTTAAGAAATACCTATACCAAAGTAGATTGCCCGTTTGACACAATATTCCAGAAATAGCGACATCGAATTCTATTCCGGTTTTCTTGGTAAAGTTATATGAGTGAAATGAAATTTATATGATGACATAAATTCATTTATCAGATTGTTACTCATCACACGGTGAGGTTATAGTATCGCTAAAAGGCAGCTGGCAGTTGACATTTATTATATTTTAGGCAGAAAAAATTGTAAAACGACCTTTTTAATGTTTGTTTTGGTAAGATTTTAAAATTATTCTTAACACAACATAATTGACCATAAATCGTTGGCTAAAACTCGATAGTGGAATTCAAATGAATACCAAAATGCAAATAAATCGAAGGCACAGTCATAAAATTTGATATCTTCTTGAGGTAGCTATTAATTTTATCTTTTTATCGCGAGATCATATTTAAAAAAAAAAAATTTGGTCTACTGTATGTATGGAAATATACAAGAATATTTTAATATAATGGAATAAAGTTTAAAAATACGAACTATTCTGGTGTAGATACAATGTAAACGTTTTGTATCTGGAATTTTTATGAAATTTGGGTTTGTAATGAAAAGGAATTTACAAGACAACTTTTTGTTTTGTTGGTATCAAATATGTGTGCGGTTTGAAGGCATAAAAATACCGGCTTATAATATGGGTAGGGTAAAGCTCACGTTAATACAACTCATTAGCGAAACAACTGAACTTTAGACCGCTCATCTCCATTTGTGAGACATTTCAAGTTACTTTACTTATCGGACTCCCACCCCAGGAAGAGTTGTTGCCTGAAACACAACAGCCTTCTATCCTCTGCGATCCTGGGCACGCTGTTAGCAGTTATACAGACCAAGCGTTCCGGCATCCGCGATGACATGGTCTTCAAAACGGACCTTTCTTTTCGTCTCGCAACTGGGGGCTGGGACGTGATCCTCTTAGCTGGAGCATTACTATTATTGTCCATTCGTTCGATGTGGCCGAGCCAATGTAGTCGACGTATTTTGGCTTTTTTAAAGATTTGTCTAAAATGATCGATGGTGGACTTTGCTTGCCTAAGACTGCACTGATAGGAGCCAATTATAGGGTGGCCTCCCTAGTTGGCTAGTTTAAGTCTTTCTTGTGTTGTGGACCGGGTCAACGATGCTGAGATTCCATTCAAGTATGCATTCATTCATCTGAGCAAGTCTTGGAAATAAAGACCAACCAAACAACTCCAGCTGCTCTAGGCAAGTCTTCAGGTGAACCGTCAATCCCAGCAGCCTAATTGGCCTTTAGCTCAGGACTGAAGTATTGTCTACCATGGTCCAAATTAAATGGTTTGTCCTGCCTAGTACAGGGAATGCTAGTCATCGTCGCCGTTTTAGGGTCAGCGGGAAAACGTTTTCCCAGATTCTCAACACTGATTGATTTTCTTCGTCAACTCTATGTTTCTGATGTATGCGGAGTTTGCTGTGCTATTTTGGTTCGTTCTCTTCACCTTTCCGTCTATTTTGGTCATAAAGCTCGCAAGCAGTTCTAATTTTCTTGCAAAACCGCTGTGTGTGCCAGTCCGTCTTGTGTTCATGCGGCGAAGGTTTTTTCAGTCTTTTGGGGGCTGTAGTGTAGCTCTTCGGCGGCATATTTTCTCACAGTATTTCTTTGTTGAGTTGTGTTGGATATCTGCATTCGTACCTTGGCTAGAACAACGTATAGTGGGCCGAGTCAATGTTGACCGCTCGAAAGGTTCGAACATCTAATTGTACGGTCGAGTTTGCGACATGTCCATTTTGCAGTGGAAAAGCAATTTTAAATCACTATGCTTTAACGGATTCATATAGGAAACAAATGGTTGGCTTAACATAGGTTGTAAATCCTTCCTGGAGAACGAAATAACGCTGTTGTGTATATGAAGTTGTCTGTTGAGATCTAGCAAGTGATTGCCGATTGTCGGTTCCAGCAAATCGGTTGGAAGTCTGAGGCTATGGCAAAGATTAACTACTGTTGTGAATTTGCTGTATTTATTTAGATCTTCGACGAAGGCGTTTAACCCATATTGAGGAATCTTAACAGTTGATACCATTCGGAAGGCCGGAACGGTCCTAAGTGATGGTAGTGACGATTTTTTTGGACCACGTCTGATGTTCCATTTGGTTGTGATACTTAAAGCCTTTCAACAAATATTGAAAAGGACGTACATATTGCCAAGTATAATACTGTAAGTTATCTGCCACACCCCCCAATTATTCTACATGTAGGTAAATTAAAATTAAACAGAGTGTCAAAAAAACCGAATTACAGCTACCTCCAGGGCCATTTATAACTTCAACTTTATAAATACTACACAAAAGTGCATTAAAAGTTTCAAGTTGTCAGTTACCCGAACTACGCATTAGCATCAAAGTTGGTTGTAGTTTATTCGTATAGTCTAAGCAGGTTTGTTGTAGTCAATTTATAATTAGACACATATGAAAAATAATATGCCTACCACCATAGTTTTGAAAGACTTTTCGCCTCAAAGCAATCTCTCTTTTTTCCCGTTTGCATCTATTTAAATCAGTCATCGCAGATCCCATTAAAACCCGCAGCAGATCTCTACTCTAAATCAAAACCAATTATATGAGAACCTCCCCAGGGATTGTGCAAGCCCTATTCAAGACAAATTGATTGAAATTTCCATCCTCTCCTCTATATCTGTAAAGAAATAAATAAAAAACCTCAAATGAATCAAGGCACCGCAATCAAAATCCACTGCACCCACTGAATACAACCCGAGAGAGGAGAAAAAAAAGAACAAAAAATTAACTCTAATTGCGTTTCTTAATTTCAGATGGAATGCGCCTAAATCAACCACAGTCGCACACGCACAACACCCCACCACCACCATATTGTGGCTGGCAAAGAGTTAATCGCCTTGAAAGCCTTCGTCTGAATTTATACGACTTCAATTAGAATCGTGCTCCCACAGGGATTTCCTAAATTGAAATGCGTGTTCTTCGATCCTCATGCGGGAGCTTAATGAAATCGATGGCATTAGCATCGCACTCTCGATACTTTTCTAACAAACTAATCAATTAGTTAGCCCGCTGTTGTACGATGAACTAAATGACAACTAAATGAGAATGGATTTCAACTTCAATTACGCAAGCAAATATCGCTACATCCAGAGAACATAAATCAAATAGCTGTCATCTGTTGATGGTCAATGGTCATACTCATAACCTTTTAACTGGGATAAGGCTGTTCAAACGTCTTAATAACATACGCACTTCGTCAGAGTGTGTCAGGTTTTGCGAGCCCCCCCGCCCGGCTCAATCAATCATTTAGTCGAAGAGCAAAGTTTATTATTTCGCGCGTCAACCTTTGTATCTACAGCAGTTTAATCGACTCTTTGAAAGTATCTCAATCTAATGATACTAATAGATCATCAATCAAGCAATTTCGCAACGAACTAGATACGGATACTCTATATGGAATCGGCCTAATGTGTTAGATCGTGAATATAAATTGAACCCATTGACAGGCGACACAGCCATGTGGCAAAGGCAATGTCAATTGTCAACTGTCATTCTGCAACACCCTTGTTTGCTGAGCGCCTATTGTATGTAGACGCTCACACAATGGCAAAATGTATGCGCTAAATCGACCATGACCGAAGTCCATCCATATACGCGACCGAGTGGGGGCGAGTAGATAAGATAGATTTATTGTGAAACGCCATTCTACCACCGCTGCGGACAGTCACAGAAAAAAAAAGGATAATATACTTTTATCAAAGGGGAACTGCAACATAAGAAGAAAACAAACCACTCACTCCGCAGACCGATGCCGTGTTCCATAATGAGGGTAATCAAGTGGCAAAAGCGACATGCAAATGGCGTACGACGATGTACAGAGATTAAGGAGCAAGACACTCGCATAAATCTTAATCGCGTTTATGACATACACTTGGACTTCCAAAGTGTCAAAATAAGTGCTGCGTAAAAGCGTGAAACAAATAAGACCTAAAGGAAACAAGCTGAATAAATATGACAGCGAGAGAAGGAGTTCATGATGTACTGCTGGACATTTATCATAATTTTTTCGTTGGTGTTTTTTTTTTTTTGTAACAAGTTGTAATGGGCTGAGCAGTGAACAGTGAGCATGTGGAAAGGAAATGGGAGGAAAACTGCAGAACATGGTATTCCTTTTTGTAATGTAGGTCTAGCTATACTTTGTGAATTACAGCGGTGTATCATATCCGGCTAATGCTTTTTAAGCCAATTAAATGAGGACATATGACAGGTGAGCCGGAACTGAAGTTGAAGTGTTGCGGTATGATATACAGATATGGACAACAGTGAATGTGTATAAAGGATGTGGTGTTGCTTTTATTTTCCCAAAGATATAGCAATGCCATGTGCCATTCAAAGCCTTTTAGATTATAAAGAGTTTTATGCGGAATTTTAAAAAGGCGTTGGTATACATACAGAGGAAGGATCAAAAGGAATTAGAAAACGAAGCGCCATAAAATTAAATATTTCAATTTTATCAACATTAATCAACAATTAATGTAATTCTCTCAAACAATAATTCATCAACAAAGTTTTATAATATGATGTAACAAAAATAAATTGCCGGGAAGCAAGATAAGTGCCCGTGGATCGACGTGTTTTTAGCTTAAAGACTTGTCACAGTTGAAGAAATGTCATTTTCTTGAATTGATATTTTTGAAGAGCTGCCAACACCACAAACCACATAGAATAGACCGTCCTCCCACATAACGGTCTTTGCCTACAAGCTGCTTGCGGGCCCAGGATTTTTCATGTGTTGGTGCTGTACAAAATCAAAGGAGCGCCATTAACGCACGCATACTTGAATAATCCTAGGAATAACATTGCCTCCATTGATTTAGAATTAATTCCGGGGAGAATCGGGTAGGTGCACGGAAGTTGGCGGTCTAGTTCTACACTTCTACGACCTCTATGTTGTTTGTGGCCAACACGGGTATAGCATAGCACTTTCTCAATTTATATAGTGCTGGGATTCTGTAAAATGGAAACGTTCAATCGTTTTCGCTTGCACGAACGTTTTGCTTTATGTATTTTCCAAAACGAAAGGAATTGTCGTTAGCACAAAGGTAAACAAAGAAAAACGAAAGCTATTTTATTGACGTTTCTTTTTTTTTTCAAAGATGAAAAATGTTTGATTTACGTTTTTCATTTTCTTTTAATTATATATAGGTATTTCTATAGCATTAATACTATGAGCGGCTTTTACATTCAACCATTGTTAACAAATAATGTGTCAAAAGGAACAGACATTCCTGAAGAATTATTGTAAGTAGATGGGTATCTTCAATGCTTTCGCATAATTTCTTTCGTTTTTTTTTTTTTTAATTTCATAGTGTTTTCGTTTGTCTTTTTTTTATAGAATCCCATACAGATTTTTTTTTTAATTTCAAAGTGTGTTTTCGTTTGTCTTTTTTTTTATAGAATCCCATACCAGGTTTTTGATGATGATATATTTTCCGTTGGATAATTCGTAGTTCGTACCATATTGTCTGTGCTAAAGCGTAGATACCTAGCCTTAGACTTGTTTGATGAATGGTGCACTATAAATGGACCATAAATGGACTATAAATGGAAGAGAATAAAAATCTCAAAATTCCGTTACTTTCGGTCAAAATTTATTTACTTTTGACTATTTCTTCTGCGCAAAACTCTGTCGAGTGGTTTGTCTTGGCAACACGGGAGCTCTCCCGAGTACGCCTTTCTCAGCTTTATAGATGCTCTGTTTAACTATATCATTCTGTACATATTATATAAGCAATCTACCGTATTAGACTTGGTGGTTTTTGCTATCCGTTTTGCTATCGATGATCTTGTGCAACACTTATTCTAGGTACATTACCCTAAGTTACGCATGGATATGCCGTTTGACGAATCGACCTTCGTTGAGTTCAGGACTAGCCTTGGCGAGAGTCAGCACCTGGATAGGTATTTAGTCGAATTTTCACGAATGTCTCCAAAACTAGTGAACGGTCCGATGTCGGTATATTCTTGGAGACCGACAATAAATTTCACTACTCATTAGATAAACATGCTTCTGTTTTTTCAAACGGAGATCTTTGATTTCCAAAAAATGGCTGCCGAATATATTATTAGGAATAGCTGGCGGTGTCGGATTATCTGCTTAGATAGCGACAGTCAGGCCTTGCCCAACTCTTTAGCCCGTTCCTATATTTGAATTCGATCACAAGATCTGTCTGTATCCAAGGTCACACTGCGATTGCGGAAAATGACGAATATATTTCTCAGGACCTTAGCCAGAGTTAGATCTTCCCCTATCCTCATTTGGGACGTCCATTGATGATTGGATTTCTTACGAATACAACTGTGTGTTGTAGTTGTATTGTACGGCTCTCCATACAGACTGAAGTGCATATGCTCCAAAATGTATGTAAAAAAAATCACCTGCATTCTTGGTGTCTCTCAGCAGAAAACGCTGCAGTGCAGCGGTGCTGATGTTATGGGTGGTGGTGCTGCGCTAAATTGCATTCTCGGCTTTCTCTGAAAGTCTAAAAAATTCTAGTAAAATAGTTATTTTTCAAATTTTTCTTCCTGGTGGACCAGGTTAATCCAGTGGAATATTTCATAAGGGTTGAGTCGGTACCCTAATCCCAAAATTAAAATACCCAAATAGACAACTCTTAAACACAGATACTCCATAATTTTGAGTAGGTATATCCCAGATTTTAAATAGCAACCTCTCTGTTTGGGGTCACTATTGGATTTGGATTTAGAGTAGGTGCAAAACGTGGATACAAAAACACTTTCTACACATTTATATTCTACACATCTATACACCATTTCCTAAACTGACAATAAAACACGTCTCCACTTCGAATTTATGACAATAACTTATATATTTATTGTTGAATTAACACGCAGCTTCAATTATAGAAAATGAAACAAAATATTGAAAAGATTACTGTTAATAATCAGAAAATAAAGGACCCTCTAGGTATATCTCTGGCGAAAATAAACAGCTACCTCTCCTTATCGCAATCCATTTTTCAAATTTTTCATTTAACTTCCACTAACTCGATTTGAGAGAAATAAATGATGTCCTTTCACATAACAAAAAAAAATATTTTCCTTTTTCGCCAGTTCGCCATCCAATTCAAACAGTTCATCAGTCATTCCGAGTGAAACTGAACTTTCGATTGGCATAATCATTCGAATCTGCTTCCTATCAATTCATCTAATCGCCACCACTTCCTTTTTGGCCATTTCCCAAATATATCTAAAGAATTGCCATAGTAAAGAAAAATAAAACAATTAAATGATTTGCAAATCGCATAAATCAATCACCTTTCCTCCTTTCGTTTCATTCACTTACATCTGTCCACATTAACAGGCACTCATTCTGCCATCTCTCCCTCTGTCTAAAGAATACTATAAAAAAAAATACGTCCCAAACATATATAATACCTACTACTCGTATCTCCAGCAGACGGAGAATATTTTCACTTGCTAAAAAGTTGATCACCTCCGCCTTAAATCGTCTCCTTAGGAGACATCTTGATGCATCGCGAGGGGCAGGGCCAGGAACAATAAGGAAAATACGAAAACACTGAATCCGAGGCAATTAATCAACTGCGACAGCTGTCTTTCTGTTCCTTTAAGTGTCTTTAGATACGAATTCGCCTCTCGGAGGAATCTGACTTTTCTGCACTTTTTCACCCGTGCGTCGCCCGTCCTGGAAATTTGGAGCGTAATTTATTACATTTTTCTCTTGAGATGGCCTGAACTAAGCTGAGTCTTTCAAAGTGGGAGTAGCGCTAATTTGACTTTTATAGGGCGAGACACCCTTTGCACACCCGCCCATTACATGTCTGTACAACAAAATACACATGTCCGTGGTATTGGTATGGTTCTGGTCACGTGTCGTCGTTCGTTTAGTTCTTTCAATTGATATGTCTAAAGGGAAAGTTACTAATGACTATTGGCCGCCCTCTTCACAGCTGTCAAACTAAACATACAAAACTTTTAATAACCCCCGCTCCCAATGAATGGTAAAGTTCACAAGTCTGTAGTCCATTTGATGTCCATCTCAATCAATTTCCAGTCCAACAGCTGACAGTGGTCATACTTATGGTGAAAGGGGATAGTGTGCTGCAAGAACAACACTCACCGCAATCAAATCAATCGAAATTGATTTGAATTGAAAGCGAGCGCAAATGGACGGACATTTATTGCTTTCGCTTTGCACACAATATAGCCGCTTTTTTTTTTGCCGTTAGTGGTGGCATTATAGGGTTGTCAATGTGAACAATATACAACCAATTTGAAGAACTTCTATTTGGAAAATATTAATGATTGTGACATGAGAATTTGATTTTACTCACCATCACCATCATCGTGTCACTGTATCGCCATCACCACTTGTGACCACAGACAATCATTGCGGATGAGGATCCACACACTTCACCCATATATCATCATTATTGTCATTCTCGTCATCATGGAGTTGGACCATTGGACGGTTGGACCCCATCGGCAGATGAAATAGAATAAAATGTTGTTAAATGGAAAATTGGTCTCCATTTGTGGATGTCTCGTATTCGTTAATTGTTATTTGAATGGGTTATTATTATTTACCTAAGGAGAATTGGGAGGCGGCTTTCACGTCATTCGGACTGAGTGTGTGATAAAGTGGATCTGAATTGTGTATATGGACGAACAATGGCGATGGAAAGAAAGAAATTAGAAAGAATTTCTTGGGTTAGTTTGAGTTTCATCTTTATTCAGAAGGCCTAACTTTTTGGTGGCGATGACGAAGACTGCAAGCAACAATTTGGGAATACTAATTCGATGGTGGATAAATTTAAGAATCGAACATGAGTCACAATATAATACGCTTTTTAGAACAGTAATGTACAGGAGCCATATTGTCACTTTTGAGACAGTTAAGTAGGTATAGCTTCATGTCATGCTGTTTTAAACCGAGCACAACGTATACAATATCTTCTGCCAGAATACTGAGGAGTGAGAACAGTTCTTTCAAAAAATATCGACATATCGAATGATGAATGAAAATGAATTCATAGACATCATGGGCGAAATCCGAAGGAGGGTGGCACAATCTGCTCATGGACAGTCGGTTCGCTCTTGCCGTAGGCCTATTCCTAGTCAAAGACCTGCTACAAAAAATGTCACTGCCCGACAACAGATCACAGAACCTTTCATTACCAGTGACTATAAACTTAAGTATTGACAGTTGTAGTCAATTATGATACGGCTCCCGGAAATTATGCCAGAAGAGATTACGCGAAATTTTTTTTGGAAAAAATGCCAGAAAATGTTTTTGTTTTCGAATTTGGAAAAAATATCAGAATTTTGTTTGGAAAATATGCCAGAAATTAGGAAATTATGCCAGAGAGATGTGGAAGGCACCAGAAAGTAAAGAAGAAATTAAGCCTGACAATAAACATTGGCAACGCGTATTCTGGCCTAATTTCCAAACTAATTTTGGGAAAAAATTTAGAAAATGTTATTTATTTGAATTTTATCAAACTTTACATATAAAAAACCTCGCACCCACTCCAAATCATACAGTGACCCCAAGCAGGGGGGTTACTCATTTTGGGCTTTATTCCAATTTCGGAAGTACAATAAAATCAAAAATTACGTTTTGGACCTATTTGCAATATAAGGAAATGAAAAAATGCCAGAAATATTGAAATAAAACATTGTTTCTGGCATTTTATCCAAACATGTTCTCTATCTCCAGAAAATGTTTGGAAAAAAGACCTGAAATTTCTGAAAGATAGCTAGAAAGGATTTTCTTCCTAGGGAAAAAGGCACAACTTTTATATAGAACATTTTCTGGCGTTTTTTCCAAACAAAAAATCTGGCGTTATTTCCTCTGGCGTAATTTCCGGGAGTCAAATGCGATTTGCGAACCATAAAAGACCCCAGGAACAGATGTAGGTATAGTTTTTCCTGCCTAGCTCCAGATTGCGCTAGATAGAACCTATCCAGTATTTTCGAAGGCACCTGAACACAGAGAACTGAAGTTAGGGTGACTTTTATAGGTCACAATACAAAATCAGGTAAGAACACATACATATACTCAACAACCAAAGACCTCAGACCGATCAGTCTGAAATCTTTCATGCTTAAAACTCTTAAGGGAATTCTAGATCTCTGATAATTAAAAACTCGCCATTGTCACAATAGACCTAACAAAAAGGTAAATCTATAGAGACAGGTCTAAAGAGTCTTAAAAATGAGATTAATTATCATAATCCTAAATTGCACATACCCAGAATCAAAGGAATAAAAACTTTGGTTTAGTGGTAGCTCGACCAAAAAAGGTAAAAACTGCTTTTAAGACGAAAAAAGAGGCTCCTTCGCCACACCAAAAGACGCTATGACCTGTGCGACTACTACTACTAAGGCTGGTGATCCGGTGAGATACAATCATGCTACAGGTCCTGTTGTAGTCTTGATCACAAAACAGAAAATTAATGATGCAACTTCGTGAGATATTCTGTAGGTCCTTACAGATTTCTAAGGGCGACTATACACCTACCAAACGAAACAAAACAAAAAGCAAGACGACAGACAAACTAACAACTTACTTCTGCAACCGTTGGGGCATCCGACAGTGTTAACGTCAACTGATTGCGTACTCCAACATCCAAAAGAGAAATATTCGGACATCCTTGTATTAAAAAATAAATTCATCAACTGACTGCACACATCTTCAATGTCCCGAATTATAACTGCATCATTGTTTTCAAGCCCAGGGTGTGCTTTGCCTATTTACCGAGAAGATCTAGCATGCAGAAGAAAGGAACACGAACAGAACAAGAACAAACAAGTCATATTAAGTTTAGGTATGTTCTGTATATATCACTAGCCAAGCGATAACGATCCGGCCTGTTTTCGATAGAATTGACTGGATACTGATTCACCGACCGCCAAAATTATTAAGCTCGACGACCCACAGCCACAATCTTGAAATACTACTTGAATTGTCTACGATATTTTAACAGAACAGACGACAAGCTTAAGACTTCACAATGATGTAGCTAATGCAAAACTGGCTTTACTTTAAATGCTATCTAGCCTTGGACTCGACATCTTAAACGCCTTTGATCTTGTCGGGCATTGTTGTGAGACAGGGTCGAGCCACAGGGGCAATTTCGGTATAGGCAACTTCGCCCCACGTTGGGCGCCATTTTTGTGAACCAGTCTGACGAGCAACCACAAGCATGCCGCCCCCTCCTCGCCTATACCGAAGTTGCCCCTGTGGCTCGACCCTGTCTCACAACATCATAGAGCCCTACTAAACAAATAAAATAAAAGTTAAAAAAATAATGAAACGCCTTTATAAGTAATGCAGTAAAAAAAAAATAAAAATAAAAAAAATTAACCAATCCATTTTAAGGTTTATCCTGGAAGGGTTTTAGAGTAAGCCAAAATAAAACTATCCCTAAACACAAACTGCAATCGAGTAAGCAATTTGTTTCGTATTTATCCAAATATGATCTATTTTCAATTTATTATATCTCACCCTCTGGATGGACCAGAAAGATGAATGTTACATCAAAATACTCGGTGAAGTATTGCCTAACGCCCAAGCATAAGTTTAGAGGAAGCGCTTCAAAATTGGATTGCAAGATTTGAGCATAAAAAACTTTTCAACAAGTTAAGTAAAAGCCTTTAATTAGCCCCTTACAAAACACAAAATTTGTGAAGATGGATGCAAGGCTTTCTTTTCAGTAGATCAATTCCAATCGGAAATATTTTGCATTTCTTAGTCATGGACCTTAATAATTTCTGAAATTAGTTTGGTTTTCGTTTTATATGCAGCCTTTTTTCCTGAGCTTAGCTTTTATAAAGGCCCACAGAATCTCTATCGCAATTCGATCAGTTGAGTGGCCAGATCATTCCGGAGGATTGCTTAATTTTTTTCGACTCGTGGCACGGAACAAGGTCTTGCTCAAAAATTGTTTTCTGCATAGAAGTTCTTCTTTAGATGGTAGGACTAGGAAGGACCATTTGGGTTAGGATATGATGCCTTCAATAAGATTTAAGCTTACAGGATTATCAGACGTAAAACAACCACATAATACAAAGAACTTTTTGGCGTTAGATAATATGGCCAGGTCGGAGTTTTTCTTTGTGACTTTTCCTCACAACACTTAATATGTACCTAACTTTGAACCACGAAGTGGCCGAGTCCGAGAAAATGACAATTTCCCAGTCCTCTGTAGTCCAATTCTTATGCATTTTAGTCCATCTTGTCAAAAGCCAATATCAAAAGATGTTAATAAGACGCCTCGCCGTGGAATAATATATGACTGTACTCCAGCTGTCTCCAAGTCTCTTTGACGCTCACCACTTGTCTCCGTAGGGTTTATGGCGCCGTTTAGGACCAACATTTTGTCGTTTACCGTTTTTGGCCTCATTTGCCTTTTCAGCGTGTATCAACGATTGATTTCGCTTCTACAATAGCAATCGAACTCTCCCTTATGGTTTTTCTTTGTGCTCGCGTATCCTTAGTTCGAGGACCGATATCTCGATAAACAAAGTATCTAGTAACATGATTTTTATAATTAGACCAACAAATATATTTGATTCTGAAATTGCACTGCCGAATTAACTGGAGCTACAATTTTCCATGAATTGCCCCTTGGCATTTGATCAACTTGACAGCATGCTCACTCTACCCACACATAGTGGCAACTCATCCCCCCAGTTAGTGTCCAGTGTATGAACTTCTTTTCTATCTTCCAGCAATAAATGTCGCCAGGCCATTCTAAAAGATGCCTCTTGATCAGCTCATGAGCTACACACGATCTAACACGGCAAATAAATAATTCCAGCTCAACACTCATCTATCTATGCCTGCAATTACTTGGCTCAGGCCAAAGCAAGTATCTAAGATACAATGTGCGCTCATTTTTTCCTAGCGATTGTATGGCGTCTGTACAAGGCCTAAAGCGTTCTCTGGTGTACATTCTACGCATTAGCTAGCACAGCAGCCGCAACAAAACAGATTTCCTATACTCAAACTCAAACCCATGTGCAAAGTTTCATCGCCCACCGGCCCACTCCGCTCTTGTGATTGTGATAAAACACTCATACAGCAGGTGGTCAAATGCAATAAATTGCCAGCAATTTGGCGCTCAAAGGCATCCAAAGCCTGGTCCACAAAATTCAATTCACTTCGTCGTCGTCGTCGTTGTCGTTGGTCAGGCGAAAATTTAGTTATTGTCGTTCAGGCAGATACATTTTGCAACATGACCGATGGTGGATAATTTGCGTTTGAATTTAATTTTTCCATGTTGCCGGGTGTCTAAGAGAAAAAGTCTAATACAATTCCCAAGCCTGGGCGAGGGGGTAAACTAAATGAACAAAAAAATACACAAAAACGACCTCAAGCGGTGCAACAATACAACCGGATGATTTGCAGTTCATATTCAGAGGAGAAGCGAATTGCTTTGGTACCGGCTTGTTGTATATGTGTACTCACCTCGAGTTAACATCATCACATCGGTGTGCGGTGTGGTGCGGTTTGAGGCCGAGAGCCAAGTTAATCAACTAAAAGAAGTAATTTTTCCAATTTGGTATTTTTTGTTCGTTCAGGTTCAGCATCGGCTGGTGTTATTTGCGTTTCTACGAGTATTTGGTTACCCGCACTGTTAGTTAGATATGTGAATAGATTTTGTGAATCGTAGCTATCGGTGCGCACACATAAGATGTGGTTAGCTGTAGCTATATATGGATGTGGGGAAACTTTCAGAACATGATTGCGTTGCCTAATTTGACCTCGACAAACAGATGAAAGGAGGTTGAGTAATTGACCGAGAATTTCTGTAAAAACTTTTGAAAGGGCAATGTACGAGTATATTGGTCGGTCGAGACTATGGGGTGAATTAGGACCTCAGATGATTTATATCTTTCATTAGTTTTGTGACGTTTGAACATGCGAAAAGTTCGTATTTAATTAGAGTAACTGTCCTTTTGGAAATAGGAATGTAGATACATAGATACATGTTTAAAATGTTGGTTGCACTACATGGAAGTAGAAAAGAAAATGTCTGACAAGAAGGTTCTTATTATAGAAAAATCATGTTGACCTCTTAGGGAAAGTTTAGACATTGATTGATAAATGAGGGAGAAAAATCAAAACAAAAAGTACCTAATCACCGGGACCACGCTTTTCCCAATCCTCTTTTCCTTATTCGGTGTGATTTTAGAGACAACAAATCACACTTCAATGTGATCAAAAAGGACAAATGAAAAGTAGCGCGTTTTTGAATCCAAAATCAAAGAGATGCCTAGCGAAGGACCCTTAGAGCTTAATGCTCATACTTGCGAAAATTGTGCGCGCACAAGTGGAAGGGGACCTCAACCAACTTGGAGTGCGAAACTGGAGGCAATTAGCCAAAGAGCTACCTATCTGGGAAGGGGTATTGGCTATTGCGAAACTGAAGAGAAAACTGCGACAGCGATATAGTTTGATAATGACGAAAAGAAGGAACCAAACTTCCATTTTTTAAGCTGTCCCGCACTGTCTCAATGAAGAATTGTCTATATTATAGGTAGGACTCTTTCATTTCCACAGTTTTGATGATTTGTAGGTTTTGAATAAGTATAATTGCCAAATAACGTCAAGGGAGTCTATACCTATTTTATGTAGGACAGAGCTTTGGCACTGAGTAGCTCGCCTTTTTGAGTATCAAGACAGTGATCATCACAAGTTCGAAATGTTTTCGCAGAAAGCCCGATTAAGAGGCCTTAAATTATGTTGTAGTCGTTAAAACACGGGATTCGCTTTAAACGAGCCAGTTTTCACAGTTGGAACTCGATCGGAACCGACAGTCACGGTATCTATTGTCGAAAAAAAACCCTCTCGCATTATCTACCTATATCGGTTCTTCCTCTGTCAGCAATAAAATACGTAGATACTTCAAGCAGCTTTCCTCAACAGAAAATAATGCACTTTCAACACAAGGCCAGATATGTTTTCATTTAATAGCCCTCAAGCTGATGTGGATATAAAGACTTGACTTAAACACAGCCCAAGCAATTGAAATACAATTGACTAACCAATTTTATATCATTCCTTCACTTTCCATGCATTCCAATGGTCTCCTCTCGAATAAAAAATCTACCTCACACCTCGTAGTACATGGAAACTTTAGCTGCGGGACAATTCAAATCATCAAATTCGAAACATGACACAATGTCACATGACATTCAGCCCATGATTTATTGAGGCCTGCGTGTTAGCTTTGCACATCCAATAGGAATAGGGGATAGCACATATACGTATATATGGAAAAAAATCTACATACATAAGTAGAATACCTGTTAACAAGCGAATCAAATTGGAATCTTATGCTAATCGAAAAGTCGGCGCCCATTAGAGAAATTTTTTTTTTATTCGAATAGACATTGTCTTGAAATCAGATATCGACGGATATATTAGTAGAAAATCATCGACATTAGCATTTTTATTAATTTACAAGGCCCGCCCAAAAGTATAGCAGACCCAAGGGTCATACATCACTTCGAGTCGAGAGTGGTAGTGTGTACGTAGGAGTTCGAGTGTCAGATTGTTGGACGCATAATCCGCTTTTAGACTATTTGGTCGTATAGTTAAAATGATAATTACCCACATCACTTCTGTGCGGGATGCTGCCCACCAGAGATATGTTTTGAGATTCTTCTTCTCATATCACTTCCACATTCGGATACGGATATCAGTACTTGTGTCATTGAAGGTAAATAATATAACAATTTAATTAATTGGACTAGATTTCCCGACGTGAGTGCCCGAAGATTTCACTTGAAGTGTGACCACTTTTCAAGACAATGGGTGGCGGTGGCGGGATATAAGACCCAGCTTCATATGACATTTATGCAATATTCAGTGGTTTATGTACTCGGATTGATTAATTGATTGCAACTGTATAGGCCATGTGTACTCGTATTTGTATCTCCGAAGGTTGCCAAACCGACCAACTATCCGATTGCAACTTTCTGCAAATTTGATGAGGTTATAGACGAATTTATATTATAATGCAGTTCGAGTATGTGGTGCCGCTTAATTGAATACGATTCCTTGAAAGTCCGATTTGTCATATTAATCGGTTATTTGCTATGTTTGTGTGCCGATGTGTTTGTTGTGTGCTTCTCATAACTGTATTCTCAGATCAGCTTGTATTAGATCGATATTGCTTGATGAGATTTATCATTGATTTGATTATATCGTAAATTGGGCTGCTATGCTGGAAGCAGTTTTAATTAACTATTGGCAAGCCAATAAGACTTGGTATTTAACCTATCTGCTATTAAGTATCAATAGCTGCTTAGTCCTATATAGTTCAATACCTTGTGTAACTAAATATTGAACAGGACGACGGATTGGCATTCCTTTCAATCAGCGTTTGAATTAAATCGATGGGTATTTTCGAGTTTGGATACCTTCATGTTGTCAAGTAATGAAGAGTGGATACAGTCATAGTTAAAGCCTGTTTCAATTACAGGTACAAAGATTGACTGGTGAATTCTGAGAAATCCACTCATGGAAAGTTTTTAAACCCATAAGGTGGAAATAGAATTAACTTTCACAATGCTGAGTCATTATTTGAGGATTTTTTTAGATGGTAGGTATGTATGTGGAAACTTTGCAGGAAGACCTTCCAATCGTACGACATCTTACTGAGTAAGTCCATCTCACAGGCAGTTTTTTACCCTTAAACAGTGAACCAAATTTGGAATCGATTCTCACTCAAATTTCAGTCAAGAGTCGATTTCTGTTTCATACTTAAGTCTAAGTGTCTACTTAGGACACTTGACAGGTGGCAAGATACTCAGCTATCATCGATTTGACAAGTTTATTTTGCAAGTTCATTAAAACAATTAATTTCAATTTAAAAGAAGGTAAGAGGTGCTTTATCCATTTTGAATATCAAAGGAATTATTAAATTTTGCTGTAGGTAGTGTAAAACAATTTTTTTTTTTTTTTTTCAGTGCTGTCAAATTGTTTGAATCATTTGCGAAATTTATATGTGTGACACACATAACAGACACGAGTATCTGTTCGTCTCCACTCAAGCATATAGTAACATTTAAATCTGCACTGTGAGAGCGTGCCTTAGGTTAGGACTAAGAGCTGGGTTCGAACATTCCACGTGCAGATCCGAAATTCATTGTCCTTTTTTCGTTTTGCAGGGTCGTCAACAGTAAATCCATCCGTATCCGAGGCTTTTGGTTGCTTCGTAATATACGATTTTTTCCTTGGTTGGGTAGTTAGCCCCACGCACAACCCCCAACCTGGAGGACCAGGCCCTAAAAATCTAAAATGACCATAGGACAGCGGGTCGGATACTCCGTTGTCAGTAACCCACTTCGGGGATATGAGCGCTGCCGTTGGCCCATAAAGGGTTCGTCCGCCACCATCTCTATTTCAGCACCCTGACTAGTGCTGAAAATCCTTACAGACCTTTGCTCCAAATATGTCAGAGTAGCTCACGCAAGGTATCTGCCATCTCGACTGTTGACAACACCGTTGATTCAATCTTGTGGATTCATCCGCTGTATGTCCTCTTTCTGAGGGGCTCATGTAAGACCTCTGAGACTCGTTCAGTCAGTCATTCCGACAGAGCATTATAGTGTTGCTATTTTCTTCGTGTTCAACACTCGCGCTTATAAGTTTAGCAAGCCAAGCCCAGGTGGGCGAGACCAGTACCCGGTGGTTACCACGCGGAGGTAAAATAAGCACAATTGATGTGTATGAAAAAGTTGCAACAGCTGGGCACCGCCAAGTTGATGCCAATCAGCGCCTACCCGATTCATACACACCCCACCAAGTTGGGCTCCATACCCCTTAGAAAAGCTGGCAACACTGACTAGGAGGTATATTTTACATTTTCTCTTTACGTTGGCGTTCTATACTCATAAGGTCGCTCAAAATAAGTACCACCGATAACGTTGCTTTTTTTTAACCATGTAACTTATAGTGTCATTCCCTAAATTTGTTTCATAGGGTGATTTTTCAGTCCAATTTTGTCAATACTTTAGCAGGCGCATTTAGCATATCACTATTAGTTTCCTGTATGTTGCAGTTGTCGTATCTCGACAACTTTGAGCCGGCTTGCTCTACGAAATGCCGGATATTGAGTTTTTTAACGCGAGTTCAGCACAAATGTCTGGAGAAAAAACTTAAATTGCGTTCTAAATGGTTCTAAATGGTTCAAAAATGATTCAAAAGGCTCTATATCCTAAACACATTTTTAAAACACCTAAAATGTCTTATTGGTAATTTTATAATGACTTGTCGAAGCTTACTTTTCACAGGGATACTATAAAATTACGACTTACAAGTAAGTGTTGAAAAACATCAATGTTCGATTTTAGACTACCAAACCAAGTGGATTCACGTGACTTACCTGAAAATAAAAAAAAACTACAATTAGTAATTGTCTGCCATACATTATTATTATTGTAGAATTATATACACTATTTTTATTAACTAAGCACAATTTATAAAATATATTTATTATTATATTAATTTCAGATGCTAATTCGTGTGGTACATATTTACCCTAATTAATGTTAACAAAATAAATTTTTTTGTTTACCAAATTGAAGCTCATTATTCATAGATGTGTCGAAAAGAATTTTAATTTCAAAAAAAATATTTGCAAATTTGTAAAATAATATTTTTAAATTACCTTGGTTATAACAAGAATACTGTGAGCAACAACGCATTAGATGAGCCTAATATTATATTGTTAGCGTGCATTATAACCGTCCATCGTTCTACACTCAATTTAATTGTCAAATAAATTGCATTAAATTTCACTTGTTTGTTTTCACAACTAAATAAAAGGCGTGTGCAAGGACGAACTTAAGTTTGCTTTCAATATCGTAGGTATTTTTATTACTATTACAGTATGTTCAAGAAAAAAAGTATTTAACCAACCAAGGACCTAAGAAGGCAACTTAAATAGAATTATTTTTTTATCTATCTATGATTTTACTGTCGAAAAAGGAAGACCAAACGAAAGGACAATAACTAGTGGCATATGTTACGGATAAATAGGATTAGTGTACATGTACTTTAATAATATTTAAAAGTGACGACACTTTGTCTTCAGAAGCCGGTTCGAATTTCAAAAGGACAATCCAAAACGGAGAAGGGCAATTGGAGCGTCTGCTTAGTCGGAAAGAAACATAATGCCTCTGTCTCCGATTCTCAGCTGCTTATATTTACAACAAAAGGCGAAGCGGGAACCCAAATAAAGTACACGAATTGGGCGCACAAATTTGTACACATATTTACGGAAATAATTTTTACTTTATTCATAAATATCAACTAAATTTGGTATGAATGCTGGGGATGTCGTGAAAGATGTTGGACAAATACAACACACTATTTAGAACTACTAGTTCTTAATAGCTTACAAAACATTAGCTCAGTAAGATCGACTTTGATCTTAGTGAATTAATACGAATGTATCGGATATTTGCCACCTAACCTAGCCCTAAAGATTAAATTTATTATTTCTATGCAAAATGCTGCCAAGTTCTCGGTGACGTTTCTTCACTTGTGTCAACTTTCATAAGAAGTGCTGGTGCAGTATTACCAAAATTGCATACAACATAGAATTTTGTTAGCACTAAAGCATAGGCCCTTTCAAGAACAGTTTTGCCTTGAGTTTTTCTGATGTAGGTAGGTAGCTTGGTCTAAATATGCATACTTTTGTGACACCAATACTTGCCTCTTAAAAGAGCGTGTATAAAATATTCTATACGTCCACCGCTTTTGGGCTATACACAAAAGGGACGTGATGCAGACCTCTGGCGTTCTATTGTGATGGTTTTGTTCTTTTTATGCGAAGGAGATTGTGTAAAAGTGAGAACGTTTTTTGTTGTTGTTGTAAACGCTTCCACTTGGCGTAATACGAGCTAATTATTAGCATGATATTATTATTCTTAAGTCGAGGATACCCAAGTTGAATATCATTATGAATTGAAGGACCCAAATAATACAAAACAAAAAAGCACGCAATTTCAGTTCATTGTAATTCGATGCTTAGACTTGGTTTGTCCTTGAATCTATATACCGCAAATTGAGTTGCGTTTTCCTTTTATAGTTAAGAAGCATCAAGATGCTAATTTTATGACGTTTTGTAGGTATTTGTGGTTGGGGTAGAGGTCTCCTCCATCATGAAGACGGCAAACAATTGCTTCGAACTAATTAGAGAGGCATGACGAATTGAAAAACCTATATTGTGGTCAAGTTGTTTGTTTTATATTTCGTTTTGCAATGGAATGGATATTGGAAGGGATATGTGTAAGTATCTGTTTACACTATGTCTAGACTGGTTAATGAGTTGCGCATATACCTATATACTTGCTGACTCAGAATTACAGAATGTCACTATTTACACTAGAAGACTTGAGGATTTATGAAATTGAAACAAAAATATTGGGACAAACAGACAACCGAGTTTTGGCAACATAAATTCTAACACTGCTTAAAAAGTTCGACGAATTATTTGAGAGTATTGAAGAACTAGCAAGCAGCATTTCTGCTAGCACAAATTTGAAATTTTTTGGATATTACACAGTGATCTCTTTTCGCTCAGACCTGGATATACAGTGAGCGTCAAAAGTGAGTGAACACCAATGCGGTTTTCATTTGTTTTTGGAGTTTGGAATTTTTTTTAGATACCTATTTATAAAGTATTTTTTGCTGTCGACATGAAATATGCTTAATTATTGTTATTTCATTTCATTTCACTTTTTACAGATTGTTGGTTCTTTAGACCTGTTTCCAGACTCTAAAGAAAACTCAAAACAACGTCCGTGTTTACTCACTTTTGACGCTCACTGTGTGTATAAAGGGTGGGCCAAATACAAGTTTCTTTTTAAAAATGCAATAAAATGAACAAAATTAATTTTTTTCCATTTATTATGGCTTTATTAATAAGAGCAAACATTCCCTTTAATTATGGAACACAATGTCGTTCAAGTGGCTGCTTCGGCTGGGCTCGCAGTTGCGCATTCTGTCACTCCAATTATCCAAGACTTTGTTGATAGTTTCGGGCTGTAGCTCACGGCTTGGATGATATTGACCTTAAGTGCTTGAATCATTTTCGGATTGTTGACAGAATATCGGTTCTTCACGGTTCCCCACAAAAAAAAAGTCCAAAGGGGTCAAATCGCAGCTCCGAGGCGGCCAATTGACATCAGGCAAAAGATCGATTGTGAAATGGGCTGTGTGGCATGGTGCGCCATCCTACATGAACCAGAACCAGAGGTCGTCCAAATCCATGTCTTCAATTTCAGTAAAAAAGCAGAAGCGGTGGGTGCTTCATTTCGGTCAAAACACTTTTCCCACCTGGTGTCTCAAAGAGCTCAATATCACCAAATAATGCCAATTCATTCCCCTCACGTAAGTGCATCAAGCCCCCTTACAGAGTTTACTTGGTCAATGTTCAGGTAAACCTATATATCCATCGCATATTGTGCGAGAGTGAGCTAAATTTCCGAACAGATAATTCTCAAAGCCAACTCATCATTCGGCTTAGTTAAACGGTGGTCCAAAGAATTCTCCAACCCTTACGTAAACAGATCTCTCTGCACCACTCTTGTTCGAGACCTTCTCTAGTACGCTAACCAAGCGGTCACCCTCTCAGCGAGTTCATCGAAGACGTAAACCCATTTTCTTTGGTTTGCTCTTCGCGGTCTATCGTAGAGCGTTCTCCTAAGCCGGCCTCCATATCAAGATTCAAGACTCTCTCAAACACATTAACCTTAAGGAACGAAGATATGCTACAGACATTGGGTGGTATGCATAAAAGACAGTAAATGCTTTTACTGAGGATTTTCTAAGTAAATGCTATTTTTGGCATGCATAAAATGAAGTAAACACTAAGATTAGGTGCATATTTACTTCAAGTAAAAGCATTTACTTTTCTTCGCATGCATTTTTGTAGTAAATACTAGTAAAAACTAGCATGTGCTTGTTTTTCTGCAGTAAATACTGGAAATTTTTCAAGTTGCTATCGACCAACTTGAAAATTTCATAGCATCTACTAAAAAAAAATAAGTATTTACTATGATATCCGGCGAATTCTAGGTACCTTTTTACTTGAATAAATTCAGTATTTACTTAAAGTATTTGCAATCAAGTAAAAACTCTTTTTTTTTTCAGTAAATGCAACGAAGTAAATACTGAAAATCGGAGCTTCTACTTTAAATTCTACTACTACTTCCACTTCTTCCTTTCAGTATTTACTTAAACCTTTTACTTGAAGTAAATACTTTTTTTTATGCATACCACCCATTATCTCCATTCATCGACTCCGCTCAGGCTCTGATGTCGATTGCGAGTAATTTATAAGTCTCAGTTTTAAGTCTCAGTTATGTAAGTTTTAGCTTGTATTAAGCCTTCACGAAAACTACAAAAATTTCAAAATTAGAACGTAATGTACTTTTACTCCTAGAATTGTGTCCATCTGTTTGTATCTATATCCCAACCAATTCAATTCATGACTTTCCTACTTGTCAAACAGGTGCCTAATTTGACAGCCCTATACCATCAGTCCCTTGAAAGAAAATAGGAAATGTTGACGCCCTAATTATGCTACCTCGAACATTATCCCCGACCAACTTACCTACCTGGACCAACCCAGCCCACATGTTCCGCTTTTCGATGATTACTCTTTAACCACAGTTAATTGTGAAATTCTCGCCACACACCGTTAAATCTAATGGAATGTACGATGCCATGCTACAAACATTCTGTCAAAAGAGGACAAGAAATCCATACACCTAACCATAGGTAAGAAATGCCTCCTTCTTTCGTGAGACCAAAGGTATAATCAAAATGCACGACAGCTTGGTGTTCATGATCCATGAACTCAAACGCAGGCCAGCAATATGATGGAAAAGTAAATTGATGTGAGTCTCTCGAGCTCTCGGGCTCCTCTTTGTGAAAAAAAGAAGAAGACGACTCCCCTTTGAGTAGATACGCCACTGTCAGTGTCAGCTAGTTTGATGGAGAGCTTTCACGATTTATTTGTCTACTACTGGTAGAACCGCATCAACAGGGGGTGCCAAATCGACTTGTTCCTTTATTAAAATGTATGTATGTATTTTATTTTCTATTTCTCATGTCACAGGAAGGCAGGAATCTTGATCGTTTCTTCGATCTTTTCTACTTGGTAAAGTGACGTTTGATGTTCCGTCTATCGGATGGGGATAAAATCGTGATACGTGATTATTCATCAATTCGTTGCGGTGACGGAAACGAGTAGGCTTCTTCTCGAGAACACGACAAGCAAGCCTTCAAAATTATCAGGTGATAGATGGAGACAGGCGCTATTGTGCTTGTGTGTGCAGACACGGTGTGTAGGTATGTGTGTAAGTGGTGAATCTCGACGAATAATCAGAAAATGGTACAAGTTAAGCAGTTGCTTTTCGATTAATTTTATTGTGTGATGATTGAGTGGGTATCATCAAAGACTTGTTAGACGATACCGCCATAAGTTAAGTGACAATTTTCGCCGCCTACGAAATGATGCGGCCGGCGAACAATTTACTGTGCCATAGGAAGAAGGCAATCATTTGCAATTTAATTCTATTGAAAGAGTTGCGAGTAGCTTAAATATGAATACTAATAAATTGAACAACTATATCGGGGTTTTATCTTTTTTTTGGGTCTTGATGTAGAGCCAGTTCGGCGGAACAGTGAGAATTATTGTCGCACTAATGCCAATTTGACGTTTGAGAGAACGATGAATTGTCAACAAAAAAACATTTGGCGTCTTTAGCCAGCTGTCTCCAGTTTCCCACGCTAAGTTGGTTAAGGTTCCCTTCCATACCTATCGTACTTATTAATTTAAAAGAAAGTCGAAAATCTAGATGACACATCCCAGCCCAGACCTTTGGATGTAGAAACTTTAAATTTGACACACAGGTTCGATATGTGCTCAAGATATGAAATGATTTTTCAAAATTCGACGAAGGATTGATGTACTCTTAGGTTAGGTTAGGTATATGGGAAAAAAATTAAAACCAATCTAAAAGAGGGCACAGTTCATAAAAATTACTGACAACTGCACAGTTTCCAAATATAAATAGAATTGTCGAAAAATAACTCAAAACTGTCAAGTTTTCGTTTCATAAAAAAATTGTTGCGAATTTCTCGGGAATTGTCAGGAATTTTCTAACAAATTTGTAATGAGTATGACAATTTTTGTATGGAACAGAAAATAATATAAAAAGAGAAGTGTGTCAGTACCTTGTACCTTACCTAGGTACTTGTAAATTCTGATAGGCGATTGAGTTTCGGTCAAGTACTGATAGTGAAATGTCATGTAGATACAATTTAAAATGCTATATTTTTACATGTAAAAGTGATGAACGCAATTTCGTGTAGTACGCACTCGACATTATTTAAAAAAAAAAATAATAATTTTATTGCATTAAGTGATTACTAATTTACGTAAAAATGTCATGTCAGAAAAACTGCATATATTTTGCTTAAAATTAGTGGACATCTAGAGCATCCCATATGACAGGTTACCAAAAATTGTATTATCGCAAATACTATTAACCAAAGGAACTTGAGTACAAGAGTGGGAAAGGCTAGCATCTGTTGCACCCAATGAGAAAATAGTATCTCTGAGGAATATTCTTCGCACCCTATTGGAGAAAACAGGTCAAAGATTATTGATCAATTTGTGAGTGCAGCGCAGGCATCCCAAAACATACTACAGCAGACTAAGCCACTATCTACGGGATAAAACATATTTCATAGCTGGCAAACCAACGGATTTAGAGTACTAAGGGGAGAACTCTTGCTTGATTACATCCCGCACCGCCCAGACCTTCCTATACTATGCAACATATGCAGCCGAATAGAACGTGAGGATGTGTACCATTTTTTAGCAGTTTACCCAATTCTTCCAGAATTTCGTTTGAATATATTTGGAGTACGTACGCTCAAGTTGGATGAAGCTATAAGCATACTCAACGGCGACAGAGGATGGGACGCGTTATATACTCGTAGATATACAACAATTGCCCTACGTTATCGAAGCTGCATAATTGGAGAAACTTTATAAATCTGAAATTTGAAATTTGTTAACTATAAAAATAGGTATAAATATTGCCTATATAATTATGTTTAAAATGTCAGTCTGGTAGACGGCCTTCGGCCAAGCCAATTAAGGACTAATATTGTATTAAAACAAAGGAATTTATACATTGTATGAAAATAAATAGTCTAATTAACTAAAAAAAGAACTAAAAACTCATACCTGTCAATGTTTATTAAATTGGGTCTAGCTTAAATCGATAGACCTAAAAGATTCAACTGTTTCATGCTGTTTCGCTGAACATTCAAGTCGCTCACTACGTAAGAATTAATTAGAAGAGATTTTGCAAATTCGTCCTCGAAGGCGACTTTTCAACTTGCAATAAAATTCATAAATTTAAATGAATGCCAAAAAGCTTAAAACCGTTTTTAGGTCATACTTCTCCAAGTAATTTGAGCTATCATTCATCTTTGTACTCAGTCCAGAGGCTGAGCATAACAAAATTCAAAACAGATCTTATTTGAAAAAATGCGAAAAAAAAAACAAATGTTTCGAATTGGGATATCTGATAAGTCATTTGTACTTCGCTGCTCATCCTTGGGTTCTCTCAGACCAAACTTGACGTTTGTGTTGAAGCTGAGATGAAAGTAATTAAACGTGAACAAATCTGAAGTAGGTAATAGTCGTCTGCAAAACACCGTTCAATGCACTCTGTTAATGAATTCCCTTTGAAACAGGAGGGGAAGTTTGAGTATCTGGAGGTCTTATTCACGAGTAAGGAAAGGAGCAGTGCTGAGTTTTCCAATTTTGACTAAACTTGGGGCCAAAGCTATATCAACAGTCAGAATTAAAATTCGGTGTTTGTTCCAACTCTTACCTATTGTCATGAGATTTTGGTAATGACCGAAAGAATAATATCGCGGATACAAGCTGGCCGAAATGAGATGCCTCCTGTTGTATTGCTAGTGTGTCCGACAGAGATCGTATAAGGAATACTAGAATGCATGAGGAAAACAATGTCGAACAGCTACTTCTTCAGACCGAGCGGTCCATAATTCAATGGTTTGTTCATGTTAAACACATGTCCCCAACCAGGATCCCAAGATGTGCTATGAAATCCGTATCATTACGCAGGCGTCCTCTAGATAGACCCAGGATGTTGAAATCCATAATGTCTCACCTATCCGTATGGGGATTGCCTTTGATATATAGCCGATGACAGAGAATTGAGAGTTATGGAGGATCCACTTGAGCAACATACACCCGCGACCCACTTAATGGATAAGCGGACCATTGAAAATTAATGAATGCATGAATGAAAATGAAAGTTTCGAAATACAGCAATACGAACAAAACAAAAAAGAATCATGAAAATGGGCCCAGCGGTTATCGAGATATAACGTCATCGAGTTTCACCCCATAGAAGTTGTTTTTTGTATAGGAGGTTATCAATACCAATACCTAAGATTATCTGTTAGCTTGAGCTCAATCGATTCGGTGGTTTTCGAGATATACGATTTTGAATGCTTTTTTTTTTTGGGCGTGTCCACGCCCCTTTGTTCGATTTTTATCAAACTTCACAGAATAGCCTTCGTGTTAAAAATAAAGACTTTCTCAAAATTTGAGCTCAATTGGTTTTTCGGTTTTCGAGATATGATATACCATGTTTTTTGTGTGGGAGGTGCTACACCCCTTTGTCCAATTTTTTTACATTTAAACCTGCTACAAAAGATTACCTTTCTAGCAAAAAAAGAATCATAAAATTCAGTGTTACCAAACTCGAGATATAAAAGGACAAACATATTTTAAAATTAATTTTTATATAATAGATGAAGAAGATAAGGCAAACTGACTTTCATGGACTCATTGAAAACTATAAAAACAAAATTCAATACTCTGTGACAAAAAGGACGACAATTTTTACTTAAAGCCACTTGATTTTTAAATCAGTTTACACAGCTCATATACCTGAAATACCAAACGCCAAACAAAAACATCCCCTTTGTTGTAATGCATTGTACTGCATGTGTCATCGTCGGTAGGTAGTCTTTTTACCGTGAATAAACATCCACCCCTTCACCATGAGGTGAATATAATATGTGTCTGCATTGTCAACGAGTATTGTCGGTGTGTGTCGACCATGTGCATTGTTGAACACCTGGCTATGGTAGAGCAGAATTACATCACCTAAAGTGGCCGCTTGACAGTAAATTCAATACTAGTCCCTGTAACTGCACACTGCTGGCACTAGATACACCTACGATAATATAGATTGCACCATTTGGGGGTTGCAATTGCAATACCAATGCCACTGTTACTGCGTTCCAACACCGCACCGGTTCATACCTACCTATATAGAGTTTCCTTAAACAGACTGGGTGACAGACCCAAGCCGGTGTCGGTTTGTAGTGTAGCTGGAAAGTAAACATTTTGACATATTTGCGATTTTGTGAATTAAAAAGCTTTATTCCACTTGATGATATATTTTGAAGTGCACACTCAGATGAACCATACGTTATTTTATTATAACCCTGGGAAACGGTAGGGCGGTTGTATGTTGCAAACATATGGCAACTGACTGCAATTTTTCCCTGGCAAGTTGTTGAAATATTTTATAAATCAATTCTGTGTTTGAAATGGTCTTAATCAAACGAATTAAAAACTAAACAAAATACTCGTTTGGATTTATGAACGTTATTTGGGTTGCCATTGAGAGTTGAGTGATTTTGTCTCTAGGGTGCATTTGAATCGAAAAATTTCATAGTTGTAGTCGTCTTAAGGATCAAGTAAACAAAAAATGCAAACACGCTTGCTGCTTCATTTACAAAGCGATGATTGCTGCTTTAAATGTTGCCACAGCTAAGGTCATGTACCTGTACGCGAGGTGTGCGGAACAGCCTTCAATTTGTCAAAATGCCCAAAATTTTACCTACCTACAAACCAACTGCGTGGTCTTCTAAATTTCAGCTACTCAAACGTACCTTAAAATCGATTTGTAGGCAAATTTGTAAACTTCATTACACCAAGAGCTTCGTCAATATGGAAGCACACTCTGGAATTCCGTACTCGAATTTTACTGATTTTTCATTTCCATCACCAATCTGCAAACCATTCTTATACACAAAATCGGTTGGGGGACGAAAAAAATGCCCTCTCTGCTGGTACAAGTCGAAAACTATGTCAAAGGTGATTGATTGATGTCGGGAGCATTCTCCTCGGTTAGTAGCACTTCAAACTTTCATTCTGAATTGTGCTGATGATGATGAATGAAAAGTTGCCCGCCCCACACAACTATAGCTAGCTATCCCCCTCATTTGTTAACTCGTAAACTATGTCAGTATCGTATTGAATGAGGATCCTCCTAGTGGCGGTGCTTACTCGCGCATTCACCACACAATCTCGGTCTTCAATTTACCGCATACCTATCCCCGGTATAACAGTGGAGAAAAGTTATGATGATGTTGCGCTTCGTAGACAGCGAGGGCATAGTCGAAGTAGGGAAATGACTGTTTGACATTTCAAAATCTCACAATTAGGTTTTTTTTTCTGATTCAGTGATTTGATATTTTTTGCCGTTGCCCATGTCCCCGGTTTTGTTTGCAACGAACTAAAGACATAGCTCCTTCAAAAGTCAGGTGAAAGGTTCATATATAAATATTTTTATTTTTTTTTTTTTGTCAATGTTCAAGTTGGGAATGGGGTTGTCGGTAATGATGCTGTAGTATTTGTGTAGAACCACTATCACGCCCATGACATTATTTTTTTAGTATACTGAAAAATAAACGTCTGCTGTCGCAATTTATTTTATTGTTTGCTCCGCATCCGCACCGCATTTGCATTTGTATTGCCATGGCGCACGGACGACACCCTATACCTATTAATAAAAGTTTTTGTGCAAAAAAGTTCGAGAGGAACTTTAGAAGGATCCATTAAAGCTCTCAAATGAGATGACACAGATGTATTGCAGTGCGTTCTGCTTTGCGTTCTATATATTCGAAATTTATGGGTTAAGAAGATGCAGAGACAGTGTTGTTTACTGTGTTGGGTTTGGGTTGCATCGAAATGATGCAATGACTGGTGCCATTGCTATAGCATAGAGATGTATGAAGCACTGTAGTTATATGCGATGGGCAATAGAGAGGGGTTATAAAATAGTCATTTAGATAATTACAAGCTTTTCTGTGAGGATAATGGATTAGATTATGGTCCTTGATGATTAAAGCGCCTTAAACTGAAGGCAATCGTGGAGGGTTTATGATCTTCAGAAGAGCTATATTGAAAGTTAAGATTCGGCATAAGTTATATTCAATCTACTATGACACACTTATGTCGGAATGAGATATTATTTAAACTGGTTACCGCAGTCGCTTGGAAGTTAGATCCATTGATCAAAATTATGAGCGTATTCATAAAGAGGGTTGGAAAGACACTCGCTTTCGTCTTATTACAACTTCTATAGACGAGCAGTTCGACTTATTGGATACCCTACACTCACATTGAATCTACAACCATTGGTGCACAGAAGACAAGTCGTGGATGTTCCGAGGAATTCAAAGACATTATCCCTCGAAATGCAACTTTTGCAACTTTTGCTCATGACCATACAGTACATTTGACAACCGCGAGGACATCAATTTTCGAAAACTCCTCCTGTTACAGGACAAGCAAACTTTGGAACTCGCTTCCTGGGGATATATTTCCAGAAGAATACAATTTGCAGCAATTTAAGTGCAGAACTAACATACATCTGCAAGCATCTCGGAGCGCTGTTGAAGCGTTATAGGTTCGCTTTTCCCGGGAGAAGTATTTAAAAAAAAAATAACAATAAAAAAAAAAACCAGCCGACCTATTGCTTACTTACTTTACTTTACTTTAGATGGCGCTAACAGTCCGGGGTGGAACACGGCCTCAACCAACAAGCCCCTCCAGTCAGCTCGGTCCCTAGCTAGCTGCCTCCAGTTGCGCACACCAAGTTGGTCGAGGTCGCTCTCCAATTGTGCGCGCCACCTGAGGTGGGGTCTTCCTCTGCTTCGTAGTCCCTCAGGGGTGGACTTTTGAAAAATTGTACCTCTGGCTTGCGAGTTCCGTACAATTGCTTCAAGAATAATGTTTAAGAAGTTACATGATACCGCGTCACCTTGTCTTAAACCTTATTTCGACATCAAATGATGTTCTTTCCCACTTTGACGGAGCAGCGAGATTTCTCCATCGTCATCCTACACAGTCGGACAAGTTGTCCAGGGCTGTCGAAATTTAACAAGGCTTTGTGTAATTCTTCCCTACATAATATGCTTTATCTTTAGGTCATTTTTAGGCGACGTTAAAGTTGATAAAGAGTTGGTGTGTATAGGATCTGGAATTCCTGGGTTTTTTTCTAAGATCTGCCCGAGTGCGAAGATTTGGTCGATGGTTGACTTTCCAGCCCTAAAACCGCCGATCAGGTTATTTGCAAAAGGTTTTACGCGTTCACAAAGGATCGTATACGCAACATTCAGGCGGCTTATTCGTCTGTAAATGGCGCAGTTCAGAGTATCTCCCTTGTTATGGATGGGGCTCACGACGTGACGACGACGACGTATCGCTACCATTGGTATTCATCGCTTAACTAGAGGTTATACCGGATATTGTGTGCAAATTTTAGCCTTATACGTCGATCAGGTTTTGATGATCCCGCCAATACATAATTCGTACCAAAACAGTGAATTTTCAAGCTCTATCGGTAGATGGTGGAATAAAAACAATTAAATATATAAAAGACTCTTTCATTAAGGACTTTACAACTTCTTTTTTTAAATAAAATGCAAACTACTTGAGGTTGAGATATTTAAAAAAAAAATTTTATTGCCTTGAATTACTATCAAAACATTTATGAATGAAATTCGACTTTGTTCATATATCCACCACGGGAACATATGCAGCGCTCGATATGTTGAACCCAATTTTCGACGACTCGGCCGCACATTTCGACCGATACGGCCGCTATTTCTCGTTCAATATTTGCACTGAGCTCCTCTAACGTGCGTCGGCGATTTGTTGACATAGACCAATGATTTAATGTAGCCTCATAAAAAAAAGTCTAGAGGCGTTAAATCACACGATCTTGGCGGCCAATAGACAGGTCAGTTTCTCGAGATAACATGTTCCGTTCACCGAACTGAGACTTCAATAACTCGATTGTTGCACCCGATATCTGGCTTGTTGCTTCGACTTGTTGGAACCACATATCACTGACGTCAAAAAACGGCCCAATGACGCCACCGGCATGAAAACCGCACCAAACACTGACTTTTGGCGGATGAAGTGTTGTTTCATGAAGCACATGAGGGTTCTCACATGTCCAGTAACGCATATTTTGCTTATTGACGAAGCCGTTTAACCACAAATGCGCTTCATCGCTGAAGATGATTTTACGATGAAATTCTTAATTTTCTTTCATCATGACCAGAGTCCAATTCGAGAACGTACATCGCTTCATACGATCAAGTGGCTTTATTTCTGGAGACAGCTTGATCTTGTAAGGGTGTAGGCTAAGATCCTTACGCAAAATTCGAAATAATGTGGTCTGGAAGAAGCCAACAAGGCTGTATAGTATACTGTCTAGGTGCCAAACATTCGTTTGTGTGAGTTTTTATTTTTAGGATGAATCGAATGGACCTGTAATTTTATGCCGAACATCTAAGTATAATTGAGAAGCTACTTGATGGCAGTTATACTCTCGATTGTATGTCAAAACGTTTGCGAGAGGTGGCGCAGTTGAAAAACCTGAAGCTGGATTTTGTTGGGATCTTTTTGGGGATCTAACTTGAGACCCTTCGCTCAGAAGTTCAACACACTAACCAGTAACCACTGAGCCAATGAGAATATGTACTTAATTAATGAATTATCTTTGCGGCTTTTTTTATTACCAAATGTAAATCGACTTTCTAAAGTTATGACATTATTTTTAATTTTTAAAAGGTCAACGCATCACCATTCTTCGTTGACCTATAGAAATTATCACAGCAACATTCAGCTTTGCCTACATAACTATTAATAGCATGATTTCGCTATAAACCCGAGTTCATACAGGCCAAAAGATTACACAAATTAAAATACATACAAGAAAAGGCTTTTACCATTGCGCGTCATAAGCCTCCCAACACAAAACAGAAATGTCACACAAATTAATCATCTTCAGTGGATAATGGTCAGACTTTCTCTCCACATTAATCTATGAAAGGGAAATTGCGTTCGTCCCTTTTTCAATTATTGTACGTATATCTGTATCTCGATAGGTAATATACATTTTACAACATACCCAACAGTATCTGATCGATTTTATGACTGTCCCCCCAAACGCATCTGATCAAAGTAACACGCCAATAAGTGTCATTTATGTACACAAAGTCCTATGTAATCTACACACATGCACTATCTTCCACCTCTATCCCAATCAAGAGGTGAAAATCTGTCAGGAAAAAATAAAACTAATATCTAATGTCAACACGCAACGCTGTAGCCTACTCAATCCGCACTTTAACGACAAAATCGAAAAAATAAAATACATAATGTATATGTAAAAGTGTTCTACAAACAATAATAACAAGGGCCGTTCGTTGTTTACGTTTCCTCCCCCGTCACACCATGAGTCCGTTTACCCTCATGAGCAGAACATGGGGTCATGCATGCTCTGCTCATATCCGTACTCTGTACGATGGAAAAAATAAAATAAATCCACCGAATAATAGTGCAACGCCAGCGCTAAAGGTTATCGCATCCATTTAACCCTAGTTCGAGTTGCAGTTGCTCCCCAGCTCGTCGCAATGAGATGCTACTGTTCCCCAACAGTCGTATCTCGTAAATGTATATACATATCTATGATGGAACAATCATTCCCATTATGTTGCAATTAAAAGTGACGATTTTTTGTTCCCTTGTTGTTCTTGTTTAATCGACTGTCAAATTGACAAATGACAGATATTAGAATAGAACCTGTGGAATAAGCTTTGCATTCACGTGGAGGGTGTCGGTCGGTTCGATAGGTACTTACTTGTAGTAGTGGCGTTTTTTGTATTAATTGTTATGCACGCGGTGGCTTTTAAGCCGCGCGACTGCGTTATATTACGCGTTCGACTCGCGTGTGAAGTTTGCCGCCTCGATGATTTGACTTCACAATGCACCACTGCACATTTGAATATGCGTCAGATATGCGTGACTAAGTTGAGAGGGTGTATGCGGTTCAAATTGTATTTCCAGTTCGAGTTGATTTTCTTATAAGACTTGTTCAACGTCTCGGTCACAACTTGTTCGGTCTTGTGTTCTGTCATTATCGACGCTGTCGATGACCGCCTAATGTCAGGAAGCGTCATATAAATTTAGTTAACATCTGGCGTAGATTTCAATTAGAGGGTGAGTGATAATTGCCTAGCTAATATGCATCTGTTATACTGCTGACAAATGGTTTGGTGTAATGCTAATGGTGACGACACGGGACTAATACGGAAAACGATTGTCTAAGGGAGCGTGGAGAATTGTCAGAGAAAATTTGTCAAATAAATATATGATATTGGATTTTAATCGTTTCGGAATTGAATTTTGTTAGACAAAACAAAATCCAAGCAGCTTTTACTCAAAAACATCTGTTGAGCTACCATACCTACATCTGCTCTGCATCATAAAGAAACATGTTTAAGTGAAAAGAACACGTTTAAGTAAAAAGAACGAAGCAAAGCTTTAAAGTTCTTGGTGGAGCAATTTAAGCGATACATAACATTTTGCACTTTCAAAAGTCTAGCTATCTAAAGTGAACTAGATTGCCTAAGAACGCGACTTTTGGACATCACAATTTGGAAATAAACACAACTGCAAAACTATGCCCACCTAGTGAATATAGGCCACTCAGATAAATTGCATCAGTCAGCTGTCAGACGTTTGCAATATTTTTTTTTTTGTGGTATGGGAGGTGCCACGCTGACCATTTTTTCCAATCCCAGCCATATGTTGTAAAATGCTTCCAACAGGCGAATGATATTGGCTTTCAATGCTAAAGCTTCCATAAATGTTAAGATATAGTGTTTTAAACAACTTTGTTGTGTTGTATGAGAGGTTCCACACCCCGTTTACCAATTCCGAGCACATTTTGCGAATGGCTTTGTTTGCACATCAAAGATCGAAATTTTACAATTCACTTAATTCTCAAGTACAAAATTGTATGTTTTCTTTTCTGGAAACAATTTTCTGTGACTGAATTTACGAAAGTCTTTTCAAGTAACATAAAAATGATCGAACGGCATTATTTCGACAATAGTGCGGTCTCCGTCTATTGCCAGATTTGATAGAGACATCAGCTTGTGTGAAAAAGAGAACGTTTATTTAATTTTTGACACAGTCAACTTTAATTAAAACATTCAGGACCTTTGGCTTTAGCTCTGATCGTGGCTTATGTCTCAGCCAATGAATATGTTTGCCAATGACATTAAAGTTTCTTCGTAAATCAATTTTCTTCTTTTAAGAACATTTTTATCTACTAATCGTGGAAAATAACACATGAAGAACGCGTAGCGCGCTTTTACTCATTTTTCGATTATCTCATAATATAAAAGAGTTTAAGTTTATCCTGACTGATTGATGATTGGTGATCAACACACAGCCGAACTCTTGAAACAAATTTCCTTTTATGGCCAAAGTAAGCACTAAACAGCGATTTGGGGAAATTCCAACTTCAAGTGTCAGAAAAGAAAGTCAAACTTTCTATGAACAAATTCTTACTATTTATCTGATCGACTTCACACTCTGTTTGTGTACCCTATTTCGTTACTTTTATATAATGACGAAACACTCAAAAAAAACTTTGTCCGCGATAATCTCAGCATACCTATACAGAACAGATTAACGTGAAATTAATTTTATAATATTCTTCACATTCACAAAATCCACTTAGATTAAATATGTTTCTGTTTAAAAGAAAATTGAATATTTTAATAATTCATTAACTTCTAACTTTAATCAATTTAAAAAATTACAAAAAAAAACTAAAGTTGCTACATGAAGTTAATATGTTAGCGCATCTTTTAAGCCCTTATACGATTTTCCAATATTAAATTAAAAAATAAAAAATATCGATTTCTCAGATTTTCGAAATTTTGCTTGGGGTGTTTTTTTACAATGAAAAAAAAGTAAGTTTGCAAAATTGAGTGAAATTTTTATTAGAAAAATCAATTCATACCATTTACTGTTTTAATATGAGGTATGTCTCGCCTACGTTTCAATTGATCCATCTAAAATTTCCAATTTTGGCTTTCTTTTTCTAACATATCGACTGGTATCTCACCAATAACACGGGTTATGTTGTCTTCCAAAGCGGCAATTTGCTGGATTATCAATGTAGACGAGATACTTCACATATCCCCATAAAAAATAGTCCAGCGGCATCAAATCCCACGATCTAGGCGACCAATTCGTAAGTCCAAAACGTGCGATGAATTGCTCACCAAATTAGCCTCGCAATATGTCCATGGATTCGCTTGCAGTGTGGCATGGCATGTCGCGCCGTGGTGTTGAAAGCACATGTCGACCAAACCCAGCTCTTCCATTTTGGCCAAAAAAGATCGAAATCATCGAAAGATAGCGAGCACCATTGAAGATTACGGCGACCATAAAATGGGCAAAGTGCTCTAAACACATTTTTTACAGAGCATGCTTTTTGGCAATAAAATTCAATAATTTGCAAACGTTGTTCGGGCGTAAGTCTATCTATGGTTAAATGGCAATGCTAACTGAGCATTTTTTACTTTGACACGATTCACGAATCACGCGTTATTAACTTTAAAAAAAAAAAAGGCTGAAAAACCAAACCGCAAAAAATCACCCTTTATTTACTAGTACTAAGTACTTCTGTTAAGGTGCAGGATGATTATACAAATATATCGTTCTAAATTTGTCACGATTTGGCAATGTCTCTAACATTACCTAAGCCAGACTTTCTTCTTCTTCTTCTTTGGAATTTGGTGGTCAATGAACTGATGATCTGATGATCCTGGAAGGTGAAGGATGCACGGCGATCGCTTATGCAGATGATGTTGCTATAGCCGTCTCAGGAAAGCACTTAAATACTCTAAAAGAACTCCTACAAAATGCTTTAAATAAGCTAGCCAGTTGGGCGAGTCGTTGTGGTTTAGGTGTGAACCCCCACAAAACTGATCTGGTGCTTTTCACCAGGAAATATAAAATTCCGACAGTCGACCCTCTCTCACTCAGTGGTATCAACCTAACTTTCTCTGACAAAGCTAAATATTTGGGGCTTATCCTGGATAGGAAGCTTAGTTGGAAACTTAACATCCAAGAACGAGTCAAGAAGGCTACAGTAGCACTCTTCTCTTGTAAAAAAGCTATTGGGAATAAATGGGGTTTACAACCTCGAGTAACCCATACTGGCTCTATATCTCAGTTATAAGACCGATACTCACCTATGGGATAATTGTCTGGTGGACAGCCTTGGAGAAGGCCACAAACCGCGACCATATAAGCAAGGTGCATGTGCATAAGCGGTGCACTACGCACAACACCCTCTGCGGCACTAGACATATTGTTTCATATATTACCCCTTGACATATTTAGCAAGCAAATGGCAGCGAGTGCAGCCATTCGCCTTAAAGCCATCTCACAGTGGTCAAGCAAAGACTTTGGCCACGCCTCTATTCTGAAAAAATTCGAGATCTCAACCGAAAACACACTACACCACCCCATCTCTAAACTTTGACAAGAATTTTCTCGTCACAATCCCATCCAGAGCAACATGGGATGGAGATGCCTTCCCGGAAAATGAATCAGTTCACTTCTATACTGACGGCTCAAAAACCAATGATGGAGTTGGTGGGGGTGTTTTCTCGGAACGTCTTAATCTTAAGCTCTCCTTCCGCGTCTACCAAATTACTGTAGCGTGTTCCAGGCGGAAATTATGGCGATTAAAGAAGTCTTATCCTGGCTCAAGAAAAACGTCATATCTGTTAAGGATATCTACATATTTTCGAACAGCCAAGCAGCCATCAAATCCTAGGATTCGATCTCTATAACTTTTCTAGTAGCCCTTGACTGCCGATCGTCTCTTACGGAGATGGCAGAACAGTTCAACATTCACCTAATTTGGGTGCCGGGGCATAGAGACATTAAAGGGAACTGTAAGGCCGATGAACTCGCTAGAATAGGAACAACCCAACGCATTCTGCTGGATAAAGGCACCCTAGGGATACCAATCGCTACTCGCAAACAAAAATTGAAGCTGAATGCTATCGAGAGTACAAATCTTAGGTGGACGAGGTTAACCACTTGTCTAGCGACAAAACAAATTTGGCCTAAGCTGGATTTGAAACGCTCTAAGAAATTGATCTCTCTCAACAGATTGCATATCAGCACCACAATGGGTGTCATTACTGGACACTGCCTGATAGGCAAACATGCCGCAAGGCTGGGCCTCTTCGCAAACGACTTTTGTAGAAGCCGCATGGACGAGGAAGAGGAGGAAACTATCCCTCACCTTTTTTGTTCCTGCCCAGCTCTCTCCCGCAGAAGGAAGCTTCACTTAGGAGCCTTCTATTACAACGACTTGGGCGATCTGACAAGCATAGACATCAGAAGCCTCTTACGCTTTATAAAGAGCTCAAAATGGTTCAACTAGTAGGGAGATCTTAGATCCTTCATCGTGGCATCACAATGGACCTATACTGGTCTAAGTGTGTTGGCGTTTTTAGCTGACAGCCACTTTCAACCAACCAACCAACCAAGCAAGACTTGGAATAATTAAGAATAAACTGTGTGTCACAGTCGAACACTTTTTTTTTTTTTTTTTAATATTATATTGAAAGTAGGTACTCAGACAATATGACTTGAAAAGGAGCTAATATTTTTTTCCACACTGTTATTATGATTACAATAGTTTCCCATACTCAACAACCAAAGAACTACTTCTTTCCAGACAATTTTTTTTTTCTAAATTAAACAGATTTTTGAAGCAGCTTTAAATCAAAACACCATAGACTAACTGAGTTAACTGCCCTATCCTTTAATGAAGCAGTCAATAAATAAACTTCGCAAAGGATTGACCTACATTCGCAAATTACTTTTCATGCAAATGGGGTTTTTTTTTTTACAATACCACTCGTATGTGACTATATAAATTCTATAGAAAAAAAATAGTATGTATTGGTGTGTCTGATTTATGAATAAACTCTGTTTTGTAATTGCTGATTGCGTACACAACTGAAATACTCCAGAGGCACTTCAACACATCAACTTTGAAGCTAAACAAATTGGACAGCTGAATCCCACCAAACTAGCACAAAACACATGAACCAATATTTTTATTATATTCCTAAAAAACTCAATCAAACCAGTTAGATATCACACGAGGGTACAACGTACAAGAGAACTATGAAACGATTGTCCCTAATCCCGAATAGAAAAACAGAAAAACAGAAAACCTCATAATAAAAGTTGGTGTGTTGGTAAAGAGAATACTCGTAATAATATCGATACCGAAATAAAAGTTTTCCTATTTTAGCAAACGCCAAAAACAGCGGCGAATCTGTTGAGGAAATAATCAAAAAGATTCTAAATGTTTTTTATTCCCGCCCACCCTCGTCGCCGGACATAACATTTTTAGGAAGGATATAGAGTTGAGTTCGATTTCAGTGGTCGCATAGGCGCATCCCCTTTTTGCAAACACTGGATTTTTTTTGTTGTTGTTGTTGGTGCTTCCTAAATCCTAAACACATTGTTTAACTTTTCCCAATACAAATAAAAATGCTCAAATGCAAACAAATACATTAACACCCCATAAAAACTAGACAACTACATAAACGGGATAGACGATATCAAGGGTGGATACAAAACTGGAACAAGCAGGGTTGCAGAGTGGATGGAAAAACTAGAAAAAAAAACCAACTGCTGACAGAATGCAGTTTGTTCTTTGCACTGCAAATATTGACACGATAAATGCTGGTGCCCTGAGTACTTGAGTGTGTTATATGTTGTAGTAGTCCTAGTTGTGGTGATCTCAGTCGTTTTGGAAATAAAATTTGAGCACGTTCCAATTTTTTTCGCCGATTTTTGTCATCCTTTTGTGTGTAGGACAGGACGATGACTTGCCCCCTCAAAGCAAAGCCAAACAATGTTTTTGTCAACAAAATTAAAGTTCATTTTTTTTTTTCATACAAATCGCGTTCATCGATTTTGGTAGTTGGTTCGGAAGATAAATTAAATTCCATGACAAAAAAACAAATGTCAAAGGATATTCGGATTTTATTTCACGCTTAACCGCCATTGCTGGCCTTTTTCCGTGTGTGCACACGACACACAGTCGTTGAGCAAGGAATTACTTTTTTTTTCTGCATGATCCTTTTCGCAAGGCGGTGAGAAAGTAAAGTCAACGTGTCTGTCAAAGAGGACACGCGTTTTATTTACCATTTTTTGGTGAATTCTATTGATTCAACAACGTGGTCGTACTGGGTGTGTATAGTGTATGGCGTTTTAATTGACACACACTTTCACAGTGAACTAAAGAGCGGCAAAGTGAGCAGGAAACGTATTCCACTCCACTTGGCCAAATTTCAGCCGAAAATCTTTTTATGAAAGTGTGCTCCTGCGTTTGGTTACCGTCGCGTTGCGTCAGCCGGTTTCGTCCACTTTATGATGAATGTTGCTGTCGGCCGGCGTCATCGTCGTCGTCGTCGACAATGTGCATAAAAAGGATTTCGCCTTCAATTCATGATGATTTATTGCAGGGATTTATGAGTTGGCGGCGATGAAATGGAAAATCCGCAACCAAAGTTTCGACGGCTCACTTGGCTTTTTGTTCCGTGCCGCTTTTCTTTTACGACGAAGGATTAAAGCCGGGATTTTTCGGTTCTTGGGCGTCGTAGGGCAATTATGCGACGACACGGTTGCAACGAAATGATTTATGCCCTAGAAGTGGGCATCGGTTTAATGGTCGTGTCGAATAAGGCACATGGATTCGGAAGCAGATTACGATTTTGTCAGTGGGTCATTTAAATTGGATTCTTCTATAAATAGTAAATGGAAAGCGATTTCGTTTGTGTAAGTATTACGTGCGGTGTTATTGTACCAAATGGATTAGGTGATGAGAAATATGATTAAGAGTTGTCTGGCAGTAGCTGTCGCAAAATTAAGAATGGACTCAAAGGTTATATTTATTGACATTGAAGGGTGCAGGTGTAGGCTGTAGGTTGGGATAATACATTTGCAAAAGGGTTCTACTTATTCGGGGTAGGGGTTTCAGAGCACTTGAATTTCAACATGTTGTTGAGGTGGACAGTAGAATTGCCTACTCAAAATTGAAGTGGACGAAGTGGACCAATTGAAATTGTTGGTTTTAAGTAGAATATTTTTTTACGCCCAACAGAATATGAGGCAGAACGCCTTTCGTCCGTACTAACTCCTTTGGTCTGTCTGCTTGCAGCCGCGTTAATAATTAATATTGAGGTCGGGAATGAGATAATATAGAAATAGTTCATACATATATCAGACGCTGTCTGTTCTAAGTATCCCTCCTTAACGCGTTTTTATGCGTACTTATGTAGGATGATGAAGATGATGGAGAGCACTGACAGCCCTATCGAGGAAAAGAGTCCACCGAAACTACCACAGGGCACAGAGTTGGGGCAATATTGTAGTCGAAATGCTAGCTGGAAAACTATAACCTCGTGCAACACACGATGTGGTTAACATTGAATCGGTGCCGTGACAAGGCCATGCGACATAAGGCCATATATTTCCGAAAGCGTCATAGGGCCATATTTCGAAATATGGCCTTATGTCGCATACCCTTATGTCACCGCACCCATTGAATTAGGTACGAGTCACGACTGAGTTCATGATGGATAATTGTGGTCAACGGCCAATGATTTGATGAAGGTCTACTGCATTTGGAACAGAACGCTATGAAGCTACAACTTCCAAGACTTACAAGATTTTTCTGATTTTTCACTTTCCAATCTCTCCATTGGAAGACATCAATCATCATTCAGCAATTTAAGTGCAGAACTAACATACATCTCGGAGCGCTGTTGAAGAGTTATAGGTTCGCCTTTCCCGGGAGAAGTAGTATTAAAAAAAAATCCCAACGGTCGTAACCAACCAGCTGTAAGAAAATAACTAGGAAAATGCCCAATTGGGCCCCCATCCGGCACTATAATGGCTTCACAGTGACCTAAGCCAACCTACCTACCTTGTCAAATCCTATAAATTGTTTTCACTTGACTGTATTCAGAAAATGGATTTACGTACGTCAGTGAGTGCAGTGGTTCAGTGGTTATGGTTAGTGTGCTAGACGGTACCATGAAATAAAGTCGTATGCAAAAAGGTCCAAAACGTAATTTAAAAAAAAAAATTACGGTTTGGACTTTTTTGACCGCTAAACGTGTGCTACCGACGCTCAAGCCTTTTCTCATCTTCTGACGATTGCCTGATTTAACCGTTCCAGATTTATTTTTGTGGGCGGAGTAGCGCAGTGGTTAATGGACTACTGTACGAGGGATCCCAGGTTCGATCCCCGGAAAAACACAAATTACATCTTAAGGCTTTTTCTACAGCGCCACCTCTCGCGAACGTCTGACAAACATCCGAGAGCATGACTGTCCTGAAAAACCTTCTCAATTCAGCCGTTCGGACTCGACATAGAATTTTAGATCCCTTCCATTGTTGCGGGAACCTAAGCCTAGGGTGTCTACCGCCTGTTCCGCCTATTTATTTTATTTAGATTTATTTTTGTGGTTTTTTTTTGAAGTCACGAGTCTATGCCGACAAGCATCAGTCTTCTGAAGCTCTGTAAGAGAATACCTGTCAAGAATTCGAGGACCTATCGCGGGAATTTTTTGCAAGAGTAACGGAAAATGCCAATAATCAACCCCGAATGGTCATCATGTGAATGACATTTTGAGTGAATTATGGGACACCCTTTATAAACATACCTAATCCAAAAGCAGAACCAAAAGTTTTGCTTTTAAAAAAAATTACAGACAAAAAATAACTTTTGCGCCACATTGTAGTTTTTTTGGTATCCTGTATCCTGTGTGCCGTATCCATAATTAATAACTTCACCATGTCCTATTATTTATAGCGAGTAAAACAACATTGTAGTAGCGCCGAAATATTTAATTAACAGTGCCAACATTTATATTGGCCAACAAATTATTAGTTATTCAAGCAAATCTCCAACTATAACCATTGAATGGGTAAAAATCCCCTTCAGGCCAATTCAAGTTCAATTAAACACCAATAACAATAAAATCACCAAAATCCACAACTGTTGCATGCCAAGGCACCATTCCAAATATAATTTCGAAAAACCAACAAACCAGACCAACAAAAAACTTGCTATATACACACACATACTTCGTTATTTGGCTACTACAATAATTAAAGTTGTTTTTTTTTTCCTGAAAATGCTGCCTGAATGTTGGCTTTCTTTTTCCGGTCCATTTGTACCTACGTTCTCTTCGATATTTTTGTGGTTAGTCCGTGGAGCACACTTCAATTAGCACAGCATTTCCATTTCCAGCTGCAATTTTAATCGAAATTAATATCCACTTATTGACCAACGTAAAGGATGTGCGCTTTCTACACCGCACTGCTCACTGCTGGGAGTTTACTTTTTATTTTGCCGACAGTTTAGTATTTTCTTTGGCGAATCTTTCATATCTAAACTGTTTTGCGTTACATATCTAAAATGGGATTTTTCAACTTCTGTCCGGCGTGGTATTGTTGGAACAATGACCCATCATGGGTACAATTTCTTTTAAGGTAATAATACAAGTGGAATATGTAGTTTTTCAATACAATAGGAAGGTCGGTTAGTCGTTCCTACAAATAGGAACAACGAAACAAAAGACTCAAAAATTACAAAAGCACCTTCAATCTTATGAGCCTTCCGACTCCTTTATGGTAGAAACCTGGGGATCTCTCCGAAGAGCACTCACAATCAAAGTTGGGTAATTGAATATCTAATTACATTACAGAGCAATTACAGGTAATTGGCATTGTAATTCAATTACCTGTCAATTACAGTTACATGTAATTGGTAATGTAATTGCAATTACACGAAAGTAATTGAAATGTAATTAAATCTGTAATTCAAAAGTAATTTGAATGTAATTGAAACTCTGCAAAGGAGCTTCTTTCAAGGCAATCCACATCCGATTCCGCCAAATAATTTTCCAATTCACTATCACTCATTTTCCAAACAAAAAAAACACTAGAAACAAAAACAATCCTTTTTCGCAGCACTGCACAGAAATAACTTTATTGCTTTCAACAACTAGATACCAATGCGAAATGCAAGAGCACTCCTACCAAAAGCTATGATATGGTTTCAGAAATAGAAGTGATCTACTTCATTTTGAAAGTTGAGCTATTTTCTGTGAAGTACAATCGACATAATTATTGCATTCAATTTTTGTTCATTTTAATGAAATTTATAGTGCCTTATTATACTACATAATTATACTTATACTGATGTACCTAATTACATGCAATTACATTCCAAATTACAGTAATTTAATTACATTTCCAACACAATGTGTAATTGCAATTACATTACGAATTACATGTAATTGTAATTGCAGTTTTCAATTACAATTACTCTGTAATTGCTATGTAATTGAATTACATTTCAATTACTTGTATTGTAATGCAATTGTAATTAATTAGTAATTAGTAATTAACTCTGCTCACAATGCCGCTTTAGTAAGACGAAAGATCGCAATTGTAAAGCTTAAAGTGGAACAATAACGTATATGCCTAGTGGGTCAGAAACTGCTATAAAAAGAACCACTAGAGGACGAAAACCTTTCCACATGTAGACTACAAAGTTGCAATACGCAGCTCACTAACTTCAGTACAACAGTTAAGCCTTAGTATGTATCTACCCTCAGCTCTAGTTTCTAAGCTTCCCGAACTAGACCAGACATATGAGATGTGCGGTTAAAAATCTTGCCAGCGTTTTCTCAACGGAAAAACAAGTAATAACCCCCAAACTTCCTAAAGTGGTATACAGATGGTTCTAAAATGGACTAGATGTGGAAGCTAGTTTTCATGTACTAAACTCCATAAAATAGTTTTAATCAACGTATATTTTGGATAGACATGCACAATTGCACACTAAGAATGCTCTAACTAATGTTTACAGAATAATCGTGTCATGAGAACCCCGATCTCTTTCTCCACATGACATTTTCTAGGCTGTAACCCCAATATGAACTACGACCCGGATGTAGAGTATTGCACGGATAACGATGCTCTAGTCGAAATGGTAAGATCAACTGGCAATCAACTCTTTCTCACCGTATAAATTTCCCTGAATTGATGGCATCTTCTCTAAAATGCTACAAAGATGCGAGAGACCTATAGCCTCACATCTGAAAAAACGTATTCCTAAACAGCTTACAGCTAGGATACGTTTCGAATTCATGGCGAGAAGTTAAACTGGTCTTCATACTCAAAGCTGGCAAACCCAGCCCTACTACTGCCAAAGACTTAAGACCCAAAAGCCGAACATCATTTGTTCTAAAAACGTTTGAAAGCCTCATAGATATTCATATTCGGAATAAACTAAGCCCGAAAGTTATAGCTCCAGCCCAACGCGCTTATATATTTACGTAGCTACCTAAGGCAAAAGTATGGAAACAGAACTCCATAGAGTCGTCAGCACGGCGGAGAAAACATTAAAATTTACACTCTGGCAACTTTTCTGGACATTAAAGATGCATACCGAATAAAAAGGTGTACAAACTAGGGTATCACCATCTAGAGGTTGTTGTGGTTGACAAGATCCTGATTAAATTAGCAATTAGTGGAGTTAAAGCAATTGCATATGCCAACAATTTAGCACTGCTCGCGACAGGAAAATTCCTATCATTGGACAATTAAACAGAGTTCTGTCCATGGTCAAAACCTCGACAAAGACATGTGGACTGGCGCCCTTCGGTTAAGCCAGACCAAAAGCTGGAAACACAAATTCTGAACAAATACAAGGGAAATACTGTATGCACGGACTACACTACTCCCCGGTTAGATTTCACAAAACTATTTACCACGCAAGAAAGGGGTCCTCCCTTGAACTTAACCAGGCCGACACTACAGTAAGGATTCCTCCCGTTAATCTCAGACAGACAGATATTTGGGAACAAAATACTAATGGCGACAAAAGAAAGGGGATCATGACGTAATCTCGAATAACAAAAATCTCGAAGGCTAAAAATCTCGAAAAGTTTTTTTTAAATCTCGCAAGCAAACATCTCGAATGTACAAAAATCTCGAAAGACTATATCTCGAAAATAAGAAGTAAATTCGAGATTTTTTGTTTTGCTCCCACCCCATATCCAAACAGTAAGCCCAAGCAGGGGGGTTGCAAGGGGACACCATGCCACCCCATACGTATCTCCTTTTTAACACCATTTTTAATATTAATTCGATATTTTTTTTTTCGAGATTTTTGTTATTCGAGATTATGCTTTCTAGATTTCTTTTTTCGAGATTTTTACATTCGAAATTTTTGCTTTCGAGATATCGTTGTAGACCCACAATCATGACGTAATCTCGTATGACAAAAATTTGGAATGTACAAAAATCTCGAAAGACTATGGGTGGTATGCAAAAAGCAATAGCTCAGTCTCATGAGATTGAGCTGGGAGACAGAGCGAAAGGTATTGAGACTGAGCGTTTGCAATGAGCAAATGCTCGATCTGGTATGCGAAACCTTTGTCTCAATTCGTTGTCTCAGTCTCTGCGAAGATAACTTTACAGAGTGAGTGTAGCAAAGAGAAAACAACAATTAAAAGGGCAATTGTTGAAAATAACAGTTTTCTTGTGCAGTTTATTGAAGACTACAGCTTCTCAGAAAGCCAAGTACCGAAAATTAAAAAAAAAAATCTCGCTTTACAAACATATAAATGTATGAAAGCAGACCTAGGCTTAAAGACAAATGTGATGTATAAATAAAACGGGAAATATTGATTCACAGGATATTCTATGCAGTCTTCACTTCGCCAACATTTTTTTTCCGCAACTTCACTAACTGTTCTGCATTAACTTCTGGGTTAACCTTCTTTTTTAATGTGGAAGGTTATTTTTGCAAATGTTTGCGTACTTATTTTGATAATGATATCGACATTCCAAAAATTGGAACTTGGTTTGAAAATACTATCTACTTATATTCATGGTCAGAAAACGAAGCCAAAAAATTCGCCTGAATTTTGATCTATAAAAATTGATAGATGATTTATGGAAAGTGCTTCTATTTTTGAAAGCACAATGGGGAAAAATTAGGGAAGAAGCGAAAAACAATCATCCAAAACAAACAAATGAAGCGAATTATAAGAAACAAGTAAAAGTGTTATCATCGGCCTGGCCGATGGTTTGATACCCTCCACTGCATAAAAGTCATGCAAAATGTTTGCCATGCCATATTGGTTTGGTTTAGGAGGTACCAGAACTACTTGACCGACATAGACAATTTTCAATACCAACCTGACGACGGTAAAAAGAAGTCCTCTCACAAAATTTCATTCGCCTATATCGATTCGTTTGGACGCTATCGTGATTTCAACAGACAGAGAGACACATGGGTCTAATAGTGGTTTTGTATGGGAGGTACCAGAACTACTTGACCGACATAGCCCATTTTCAATACCAACCTGACGACGGTAAAAGGAAGTCCTCTCACAAAATTTCATTCGTCTTGATCGATTCGTTTGGACGCTATCGTGATTTCAACAGACAGAGAGACACATGGGTCTAATAGTGGTTTTGTATGGGAGGTACCAGAACTACTTGACCGACATAGCCCATTTTCAATACCAACCTGACGACGGTAAAAAGAAGTCCTCTCACAAAATTTCATTCGTCTTGATCGATTCGTTTGGACGCTATCGTGATTTCAACAGACAGAGAGACACATGGGTCTAATAGTGGTTTTGTATGGGAGGTACCAGAACTACTTGACCGACATAGCCCATTTTCAATACCAACCTAACGACGGTAAAAAGAAGTCCCCTAACAAAATTTCATTCGCCTAGGTCGGTTCGTTTGGACGCTATCGTATTTTCAACAGACGGACAGACGGACAGACGGACAGACAGACGGACAGACAGACGGACATGGCTAAATCGATTCAGAATGTGATCCTGATTCAGAATATATATACTTTATGGGGTCTCCGGTGACTCCTTCTTGGCGTTACAAATGTAATGGCAAAGTGAATATACCTTCCTGTGGAGGGTATAAAAAGAATGTATTTAAGTCACACTGGTTATCTGAGAAGGATATCAAAGAATTTAGTTTTGTATTAATTAATAAATATGTTTTAGTTTTCCTCTATGGATTTCGGTTTTGTTTCAAAATCAAATTTTATTCATATCTACAGAATTTTTTTTGAGAGTTCTACAGAATTATGGATTACAAAATTACTTATTTTCTTATTGACAAAAAGTGATCAGTTATTCAATTCATTTGTACCGGATTAAATCTATAAAGACTTTTCAAGTCCCGATTTTGTGCAATGACACCGAGAACGTCCAAATACGCACCCATTTGACCTAATGAGACAACAAATTTCTAGTCTCGACTTTTCATGAGCTTTACCTCATTGTTGTGAGACACTGCCCTGTTTTTTGCACACGAGAAATCAAAATATGAGATCTGTCTCATTCGTTTAGCAAACGCTCAGTCTCTGAGATCTGTCTCATTTTCTTTTTGCATACGAACCCGAGCTAAAGCTATAGAAAGTGAGATTTGAGACTGAGCGAAAGCATTTTGCATACCACCCTATATCTCGAAAAAATCTCGAAAATAAAAAGTAAATTGGAGATTTTTTTTTTTGAACCCATCCCATAGCCAGACAGTAAACCCTAGCAGGGGGTTTTCATACGCATCTCCCTTTTTAACACCATTTTTAATATTAATTTGATATTTTTTTTTCGAGATTTTTGTTAATCGAGATTATGCTTTTTAGATTTTTTAAATTCGAGATTTTGTTTCGAGATATCGTAGTAAACCCACTTGCAAGAAATCATTGTCCTCCATTGTGGGTATTATCACCAGAGAAGAACTTACCTAGAAGTCGATAAATTACGTACTAAATCTGTAAATACCATGGCATGGTTTTTCATAGGCATCCTGTGTGTGGGAGTCATAGACCTATATATAACCTAACCTAGAACATCTCTTGCAATAAAGGCTTCAACATTAAGGCAGATATTCATGCACTTAGCTCAGTTTTATTTGACTCCAATTCAGTCTTGTGCTGCTTCAACACCCGACGAACGTTCTGCTCCAGGATAAAAACGAAAAGGTCGATAAACTAGCCAGGAGATGTTTTGAACCCCCTTTTACATGACTTGAATCATTCTGTAAATCTAGCTTAAAAAAATACAGCTCTGGAGATCTGGGTACACGAAAGATGCGTCACATATTTGGCGAGCACATCACTACTAAGGAAGGCCAAGCGAGCCATTCAGACTTTCAGAAATTCCACATTCCATTCCGCAGAGTGTTGGTTATGGTTTTTTTTAATGTCCTTTCATGTGTCCCATAGAATGTTGCGCATCAAACGCAAATGTACACCTCATACTTAAAGCGTAACTATAAGTGATTCACTACAATCTCAAAATTTAAATCATATCGATTATATAAGGCACGTCAAGCCTCCAATGCCGCACTGAGGTTCTAAAAGTACCCAACAATTTTCAACAAAAATGTAAGAGGTATGCAATTAAAGCAATTTTTCATTTATCCGCCCCTCTACTGCCGAAAACTCTGCCCAGCAATTAATTAATTTAATTTCGACAAAAACTTCTCAAATTCAACTTGGGCAAACTATTAAAGTTCTCCTTTTCAGAATTTACGACCAGATAGCATCATCATTACTCAGCCTACCCGAATCGCATGCCATCGCCTTCATCTCAAAAATAGCTTTCTACCCCAAAAAAAATAAATATATATTATATGAACCGCCCAACGGAGCACCGCGCGCCTCAGCCGTGCACTTTCTCCCTGTGTATGTGTAGTACTCTGATTGCAAAGTACTGAGGCAAACACCGAGTAGAAGTAGCAGTATCTTAATCAAGATGATACATATTGCTCATTAAATGCCTTATCATTTCGTTAAGGAAACACAAGACACTCGACACTCCCTGCGCATCGTTTATAATAGTTTACAGTCTCGAGTAGTCGAGAATCGCAGAGAAAATGTTACACCCCAGAGTGCCATTGTCGTTGTCGAAAGTTTATTCCTTTCGTTATTATTGTCTTAATTTGCTTAATTAAAATTTACCAAGTCAAATGAGCAATTTTAGTATCTCGTTTAGTGTCTGGCACTTTGGCACTTACTCCACGTGCACATCCACAATCCACATGTGTGTCCCTTTATTGAAACAGAATGCGAAACTATCTTGACGTGTGAATCTAGATTCAAATCTGTTGCAGGAGTGCACAAAAATTCCACTCAAATGTGAGTGTGTACTGTGTAATGTGTAATGTGGTAATTAAAAGGATAACGAATCCCTGACACTGTAAACGTATATCCGTGCCATTGCTCTTTCAGGGTTCATGACTTCTATCCGGATTGGACTGCGTGTTGTTCTCGTGCTGCCGCAGGAGCGTTCTTCCGATTATGGTAGTTGCTACTGCTTTGTTGGCTATGAATGCATATATTCACACAGTCAGTGAGTCAGTCAGTCAGTCAGAGGAGATGCATTGCATTCGCTTTTTGCATAATTGCACAGCTTAAAACTACAGATATACACAAAGCAGTCATTGAGTCTCGTGTAATTAGAAATGCAAATTCCTATGACGATGATGAGAAGATATACCGTCTTCACTACCACATATTACAAACGGATACCTATACCTATATGTGCAATGTGAATGATGTGCAACAAGTGCTTTGTTCAGAGTTTTATTTGTTTCCTGTTTTAGAATTTTAAATTTTTACGTCTGTATAGTGTATATGCTTAAGTGGCATCATTGTATAAGCTTTAGCTTAGCGTCATCATTTTAAAATTATTATCAGATGAGGATAGTTGCATGATGGCTACCCGAGTGGAAGACAAAGTGGAGTTTAGATAGGAATTTGCATTTTAAATGTAGATATCATCACTGTCATTGATGTTGAAAGTTCATCTGATGAATGAGCGGTTTTTTAGAACACATTATACATACCTACGTAGGGAATTCGATCATATACTCGTAGCTAGGTATGAAAAAAAAAATAGTTATACGTCCTAGAAAACTGGAACGATGTACACGCTCCAAGAACTCAGTTACACCTGCAAATATTGCGTATGGGCTTATCCATGTCAAAAAGTATAAAGAAAAATATAAAATTAGCTATCGTGACCTACATTAATTGTCAGGTGAAAATTAAGCATGATTATTAGTAAGGCCCGAGCGAATATTCACACTACGGTAGACCCTGGAGAAAACCCATGAAGTGCGAAAAAAAGTGAGAAAATTGTGCGAAACTCGCAAGCTGATACCAGTGGCACAATTTTCCAAAAGTGTGTGCAACTATTTGAATACTCTGAGGACATTCACATAATTGGCAGAACGCAGCGAGCTGTCACTGGTGCGTTTGCAAGTATTAGCACAGAAGCGGCTAAAATGGGTTTAGTGGTGAATTAGGGCAAAAGAAAATACATCTTGTCAACAAGAAGGGACATACAACATCGACGAATCGGACAGAATGTCACGATATACAACTTTGAGGTGGTAGGGACTCTGTCTACCTCAGCTCCGATATAAACTCTAACAATGACACCACAGAGAAATCAAACTTGCCAACCGCTGTTTCTTTAGTCTAAGCAACTAACTAGTAAGGCCTCGTCAAGAAACACAAAGGAAACTCTATATGAGACCATCATTATCCCAGTCCTACTTTATATCGCAGAAGCACGGACGTTACCAAAGACGGATGAAGATCTTCTTGGTCGTTTTGAAGTCAAAATTATTCTACGAATTTTCGGTCACGTTTACGTTGAGAGCTTTGGAGGAGATTTAACAGCAAACTCTACGAGCTGTACAGCGACATCGACTTGGTCGGTAAAGTACGTATTACGCGCCGACTAAGATGGCTAGGATATGTAGAGAGCGAATGGACACCAACGCTCCGGCCCGAGGAGTCTTCGATTCCAGCCCGGAGGGACAACGCAGTAGGAAGGGGACCTCAACCAACTTGGAGTGCGCAACTGGAGGCGGTTAGCCAAAGATAGGGCGAACTGGAGAGGCGTGTTGGTTGAGGCCCAGGTCCACGGTCCACCCCGGCCCGGACTGTAGCGCCATCTAAGTAAGTATTATTAAGTAAGGCTCATTAGGTTTTAAAAACTATTTCAAGCATATGGCTTTCTTGGCAGTTTTTGATCCACACAAATAGTGTGCTAAATAGTTTGCAACTGTCAGTGCCCAATTCGATGGTCCATTTTGTGACATAGGTAATGATCACACCAAAAACATAAATGTAAAAAATGAGCTAAGTTCTCTTATATAAAACAACAAGAATTAAGTGCGTAACTAGTCAGCCACGAGAGTAATGAGATCTAAATATACGCAAAGTTCTTTTAAGTTTAAGAAGGTTAAATGTTTAAAAAAAATTGGTAGGATCACTGGTCAAGTTTTCAAATTCTAATATATTTTAAGATATAATAAAGTTATAAACGAAAAACTTGCCAAGTAAACCTACCAATTTTTTTTAAACATTTAACCTTCTTAAACTTAAAAGAACTTGGCGTATATTTAGATATATGTATTTAGAACGTATCAACAGGTTACTAGCTGAAAGGTAACAATTATCGAATTTTGATTCAGCTAAAGACTTCACGGTATCGCACTAAAATTGTCCAAAACACAGTTGAACAACACTTGTAACATCGTACCCAAAGATTGTGGCCCGCAATAGACGTCAAAAATTCTATAAACAAAAAAAATACACAGTTGGTGCAACAGGTCCATAATAGGCCTTGCTTCACACAACAATTCGTTTGTTTGAGTTTTTATTTTTGGGACGAATGGAACATGGAAGGGACCTTCAATTTTATGCCGAGTACGAAAGGCTGAGTTGAGAAACTTTGTCAAACGTTTGCGAGGCGCGGTGGAAAAAATATTAAGATGTAATTTACATATGTTGTTCCGGGGATCGAACCTGGGACCCCTTGAACAGTAGTCCAGCACACTAACCACTGAGCCACTGCGCCCATCAAAAATTCTATAACACATTTTTAAAGATGAACTAGAATTTCTGGTGCTCTTCGGTTCGGGGTACTGAATTGACACTGGATCGAAGTAAACACTACCAAAAGACAATAAGGCATTCTTTTATTGATCTGTGCAGTAGCTGCGGGGACAGTTAAAAATTTCCTTTGCAGCTGTGCAGCTGTTTTATTGAACATTTTTCATCAAATAAAACTATCAAGCCACTTGTTTTGAATCAGCCTGAAGGTATGCAAGCATTTATGATAAAGTGGTATAAACTGTCATAAGTAGGGTACCTACCTATGGCTCGGCATTTGGTGTACTATTAGATTAAAACATAATGGCCGCTTGAACAAATTTTATTAGGTACTTATACTTATGTATATAAAAGAGAATAATATTTTTAATATTTATAAGAATTATTGGAGGTAGAATATTAAGTTGAAGAATTTGTTTAACAACTTTTTTCCATTATTTTACCTTTTTATGTCAACATGAACTATCCAAGTTCGAAATTGAGTTGCTCGCAACTGACTACTGCTTGAGATGAATGCATACTGTGTATCTGTCAAGTTGAGTGTCGCGTGTTAACTACTTAACTTTACCTAATTTAATGTATATAAGACGAGTCAAATAAACACAAAATTTACTTGTATTCAGCAAAACTTTTCGTTTTTTTTTAGCACCAGCCTTATACTGTCTCTTATACAAACACCACAACAAAAGAATGCTATAAATGCTGCAGAAAAATTCCTCCTTAAAGAAACTAACACGTACCTTATATTGGACACGAGTAAATTGTCTACGACAGCATGTGAGATACGCATCTGTTAGGACTTAACCACCCAATAAATCTAAAATCGAAATCCGTATAAATCAGATGCCCCGCCAGAACATTCTCTCTCTACATAAGCATGCACGCCTATCATTTGATTTATTGGATGTTTTCGGATCGTTTTCATTTTGTTTCTCGTCCACTTTGAATCTCGAATAGTTATCTCATTTTCTCACCATACCTTTGTGTATTTAACATACAGTTACAGATACAACTAAAGAGAATTGACATCCGATATGTGCATTTCAAACCCATATACGGGACACCCCTTTTTCTGTTTTCATATATAGCCAGCGCCTTCCGTATCTAATCCAGTCGATAAATATTTAATAATGAAATCAGATGTCGAAAATGTCTACGGGGCACACTTAAGACATCTAACTGTGAGCATATTTCATATGACGCCCAAGATGTCCTGTCCATAGCCATAGTGCAAGTAAGATGTCCAATGCCCAAACCAAAGTGGAGGTTAATAAAATTGATTTGTAGTTACCCCAAATGTTTGAAGTTATGATTGTGCCCCACTGTGCAATGTACCCATACTAATTTAAAATTTAAATTAGCCCTAGCATATGGATGAGTCGCTGCTGGAAATTAGAATTTCATCAAATAATTTCAATTATTTTCCATTAGCGATACGGATACGGAAATGCCATGGAAGGGATTAGATGTTATAGAAGCTGTTTGCAATCATATAAAATTAATTAAAGAGCCAGGCGAGCAATTTTTCAACCCACTAAAGGCGTATATATCAATTTCTGGGATTTCCGCCTCCCCTTAGAGGGAAAAATTCAATATCGTCTCAAGAACATCTATTCACTTGCTATTAATATCACATCGCATGATAATTGAATTCCTTCCGAAACGGTGAGCATGCAATCAATGAAGACGCATTCAAGGATACGAGTGGGTAGCGTGCTGCCTATACAACCCTTTTTTGTTCGAAAATAATAATTGAATTAATTTTCGGAAGACTTTACGACGTTATATTCATCGCACCGGTCTTCCGGTGAATAAATGCGATAAAGTCAGCGCAAAGCAGACAACGACGCGACACGACGAAACGAAAACTTATCTCTGCCGAAAGCGGAGACGGGTCCTTTCAAAAATTTCTATGTGCGCTTGATATCAATTTGTCCATTAATAAATATGTAATGTATACACAATACACATTTATATGAATGCGTTGAGGGTTGCGGATGAATCCACCTGCTTTTGAAATTAAGCGGTTCAGATAGGCGGTGAACACGCGATACGCGATATTTCTTTTTTTTCTATTTATGTCACATTGGGGTTGCAGTTAATTTATGCAGTGGTGATAAGATCCTTTGTCGGTGAAAAACTTTTGGAAAGGGAGAAAGCTGATAAACCATTTACTGAGAGAGTTAGAGGGGACTTGCAAAGGATTCGAGAAATGCTGTAAAATTTAAAGGCTCCGTGTTTATTTTTACGGATATCCAATTCCAATGGAGGGGATCAGTTTTGAAGAAATGTCATCCTTACCACCGAAACTTTGTGGTATGATGCAGACTAGATTTGAAGTCATCATAAACAACGGCGATAAAACATTCTACGAGAAAACAACTAGCAAACATACCCAAGCCAATGATAAAACTAAAGTTGCTAGTACACGGCATGTAGCAAGCCACATACGTATGTAGCACTGACGTCATTTTTACGTCAGCATAAGGTCCCAATGGCTACATTCCGTGTACGAGCTTTCTTTGTGCACTCTCTGTTGACGTCAGAGCTACATACGTATGTGGCTTGCTACATGCCGTGTACTAGCACCTTAAAGAATAAATTTAATATACATTAATATATACAGCTGTTTTTTTACAACAAATACAAATGTATCGATTTAAATCCGTCGGACCTCTTTGAGCAAATTTGTAACGTAAAATACGGAGATTGGGTGTAAGGCAATGCTAACGGATCATGAAAATTTACTTTCGGGGAAATTTTCTCCTCAAAAGGTTTGATTATGTTGGAAATTATTTTTTTTTTTAATTGAAATCGAAAAAATATATTACCACGACAAGTGCAATCCAATAATAATAGTAGTATACCTATATATTCATTTCTTTCTCGTTTTAGGTGGTTTCAAGTAATGAATAAAATACATCATAGAAAGACAACGAAATGCGTCCAAACGAACATTATTTATCGATTCATTACCGCCGCCATCATGAATATGCACACACGTGAAATAAATAACCAAACTACACTAAACTTTGTTATTTTCGAACTGCTTTATGCTTATTACGCTGCTCGAGATCAATTTTAGATCTCATTCAAAATGCTCTTCAAAATTTTGATAAGCTATGGATTGTGTAGTATTTAAGCGAATCCCTTTAGCCGAACTGTAGGTGCGCAGGTCTAGCTAAAAAATCAAATTTTCATATCCGATTAGTTTCAACGCACGATTTTGGATCCTATCCAGTAGGTGCAATATGGTTTTCGGCGCACCAGACCAGATATGGGAATTATACTCTGATTTGAGGCGAATGAACGCTTTAAATATTGTAGCCAGATCAAAAGGGGTAAAATATTGCTTGCACCGTTTGAGAAAACCTAGCCATTTCGCAGCATTCTTGGCGACTTCGTGTATGTGGTCATTCCAACGAAGGTTGTCATGAACGCACATACCGAGAATGGAGAGTCTTTCGGTTTCGGTGATGCAAGTGCCATTCATGGATCATGGCTGTAGGTTCGGGTTTCGCTTTAGAGACAGCAGACAGCATTGTGTTTTCGAAGCATTAAATTCCACTCTATTGGCTGAACCCCATTTTAAAATGCTGTCAAGGTCGGAATTTAATGAGCTTAACATACGTTGCCGTTCCAGTTCTACGGCCGAAGAGCAGGGACGTGAGTCCTGGAAAGAATATGAGAAGCTAAGAGTGCTGTCATCAGCGAAGGAATGGATTGGATTAGATGTTGCAGACAAGAGATCATTTATAAAAATGAGAAAGAGAGTCGGAGACAAAACGGAGCCTTGGGGGACACCAGCATTTATATGGTGAGTTTCAGACTTAAAACCATCCAAAACAACTTGAATTGAACGGCCAGAAAGGTAGTTTCTAATCCATTGAATAAGAGACGCATCGATCTCATAAGCACGCATTTTCGACAAAAGAGCTTGGTGCCAAACTCTGTCAAATGCTTTTGAAATATCAAGCGCAACAATCTTCGATTCACCGAAGTGATGGAAAGATTGGTTCCACTTCTCGGTGAGATAAGTCATCAAATCACCAGTGGACCTGTTGCCACGAAAACCGTACTGCCGGTCATTGAGGAGTTTCCGAGATTCAAGATATTTCATAAGCTGACGATTTATCAGCGTTTCCATGACCTTAGAAAGAATGGACGTAAGTGCTATGGGTCGGTAATTGGTGGGAGAAGAAGATTCGCCTTTTTTAGGGACGGGCTGGACAAATGCTGTTTTCCAACTTCACGAGAAGAGTCCAGAAGAATAGGAGAGATGAAAAAGCTTACTTTTGGTCATATGAGAATTTGACACGCTTTATGAGGGCATTGCAGTCATTTCTGGCTCGTTTAAACTTATTTCGGTTTTCCTCAGATGGGTTGGCCTTGTAAGACCGAAAACTCAACTCCCTTAGTCTAATAGCCTCTTTACAGCTCGTGTCGTACCACGCGTTTTCTTATGGTTTGATACCCTTTATCCTGTGAGTGTTTTTTGAACCATAAATGCGTTCTTCGATTTCCACCCCAATCGCTAAAAATTGTACTTTAAAAACTGCTCATATCTCGAAAACGCCATTTTCAATTTGGATGAAAATCTAACTGCTAGGTAATGTTTATATCTTGAAGATTACGTCGTAGGTACTCAGTTTTCAGCTAAACAGTTTAGTTAACAGTGCATTTCGAATCCAAAGTTGTAACATTTGTCAGCATAATTTTACAAAAAACCGCTCTAATGATTTTGTTCCAAATACATATTTAAGACAACATACCTAATACATATTATGTATATAACGCTTGTCGGGAAAAGGTACATGTTGATTTTTTTTTTTAGAAATTTGATAAGCTTAAAGAAATAAACAATATTCTACTAAATTTCATCTCAGATCCTTACGTTTCTTTTAATATTAAGCTGTGTTCAGAAAACAAGTCCATCGGGCGTCCAAATCCAAAACGTATAGTCTGGGGACGCGATAGCTCAAGACCACTTCAATCAATTTGAGTGATTTTTTAGCTATTGGACCATTATTTCGATTTCGACAATATGGGGAGGGAAAATATATTACAAAATAATTAGGCACCTATTACAGTTTCATTATTTATATTTCGAATAAGCGATGTTAAACAACTAAAAGCTTTTGCCTTGGCCGGTTGCTGATTGTTGCAGCTTCATTGATTTCCCACGGCAAGGAAAGGAATATCATAAATTAATCAAATTCAAATCGGAAATGTGAAGCCTCGCTGCAACAGTGTTGTCGGCATCTTACTATATTATCTATGTCTGCGATTGTTTATTTGTTCTTGCGTCTACGCTCTACGGTTTGCATGACAAATTACCCACAATAAATAAAATGCATAGCAGGCACAAAATTCTTCTTACTAATCGCAGACGCTTCGCTCTTGTGCGACCACGTATCAATATTGTGGTCAAGCCAGCTCAGTGTCAATCAATTTAATTATGTGTATCGTGTGTATCTTTGGGCCGCACAATGGACACGGAATCTTTTGTGTACCATAGACGCAATCATTTTGTGTTCGTCTCACCGCAAACCGGACATTGTCGAACAATGATCGCCTGTTATTAGAGATACATTGTCCATCTCCATCATCAGCATGGTGTTGTATCTGTATCTGTATATTGCTGGATTAATTTCACAAACTGGAACTCGAACAACCGACTAAGCGTGAGATCTGGGATCCCTTTTAGCTGCTTAAATCGCTGCTGTAATTGCTGCATTTGTATAGCTGGGTGAAAACGGTATAATTTTCCTTTTGCCTTCTGTGTTATGTGCCTCTTTAAGACGTTGCGTCGTCGTCGTTGGTTGGTTGGTGGTATTCAATTGTCGATGCACAGTGTGCTCTTCCGAATTGTGCCACCATAGGGGCTATGGTGTGGTGTGATGCTGATGATGATGATGATAATGACGAAGATACTTTTACTCGACTGAGGTATCTTTTCCGCCACTTCAAATGGAGTTCCTGCAATTACACACGTTCTTTTGCCCTGCTGATGTCGTTGATCTCTTGCTAGGAGATGCTGGCGGTGGAGCTGGCTCCTGCTTGATATTTCAGAGCAGACTCAGTCCAAACAAAGCATGGAGGAGGAAAAAGTCTTGTACTTTTTGTTGGCACCTTGTGGTTGGTGCAGTCATCGTCAGGTGCCTGGCAACAGCAGTGGCAATTGCAATTGCAATGGCAAAAATATATAGACGACTCCAAATCATTGTATATGTACGGCAACGTACTGCTGGATTCCGAGGATGATTGTAATGGTTTTTATTATGATGATTATTATGACGAAGCTCTTTTCTGCTGATGACAGTAGCACGACGCTAAACTTTAAGATGCTCTATCAGCATTAGATACAGGTCCGGCAGGCAAGTCGTGGTCTTTAGCAACATTTACCTTTGTATCCGACATCAGAGAGAGGGAAAACAAAAGGAATCGCTCGTCAGTAATCGTAAATTGAAATTACGCTTAGGGAGGACTGGCATAATCTTGTTGCGAGTTTGCCTCTGGTTAAGGAGCCAGAGCCATCCACTTGCACACCCCCTGCAATTGGATCATGGCCAAGATTATTAAAATCTCTTTGTATCTCTGTTTCTGGTCGTAACCAAGTCAACCAATTTAGCAAGGACTTTACATAGCAAAGCAAATAAATACCATCCGTGTCCATCATCATATATATGCTTGTGGAACTTAATTGGACATGAAGATGTCCATTGTAATGGTGAAACTACATCGAATGGGTGTTAGATGAAAGATGTTTTCGCATCATCATAGTGTCGTCGTGTGAGGCAGGCAGAGAGATGCCAAGATTGAAGCGCATGTACTGTGGCTTTTTTGAGGCTTGTTGTTATGGAAGTAAAGGCATATTACCAGATACAGGGACAACACTTGCAATCTGCGCTCAATGGTTGACCACTTAAATGTTCCACACAAGGATATTTTGTGTATGGGAATATGGCATGTTCGGAATAATGTTGCAACAGATGGTGTCATCTATTGGGAGGCGATGATGTGAATGGCGCTCTTTTGGGGTTGACATTGTGGAAATTTGATTTGTGTGTACATCGGAATTTCTTTGTTATTCTTAATAGGATTTATTTCGGCAGGCTGAACGCAACTCATCTATATATGGGATGTAGGGCGATATTAAGGTTATGGTGATTGTACGCAATTGGGAAAACTCTGGACATTTATTTCAGATTCAGTTTGAATGCAATACTTTGAGAGATTTTAAATTTATTGGTCAATCGAATTTTATTTGAACTTTTTTTTTTTTTTTTTTGTCGGAGGTTGTTACTATCCGATGGAGCACTCAGACACAACTACTGGTCCATTGTACTGCCAAGCAGACACCTTACATTGCTGTACTTAGTTTTCCCATCTTTCGAAGAAAGATGAGAAGGAGCTTCAGTGATGAAGAGCTTAGATGTTCGGCACTCACCTTTTGCTGATGTCCGGACGCAGTCGCTTGGTCTGTCTACACCCAGCACAGTCACGCCACCGACACTTGTGTTTACGAGAAACCCAAATATCAATGGATGACCTAACCACAGATGCAGGCAGACCCAACGCAGGTTCAGGTCCTGAAAGAGCTTCTTTTGAACCCAGTCTGGCAAGCTCATCGGCGATATCATTTCCCTGGATACCAGTGTGACCTGGGACCCAAACAAGTTTGACCGTGTTTAGCCTACCGACCATAAGTTCAAAGCAAGCTTGAGTTCGAGCACTAGCTTGGACGAGGTGAGAGGGTTGAGCAGCGCTTTTAGTGCAGCCTGGCTGTCACTGCAAACGCATATGCTTCTAGCCCTCCACCTGTTTGTCACAATATAGCGCATAGCCATAAGGATAGCGAAAATCTCCGCCTGGAAGACAGTCGCGTGGTTACCTAAAGGGTAGTAAGTAAGAAAAGTCAACAAAGTAGTATAACCATTTGGTTTGTATTCGAATAAGAGGGGAGCTTCAATATCACTTCTCGGTGGCCACGTCTGTAATGACAGAAATGCCCTACATTTAATACATTTGATTGCTTCACACCTTGGCGTCAAAGAGTTAATGAGTCTTGAACTAATAGGAACTTGGTTAACACTATACAAATACCCAGAAGCAAACGTGAAGTGTGAATTGTAAAAAAGTGGATTTAGTAACTTTTTCATGCTGCCAAACGGAAAAACACACCAGGACGTGTTATTGCACACCAATTACATTGCAAGTAACATTTATTTGATCTTAAAATAAAATTTCTTCTTTTCCATTAGATCGTTGTTGGGATCGAAATGTCCCAACAACAAAAATCATCTCAAGCTGAAACCTATTAACTCCCAATCCCAACTATGTACCAACAGTGCCTACTTTCTCTTCTCTCTTGGCGGATGCAGCCAAATCTTCAGCATCTATTGCAACGCTAAACATGATAATGATTACTCTGACTCCAACAAACCAAACGTTAACCTCACGATTTTGTAATTAATTTTAAGCTTGCAATGAAAATTGTTGCATGTATCTCTACAAAATAAGGAAAAAAGAATTATCTGTTACCTCGTTTTGTACATTTAATAAATTTTTTAAACAGTCGCATTTAAAGTAAAAGATGCACCCAAATAACGAAAAATAACTACAGATACTTAGATACGTTGAACAAACAGATATAGAAGGCATAAAGAAACAGACGGTAGAAAAAAAACAACAACCTTTTGGAGTGAATTTGAAAATCACTTCAGCTCGTCGAAACTCGCCAAGTAGTACAGAAATGAATTCATGGAGAGTGATCCTCTTCTCTGAATGGGATTAAGGTTCTGAGAAATTTAATCTCAAAAATGCTGCTATTTGCTACTTTACGTGAAGCACTTTACAAAAATGAAAACCAAAGAGGGCGGAATGAAAACACGATAATAAATAGATAAAAGATCATTCCGATAGAGTATAGACAGTGGTAGATATACATAGATATACATAGTATTGAGTTTGAGTTTCTAGGTTGAGATAGTTTTCGTTTTTTTGTGTGTTTTGATTTTTTTTTTATAGAGTGGCGTAGATAATGAAGATCGTAGGGTGCAATACAGTAATTAAAGGATGACCCCTTTACATGAAACGCATGTGTAATCGGTATTAACTTCGAATGTACAGCAGTTACTTAACATTTTTGTATGCAATATTGCACATATTCCTCTTCGAAAATGCGGCTGGTCAGGCAGTAACCATTAATGGTGTTCGTTATCGTGACATGACCCAGTTTTTAGTGTCTAAATTACAAGACATGGATGTGACCAACATGTGGTTTCAACAAGACGGTGCCACATGCCATACAGCCAGAGAAACAATTAATTTCCTAATCGTTTAATAGGTCGTTTTTGCGATCAGAATTGGCCATCCAGATCTTGCGATTTAAAGGCATTGGACTTTTTTCTTTGGGGTTTTTTGAAGTCAAAGGTCTATGCAAACAAGCCCACGTCCACCAACGCATTGAAATAGGGAATTGGGAGATGTATTAATGAAATTCAGCCACATTTATGCGAAACTTCAATAAAAGAGTACGTACTTGCCAGCATCCGATCTGCTATTCCACCATAACCGCAATCTGTATACTCTGTAGGCGTTTTTCTTTTTTAGTTCAGAGCAAGCGTGAACTGACAAAAAAAAAGTTCGTGTTTCTTTTTTCGCCCAGAGAATGTTTAGAGCACGTTCAGACTTCAGAGCGTGCTCTACGAGCTCAGAATAAATGGACTGAGCACACTGAGTAAAAATGTGATTACGCACTTTACAGTCACATTTGACAGAAAAACAAACAGGATAAACAAAATAGTTGAAGTGGTGGACGATAGTTGTTGTTCTGCCACAGAAGGTAAACCAAATTTAATAAATAAGAATTAATAAACAACCATATGACAGGTATGTGCTCAAGTGTGTTTCATAAACAAATCAGAACACTCCGAGCACGCTCTGAGCACCCTCGGTTCAGAGCGCGCTCATAATGTTCGCAGTGAGAACGGCCAAAAATTTAGAATTTTGAATAATTTTCGTTACCGCACCATTTTTTCTGAAATATAGAACACTGCAAGGAAAAAAAAACGTTTTAGATGTCGCTAAGTTCATGTCGGATAAAGTAGAATACAAGCTGGCGAAATGAGATTCCTCCGTTATATTTTTGGTGTGACCCGAAGGGATCGTATAAGAAATACCAAAATACGTGAGGAACTCAATATTGAGCATCTGGTCGATGCTTCGGTGGTTTGGTCCTTTTAATCTCATGTGCCTAAAAAGGATCCCAAACCGTGATATGAAATCCGTACCATCAGGCAGATGTCCTCTAGGCAGACCCAGGTTGAGATGGTTAGATCAAGTCCATGATCTCTCCTCAACTCGTATGGGGTTGGGGATATCCTTTGATGATTTAGAGTCGATGGCGGAGAATCGAAAGTTATGCAGAATCCACACACACGTCAAAAATATATAGCCGCATCAGATCGTATTGTACGTGTCATTCGTTAGCTTATCAGAGCCATGACACGGACATGTGCGTATCATTGTCTCTCATAATCCATAACATACTCACTTTATTAGAGGTCCCTCACCTCTGTACATTACAGGCGATTACATAATACACAGAAGTTGGCCGCAGGTACCCATAAGCTACACTATATCACATGTCAAAATTTGACACGACTTTTAACATGTGTAATCACCCGGGGCACATTGTCAATCTGTGGCATGCTGTCAAAAGAAATCGGTCATTCAGTCCGAACAGCATTGACAAAGCGATCAAACAGTCATTCAAATCAGTCATTTGTTGGTAACATTCAAGTGTTGTCAATCGTGTCATGCACAGTGACATGCTGTCAAAAAAAAAAGTCAGTCACTCAGTCTTAACAGCTTTGACATTGCGATAAAACAGTCATTGAAATCAGTAATTTTGCTCGTGATATTCAAGTGGCGTCAATCGTGTCATGCGTTGTGAAACGAATTGTACTCTTCAGAGCTATACAGAGTCTTAAATCGGTGAGAAACGTATCAAACTAAAACTGCAGTCTCGTATTTAACACCTGTTAGCACGTGTATACCGCTTCAGTTGCTATTGCAAATTAATAACTATTTTAACTGTCAAAATAGCCTACACAGCTTTACAGACCTTCAGGATGCCTACATCATAAATTTTCTAAGTAGTTTACGATCACTGGGAGGTGTTCTATTTCATTATCACTAATTTGACCCTCTCATCAGGTATTCTCTTGGAAGCTGAGAAAGGAAATCCTTATAAGCTATTTAAAGGTTTTTTGTTGAATATATTATATATGTACCAAACTTGCAATCAATGCAATTGCATTCCACTTAAGTTTCTCCCGAAACATGACACTGAGAATGGACCAGGTCCATTGGCCGAATAGTGAGGAGGGGGTGGAAAATCAAAGCGACACAGGAGGAAAATCGTGCGGAAGCAAGCGAGTACCATCCGAAGACGAAGACGACAACGAGAGCAGAGAATCACAATATACAGATTTATACAGAGCGACAAATCTGATAAGAAGTAGTGTAAAACTACTTAAAAAACATTTCTCCTTCGCGTGTAGCTCGTTCCTTTTGTTCCACTCATTCTTTTAATGGATCTGGGGTCTGAGGCTGAGCTCTAAGATGCTGTTCGCTTTGGGATGCTGCTTCTGCCTGCTACTTGATGCAATCAGTGAACACGATTCCACAGACTTCGGTCGACAACGGCGAAGACGGCAAAGGGGGCGACTAGCATGGGAAAAGAAGAAGGAGATTGCATTTCGGCGAAGATCAACAACCCAAAACCTGCTATTACTTTGGAAATAATACGTGTGTGTGTGTGTTTGCTGTGAGCACGCGGTGAGAGGGAGGGCTAATGCAATGGTAGGACATGCGAAACGAACCGAATAACCAGAAACCAGAAAGGGCAAGGATTACTACACTTTCTGCGAGTGACTTTGGAGTAGATAGATATAGTTACACACTCGTCGTTGCAGTGGTGTGTTGTGTAGCTGGGGTCCGGGTTGGGTATATAACCGGACGAAAGAGCCGCCAGCGCTGCAGTTGACGCTGCCAAACCAACCGAATCTCTTGAAACCGAGCGGCAGAAACAGAAGCAGTAAATGGGAAACTCGCGTCATCAGCACAATGCACCTTAACCACATCAATGTCGTCGCTTCGCGGTGCGGCGCAGCATCATCATATCGCTATCGTTGTGTAAGGAGTCTGCACTGCAACCAAGAACAGGATGTAATGCTGAAACGGTTCTATGGACATATGTTTTGTGTTTCGCGGTTGAGGGATTTTTTTCGGTTCTGCCAAAAGGGAGGCGGAGAATTGAAAGAAATGTGAATCGAGGATATGTGAGTGGGAGAAGTACTGTCGAATTTAGGGGATGCAATTTTTTTTTTCGTTAGCATTGAATTTCCTTTTGCAGTTCTAAGTCATTACGTGGAATTTTGCAAAACAGAAAACCCTTTGTTGCTTCCTCGTTTGCATTTCACACAGCCAACTGTATTTTGACATGAGCGCTCATTTGGAAGCGAAACTCGAAACAAACATACCAGATACCACACAGGAGTAGGCACCTTCGTTGTAGTACACATTCCTACATATACCTGTGTGCATAATGATGAGGATTATGCCGGCATGGTCTGTATATTGTTGCTGCTGTAGCTGTATCCTTGTGGCAGAAGCAGAACCAAAAGGCGTTGGATATAAGAAACTCCATGGAGACCCAGACGACACGCACTCAATTCACCGTTCGAGTTGGTGAGTTTTCGTGTCAGTTATGCACTTGGGTCGCAAGGATGCATGCTACTATGGATTTCTCCTCGTTTTAATGGATGTTTGGGCAGGGCAGTGCAGAACGCTTATCTTCAGTACGATGATGACGCTGAGCTCGGAGATAGTAAGCAACCCCTGAGGGTTGATTGCACCAGTTTTACGTGTAGAGACAGTTGCAAATTGCAGTAGTAGAACCTTATCTTTGGATAACAATACGATAATTGCGCACACACATGCTCAAAGATATGAAAAGATATACCTAACCTAACAAACACGAAAAAAAACCAGACGTTTGCAAATAGATTTCAAAGGTAGACGAGTGATGAAATGGGTACAAGATAAAGGAATGCACATTCGAGGACTTTTTCAGGTGCAATAGTTTCTGCAGGCTATTTGTAGGTATACACATTCATTATGGTTACTCATACAATATAATTGCGTGACATTTGAAATTAATGTCAACGCTCAATTGAGCTGAGTTTGCTTTGCATTTACTTTGCAGTTGCACCTGCTTGAGTTTGAGGTAAACTAAAATAGACACGTGACGCACTCAAAAGAAGATAAAAACACACACACACAGATTTACGCTTAGAAACAGTCCGTGTGGGTTAATTTACCATCGCACCTTGTAAAGCACCTTGTTACCTACAGAATTTAGTTTATGAATGAATTTCCAATTGAAATAGTATAAGGTAGAAGGTAGTGCGACCCTCTCTCAATCCCATTTACATTTCACACCCTATCTATGTGTCGCTGCTGCACTCCAAATGTATTTGAAATGCGATCTACCTGCCAATGCCAACATCATGCACCACAACTGTTCTATTAGAACAGTGGTAAGAGTTCATGGGAATTTTCCCTATTTGAAATCATCATCAAGGTTAATGTTAGTCAGGATTGAATCGACGCTCAAGAGGCACCAAGCAGGATTTCGCAGTGCAATCCTCGGAGTACCAATCGCCGCTCTTCCTCATGTTCGTCGATTTTAAAAAGGCTTCTGATCTTGTTATGAGAGGCATCCCTGAAAAAATGGTTGCTATTATTAAGGAGTCGTATAGCGGTATAGCCCGTCCCAAAGCAAAAGAAAGATCCCAGCAGGCGCAGTAGCACTTTATTTAAGGTATATTTTTTTCTCTTAAGGATTTTTGATCGCATGAAATTGTTAATGCTTTTCACTACTTTATCACAAAGTATACCGAAAATTCCATTTCAACCCTTTTAAACACATAGTGGGTTCCACGCTCTTATAGTACTCAGAACTCTGGCTTTCATTACTCAACACATAGCTATTTGAGAAGTGCAACACCCAGCAAATTTCCCTCTCCTTTGGGGTGGGTAAATGTATATCTTTGGCATAGGCTACTGTGTGGACAATCAGTCATGCTCATGGCCAGTGTTGCCAGCACGGGCTATTTATCGCCAATTAGGTTACTCGGATTTTTCACTCGCTTTATGAAATTGCGATTTGGGATTGATCCAAATTTGGGCTATTTCATTTTAAAATTGAGTTATTTTTAGGCTCCTTAGAAACTTTTTAAAAAAAGTCATACCTACATCATTATATTTTTTTTTTCATTGCGAACTCGTAGAACTGAAACTTTTTAAAAATGTAATTGTGAATGAGTCAACTCCAGTTTCGATATTGTGGTTACACTCTCACTTCTGAGTAGTAAAATCAGATCACAAGACTTAGGTATACATGAATATGAAAACTCATTATTTGCCCAAGTATAATATGTTCCCTTCCAACAAAAAGTTTTTTTTTGTACATTGTTAGATTTATTTAATGAAAACATTTATGCAAACTTGACTTCAGAAACAACCGAAGAATCAGCCTCCCAAATGGATGAAATTTTGGAGGAAACTTGCGATTTTTAATTGAGTTTTTTGAGTTTATTAACTGATTACTTTCACCAAATGTTCATCTTATATATTTGTAAATTATTTTTCTTTTAATATCTACCAATGAATTAATGTAAAATAAAAAAACTAATATTTTTCTTATGAATACCTACAGTTTTATTATTTATTATTTTTAGTCTGTTCTACTCTTTTATTTAAAACGTTAAGTTGTTGTTGTTTCTGTGTTTCTAAACCTTAATGCGCAATTTTCACGAAGAGACTGATATTTTAATTGTTTTTTTGTATTTTTATTGGAATTATTTTATGTTTTGTTAACATAACACATAGATATATATATATTGCTTATATTACTTTAATTTCCAATTACGAGTTCGTATAAATGGAAGGAAGAAGCTAAAAGTTATTTTTTGTTAATTTTGAGTTCAATCAATTTAGATAATCAAAATAAATGTGCGTAAACAATTAAACAAATAGGTGCGCATTTTTATTCCTCATATTCGTGTTGGGCTATTTTTGGCTACAAGACTTTTAAAGTTGGGCTCTATACCCCTTAGAAAAGCTGGCAACACTGCTCATGGCTCGCTTGTCGATCGAGTGAGATATCTTCCCAAGGGGTCGGGTATGCTTGTTGTTTGAAATGCGCACATATTTTTTTTAACTGTAGTTCTGCTTCTGGTTGGAAAAGTATTTTTGTTGTAGGTAAGAGAAAAAAATCCCTGATGTGAAAAGACCTGCGCAAGAAATTTTCACTTAAGTTGGGACGGGCTATACAACAACACAAGGTGTTTCGTTTTGCACAGTGGGCAGCTTTCCGATGCATTTGAAGTGCGACAAGGAGTGAGACAAGGAGCGATCGATTATGTAATGACTGCCACGGTGGGTACAAACGAGAGACACCCCTATGTGAATTTGGCCCGCACTTTTTCAAAAAAGGTTTAGACTTTTACAGTGCGATAGGCAATCGTTTGTAGTTGTTTGTAGCGAATTTTTTTTCGTTTATAGTTCCGCCGTTAGAGAGATATAGCCATTTGAAGAATGTATGGAAAAAGTTTGATTGTGTGTCATTCGAATTTCCAACACGGAAAAATTAATTGAGCATACTGGTGCATAAAGCACATTTCTCTCTTTCTAATGAAATCAAAAAAAACATGTTTTATCAATTGGATAATGATTTATTATCGATTTAAGCGAAGGGTTCGCGCAACCCGATTTAGGGAGGTGAATATTTTGATTATTATTGTGGTCAATTTAAACATTTTAAGAAAAATGTGAAACGTTGACTATTTCTTCAAACAGTACTATTTTTTTAGCTTAAGCCTAAAAGCTGTAGCCCATTTTTTCTTTAAATTTGTTTAAAAAAAATACCTACAAACTCGGTTTCAAACATACATTTGGTAATCTACCTGAAATTGACACTTTTCCTGCAAAAAGTTGGTGAACTAGATTTTTGTGATAAATTTAAACTCAAACCAGCACAAATAGTAGGTACTTATAGGGCCATTTGCAACAAACTCATTCGACAACAGCATTTATTCATTTTCATTCACTATTTATTTCATGTTCATGTTACATAGATTAGGTAAAAATACCGTTGCAAGGGTACCTAAACATAATTAGCCATATATCTATAGATAAACTCATAAAATATTTATCCAGTTTCGAAAGGATAGTCGTGTTCAAACGTCAAATAGTAAAACAAAGTGTCAGTTAAGTAGATATGTATAATAGTGCCTTATCGCAAGGAGATGTGTTACTTCCGTATGGACCTGATTTTCCAATTATTGAACCATTCGACCATCGAACAGTAGATTGGGAAAACCGGGAAAGCACTTACTTATGATTTTCATTTTTGCATCTACATAGGTAGTACATAGCTATATATTTATTTTTTTTTTTTTGTGAACGGTAGCATAGGTACATGATAAACTTTCAGCTGTCCAAATAAATATAATTAGTCGAATTCGCGTGAAGTTCTTGAAGGATTTCCATACAAGTTTAATTTTTCTCCATGTGTTGCTGTATTTGTCTGCTTTAAATTTCATCTAGGGGAGAGCGGGGTGGAACAGTAACAGGGGTTAGAAGTAGCTAACAGCTAACTTAAGAATTAAGAATCGCGTGAAAGAGAAAAATGTTCGTGTGCATTGGCTCTTTTTGTTTTTGTAAATATTCGTAAAATTCCGAGTAAGAAAGATGAGGGATAAAAATTTGAAAAGTTTTGAAATTAGGGGCGTACCGCCTACCACACTAAAAAAACACTTTGCAAACACTATTCTTCGACAGTCAAGGGACCCAAAGTCTGTAAAATTTTGAACATTGATAAATATTGTCCTGATAGATAATAAATATTAATATATTTTTTAGAAGTAAGTTTTAAGTATTTCTTTGAATAATAATTTATGTTATTGAAATAGTTTTATTTTTAATTTTGTTTATAACTTTTTAAATATAAATTCATATTTTCTTAAAGAAAAAGATTTATTATTTTTATTGCTCTTGTTACAACTTGCCGATAAAGTTGAAGCAACACGATTTTTGAAGTGAAACATCTTTAGCGAGGTGTAAGTACGAAAAATATGAAACGCAAATCATAATGAAACGTTTTTTCCTCCTAAAAGGATAGACCAATTTTGCTGAAATTTCGTGTGTGTCTTAAGAGGGTCCTTGGGTGAGGCTCATTTTTTTAAAGCTATATCTTGAGATATTCCGAACAGGCTTTGATGATCATTTTTGATGGATTTTTTAGATAAAACATGGCTTTTTAATTAAAAATGGTTTGGCTGACTTATTTCTAAAGTTGTAGGAGGAGCATCGGTCTTAGTAAAAAGTGTAAATTTGTAAAATGGCGAATTTCATTACCTTTACGAAAATATTCCCAAAAATTAGGTGAATACTTTAGAATGTCATAAAAAGCATTAGATGCATTTAATCTTGAACTTCTTGCTAAAAAAAACTAGGCAGAAGAGCTTATTATTAGCTTTTAGCGCCAAGTTTCGCTTAGCATATATCTTATAGCTTCGTATCTACTGTGGCCAGTTTATTAGCTGTTACCTGCCAAATCTTAGCTTTAGCTTTCGCTTAGCATTTCGCGTGCACTTTGTCCGTAGCCTTAGTTTTTTATACGTCTCATCTGTAGCATGAGAATCTGTCATTTGGTGGACAGTTAAGGGTTGATTTTTTTAATGGGTTTTTAGTGTTAGTAGGTACATTAGCACTTTCAAAATTAGAATAATTTAAGGTTACCTAGTTATCTAACGGAAATTTTGCAATGCTGCAATGCATAATGATGCGGTTTATTTGATTTATTTTAGCTAATCAGAAGTTCATTTATATATCCAGTAACTTGCTGCAAGTGGTCTTAATACCACTATCAGATTAAGTCAATCGATCATCCTCAGTACCTCATACGATGCCAGACTATTACTTTAAATACCGTTTGTGATGAAATATTGCAACAAATATGTCGTAAAAATAGGCGTATTGTACTTAAAATCGAAATCTATATATATATAAAAATGAGTTCTAAAATGTGTTCGGATACGTTTAACTGGAAAACCACCGACTCTATTGCGCCCATATTTACAGATAATCTTAGGTATTAGCCCAGGAGTGCACTGAAGGAGATTGGTCAAAATTAGACAAAGAGGCGTGGCACCTCCCATACAAAAAAAACACTTAAAATCGTATATCTCGATAACTGCCAAATCGATTAAGCTCAAATTTACAGATAATCTTAGGTATTGGCCCAGGAGTGTTGCTGTGAAGATTGGTCAAAATTAGACAAAAGGCGTGGCACCGCCCGTACAAAAAAAAAAACATTCAAAATATTATACATATCTCGAAAACCACCGAATCAATTCAGTTCGAATTTGCTGACAATCAAAGGTATTGGCCCAGGAGTGGTCATTGGCCAAAATTGGACAAAGGGGCATGGCGCGACCAAATTGGATACTTTCTTCTACGGGTTTGTTCGGGTTTTTTCCTAAACAATTAGGAAAAAAAACGTTAAAGTAATTGATTTGTTTTGTTTCTCAAATTGATTTCCAAATTTCAATCGTATCTTTTTCGTTCGTTAACTTTCTTCACTGGCTATTTCAAAGGTAAATTATTGATAGTGAAAAATGTATGTGCGATTTATACAAAGTGATGATCATTTACAGTTCGATATTTGTTACGATGTCAAGAAGAAACAATGGTAGCCGGCGTTCTCAGAATGGGCCGCTGAACCAGTGAAGCTATCCGCCTTCATTTTCTATTAAAAAAATAATAATTGAACAAAAAATATCAAACTAGATCTTGAAATATTTAAAATAACTATTTTAGGCAGAACAACGTTTGCCGGGTCAGCTAGTATTTGATACAATCTGAAAAATTTACAAACATAATTTTTAAAGGCTCTTCGAATAATATACCTAAATAGATGAGTGACGTTTATCTTCAGTACGTCCAGAACGGTCTCCAAATTCGGACACATCTTCGTCGCTGTGGAAATGCTCAATGGACTCGTATTCCTCGCCATAAGGTGGTCTAGTTGGGGGACTTAGACTGCGGTAGGCTGTAGGTCTCAACTCAGAAACCGACTTCTTCAGCGGCAGCGACATGCTGTTCCAATATCGCGCCTTTTGATTCACTGACGACTGACGTATAGCCTCTGCTTCTTTCTTTGGCGAAGAGTCTCTGATATTGACAATTTCACTCTTTTGGATTTTGTCTAAATCTAATTCTCTTCAACAAGACGTGTTCAAGATACGGACCACAAACTAAGTAAATTCTTAAACTAAACTGGGCAAACCTGAGAATAGCAGTAATCCTGTTTGGACACTGTCTTCTTATAGAAAGCATCCCAAAAGACTAGGACTTTCAGACTCAGATCTGTTTAGATTTGATATATCTACATAGGTGTCGAGGAAGACATCACACACATATCCACATACACGAATGTTTATTGCATTTGCATTGCACGTTTTGCATATAAAGTTTTGAGAAACTACTCCCCATAGAAAAGTTAGTGGTTGTCGTTTTGTCGACCAAGCGAAGGATATTTGAATTCTGTAGGGTAATAAAATGCTTTTGGGGAAAGTGGGTAGGTTTTTTGAATCACAAAGTAAATCATTTTCAGGCATTACCACATTTTAGGTACTTAATTTAGACCACTGACTACCTAACTGTAGCAGAAATTTTAAGAAAAGTATGTTTTCATTAAGCAATCGCTACAAAATTTAATTTTGGATTAAAATGTCACTCAAATGCTACTGAATATTGTACTTCTGTACAGTGCACTTGTAAGAGTTGTCACTATCATTCTGATGATGGAATTCAGTGCCACCATTGTACTCTCCTTTTTTTATCCCTACCAGTCCCTTAATTCGCTGTAGCTATCTAATACCCTATTCACACCAAGCCGAAAACCGAATTTTCGTCAAAAAAGTTTAGAAAACTCGTGTATGCATTCACACCGAACACCAACTCGTTTTCGTTTGACGTTTCAATTAGCTGTGAAACTAGCTATGCAATTTTTGTGGCGACTAAGCTTTTATTTTAGGTACTAAACTTCGCTCGTATTGACATAATATACAAACAAAATTATTTAAGCTACTTGATTATCGTTAACTGCAAAAGGTGTGTCTGCTTCAACAACCCAAAGATTGTACTCGTTTTCGTGTCGTTTTCATGGAAAACGACCTCAAACAACTCGTTTTGAAAACTGCAATATGTATGGGAAAACTTCTGTTTTCGATGAAGTTTTTGACTGTTTTCGCGAAAACCCAGTTTTCGGCTTGGTGTGAATAGGGTATAAACGTAAACGATTCCTCAATCCATCCATGGATAAACCTATTCGTCGCTGTCCACTGGCACAAAGTAAAGTATTCAATGACCTTATGCAACTTTGCGCATCTAGTCTAACCGGTCCAGCGAAGAGGATTTTTCTGCAAAACTAATCCTCCCCGCCGCACCACATCACCTACCTACCACTGCAAGTGCTTGTGGTCGATACAGTGAAGAAACAAAAATGGAAAACCCAAGCATGCCCCCAACGAAATGATCTCGTCTCTAGAAGAGCTAGACGTTATTTTTGTTTTTATTAACTCTGTTCTTCTGTGGTATGCGTTTGATTTATTTTACTTCCTTTCTCCCTTCGCCGGATCGGAAGATGAAGCAACAAACATGGTAAGAAAGGTATTTACTCACTTGTTCACTCACTCGTTGACAAAACTGCAATAAGGTGTGATATTCCATAGACAAAAAGTCCGTTTTGCTTTTCTAGCTTGTGAATCTCCTGCGTTTGGGGGTAATCCTTCGAAATTGTATATATGTATTGAGGGTACGCAGAAAAACCAAGTATTTATTTATTTACAACAAATCCCATTCACAAGAACAAAACAAAAATTCTCCATGCACTAGAGAAGAGATTTTCCTTTGGGCAGCTTTTTCTTTTATTTCTATTTATTTACTCATTTACACCCCGGTTCATTTTATTTTTTTGCACCGCACAGGGATCAATGAGACACACCAAGGATTTTGCTTTCTTTTTTTTCTGCACTTTCACTCCGCACACATAAAACAGATAAGAACGACGATATATAAATAAATAAATAAGGATTTAAACGAAAAACCGAAAAAGGATTATTTCATTCACTTTCCTTTGTGAATTTCTCTTTTCAACACACTGCGAATCACCACGAATTATATTTCTTTTTTTTTTTTTGTGTAAATTCCGCTTCACAGGTGTAATTCCTGGAATGCGAAGTGGTAGTATGATCCTTGATAGGATTTAACAATAACTGTTGGGTACATTTTTGTATTCGTTGTCAATGTGGGGAGAAACCCTTCAATGAAGTAACACACTCTTGATAAGAAAATCCCGATATGTCTCCAATTTGATGGAAAATACCGATAGAAATGAAATTAGAAACTACAATTTGCTTGTCACTATCGTCACCGGGAACGTGTACTCTCGCAGACAGAATTTGCGTCCTCACTCGTGAACAGACATCAACCGAACTGTTTTTTGTCCAAGTCCAAGGCGGCTGCTAGTCGCAGAGAGGCAAACAAATTCCAGCCGCATCGTTCGTATACACCACACCACACACACATGCATATAAGTGGAATGGTAGCGGAAAATGCACACAAAATTCCAGTTTATTTGGAAATAAAATTGGAACTGGAAATTTTTATCATCCCATCCAATTTCAGAACAATTCGAACTCTGCTGTGTACTTCCAATTCACAACAGGAACATCACCATCACTAGCAGTCCAGCTCCAGCGTCCATGTCCAGCGCCAGCACAAGCACTTCCACTTCCATTTTCTTATTGCTTCTCTTGTTCGATTGGATTATTGGAGCTGGAGCTGGATGATTCTCATTAGATTAAGAGAGAAACCTGTTTGTCAGTTCAGTTGCCATTGCCATGCCACATATGGCATTGTTTGTGTTTGTGGAATGTATTTGGTTTCTTCTTCATCACTGTCACTGGTCCAGCGAGCCAGAGGTAGACCAATACCATATCACAATTCACAGCATCATCGAATCCAATTTAAATCTTTTGATTATAATTCCAATAGAAAGCGAGATGCCGGTTCCAGTGAGTGAGAGCTGCTTGGTGAGAGAAGTGTGCTGTGCAGTGGAAGTGGATGCTGATTTCTCTTTAATGCGTAACATTGGGGTGGTGCCATTTTAGCAATTTTTATGCTAGATCTAGCATATTTAAACCTTAAATTGCATATTAGTATAAATAAAATATGCTATATGCAATCTAGCATATTTTCAACATTCAACATAAAAAAAAAATCTAAAACTTTATGTTTATACCCATCATGAACATATTCGTGGTATATGCATCCATCAAAATTTTCTGTATTTGGCATTACTGAATATGTGAATGACAATTATTCAATTGAATGAAATCAAAGCTTCTCAATAGTACCTAGAGGTCTATTCCTTTACTTTTGCAGTAAAAATGGAAAAGATTCTCAAAATGCCGGTGCTGGGGTTGAATTATTCTCTCACAGTGAGAGAAATTTACGAAAAAGCTACGGAACGCTTTTATAGTACCTAAACTATCTGTAAAATAACAGATGCATTTTCTTTTCCATAAATTACATTATACGATGTGACGTTTTTGTTTTTCAATTATTGGTGATGGGCTTTAGTTCCTTAAGGGCTACAGACCACTACAACAATAATTAATAATTGCAGTAGTAAAAAAGAAGGTATAGGTATTTCAAATGTGTGATAAACGCTAATTTATTACCATGATTAGCTGAATCATCCAAGGATGAAATTTATTCGGTATTAATGTAACTTCTTTTAATGAAATCAAAACATAAATGGGAATAGTAATAGCACGCATAATACCAAAATGCCAAATAGGTCGACAAATTTCAAATCAGCTGTCAATTGTCAAGTGTCTGACAGTTTTTTAATTGTTAGGTAGTACAAGAAAATTGTTGAATAAAAAATAAAGGCTCGGCAAAATATCAGTACAATGACGAAGACGGGGAAGATGATGACCTTATGATGATGACCCGTATGACACTAGATTTTTGTTTTCATATTTCACGCGTTTAAAATGAAACTAGAACAGTAAGAAAAATTAGAAAGAAAATTCCCGATAGGTGTGATTGCGTATATGTACAACAACTTTATTAATGTACATACATATATAAAAAAATTCATTGAAAATGTATTCAAATTATATTTTTCACCTGGGAGTTTTTTTTTTTGTTTGACATTTTAATATTAGCTATTTGGCATTTCTCCTCCCGTTACTTTGAAGTCTAACTTTTTGAAAATAAATTCGTTTGAAAATTTTGTGTTCCTTTGCAAACAACAAGGTAATACATACCTACACTTTTTGTCTCTTTTACAAGCAACTGATTTTTTAAGATGATTTAATGTGATAAGAATGAAGAAAAATTGAGAGAAAAATGTAGAGTCATATACGGACTTTAGTTTTAGTTCTGTATCTACCTAATTGACGTGCTTTTGAATAACTAAATGTAAATTTCATTACAAAATACTGAATTCCCTTTTTGTTCCTTATTATAGATATACATCATGTTGTGTTTATATTTCTTCCTTTTTTTGTAATAAAAAAATGTTTTTAAACGTTAGCATATTTTGCTTAGTTCCTCCATACAATTTAGCATATTTTTTTCTTAATTTGGCATATTCTCTTAGAAAATTTCTGGCAACACTGATTGGGATGGGTTATGCTTATGGGATTGGGATTTTGGAAACTGCGTGAGTATTTTTCGATGGAAGAGTGCTAGAAGAGAAGCTGGCTCTTTCATGGCACTTCTAGCAATATTGTGCGTGTGTTGGAATAATTTTAAGCGAGACTCGAAGCTATTTGAAAGACGGTGCCGGTTAGACTACACCATGTAGACTACGCAATTGTCGACGCGTCGTCAATTACGTGTCGTTAATTCAAAATTGACGACACGACATGTCGACAAAGTTCAATCAAGCAATACATTATAGTTTTTATAAAATTAAGACAATTGAAATATAAAATAGGTAACTTTTTTATTTTAAAATGGGTAAACGTTTTTTTTTTATTTAAAATTTTGCAAACATTTCTAAATAGCTAGATGAATAAAAAAGTGTCTGAGGCGATCAGGTGTGCTTAAAAGATTTATTTTGCAATTATTGCAACTAGCTGCTTGGTTATTATTCAACTTGACCAACTCAAAGTCGTTCAGTCATTAAATTCTAATGTATTAATAAATTCATATTAAAGCAGTCCTGTTCTGTTCCTGCGCGTATGCCTACTATTACTAGAGCTAGAGACGTTACACTAACAGCTGTTTTGCTTTTGAATGACATTGACAATCCTATTGACGCCATTGACGACGCAATTAACGACATTGACGACGCAATTGACGACATTGACGACATAGACGACGCAAAAAACGACATTGACGACATAGACGACGCTATTGTCGACATCATAGTGTCGTCAATTAAAAACGACGCGTCGTGGAACAACACTGAGACGGAGCTATTGAAAGTACTTTGACTTTGTCCGTTTGGTTGCTTAGTATAACATTTTAGCCGGGTTAGGCGTAGCCTGAGCTTCAGTGAAATTATATAACACCTGAACCCTCAGGAACCCTCTCACATTCTTTATATGGATATTGACAATCTTTAGATGAAATACATGACCAATTTTTCGTAACGGAGTCCGAAGACTCCAAAGAACATAGTTTTTCTCTCAGTTGACTCTGGGAAGGTTCATTGTCAGTAAGAATTACCAATTGTTGATATTTTAAGCACGAATAATATGAACGGTTTTGTATGGAGAAACGTAAAATTTAGAAAAAGGCACGTTACGAAACATTACATTGTCAGGATTATGATGACTCCACAAAACCATTGACTTTCCTATGACAAGAACGCAGAGATTATTGAAGGCGCCCACAAAAGTCTTAATCAAAATCAACATATTACAGACGATTTCAACGAAGCTATTAAAGCTAAAAGATTCAGATCGCGGATCAGAAACTACGCATAGGCTGTTTGTGGCGCAGATATAAGCTGCCAAAATGATGTTCGTTCATTTTATTACTGGGGATACAAGCAGAGATCATAAAAATAACGCGGCGGAAAAGTTGTAACCCAAAGTTCTTTGGCTGTAATTTTTTGTATGAACGAAAACCGTTGGATTGTGTTTATTTGATGTCTTACTTTTTTTTCCATTAAGTCGAGAAAATAATATCAGGCAAGTGGCCACCGCCGGAATTGATAGCCATTCCTTCCCGATTTATTGAATTTTTCATCACTCTTGCCAGAAAGTCCCGCTATAGGTCCTCGAATTCTTGATGCGCTTATTCTTTTGAGGGCTTCAAGAGTCTGAGTCTTGTTGTCTCATGACTGCAATAAACCACACTACAAAAAGATGTCTGGAACTCCCCAGAGTGCAAATCGCCAAAATGAGAGATTAGACTAGAGCATAGGTAAGTCGTCTGTTCGATACTCCGAGATCCTCTGTAACATCTTCACTTCAACCACAGCGGCGAAATTCTCAACAGAAAGCTGACGGATACTCGTATTGTCCCATACTGGTTAAGTGGAAGACCAGCAGCAAGACCTCAAAACGACCACCCAAGGATTTTTCGTCCAATCGTTCCAACAATAAAAACTCCCGCAGACGAACGGTTGTGAAAAGCGAAGCCTGGGACCTATACGGGCCTTTTGCGTTAACTCGGCGAAACGTGAGGAGTAGGTATCAACTATCAAATCCTGTAAATATGAAAGAAGGTTTTTTTCCAACATCTCACTTTGCTGAGATAAACGTTAAATAAAACACGTCTATCGAATATCTAGTAAAGTAAAGAAGTAACCAACTTCCAGTGGTTGAGCTGGGATTGATAAGGATATTCATATGCATGTTGACACAAACACGAGTATATTCTGGAAAATGGTACATTACAACAACTCTTTTATTACCAGCAGTTACTCTTACACTATTGCTGTTGCGGACTGCGGTGCGGTGCGGTTGCCTTGCCTTGCCTAAACTAAATGCCTACCTTTCATTTCAGCTGCCTCTCTTAAACTCTTCATTTGCCTCTTTTACAAAGAATTCTGCTTCACAGATTGCTTTCTTTAATAGGTATGTTTGTCAGTTGGTGTTTGTGTATGACTTACTATAGTATGGAAAATGGAAACCGAGCGGCAATCAAGGACTTGCGTACGGAAGACGAAGAATTGCATTGACAACGATACGAATTCGAGTACTACAAGTTACGATGGTTTGCATAGTAGTTCGTTCTAAGGAAGCAGTTGTGGAATGCAATAAGTAAATCTTCAAACATGGCCCCTGGTTACTGACAGTTGAATTAGATTAGATCTATAATTATAGCCTTGTGTTTGTTTTGCCATATCTATGGGCACATACTTTGCAAAGCGTAGGTACCTACCTACATGTAAATATTAGCCTTCCTTTACGCGAGCACCTACATAATGGACAATTTAAACCTCAAACTCCCTCGAGTCCTGAATTGATTTTGCACAAAAGTCAGCCACAAAGTCCGATATGCTTCCACATATACAAATCGTGGTAGATTCCGTAATCGACAGCAGTGTTATCACAATCATCATGAGATTAATAAGAATCCTTAACCACGCAATCGCATATATAGGATATTTGGAAAATGGGAAAACCAAACAGTTTTCTTCTCCTGAAAGAGAACTGTTTCTTCTCTTTCTATAGTCTCTTTCGTTCCAAGAAAGGATTTATGTATTTTCAATGCCAACGAAAATTAATAGGTAGGTACGTCCGATAAATATTGAAACAGTTCACACAAAATTTGTTACAGGACGGCAGAAACAACATCTTCGTGTTACCATTCCTTACAAAAGGACGGATCGAATTGATTCAGCTTCTCCCTGGGATTGATGAAGGGATGATTTGTATAAATATCCTCACCCAGTAGATAGTGGCACTACCTTCCTTGTTTCGTTGAGTTTTCCAATTACTTGAGAACTTTCGTAAACTGAGGGTTATCCCTCGTGTTCCCATTCCCAATCGAATTTCCGTCGTTTGAACTGGAACTACGACTACGAACCACCCCCACACACTCGTATGCTAGCCGTGGTTCCAGGAAATCTCGAAGAATATTTTTGCGGTTGCAAGTTGACATATGATGCTTCGTTCATGTGAATTTCTATGCTATATCTGTACAGAATTCCCTAGGGGCTTTATCACTGCCACAGGACACATAATGAATCATTGTAGAATCGGAACGAAATAAATTGCGGCTACACGCTACACTGTTTCCTATCGTGAACGTGATTCCAATAATCCTATCCTCTCCACAGCAGCTGGCAGTTGTGGTTGTGCCTGTGTATTAGTAATCGTAATATGGGTTTCTTTTCTACCAACTCTCTTCCTACCATGCGCATTGCGCAAGGGTTAATATTTGAGACGATAATAAAATATACTCTTAGGGATTTTATAAGCCTATGGTTGGTATGATTCTCTTTCGAGTCAGTGGCGTAGACATATTCTGACCCATCAGCCGTGGTGGGATTTAGGAGTGATATTGGAGTCGTCGATTTTAGTCACTTTGTCGTGGTGATATATTAACACTGAGGTAGGCCCAGGTAAGGACGAAATTTTGCGAAATTTTTTAATATTTTTTTCTGATATTTTTTGATTCCAAAGCACTGAAGCAGTACCACAACTACGATGGTTTGTCATCGTCTGCAGGACGTCTTTAGTTGAACAAATTAAATTATTACAACCCGTTTGCTATAATTTACTCAGTTTAACAAAACAAAGATATGTAGAGGCTAGAGGACCAGAGATTGTAACGCATGTTGAAGGAAATGTGAAAATCCTTTAGCCTCAAACAGACATACACACCCATACCTATGCAAATACTCACACTTTTCGTTTGCTTGATAATGAGAATGGAACATAATAGTAAAAGACGATGAAAAAGACGACAACGACGCGCACCCGGATAATCCGATTACATCCGCACACAAAAAAGGATTTTCGACATTTGCAAATGTTTGTCTATTAATTTTCTTTTTACAAAAAAAAGGCGACGAAAATAGCAACAAACTACGTAATGAAAAGGAGTACGGATAAAGGCAGAGAAAAGAACAAATCTCTATACGGAAAATATATATTATGTACTTTAACATTTTACAATTATCCTCGATGGTAGTTGAAATAGTGTAAACGAAACACTAATCCTTTCATTTAGTTGACGCTATGCTATGTTACGATAACGAAACGATACTATGTGATGGCCAACAAGTTTTGGCTTTTAAGAAGCAATTAATAACGAACCCAATTTGGCAGGTTTCTTATGAGAGTAAAATGTTTTTGTTGGTTGTGGTTCCTACGGTGGTTTTGTCTATCTGTTTAATGATGTCGTGATATTTGATAGATGAATTCACAAAGGAATTCATACAGCTATATCTGTACTCTATCTGTTAATATAAGGCGTTCAACGTCGATGTTCTTCTTCTCGTCGGTTCGCAGCTTCGTTTACGCTGCGTTTCACACTTGCTGTTAGAAATTACATTAATGCCTGAATTTGTGTGTCATTTGAGTACCTGCCTATCTCGTGTGCCAGAAAGAGCTTCGCCATAGAAATTGATTTCGTTATTTATTTGGAATCCAGAGACCCAATTGGACCACACTAACCCAGGCTTGGACCCATCAGAAATATATTTTTATAGTAATGAACCTCACGGAACCACGTTATCGTTAGGCCGCTTTTGTTTACCCCCATGAACCTCAATTTGAATAAGCGCCACACGTAGGGCCATCCATAAGTAGTGTTATGTCCTTATACCAAAACCATACTTGTCGTAGGACCATATCGAAACCATACTTCAGGATAGCCGGTAGCGCCCTACGGACCTCGTTTTCTGCCAATAATTGTCAAAGTATATAATTAAGTAGGTACCTACAGTTTATGGAATAAATGTCGAATCTCTTATCCAAAATAAATTTTTTTGTTGGGAAGGACCCGGGACCAACGAGTCATACGTATACATTGCTCAACGCCTAAGAAAGGTCTAAGCGCAGTCTGATCAAGTTGATTTCGCTGTACAGCTCGCAAAATTCGCTGTTAAACCTCCTTCTCCAAATCCTGTTAGCAAAAGATGAGGCCGAAAATGTTACACGTATGTTTTTTTTCTCGATATCTTTACTGGCCTTGGATAGACCATGAGGCAATTCTCGTATAGGTCCAGACCAGACTATATTGCCTTCTCAACCCAAAGAAAAAGGTGGCAAGATTTATTTTCCGTTTGATTTTAGACAAGACTAGCGGACCCGGCAAACGTCGTTTTGCCTGACTGTACATTTTTTATTTCATTTTTATTTAACCAATGTGCCCAGACTGATTCTGTACTCCGTGTGCTTCGACCGATATTTCCTCGGACGTGTGCTCACGAATTGTATTGTCTAGGCAAATTTTTTCCCATGACTGTCGAAGAATAACGTTTGAAATGTATTTTTTTGTTATGAGAGGTGTCACGCCCTTTTGCCCAGTCCCGCCAGGTTTTGTAAAATGCTTCAATCAGGCAATTTTCAGATATCGCGATTTAAATAACTTTGTTGTAGGGGTGGTGCCATGGCCCGTTTTTCAATCCCACCCACTTTAGCTCCCATGGGTGTCGAGAAATAGGATTTAAAATGTATATTTTTTTATACGGTAGGTACCACGCTCCTTTGTCCACCAACAGAAACACCTTTGGACCAATAACAAATATTTTCTTAAAATTTGATTTGAATCAGTTCGGTAGTTTTCTAGATATAAGATTTTTTGGTTTTGTTCGTATGGGAGGTGCCATGCCCTTTTGTCCAATTTTCTCCAAATGGATGGTTTAGATTCATCCTTGGACCCACTCAAACACACACACAAAATTTCATTAAAATTGGTCCAGCCGTTTAGGAGGAGTTCGATTACAACACACGTACAGAAGAATTAAATAAGATAGCTGTACCCGCCCGGCTTTGCCCGTGCACAGAAATTGTATTGCTTATAGTTCTTAGATAATAATGTTCTTTCGTAAAATGCGAAAATGAGAAAAATCGATTTTCTGAAATTTTCTTTCTGCGTAATCTGAAATACAGCAATACGAACAAAACAAAAAAATAAACATGAAAATCGGCTCAGCGGTTATCGAGTTATAACGTCATCGAGTTTCACCCTATAGAAGATGTTTTTTGTATGGGCGGTGCCACGCCCTTTTGTCCAATTTTGACCAATCTTCACAGCAACACTCCTGGGTGCTCCTGGGCCAATGCCTAAGATTGTCTGTAAATTTAAACTCAATCGATTCGGCGGTTTTCGAGATATGCGATTTTGAATGTTTTTTTTTGTATGGGAGGTGCCACGCCCCTTTGTCCAATTTTGACCAATATCCACAGCAACACTCCTGGGTGCTCCTGGGTCAATGCCTAAGATTGTATGTGAATTTGAACTCAATCGATTCAGTGGTTTTCGAGATATAAGATTTTGAATATTTTTTTTGTATGGGAGGTGCCACGCCCCTTTGTCCAATTTTGACCAATCTCCTTCAGTGCACTCCTGGGCTAATACCTAAGATTATTTGTAAATATGGGCGCAATAAAGTCGGTGGTTTTCAAGTTATACGTATCCGAACACATTTTAGAACTCATTTTTATATATATAGATGTCGTCTTCAGTGATAGTAGAGTCAGTGGAGACAGATAAAGTCCTTGACTACCTCAAAGTTATTATTATATTGTCCATTTTTATCCTGACAGAATGCACTTGCCTTCTGCATTATTGTGCCTAAGTAAGTTGAGCTTCTGGTTGGTATAGGGTGTTTTTTTAGAGGTATACAAATTCAATATGAAATAAAACACTTGAAGCTAATGGTAATGTCCATGATATTAGCTTTTTTTAATAGATAATTTTATTTCATAACTGTTTAAAAATGATTTCGGGCATACCTAGATATGCGCGCCACGGCCAGTTCGAAAGAAACGCAATCGTGAAGTTCAATTTTCGACAACTTTATCGAGCCACTGGGGCCATATCGTCCAAGACTAGTGACTTCACATGCCCCCAAAAAAAAGGAATCTAAAGGTCTGAGATCACAGGATCGTGGAGGACAGTTCACCGGTCCATTTAACCAAAAATGGGCTTCATCGGTGATCAAAATATTGCGTTGAAAATGACGATCAAGCTGAATCATGTTTTCGGCCCATTCACGGAAAAGATACGACGCGTATAATGGTCACGCGGTTTCAACTTTTGCACAAGCTCGATCTTGCTTTTTATGCCAAGATCTTTACTAAAATCTTCCACAAAGTGAATGGGCATTTGATGTGTACGATGGCGAATCGACTCATTCGGATTCGGATAGAAACAGTGTTACCCAGTTTAAAAATCAAACCTCTAAAAAATACATCCTTTATAACTCCAACCGTTCAATTTGAAGGATCTATTTCAAATTCAATAAGCATTTCAATCAGCGTTCAGACGAATCTATATATTCCAAAATCAAAAGGGGCCCCTTCTGTGCCTTTCATTTTCGAATTTATTTCAATCTGTAACTGTTGTTAACTATCTCAAATCATATAATACCCACGGTCTCCTTTTTCAATTAAATTGCAGTACCTACTCATCGATCATAATTAAACGCCATTGCAACTAAATCACCCGCACAAATGTTTCTATCTGTCTATGCTGCCCAGCCCAAGAGGGTATTGGATACATGAAATTGGGTTCAAATTCGCAAATCACTTTCCCATCTATAGTTAGGATGTCCATGTCCACGGACTGACTAGAATCATCATCAACAGACCGCGAGAATCCCATTCTCTCAAATGACACCCATTTATCCCGAATGTACATTCGATGTGATTAATGATTTCATGTGGACTATCGCCCAAAGTCATGAACTACATTCGACGCATTCAATTGATATTATACCATGCACTGTCAAAGTAGTGTGTCATTTGCGTATAACTATGCACAAGCACAACCCAAGACCTATTGTCAGAGTCAGAGTAATGAGATGGTATCCGTGCATCGTCCACGGCCTATATTATGTATGTACTAGGCGGCAGTGTTGTGTACTGTTTGTGGTTTCGTTTTTCAAAGCTGCTCTTCGCGGCCGCCTTAGTGGATGCGTTGTCCTCGTGTGACATAAAGTAGTTGAGTGGTATAGTTAACCGAAAATGTAGTGTTGAGGACATTATGCTAATTGCAGCAATGGACAATGATTGTGTGTTATATATAGCAGCGCTAATTATTATTGTTATTATATGCATGTCCTGTTGCTGCTGCAGGACATGAAGACAATAAATCGTAACCCCTTAGGTGAGTGCCATAATACAAATACTCTCTGAATAGAATACACTGCCCCAGACGTGTTCGGACGGCGTGTATGGAACGTTAAATAAAATGGGTGGCACTAAGGACTAAGCGTTGGAGCAGACACGAGTGTTATGATAGGCACTTGACATAGAACCGTAGGGCCTTTGATTTCTTCCTGATGGGAAGTTGGTGAGTATTCTTTTGTATCAAAGGTGGAATTTAGTTCTTCCTGTTTGATTGTTATTTCCTTTTTGCTATGTACTATATTCGGCGTTGTTTTTTTATGAGATCGTTTTGATGGCAATGCAAAGCGAATTTGAACAGTGTTTTGGAGAACGCCTTGCAGATACTTTTAGGGCATAGTCTATACCCATCTTTATATATGACTTATATAAACTTGGGTGGATATGCTCTACATTTATTTGGAATGCAATCCTCAAATCTGGAGGAAGGCAAATGCTGTTTTTATGCCAAAAAAAGGGAAACGAACCTAGCGTGATGCCTAAACTATATCGTGTTGTAAGCTTAATAACATTTCATCGTAAAATTAAGACCATTTAAAGATTAAATGATGTACACATTACACAAAGAAAGAAATAGAGCTTTAGTACTTACCATAGGTACGCTGACCATCCGTCCTTTATTTAAAAGGACAGTCCTTTCTTTTTAACCTCTGTCCTGTATTTTTTTATTTTCAATAAAGGACGGATTTTGTCCTTTATTTTTGAAACTGTCCTTTAAAAACTGACAAAAAAATTGTATGCATAGCATAGAGAATTTATTTTTGGGCAATTGAACTCTACGAGGTATCGAAACACATACTGTAATGTTATAAAATTCATGTCAACAATACATTTGCAAATAGAATTCTATATTTTTGGCCGTAGAAGTCCTTGAGAGGGTCTTATTTCGTGAAACACCGGATTGGCCAAGTATTGAGAAAATCTACCATTTATTTCTCAGAAAAAACGGGCTTATTTTTAAATGGCGTACAACTTTTCGATATCATGTCCTGACTTTTGGTGATCAACGCCCAATTCGAGAAATTCGAACTCCAAAAGGGGAAAAGTTTGTATCGGAAAATTCATATTTTTCATGCGATTGACTTCAAACTGTACCTACACTATGTATATATGTATGTAAGAAATACTAAAATAAAATAGTTTTCCTGATTTTGGAAATTTTGCCTAGGGTCCGAGTTATTAGTGATTGGAAAAGGAGGATTCAGTCTGCATAAGGAACATTTTTGTTCATCATATCAAGCGAGTATTATATTATTATTATATAGATTTCGAGGGATATTGGAATCAGACCACCATTGTCGAGTCTCTTTTCGTCTCTCTACTACTATAAACCTTACCCAAAGAGACTCTCTGGACTTTTCCAGAGTTCTTCCCTGGGTTCGATTCCTAGTGTTAATGTTAACGCTAGCAACTGTTTATGTGAAATCTGTTTAATCCAATGGGTCTCTACCCAATGTTGTCCCAAGATCCTTATTCTTTTGTCAGCCAAAGCTGTGCCACTGTCTCAGATTCCTCCAGGCATTTCAATGTTCCTCGACTCATGCTTAGAACCCTTCCTTGAGTGGAGCAGGTCGGCCATTTTATTGCCATTTTAGCTTGTCTATTGTTTGTTCCACTGTTGACCACCTTTTCAAGTGTTTTGCCGTGTTCTACTTGTAAATCAGGTGTTCTACCATTCCTCTACCAATTGAAGAGAATGGTTCTGGTCCCAGCAACTTTCCTGCTTTGCAAGGGAGTCCACCTTTTCGTTGCCGTCGATCCCTATGTATCCTAGTACCCAAGACAGTGTTACCTGATTTTTAGATGAACACTTATTGAGCTTGAATACATATTCCAGTGCCACTGATATTGTGATGGTTGCCTGTTCCATGCATTTAGTCACCGCCTGATTGGGCAGTGCTATAAGGATATTTCTTCCATCCACCTGACTCTCAAGCAAGTAGTCCAACGCATGCAGCAAAGCAATCATCTCAGCCTGGTATACTGAAGTGTGTTTCCCGAGGCTAATGTGACGGGCTAGTTCCAGATCATCTGAAAAGATACCGGTCCCTGCTCCGCCATCCACCATGGATCCATCTGTGAAACTCACGATTTCACCATTCCTCTTTTCTGGAAGTAATCCATTCTCAATACGAGTTTTGTGCTAAAAATGTCAGGCAATAATGTTGCTTCGATGTGAAAATAGGTTAAAAGTTGCGTATTGCTTATTGACAGTTCCTAGTTGGTTAGTTGCTAATATAATGCGGCTATATAAGTGAATGTCAATCCAATATTTTTTTTTATAGAACTATTTACTATGTAGTAGTAATGTTCATGTTTTTTGCTATCTTATTATTATAATTTTTTATTTTTTTTTATAAATACCAACAGTTTGTAAGTAGAAAAATTATTGTCCTTTATTTTCCTTTGACAAATATGGTCACCGTAACCATAGGGCATGCGTGTGTAGAACTTTTGAAGGTATTGAAACGCTTCCACCACTGATACAAAAAAGAGTCATTTTGAGCTATTGCTTTCCACCACATCGAAGGTGTGTTCTCCGAAACTTTTGTAAATTTAATTAACGACATATAAACCTTCAAAAATTGATTCCCTAAACAGCTTTTCAAGATTTAACCAACTAACACCAAATTTCCAGGGCACACCCAATTTTAAAATAAACCCAAAGTGAATGAAAAATCTCACAAACAAATGAGCACGTTCAAAACTCCAGTTTAGAAGCAAACCTAAAACAGTAAGTCTGACAGCTATCTCACTTGATGTATCTACTGAGTTCTCATTGGCCTCGATTGATCACGTGAACAGTTTGTTTTTGTCGAGTTAGGACGCACCCAGACGCAACTGGTCCATTGTACTACCAGGAAGCAAATCCAGTATTACCCGTTTTACTGGAATTTTTCTTCGACTTTCGGAGAAAACTGAGAATGCACTTCAGCGATGAGGAGTTTACAGTATCAGCACTCACCACACCAGCGCCAAAAATCTGCCACCTGATCCGACGAAAAGCAGGACAATAACAAAGGAAATGATCCGAAGTATCGCCAGTCGGATCACTTAAGCATAGCACACTAAGATGCTTAGCAAAAGCGAAGTATCCCGTAGGAAGGCCAATCATTTTTCTGCAGTCATTTCTGCTAACAGACAGCAGAAAGACATTTTGGGTGGAGAAGTTAACTTATCTCGTTAATAGATGGCGGTGTGCTGCGATCAATGCCACAACCCGATAGATGGCGTTATACGTTGACTTAGGCTGTGCGCAATTGTACACGTGTCCTTTTCGCATTCTCAGTTTCTATTGATCGCATCCGCAAACGGTACAAGCATTACGATCAATTGAATTTCAATGCTATATTTATCAATTCGATCATTTTTTCAGATTGGCTTTTGCGATGACAATCAATAAATCGCAAGGCCAATCGTTGGAAGTCTGTGGGATTAATCTCGAATTTCCCTGTTTTCGCACGGTCAGCTGTACGTTGCCTGTTCGCGTGTTGGCAAACCGTCTTCGTTGTTTGTTCTTGCGCCGAAAAACAAATCGAAAAACATTGTTTATCATCGCTATCTACTGATTTCGATTCCATTCAAATAAATCACATTGAAATTTGAACAAGCTATCTGTGCTTTATTATCACTCAATAGTTTATCTGAAGGCGTTAAATTGGGGCGAGACGAAGCTAGTTTTAAATAAATATATAGCGCAACATGTCCGTATAGGCGCCCTATAGGACTAGCTTCTCACAACCATTCGTTTGGTTGAGTTATTATTTTTTAGGGCGAATCGAAATTACCTAAAATGTTATGGCGATTCCAAACGGCTGATTTGAGAAGTTTTTCCATGACTTTCATACTCCCGGAAGTTTGTCAGACGTTCGCGAGAGGTGGCGCAGTGGAAGACAATTACATCTTGTGTTTTTCGGGGATCGAGCCTGTGTGATTGCAGTAGTCCAGAACACCACTGCACATGCAGGCATGTTTTTCTAAAATGTCGTGGCCTTATTTTCGTAGCTGTCCTGTCCTAACCTAGGCGCACATAGTCGGAGAAAAAATGTACAAAGCAGCTCGAAATATATTTTCCCGAGACGCTATCGCGGTAGAGTATTACACACCATTTGTAGGGTTAGGTGTTAGGTCCTCCGCAACTAAACTCATGGTTTGGTTTCACGTTGACAAATTTGAGGGGAAATCCCAAAGGGAAAGATATGATGACGCTTTATCAGCGCAATTTTTATGGCTAAGCCCAATTTGAGTCTATGGTTAACTGGCTCCCATTAAAAACCAGATACCACATCTATATAATTTCGCCTTTCGCGTATAAAAGGAAAAGCCAAACGACTCTGCACTTCGTCCTAATGAAGTGTTTCACCGCTTGTTTCGCCTATTTCAATAAATTCAACTTATAACGATCCACTCCGCTAAACATCAGTGCAGCTCAAAAAGCCATGTCTGTCAGCAGTTTGCCTTCCACTCAATTCCGAATCAATACACGAAAACAAGAACTGACAACGACGGAAACAAAACCTAATTACTTTAAACACTAATATTGTTTAGGTGTACACTATCTCTCTAGCACTTGTTATGGTAATCCTCGAAAATCATGTCCTTAATTCCCAAACAACATGCAATACTATGGCAGAATGCTTATAACTCCATCCACACAGGGATAGATATATGGAGGAGCAAGAACCACACTCGCACAGACGAGCTCTGTGCATAGCAGTGTTGGTTACGTTGCGATGCGATGCGGTATAGTGTCGGTATGATTGTTATGTACAACATGCTTTTAACACGCCGACAGAATGGAGCGAAATTACACCGAATTGTTGTCATAGTGTGTCTCTTTATTTGGAGATGTTCCTGTTTCTCGGTTTGTATAGCCCCCTCTTCGCTGTAAAGGACATTCACCTAACTCCTGTGTGGTTGAATTAAATTTTACAACTCTCGCTAGAATATAAATTCTCCACAATGTGACACAAGCAGCGACCTCTGGCACAATTAACAAGGAAACATCATCATCATAACCGTAAAACAGGATAATTTTTACCATGACATTGTTTCCCTTTGCCAATATATTATAGTGGCGGGTGGTATTTTCTCGGGCGGCTAAATGAATAAAGAAATAAGCGGAACAGGTGTACCATACCCGAGTGTACTTGAAGGCCAGCCGGATGTTGTAGTAGTGGGAAACGTTGGTATAGGCACCCCCAAAAGTGCAAGTACAGTCTTAGCAACTCACAATTAGAGTGGGAAGTGTCCTTGTTGGTGTTTTTGTGGCAGTACTTCTTGCTCCATGGTCATGTTTGGAAGAATAGCCCAGTAGCGGCCAACCACTTGGTGTGTGTGTTTTTTTTTATGTTAAAATTTATTTCCATCTTAAGCTGTGCACAGTGTCTGTGAAGCTCACAGGTGCTGTGAGCAATAGAAATGGAGATAAATTCGGCTTATCGTTTTAACGGACTGTTGTGCAATTTGCTAGACGGGACTGGTGTGGCTGTTGACTATAGGAATGTATATAGGATACTTCTGCTTTCTGCAACAACTCGTCTGGGACTGGGTATACTTTCAAAAGGATGTTCAAGTGGGTGTTCTTGAATAATTAAAAAGACAGTGGATATAATCTATAATTTCTGCTGGTGGTTTGTTAAAATGTTTGTAGATATCAGATTTTGTATCGCGTAACAGTTTTGAAGTAGATATTTAGGGCATTTGGTTTTGGATAGAATAGTCAAAGACAGTGTTTTTTAAATGCTTGGCTCTATACGGGCCGCTATTTCGTGACAATGAATTCACATTAACATTACATCTTCGACTTTAGAATAAATGGAGCGATGGGTATGGGCGTTTGTAATCATTGACTTCAAGCTCTCAATATGCCTATCAAAAAGCAAGTCCACCGAAACTGCTCTTCATTCGATTGTTGGAACGATCGAGAGGTCACACAATGGCTGTCTTTTTTGATGTAGAGGGGACCTTTAACAATATCGAGACTCGATCGATTACTTAAGCCTTGATAAATTGGCGAACCAATTTGCCGCTTAATCACCCATATTCTGACACAAAGTATGGTTAGTGCTGAGCAGGGCTTTATGGCAGCAGCGCTGTCGAAACACAATTGCTATGAAATATAGTTCTCAACGAACTTCCGATATCAATGGAGAACTGCGGATGTAAAGGCCTACGCTGACGACACCGACCGACGTTACCTTACTCGCTTCGGGAAAGTATCCTCAAACACTTTCCGATATCCGATATCGCTTTGTGGAAACTATAGTCACCTGGACCACTTGTGGTCTTAGCGTTAACTCGACGAAAACGGAGTTAGTCTTATTCACCAGGAAGGTTAGTTAAGCTACCCTTTGTTACACCCACCAAGATCAATGAACTCCACTCGAGTTCGTTAGCAGTGGCAAATATTTGGGGCCGAGACTGGAGAGGAAGCTTTTATGGAGAGAAAATATTGCGGAACGCGCTAGGAATCCCTTTATACCTCGGTTATTTAACCGATAATTCTATACGGCATCGGTCTGTGGTGGCCGTCTTTGAACAAAAGTTCCTATCAAAAGGTCCTAGAGGAGACTCAGCGCTTGTCATACTTTAGCATTACGGGTGCACTGAGGACATCTACATGGAATAAGTATAAGGTGGTCTCGTCGGCAAAAAGTAGTCCCTTAACGACACGTTATTCTCTTTATTCAGCGTAGTAAGTGTACGTTAACGAAGCGTTAAGGGACCAAAAAACGAACGAGTCGGCAGCCGATGAGACCACCTTATACTTATTCCATCATGCCCTAGACATCGTGAGCAAAGAATACACCACAAACGTGGCAATCAAATTTATTGCCTCGGGTTCTCCTGAACAGTTATACGAACCGCGGCAATTTTCTCAGCCGATCTAGCATTTCTTTGACGTACGGCGTACCGAACCGATTGTCTCGAATTTGGCAACCAAACATTTGGTGAATCGACTTTGAACATGCGCCAAATTTGCACTGACGAACACTCATTTTGATAATATCTAAAGTTTAATCATTTGAAAATTCCATTTTGTATGGAAAGAAGAAAATATAGATTCTAAGAAATGATGAACACTGCCTCGCGAGAATGGAATCGCCAACAGATGGCGTTACGCTTTCAGACTCACGTTTGACAGCTGAGTAGTATATTTGATCTTTTTAATTTGTGGGACAAATACGAGGACAACATGGCTGACGAGTGACGATATTTTGCATCGAATTGGAAAAATGACATCGAATTTAAAATGATCCATGAGATTCGCAACGAAGCGCTGATATTGATCGAAAACATGTGTCTGCAGCCTTTGGAATAAATTGGGAATGCCAGTCGCCAATCGCTCGATGCAGGATTTATTTAATCGACCATTGCAGCGAAAGAGACAATTTGACAGAAACACTTCGCACTGATGAATCCTCAGCAAAAGATCGTAGGCAAATGTTCCTCATTTCATCGATGTTGGCTTCAATTCGGTTAAGATCCGACATCGCGCATGCAGTCGCCTCTTCTAGAAATGCCGCCCCGTTCTACAGTTATCTACTGATTTCAAACTCAGTTGGCTAATCCTCCAGGCACTACTCACTTGCGCGCAGCTGATTAGAATAGAACAATCATTCAGTCAGCAATAATCTCTGGGATACCTCTTAAGTGTGTAAAATACTCAGACATGTTAATACACTTTAATTCCCTAAAACTGATCATCGAACACGCGGAAGCACTTCCAGATGATCGAAACGGCAAGTGTTCCTCTTAAATCTCATTTTCCACTGAATTAGTACAATCCCCCCTTTTTCTGGCCTAAATCGTAGATACCAAAATTAGAAAAATCGTTGCACTTGTCATGAATACATAAATCACGAACGCAGCACCCGCCGACACAGTTAAATGCAAATACTGACTCTGGAAACCACCCAAAACACCACAGATTGTGTGCATTCGAGTATAATCCCATCGTCCGCCCAAAAAGAAATAAACCCGCTCCTCTGAATATATTGTCAAATTCATTGACAATGTGTTAAGTAGCTACTGCTCCCCGTTGCCAACAACAAAGTGATTTATAATCCCATGCAACTTGTAGCCTCCCAGGGTCATCAAGTGGAGACATATACAACGCCACACGGATTCTTCGCCTCCTTGTCGCCTTGTTCATTCAGAACGGCAACGGATTACATAAGAATACTGATAATAATTATTGTCACTGTATACCTACTCACATTTACATGACAATGGTTTTTTTTTAAATGAAATTTAATAGTTTCGATTGAGTGGAGGCGGGACGATGACGGTGGTCATTGTTGATTGTGTTGGATAATAATTGTCGTTATGGAATTTTTGAAGAAATTTTCGGACACGGGAATTGTACCTTGGGTCGCTTGCTGTGTTTTTAGATGATTTTCGATAAAATCTTCGACAGTTGAATGATGGTCGTGTGACAATGAATGCTGATCCCCCGCTTCGAGTGAATCAAGAAGTGACAGATTTTTTTAAAATGTCTTTTTATATACATAGGCTACACTCTGTGATGTGTAATATGATACTTAACAAATTATTAAGCTTTTTGGGGAACATAATTTAAGGCTAGTATAATGGGCTTGTTAATTGGGTAAATCATTCCCTATTACATATCACGTTTCCGGCGTTAGCCATTAAAGTGAGAATAATGAATGTATCTATGGATCTAGACTCAAGAGTTTATCGGAGAAGGAAGGCAACCGCTTGATTTATTTTTGATTAAAAAATAGACCAGTTTTTGACAGAATTATTACAGAAAGAGGAAAGAACGCACTAGAAAGGCTTTTACTAAAATGTCGGTTCCCGAGGATTCATTTAAATATTTTTTAATAAAACCGAATCGATTACAGTTCACCTGCAGTGCCCTTTTATTTTATACTAGCTGTACCCGCCCAGCTTTGCCCGTGCACAGGAATTGTATTGCTTAGGTCTTAGATAATAATGTTCTTTTGTAAAATGCGAAAAATGAGAATAAATCTATTTTCTGGAATTTTCTTTCTGCCTAAACCTGAAATATACAGCAATACGAAAAAAAAAGAATCATGAAAATCATATAAGATGTTTTTTGTATGGGAGGCGTCACCCCCGTTTGTCCAATTTTGGCGTGGCGATATCGATAATGGATGTAATGTATTGGATATCGCACGATCGTAAAAGTACAAACATCCATTTGTAGCAAGGTATATGTGTATGTATATATTTTCACTTCAGAATATACATTTTGGCTAAAAACTGTTCCTAAGGACGTGGCTATAAACGACATAGCCTATAACAGTCTTACAGTCTTAAGGAACATTTTAAAAAAAGTTTCATGGAAATCTGTCCAATAATTTTCGAGTTTTTAGCTGACAAAGAAAAGTCCTACAGTTTTATTATATGTATATAGATATAGATGACCTATTTTCTACTGTCATATTTTTCATTCCCCGCCGTGGTACTGGAAAATTTGACAGGTTTAATGAATTGTACTTTATATTCACAGGCAGTTTTAGAACTCCCAAGAAAGTTTGACTTCCATTTACTGGTAGGTAGTATTCACTTCTCCGAAATCCATCTAATTTACTTAAAAACTCCCGTATCGAAATATGTCTGCATTATGCAAGAAAATATTCGTTTCAGTTGACGAATGTGGTTGCGGTCAATTGGCGGCGAATCGAAGGTTCACTTCCTGACAGGAAAATAATGCCTTTCCAATATAGGAAGGAATATGTAGAAATTACTCTACGAAATTAAATTTGACCAATCTTCACAGAAACACTCCCGGCCCAATATCTAAGACTACCTAAATATTTTACTTAATCGGTTTGATGGTTTTCGAAATCTAAAAGTTTGAATGTTTTTTATATGAACTTCTTTAGCGAGGTGTAAAAAAAAAAAATAAAAAATAAATAGGCGGCGCAACAGGCGGTAGACACCCAAGGCCTAGCTTCTCGCAACCTTTCGTTTTGTGTGAGTTTCTATTTTTGGAACGAATGGAAGGGACCTACAATTTTATGCCGAGTCCAAACGGCTGAATTGAGAAGCTTTTTCAGGACAGCCATACTCTCGCATGTTTGTCAGACGTTCGCGAGAGGTGGCGCAGTAGAAAAAACCTTAAGATGTAATTTGTGTAATTTGTGTTCTTTAGCGAGGTGTACGTCCGAAAAAATTAAACGTAAAACAAACTGAAACGCAAATCAAGTGCAACTTTTTTCCTCGTAAGCGGCTAGACCGATTTTGATGATGATTTTGGTGTGTGTTTGAGTGGGTCCCTGGATTCACAATTGGACATGGACCAGGATTATTACTATTAAGTGATCTATAAGTGAAGTGATTTGAAGGAAGTTTCATTTCAGTAGTATGCTTATGTATAGGTGAGGCACATACTCCTTTTTCTGTATGTGAGGTGCCACGCTCCTTTTTACGATTTCAATCAAGCCTTACAGATTATACTCTCGGGTTTATACCTAAGATTTCCTAAAAGTTTCAGCTTAATCTATTCTTTACAAGGGTTTTGGGTATAGGAAGATCAAGTGGACCTTCGATTTTTCCCCAGCGACTGTTCATCAGCGGCAATCCTCATGCAGTTAGAGGATAGATGCCGGGCGTGATGTAACCACATCTTGCTGGGCCTCCTTAGAGGGCGCCTGCCTTGTGTCACGAATTCCATAGCACATCTTGGAATCCATCTTAGACATCATTTATCTTATTATTTTTTTTTTGTTTTTGAAGATGAAAATCTCGAAAGAGACAATGGGATTAGAAACCCAGAGTATAGTGTGGGATTCTAACCGAACTAAAAACATCTCCTTAATCATGGCCAATCAAAGAAAGATCGACAAATGATTGTAGTTTCAACGTTGAGTTGTGATTGGGAAAGCATTATAATTTAAATACAGGTTCTCATATTTTTTATAATTTTTTGTTTTTTTATATTATAAGTTCGTGAGGTTTGGTTCTTCTTAATCTACGAATATTATATCGTACATTTAAGTCGTCTTCTATCTCGGGATTAATATGCATCTGCAGACGCTCATTGTGTCGAATTGCCTACTTTTTAATTACTTCCGTTTCAAGATCAATCTGCAAATCACGATGCAAGTCATTATTTCTAATATACCATGGGGCATTTACTATTCCCCGAAGGACTTTATTTTAGAATGCTTGTATTATTTCTGTGGCAATAAGACAGAGTAGCTTATGTCGACATAAGCTATTTCTCTGTTTTTAAATTGATATTCATAAGCAGCTTGAAATCTAAATTTCTGCCTTACACCCATTTAAAAATATTTGTCCGTTACAAAAATATCGCACTATTCCTAACCACTTAAGTTTGAACGGATATACAATGCATTCGACAGAGAAGCTTATGTCATTCAATTTTCTTATGTCCCCCAAATTCAAGTTTAATGATTCAACAAAAACTCTTATGTCGTATTAATTCGTGTGAATTTTAATTTTATCCGGTTCTCTTACAGTTTTTTAAAAAAACTTATGTTGACTTAAGATACTTTGCTAAAATTTTATTTGGATTTTACTCACACTTATGTCGACATAAGTTCTTCTGTAAAAATTAAGAAAACAGAAATCAGAAAAATTAAGTTTGTCAGAACCACTTATGTCTACATAAGATTTTCTATTAAATGTTGCGTTTCAAATAACCGGTGCTTATGTCAATATAAGATAGTTTTGTTGGCTGCATTTCAGTTGGTTTCGTTTACTTAAGCGGGAATGTTGTGTTTCGTGTTCTAGAGTGCTGAAGTGATCAGACGTGTTTAGAGTCTAAAAAATAAGTTTTGCGTATTAATTATTTTATTTATTACTTTTTAAAATTGTATGCTGTATATTTTGTACTCAAAGTGTTTCATATAAAGCAAAATAAAATGGAACGCGCGAGAAAAATGATAACTTTAGCATTAAAAAAACAGAATCAGTTAAATGATAGAAATTCCACACCATTTACAAGATACGAAGACAATACAAGTTTCTTAAATGGTAGGTTCATTTTAGCAAGTTTATCATAGAATAGCAACGGTTAATTAACTTAACTTAAAAGTAAATTTCAAGATGCAAATAAAGTCCCAGACATTTCGGAGGACCAAGCCTTACGGAGCGTATCAGAACAAGAAAAAGAATATTGTGTTTGTGAAGAAAACGCTGTTTTCCCCACTGAAGCTGAAGAAGAAAGTTCAGCGGTTTTCGATGACGATGATTCATTTTGTGATCCCAATTTTGTCCCTGTTGATTCTGACAACGTAAGTAATGAATCTGATATTTCTTTTGAAACAAAAAACGCTGGCCATCAGCTACAGAAAATCTATTGTTTGGTGATTGTGAAACTGTGGTTTCGCAAAATGAAGACCAAAATAACAAAATGACTAACTCCAAACAATCAAAAATGATGCGAAAAGACAAAAGGAACTCTGGCAGCCAAAAGCTACATATCTACAGCTGGAAAAACTGTACAAGAACGAACCTTACGCAAGTTAGATAACTGAATGCGGAGTATGCTTATAAGTCAAAAGACTTAGACAAAACAAACGCTGAGAACAATCAATCTTTAAAAGTTCTAACATTCGACCTGCAACAATTCCTCCCAACGCCTTTTTTAAGGTCCTCAGTTAAAAAGGCCCATTACGGACTTACAATCTAACTATTCATGACTGTATAACCGGACAGCCAGTATGTTATATGTGCCATGAGGCAATTGGAAATGAGATTTCTCCATGTGTTTTCAAACACCTTTAAGACCATCTGACACTAAACACGTTGTCCTGTATAGTGACTATTGTCCAGGACAAATTAAAAGTTCTTTTATTGCTTCAATGTTTGAAGCTTTTTTGCAACTGGACAGTAACTTGGAGATCATTGATCATAAATTTCTTATTCCTGGACAGACTCACTTGGAAAATGACGTTGACCATGCCTTAATTGAAAAAAATTAAAAGCGCACAACAGTTAAAATACATCATCCTCGAGACTGGTATCAATTTGTTAGAACTGTGGGTGTTAAACACAAATTTGACGTCTAGGAAATGAATCAAGGCCAGATTTTCAATTTCTCAAATGTTTCCAAGGAAAAATATGTGGCGTAAGGCTGACAACGATGGTCACAAAAGTTCTGTTGGCAAAATATAAAGTGGATGAGGTTCACGAAGGAGTTTGGAACAGTATATTTCAAAACTTCACCCAACGAGACAGAAGAATTCAGGTCGCTGAACATAAGACGCCGTGGGTTTAATTCCATAAAAATTACGGATTTGAATAAATTTATATCTTAGGTACTCCTCTCGAAATCAACGAAAAGAAAAAGAAAGATTTATTGGATATGCCACCACTGATTGACAGTATTTACCATCCTTTTTATCAAAATCTAAATGATATAATAATAAAATTGGAGAATGTCATCCAGACTTAACCGAAGCTGACGAAGAAGATAATACTCAGCTCATATCTAAGTGCATAATCCATAATGTATCATTTAAGCTCACATTTTGTATTGGTTTCAGTTCCTTTATTTCTTACATTTCGCAAGTCTAATGAATTTTGTACCATTTTTATTGCTTTAAATGTATTATTTCTGTTATTATTAGAAATAAGTTTTAGAAATTAAATATTAAAAATAAATTTAAAAAAACAAAGTTTTGCCTTATGTCTATTTATTTTAAGATCTCGAATTCGACATAAAATCTTAAGTCGACTTAGGGCACTGTTATTATTTGTTATAGGTTTGACAGAACAGCTTATGTTACTTAAGACACTCTTTTTTTGCAGTTTGATTTTTACATAACATCTTAAGTATAAAAATGCATTTTTTTCTACTTTCATCCTATCAGATTTCCATGAAATAGTTAAAAATGTTAAATAATCTCTTTGTTTTACAAGTTCGCCCAAAAAAAAGTTATAAATTATAATTTATAAAAATTTTAGATAAAAATCGATTTTTCTCGAAATCACTTTTTTCGACATAAGCTACTCTGTCTTATTGTCACAGATTTGTACATTTGTTTTCTTTAAACAACTTCATAATTAGATACCATATGTCCAAACGGGTTTTAGTATCTGATTATATAATAAAATTGTATTCTTAGTGGACATTTCGGAATTATATCCCAATAGTAATCAATAAAGTTTTCTATATCTAATATTTAATTCTTCTACTTTCTTTTTCACATGTTCCTTTCATTTCAGTTTAGCATCTTGATTTATACCCAGATACTTAGCTGTGTTAGAATAAGTAACTACTTTATTATTAATAACCACGGGAACATTCGTTATTATTTTGTTTGTAAAATTGATATGTGTGGACTTTGACTCATTAAGTTTAATTCGCCAATGTTGTGCCCAATCACATATCTCGTTTATTGAGTTTTGAAGCTTTTCTGTTGCTTTAGCCACGCATCTATCAGTTGATAGAAGAGCAGTGTCGTCTGCGAATGTAGCTATCATCGTATCATTCCTATGTGGTATATCACTAGGTACAGGGTAGGTCCCAGAACACTTCCCTGTGGAACTCCTGCTTGTAATTCTTTAAGTTCAGAATACGCTGAGCCATAGCGTACTCTAAAAAAATGATTTGTAATATAAGATTTAAGTATCTCATGGTACTGTCTAGGTAGATCCCTATAAAGTTTATACTCTAAGTCCTTATGCCAGACTTTATCAAAAAGCTGAGCAACGTCTAAGAATAATGTAGAACAAACTTGGCCTGTATGAGGTGACTTCCGATAGTGGATAGTTTACCTTGTTTAAGTATAACTATAATTTCTGCTATCTTCCAGTGATGTGCGGAACATATTTTAGCTTGAAACAAGCATTAATTAAAAGATTTAGTTTTACCAATGCAATAAAGGGTAGTTCCTAAAGGATTTGAGCAGTTATTAGATCATAACCTGGCGATTTTCTATTAGATAGCTTATGTACACATGTGCTGATCTCTTTTATGGAAACAAAATTGATTACGTCTTCATCTATTTTATCAGATAATTCAACTTGTTCGTTTGCCACATTTGGTGGAAAAGGTTTAAAAACATTTGTCAAAAGTTTAACCTTTTCTTTTGGGTCACCGATCCATTTCCCAGCAGATGTCCTTAACAGAGGATCTTGCGCTTGTGGTCTCTTTAAATATTTAGTAGCCGTCCAAAGGGAGTAGTCTGTCTCTGTGCCTTTGTCAGCAGGTAAGTTGCAAAGATATTTAGTTAGGGATCTATTTTTAAATTCACCGATCCTTTTTTTTAAGCCTGTATTTTGTCTATTGAATATATCTTTTCATTTTCTGCAAGCTCTTCTCTTTTCTAATATTAATTCCCTTCCCTAATTGCTATGGGATATTTGACCGATGCTAGTGTTTTCGCTGGGTCGGATGGCCAATAAGTGGGCGATCCAGTCGAAATAAAATTACAATTAAAATTTCGCCCTGCTTTGTAAAGCTTCCTGCCTCTTGTCGTTACTAGTCTTGACCCCCAGTAGGTGTGCTTTGCATTGAAATCACCTCCAATGATAAAGTTATTGCCTAGAGCTCGAAAGAGGTCATTAAGAACTTCATCTGTAGGCGAATGCCTATGTGGGCAGTGTAGAGCAGCTATGTTTTTATTGTCGCTACTTGCATGTTTTGTTTTTCTATTTTTGGCATTCCAAAGAGTTTCAAAATACTTTTTACAATAACAACACCTCCGAAGAGGGTTTGCCTGGTCTGCCACCCGGGGTATTCATATCTGTAGTTTTATTCATTGCCATATTTTTTTGTTTTAACTAGATCAGTTTTACTGGGTAGTTCAGTCGATTACATGCATTGATCGTGCGATCATATTTACCTCTAGTACAGCTTAAATACAGCCAGCTAAGAATCGTATGTATTATCCACCCTCAGTGTTCTACAGTTCTGCAATGCGCTTCCAACACCTTGGCCGGAACTTTTTCGGGGAGACTTTAAAAAGGTATACCTCTATAGCTTAGCTGGTGCAATCACTTTTACCCCCTTATTTGAAAAGAAACACTATCCGAACGCCCTTTGCCGATCAGCAGGTGTTTCGCCGCATTTCCATGGCACATTAATGACGCGAACTCTTTCTTCACTTAAACATTCATGGCCAGATTTCATCAACTTCGGTCGATTTGCAAATTCTAAGCGGTTTGATCGCAAAAGGATTTCCTCTATCATTGGCCATTTTTCTGTCATTCTGTCAGTTTAAGCACCCTAGATCTAGCTTCTTACAACTTATTCGTTTGTGAAAGTTTTTATTCTAGGGTTTTTAGTCAATTTTATACCAAGCACGAAAGGCTATCTTCAGAAGCCTTTTTAGGACAGAAAAGACTCGTTGCAACTCTTTGAAGCTATCGTAGGAAGCGGGAGTATTATTACATATTATTATATAATTTTTTTTTTTTTTTTTTTTTTGCCATTTTATGACATGTAATCCATTATAAAATGATTCATCAAAATTGAAAGAGTTGAAAAAAAAAAGACAACAATCAATTCCCTCATCCCTAACGGCTAAAGCCAAATTCTCCCATCATCAACAATAAAAATGTTCCTCGCCACAAATTCCCCTAGACAATCCAACGAATTCATCCTTTTCCGTCATTTCTGGACACGGTGTAGTAGGAAAAAAGAAAACAAATTCAATTCTCCGTATCAGTTCGACTTAAATTTCGTACTCTATACTCCCATGATTAACTCCCCAGAGCAGGGCGTTCGAACTTCGTACATTTTCTAAAAATACCCTGCTCTCCAACCCTCGGAGGTAATTTATCTTTCATTCAGTCGACATTCAGTGTGAATTGAAGAAGAAATTTGCCGGGAGAAAAAAAAAATGCCATACGGATTCATAACCCCATCCTCGGACTTGGCAGTCGTTTCCGAGAAAAAGCGGCAACCCCTCCCCCACCGATGAATACAATTTTTATGTCGACTTTTCATATGTCTCACCCAACCATAAATGCCCCATTGTGGAATAGAATGCTATACCCACCAGTACTAGGACTGGCTACAGCTTCGGAGGAACTTTCCGCCTGTTGGTCATGCATTTTGTTGCCAGTAAATTTATTCGCCTCTTGTTTGGAGCGCTTCTTTTTTTTTTTGCTCTGTCACTGTGACAAGCAAATTCGAGTTTCGACGCAAGATAAATGTGCTAAAGGATTCCTTTTTCGTGTGGGGATTTCCCACGTTTTATTTTATTCATTGCATCCTTTTTGTCTCCATCGCCCAGTGTGTTTTGTATTTCCCAGGATGGTGTCATATCTGCCGAAAAATTGAATTCAATCCAAAGGACCAGTCGTCAAACGCTTCAATTGGACTTTTAGGTTACAATTTCATACAGCAATCAACTTTGCGAAAGTAAGAAGATGCAATCTGCATCAGATCCTTTTTTCATTTTGATTTGCGTTTTACAATCTGTCGGGTGCTACTCAAATTTCGAGTGAAGCAGGTCTGTGGCAGAATGACAGAAGTTTTGCAGTTTTAATTTCACGCTTTTGATTTTCCTCACTGCGAGTCATCTTGTATATCTAGTGTCAGCTTTTCTTCATGTCCATTTCTTGCAGGATTACTACCAGGAAAGCTAGGAAAAAATTCCTTGAACAATTACAAAATAGGATGTGCAGTGCAGTGCATTTGTGTTGGGTCACAACTTAAGTTTGAGTAATGCAGTTTCCATTGAAGGAGGTAGATGGTGAGTCACTGAAATCTTTGCAAACAAAATAAGGACCTCTAGCTCAGCACATATGCAATCTGAGGAAAGGCCACCAAAAGCCAGTCATTTTGCGGGGGAAAACAAAAATTATTATCCGAGGTAATTTATTTATCCGGCTTTTTAACAATTTTTCTTTTTTTCCTTCGCCTTTGGATGAGAATTTATTGCCTTGCAGCGCAACGGGTGAATTAACATCCGGTTTCGTTAGATTGCAAAGACGCATTCACATTGAGCTTATGAATAGTCGGACGGGGTGGGGCTGCAACAGAAGTGAGAAAAAGTGATAAGCACTTATTATGTTGGATGCATGAGATACTAGAGCACCCAAAGACTAATTTTGTCTGTCACGACTTTATGATATGTGGCGCTGTCGAAAGGCTTGTAGAGGCTGTTACCATCTGTCAAATAAGGTCTGAATCCCAAAGAGTTCTGCCTTGGTGCAGAACCAGTGCACCAGTAGAATGCGCTGCTTTAAGCGTCATATATGACGCTACATCTCCTTTAATCAAAATTGGACAAAGAGGCGTGGCGCGCACCTCCCATACTAAAAAAACAAAACATTGCGAAACTCTTTTTCTCGACGCTTCGAAAAGTTGTCGGTCTACACATATCCGTTGTGAAAAGTGTACGTTGATCAAAAGTTTTCAAGTCTACCGATAGATGGCGCTGAGCACCCAAATCTCGAAATTACACTATATCTTGATATTTATGGCAGATTTAGCCTTGAAATTTGATAAATATAGGTCTATGTATTTTTAAAAGCATTTAATAAAATATGGGCTGTATAGGGCAAATGGGCGTGGCACTTCCAAATTAAAAAAAAATCCAAACGTTATTTCTCGACTTTCGCGGGGCTAAAATTTAAGATTTTAAACACTGATGTTCATTATCCTGACAAAAAAGAACATAAGCAATATAATTCCTAGGAATGGGCATAGCTGGACGGATACAGCTTCTTAAATAAATTTGCAGAAACTATCTATCTGGAAAGCACAGCTCCTTACTGTCACTTCGCCTTTTACAGTAGATCTTTATTTACCCATTCTTTTATTGGAATTATGTATCTTATTTTGCTATCCGAGGAAGACCACAATATCGAAGGGATTCGTATCCACACATTGTCTTTCGACCTTAGTAGTAGTGCAGGCTTTGGTATAATCTTAAGATTGGCTCTCTTCCATATATTTCGTCAATTCGGCCCATGGTTTACAGCACAAACCACATAGAATAGACTGTCGACTCCTCCCACATATCGAAGTTTGCCTACAAGCTGCCCGCGGGCCCAGGATTTTGCAAGTATTGATTCTGCACAAAATCAAAGGAGCGCCATTGACGCACGCATACTATATCATGGAATAATCATTGCAGCCATTGATTTTGACATTTCACACGTATTCATCACAGACAGAGGAATTAATACCGGACAGTATCATACAAAGATGTATTCTAGTCCAAAATTTTTAATATTTACCAACAAAGCTTTTAGTATAACATTTTCAGCAAACAAGCACTGGTGAGCTGGGACCCTGCTCGTCAACGATTGATACAATTAGGATGTTCGGGGTGTTATCTATAGGCTTGCTCTTCTTTGGTCTACTTTATTTTGCCTCTTTCTCGGAACGTTGACTCTTGGATGAAGGGCCTCACATGTCGAGCTTCGTTCCTATATAGAGACTCAGCTAGAAGTCGAAGGGCCGTTTGCCCTTACAGCATTTAAGTAGAACTGAAAGTCATATCAGAAAACGCCCCAAAATCTCTGGCCCCTATTGTGAGTGTCCATAATTGATCGTAGAGCGACAACTGTCGATCGTCGGTTATAAATTTTAGTATTGTGATTGTCGATTGCAATTGATATTTGTCGATTTGACAGTCGATTATAAATGTCTGGTCGATGCTTTCTCTTGGAAGTTAAAAAATGTTGTGCGTACGAAGAGCTAAAATCAATCGACGCAATCGACAATTGTCGCGACGATCGCTGATCGACAAACACAATAAGGGCCTCTATCTTATGTTACTACTTTCTTGGTACTTTTGGACTATAACTTGTTAGGTTTCTTGAGGTAACTTTGGGATGTGTCATGCACTACCTTATCAGCAGTTTCTTTGGCTTTTAAAAGGCTCATTTGGGTTTTTAATCAGTCAGATTTGCAAAGCTCTTGCCCTTTTGTGTCTTCTGATGATCAAGGCCCTACGTCTGTCTTGGATCTTCTTCAGCTACTTTGTTTAAGGAATTCCCTTAAGGCCATTTAGTTACGGCGGTTTCTTGTCTCCTTAGGAACCGCACATGGTTTCAGGGTCCTCAGATTTCGTATCATTCAAAAAATCGTCCTCAGTCTTAGATCCAATATTTGCAGGGCCATCAGGCGCCGATAGGTATTAGGATACTCCCTCCGCACTTTCAATATTACGGTTTTTAAAGATGGGGAAGGATTGACTTCAGCAGGTCCGAACTCCAAATTGCTTGTAGTGTGTTGGACGTGACGGTAGCCCTGGGTTAGTTGAGTTAGTTCGTGTCTTCTCTATCCACTTTTGCATGGTTTGGTTGGTTTATGTCTTTGCTATTATTGTCATTTGTGATTAGCATGTTAAGCGAAGTATTGGGTCGACCAAAGGTATGTAACAAAGAATACCACGAACTTTGCCCACTATTATGTTAATATAATCGGCCCTAACGCTAATGTTTTATAGAAATTATATATACCCAGATTTTAAGAGGAATCGTATTCCAAAGGACCGTCATTAAAGCAGATATAGCTATTGAAAAAATACGTATTATTGCCAATTTTCTCGGTACATATAACAATCAGTAATCTTGCACACATAATGTGGTGAGTAGCCTAAATGCCTGTATCTAATTCCATTCAAAACTATCCTGCCCATATTTCGCATTCACAATTTAATCTGAAAATTGTCCGAAACTGCATCATTATACAAACTACATTTTCGAAATTCGGTATTCGTTACACTGCTGCCTGCAACCACTGTTGATTTACTTTCTGACGTGGTCGACCGTTTCCCACTGACCCATATATATGCCCGAGAAGGTTCACATCCGACTCTGAACTGCGAGTTCATTCGCTGTAATCTCCTCAGCACTAGGTCATTTCGGGTGTGAAAGTACCCGCGTATATCGTGTCAACACGGTATCCCACGCTAACGATTCCCCGAGTTATTACTCGTACATCGTAATCCTGCACGCGTCTGTGTGTGTTCATACGCGAACATGGTCCGGAAATAGTCACAGCCGGATGCTGGATGTCTGTTTTTTGGCATGACACCCAGCGGCGGTATTTATTGTTTATGATTTGTGGCCTTTATGTGTACCATACATAGCGACCGTGTTCTGGGCATTGATGATTAGTGGTCAAAATGGTGGCTGCATAAAAATGCTTGCAAATGAAATAATATCCTTTGCTGGCAGGTGGCACTGGCGTCTATTTGCGAATTATGTATATCTGACCGAGATTTATTTATTTTGTAATTTGAAATTGTTTTATAGGTACAGCTATTATGTTGAATTGAAAGTGCGATGCTGTACCTATGGTCCTAGTCATAGAGTGACAGACTGCGCCATGATCATTATTACCTACTGTGTGTCATCAGCTGATGTGGTTTCTGTATATTGGATATAGAGTTTTGAATAATTGTGGCGTGTGGCTTGAATAAATTTTAATTTTTTGAATGACCTGCACCACATTGAAATGTGTGACATTGACTTGTGTTAATATTATTCGAATAAATAGTATAAGAGACAGTATTGTGGTTAGAAATATGTTTGTATAATTGAAAGTGTTGCATATGTTTGGTATGGTGACATTTAATATTTTATTAATTTTGAGTTTCTGCTGTAGTGAGCAGAGGAAAGGTTAGGATCATGAAGTTGTTGGCATCAACCCATACACACTGGAACTATTTTCAAACAAATTGTCCGTTTTTGGCGAATCCCCTTTACAGCTGATTTAACCATATAAATGGGTTTGACTCCCATATTTGTAGGACCTTACTTTCGCTGAAATCTTTTCGAATTTCTTTCGGGACTTAGATAGTATTTATTAGCCTTAAAAGTGGGCTAATAATTGTTGATGAATCCTCTAGATGGTATTTAAAACTTAGAAGAGTGCAACTAACCACTATAATCATTTAATAGACAGTCTCAGTAATGTCATCAGACTATAACTACATGTCATCCGACTGTAAACATTATCTTTTCATTATCTTTTAACTAACAATTCTACTAGCAATAAGCACGTCCCCAGCTTTATGAAATTGAAACCCGCTCTATAGGTATCGCCATCGACAAACAAATGCAACTGTACCTCCTTACAATAAAGTTCAACTTCTTCTAGCATTTTTGCCACAATCACTTTCACCACCATGGCTGGTATTGTTCACAAAGTCGATAGTTATTGTCGCTTTCCTTCCAATCCTTCCTCAAATTTCATAGATAAATTCCATAGCCTACACCGAGCCTGGAGGCATTTTAATTCACGCACGTCTCGAAGTTATAGATCCCTATTTTCAATGAAGCTCGTTGCTACTTTACGAAAATAGTTTGGTATTTCGGAACCAATTCGGTAAATTGAACGGGCTTTTAACGCTCAAAGTTGTAATGGCCCTATTTGTAATGACCGGTGATCGGCAGCAACTAGATGTGCTCAGCTCCACACCTCAGAATCGACTGACCTGACAATGACCACTGACTGCAGAAATGCGGATCAAGCTCTTATTAAAGAGACAACAGATGTTACTCTTTGGCACGTACGTAATTGACTTGTGTGATCATGTTCTAAGCATAGGTCACTACACCACTTTGATTGGGTCTATGGGTTGATCTTGACTTTCAACAATCATTTTCGCGTATCGCACTTCCAAGAGCCCCTCTAATTACCGGACAAATCTATTTTGTAAATTACGGTAAGGCGTTTTAGCAACCATGTCAAGCAAACAATAAGAACGATGGATGTAAGGTTCGTGGGCGCAATGGTCAGTGTGCTGGACTACTAAGCGAGGGGTCCCATGGCTAAACTCCCGAAAACGGGAAATTATTTTGCCCGCACACCTTTTTCGAACGTTGACAAACATCTAAGAGCAAAACTGCCTAGGTTACTTTCATTACAAATAATGGGTTCTGAGAAGTTAGATCTAGGGTCCTATATGTGCCAAATATTTCTATGGGATTTCCATTTCCCATTTGGCAAACTAGTTGATGGCGTTCTCAAGAAAAACGCCCACATATGGTGGTATGTAATGGCCCTCAAATAAGTTTGGTCTTTTGAAATACAATCTAATCCCGGAGCCTTTCTGATGTCGCGTACCTTCTAACATATGCTTCCAATAATTCTTTGTGTATCATGAATATTGAAGCTCTTTTTAGAATACTTTAGATAATCATGTACCTACTTCTTGACGATGAAAATGGGGTCTCAACCGGACAAGTTGACGGTTGCTTATGGGCACATTTAGCCTCATCATGTAGGCCTTATTGCTTCGGATACTTCAAAGATCAATACATCAATCAATCGCCAAATGAGCCAACTTGTATGCAGCTGTCTGAAATCGCGATCACTCAACATTTGATAGCTCGTACGAGCTACAGAGGTAATATTTTGTTGCGAGGGGTGGAATCGGATGAATGAATTAAATCCCAGGACAGAAAGATACAACTGAAGGTAGCTATGACGACGACGACGAAAACGGGGGTCGTGGACAGACTTCTGTTCAAGTATGAGGAGAGCTTCGGAGTTGTTTGTGATCGAGGGCAAAAAGAAACGAGATACTGATTCTGAAGTGTATATTAAATAGAATAAGTTATGTCCCCAACAAAAGGCTACATATCGCTTTTAAACAGAAAGGCTAAGATGACGTTTTGTAAGTTTATATAGACACATTATGTCAACCTACTTATCGTATGATGGGTGCATAACAGTTTGGAAGATAGGGTGATAAATATTTATACTGGCACTACAAGACGTAGGTAGAGGGTCAGCAAACAGGAGGTATCCTAAGCTCTCCTCTGTAACTTTTAGCTATATATACGAGTCTTAGGCATCCGTACTAGAGGTCTTCCCATTAACTACTAGAATGGGGAAAAATCTGCATTTTTGAGCCTTGCACTTGTCGGAATACGGAATGGAAGTCAAAGTTTTTAAAAGATTTGAGTATTTGGAAGTCTTCCTAAATGTCGGATTAATTTGAAAATATCACCATAAAGAGAAAATCCGGAATACTGCCGCTAAATATTTTCATTAAGGGAACGGTGGCGTCGGTAGCACTTCGATTAAAACGCGATGGTAACTCTGAAAATGACATCACATCAGAAATCAAGCGAAGAATTACACTTGCCAACCGCTGTTACTTTGGCCTAAGAAGGCAATTGATTAGTAAGGCCTTGTCGAGAAACACCAGGGAGACTCTATGTAAGATCCTCATCATCCCAGTCCTGCTTTATGGCGCAGAGTCATGCACTTTATCAAAGGCGGATGAAGATCTCCTTGGTCGCTTCGAACGCAAAATTCTTCGAGTGATTTTCGGTCCCGTTTACGTTGACGGGCTTTGGAGGAGGAGATTTAACAGCGAACTCTACGAGCTGTACAGCCACATCGACCTGGTCAGAAAAGTACGTATCAGTCGACTAAGATGGCTAGGACATGTAGAGCGAATGGACACCAACGCTCCAGCCCGAAGAGTCTTCGATTCCAACCCGGAGGGACAACGCAGTAGAGGAAGACCTCGCCTTAGGTGGCGCGCACAAGTGGAAGGGGACCTCAACCAACTTGGAGTGCGCAACTGAATGCGGTTAGCCAAAGATCGTGCTAACTGGAGATGCGTGTTGGTTGAGGCCCAGGTCCACCCCGGACTGTAGCGCCATCTAAATAAGTAAGTAAGGTATATAGTGGGGACGCAGAACTTTCTATGGACATAAGAAAGATAGAATCTTAATATGAATATAGATGGAATGAAAACGGTAGGTACCACTGACTTTTAATTCATAATTGAAGCAGAAAGGCAGAAACCAGATCGCGGATGGATCTTGAACGGGTCCATGGTCTTTTCAGGAATACTATCTAAACCTAGAAACTAAAACCTTAGAATATCAAGTCGATGTAATAGGTATCCCGCATGCCCTTTATCAAAAGATCCAGGTATATGAAGATACTTTAGACATTCTTCGTAACTACCCAGCACTTTTTCATACCAAAACTAAAATCATTGGAAGACAATTTTGTCATTGTTTTGCGAGACCAAATGGTAACAAACAAAGCGGATACCCTTATTTAGATATAAACTAGAAATGCCCGCGGCTCCGCTCGCCGGTTTCTTTTCTTTTAAATAAAAATATAATGTTTTCCTCTTTTTTAAGCTTACACAATATTTTAACGTAATGCCTTTTTGTAAACTCTACAGGTTTTTTTTTGTGTTTTTTGTATAAACAAATTACCACTGCAGCTCACACGCGAACATGCAACTTATATAGCTGCCCATGTGAAAAACATAGCTGTCGGAGGTCAACTCCTCCGGTTGTTCTAAAGATAGCCCCTATACTTCCGTTTCCCCTTCCCCCATCCTCTCCCTAAGTAACCTATATTGGATCTGGAGGATGAGCCAGTAGAATGTTGTCAGAATGTTAAAAATAGGCCTAGTTCCTATCCCTACCACACCTTTACCTTCCCCTCCCTCCCTCACATAAATGAAATATTATGACCATTATATCGTCACAGGTATGATTTGATTATATACTACGCGATCATATCGTTACACTTTCCAAAGCTGCAGATCTCAAATATATGTATGAATGTATGTACGATTATGCATACGCATCACTTATATGTATGTACGACGTACATGTGTAAATAGCTTGTTTTATACATATCCATTCCCTACATCAAATTCAACTACGTCATCCATACGCATAATTATACAATGTGCATTCTAAATGCTTGTCGTGCACGGTGCGAGTACTTAATCATTCTATTTTTAGAACGCAATAAAACTACCCCTGAGCACAACTACAATCGATAAAGCTAAAGCTAGTATTAGACGCTATGTTGAATCAGCATACGTATGCTGAAAATTGTGTTCCAATCACAAGATATCGTGCACACATGATGACAGACATTTTTTTTTACACGATATGTTGTGATTGGAACACATTTTTCAGCATACGTATGCTGATTCAACATAGCGTCTAATACTAGCTTAATTTTTCGCACTTGCCCAAATAAGATCTATTTTCAATTTATTTTATTTCATCCTCTGGATGGACCAGAAAGATGAATGTTAGCTCAAAATACTCGGTGAAGTATTGCCTAACAATTAAAAGCATATCTTGAATTGACATACATAGATTTATGAGTACAATGGCAAGTTAAGCGTAGTAAGGTCGAAATATAAAAGTTTGTTTGAAAAGTTTTTCAACCCTTATTATAGGACGAATTTTTAAAAACGATGAATGAGGCATGTAATAATGTTTGCTTATCTATCAACATACAAACTTTCAAGTTCATACAGCTAACGGTTCGTGAGGCCCCCCTTACTCCTCGCGACTCTTTTACTCCTGAGCAATTCTCACCCACCCTACGGACTAAGTTGGTCACACATCTATAAATCAGAAAAAAAATCAGACGAATGGTTCTCGAGTTATGGAGAAACGAACAGACGGACGTTGCATTTCATAAGTAGTATGGATGGATATGGATGGATGGATGGATGGATGGATGGATGGATGGTTTTAAGTTCTGCTCTGTACGAATGCATAGGCCTGCCTTAGACTTCGATAAAGCATTGGTAGTTCACGACAACATCAAAGTCAACATGTCATTATATAAAAATATGGCAGGCGCATTGCTACGTGACTTGCACCCTCCAGAAAGCTTAGCTCTTTGAGTACTTAATAGATTACCCCAACCTTCGACAGAACTTGTGAATTGTGATCGACTTTTTTGAGGGAATTTTGTGTATGCCTCTTTTGCATTTATATACTTTAAAGGGTGTCATGTGTGATTCACCCGCGTACCCACGGGACCCAAATTCTTTATAAGCCTTGTGTACATAATTTAAAAATCTAGTCCAATGGACCTCACACGTTAATGCCATATAAAAGTTCACTCCCGTTCATATCTCTCAATCGGTATCATTTCCTTTAACCGACCATATCCCGAAAGAGATTTCAATCAAGATCCTCGCAGATTTTAATTAAACACTCTCTTATAGTTTTCGGGCAACCGAAATTCAGGATATTACCCCTAGTGCTGTCAAATGATCGTTTGAATTATTTAACACATAAACATTGCTACTCTATGAACTTTGGTACTTCTTCCATACTTGGATGTATGCTCGGTTGCTTTTGTCCTTCGATTCTTAAGTCAACAATCCACCCATCTTCAGTTCATCAAAACCACCATTCAAAATGCCTTCAAATTTGAAATTTCATATCAGTTCGATCTAAGGATGTCAGTCAGTTGAGGAGGCAAAAACCATCACATGCATCCATGCACCTATAGACACATATTTGCATTTACCTGTAATCGCAGTGCAGCATCGCAGGATGATGAGAAGGTGCCATGGACGAATGCGAAACGAATTGCATTCATGCTAAGAAATCCTCAAACACACACATATACACAGAACTGTTCGCTTTGATGACTTCCACTATAGATAATACGACTGAGTGACACCTTCCGACTTGAATTGAATAGTGTTCGGAGAACCGGGTTGGTTGGGTTGGAATAGGATCTCGCATAGTGTGGTGTATGCCTGTAGGCGCGAACTCAAATATTAAAAAATATTCTTGCTCCGACTGCGATAGTGATGGTGGTGGTGTCAATTATAATATATGGGGCGTGCAAAATGACGCGATCTTATCTGCGAATGCTAAAGTTGATTCCAATTTTATTGCTCCTTGGATAAGCGACTGTGCTTACCAAATGGACACAAGGAAGTCTTAGAAAAGTTCTCGTGGTATGTGTAAAGACATTATTTGTGCGGATTTCTTCCTTTTTCGTGCTTGTGTCCTGACCTGAATATAATATTTATGAGGTGAGGCTCCGCAAGCATATAAAAAAAACGGTAAGAAATTGGCTGCTCTCTATCCTGAATTGCAATGTTTTCTTCGACACTTTATTGTAAGGTGTGGGGATGGGTTTTTTTTTCGTTTTTCACCGCGATTTTAAATAAAGATTAGGACGAGCATTTCAAGTTGACTGAGGGAATAAATTACGAGATAGTTTTTTATATTCGATCGTGTGCACTATCGTCGAATACGATACGATGGTTCAATGCAGGAAATGTCCTTCATTAATATGGTTGAGTGGATGGCTGTGTTGTGGTTTGGTTTGCTCTGTACCTTTTGTTCAGACAGGAAGTCGATTGCCGATTAGTTCTTCTTTTTAATTTTTTTTGTGCTTACTTAGCCAAGACAACCACCTAACATCAATTATGGATGCTGTTGCAAACTCTCCCGTGAGCTGGAATTCACATCTAGGTGTCACCCCTGCGGGAGCAGAGCACAGAAGACATACTTTAATTTTCAATTAAGCTAATAATTTTTGTTGTTGTTACTGTTTGTTGTTTTTGTGGATAGGCAATAGTAGAAACAACACCAGTTAGAACCACTTGGTATAGTGGTTATGGACGATCGTATACACCAGTTTGTGGATATCGGTAGCGGATGGGATACAGATGTCTATTTGTGGTCAAATTATGATGACTAATTGGCCTTAGTATGCTCGGGATGAATGGTAAGAGCGTCGAAACAAATGACATTAAATTAGGGTAGCAGATGATCGGCCTTTGTGTTATCAGTAGGCCATAATTCTTATGCTTCCTAGGACTGAGAACAGCACCAAACCTGGGAGAACCCACTCAATATGCTATTTGCGTCCATCTTCAACATCATTGTATACGGTTCTCTATTAAAAAGCTGCCCATTTCTTTGAAAATGTAGTTTTTATATCGTCCTCCTGACCATCTCTGTCGAACAATGTTGTGCACTTATCTTGACGCCTCGGTCGGTGAAAGATAGTTCCATTTAAAGGCAAAATTGTTGGTTGGTCAACAGCAGGAAGCAAAGAAAATTATTGCTATCATGCATTATCTGCTGACCTACGCTTATTATATAAACTAGGCTCGCCCATCGGGCGAAATTCGACCACATCAATTTAGACACAAACCATCCACGGAAATTCCACGACCACGGCCTTACCCAACAAGACTAACTAGCTAGCTGCCTCCAGTTATGAACTCCAAGTTGGTTGAGCGTTGAGGTCTCCCTCCAATTGTGCGAGCCACCTAAGGTTGGGTGTTTTTCTGTTACGTTGGATGGACTCGGGGTGGTGCGTTGCTGCCCATACGCTTCACGTAGGTACCTCAGCCATCTCAGCCGTTGTATCTTCAGCTTTTTGACCAGGTCAACGTCGCCGTATAGCCCATAAAGCTCGTCGTTAAATCTTCTCCTCCACACTCCATCGATACAAACTAGACCGCATATCATCCGAAGAATCTTTCTCTCAAAGCATCCCAAAAGGTTTTCACCCGATTTCGACAGACCATATAGCAGGACCGGGTCTTATATAATATCTCCTTGTTCCTATGAGAGAGGGCCTTACTTCCTAGATGCCATCTTAGCCCAAAGAAACAGCGATTGGCAAGAGTAGGTAATTCTTCGTTTGATCTCGGCGCTGATGTAATTTTGCGAGGTGGATATAGTGGAGCCCAGGTAGACAAAGGTTTAACTATGTACTTCGAAGTTGTATATGTCCATCGATGCTGAGACTCCTTTGTCGTTGACAGCATATAGGTACTTCGTTTTGCCTTCATTTACAGCCAGACCCATCTTCGCCGTTTTCGTTTCAATACTTGTAAAACAGTTGCACAGACTTCTGAAAAATTGTACCTCTGATGTTGGCTTGTGCTTTTCGTACATTTGCTTCAAGGATGACGTTAAAAAAGTTACACGATGGCGTATCGCCTTATCTCGAACCTTTTTGATGTTTTTGCCGATTTTGATGGAGCAGCTCGTCAGCAGTTCGTCTTTATCGTCATCCTGCATAGACAAACGAGTTTGAAAGGGATGCCGAAACATGACATGGCTTTTTATAGCTCGTCCCTATAAACGCTATCATAGGCGACTTTAAAGTCGATAAAAATGTGCTGTGTATCGTTTGAAATTCCTGGGTTTTTTCTAAGATCTATCAGAGTGTGAAAAATTGGTCTATGGTAGACCTTCTTGGCTTAAAACCGCACTGATATGGGCCGATCAGGTTGTTGGCGAAATGTTTTAGAAGTGCACACAATACCGCCGACAAGATCTTACTATGCGACATTCAGGAGATTTATTTCTCTGTAGTTGGCGCAGCTCGGAGCATCTCCATTCTTAATCAAACTTTCGCACAAACTATGCACAGTGTTCTTGTTTTAAAGTAATTAAAACAATTTTTTTTTATCTATTTTGCAAATACTTTTTTGAAATTATTATTCTTTTCGACACATCTATAAATGGTAAGCTTCAATTTGGTAAAAAGAAGAATAGAATTGGTATACATTAAGTAGGTTTAATATGTACCACAAAAAATATTATTATACAGATTTTTGATTAATTTCCCCAGTGTGTCAATCATACCTGTCGTGCGACTGTTACTCTGGTGGCTGATAAGTCGAATGAACCATCAGTTCGAAGTTCACTAGTGACGATCAGGAACAAGTTTGTCCCATCTTAGATTACAAATGCACAACAATGTCAATATTTATACACAGACAATGATACATGGTCCGGTAATTACATGTAACCCCAACAGACAATGTTGAATGCCGTAATCCCATCTTAGAATAAAATCCTTTATTTGTATTAATCTACGTGACCATTTAAACAGTGATCTCTGATTCGCTCTTTCATTTCAAATGCCACACTCGGTCATCATCGTAGACTAATGATAAGGATGCGATAATAAAACTCCCTATCAAACATTAAAATCCAGAAAATCGAAATATTCTTACTTTGTTCATCAGGCGAACGCTTGCACTGTCAATATCAACACCAAGAGTACAGTAGCAGCAACAACGGGAATCCTTCAACGAGGATTCCTAGCACAATAAATTAACTCACATAAATCATTCAGTTCTCGCCAGAGTAGGACGACAGCAGTGGGAGTGTAACGAAAACTCCTAATCAGCAGTTAATTTTTATCTTTAATTAAGAGCACGTCCATCCGTCGTCCTTGGTCCGTTGCTATGTTCTGTATACGGCGGCGGTAGCAGCGCTGCTGTTCCATTTAGACATACATAACACAAACAATTCGAAGGAGTTGTTGCGCGCTGCATTTCAAGGAGTGAAACATGTCTCTTCGAGAAACAAGCTATACCAGGGAGGATTCCTCCGCATCCGCACCACCATGAAATGCAAACGTCGTCGTGTCGGTAACGTTACGTATAGTTAATAGCCATTTGCTGGGTGTGCGCTCCTTGTATAAAGGATCTTCGTAACAAAAAGCTTGTGCGGCTATAAATATCTCCTTAGCAGAAGGAGAGATGAAGAACGATGTCTTTCATGAATCTTAAATGTGTGATTTCGTTTTGCTGTTCTTTTTCCCTTATTTCCTCATTGTTGTAGTTTATTCTGTTTTTGTTGTTGTTGTTGCTGGTTGGTTCTATTGGTCCTGATCCTGGAGAGTTTATATAATAAGTTTGTAAAGTTTTCGTTTTTATTTTTTATTTTTTGCAGGACAATGCGGGTGGGGTGCGAAATAGAAAGACAAATGAAGAAGAAAGAAAAAAAACCGTCAAAGAGTTCCAATCAAATGTCTGAGTAGTTTCTTTCAACAAGTTCTTACTTCTTTTTTTTCTTGTGGTCATGGACTTACATTTTTGTTGCACGTATGTATTATGGGGAAGGATAAAGGAATACTAATCCGAGATGTAAACCAATCGTTGGGTACTAAGTAGACACTAGTGGTTTGGTTGGTATGTAGTTGAACAAACAAAGAAGCGCTTTAAAAATAAGTGGTTTCCTTAAAACGCTATTTAACTTCTTTTTTGATTTGGCTCTGTCGGTGCATGGTCTCACTGAACCTCAATCTGGTTATTCCGATGTTGCCTGCTATCCCTGACAATAATTCATTCATTCAGAATTCACAAAATGTTAGCCAATTTAACACTTTTTTCAGAGTATTGTCAATTTGGACGCGCTACAAAAATAAGTTTGCAGCGGTTAGGTAAGCATCCATTTTGGAGTTATTGATTTCCATTATCTAGCTAGATGCGTTCAAAGAGAAGAGTTAGGATTTTTGAGGAAAACTGCCTGAAGGGAGTGTGATTGGGATAGAAAAAGGGAGTTAAAATAAAACATTCATTGCCTTGAGGTTGTTTTATATCTGTCTGCTCTACTCAACAGTTGGTGTGGGCTTGTCATTCCATTGGACAATGGTGAGTCTGAGTGGTTATCTTCCTGGCAAGGGTAAAACATACATTCCTCTCCATCAAACAAAAATGTACGTACCAGAGCTGCCATTTTTTAGAGCACCTGTGCCCGGAATAGTTTGGAACTATGTATTGAAACAGAGGCGCAAAGTTGGGTCTGTTTTGTCCTGATTAATAATGACAAAACGAAGTAGGTATATGCTGTCATCGGGAAAGGACTTACCCCTTGTCAACGCGAAGTAGTTAGAAGCGTTGTCTTCTCTATGCTCTATTAATGACATCGGCGGAAAAATCAAACGAAGAAATCACGGGCACTTCTTCTAAAATGTATAGCCTCCTCTTGTACTACCAACGAAATATTGTCCATAAAACCCTCGATAATCATGAAACTTCTATTGTATGGTGAAGATGCATGAACTTTGTCGAAAGTGGGAGGTATGTTGCACCAATGCAATTTTTATCTAGATGCCATTTAGACCCATTGTGATTCTGATTATCTTTTTATATGTTGGTAGGAAATGTAACTAAAGCTAAGTACACACGATTGTAAGATCTTACAATATTGTCAGATCTGTCAGTGAAAAATGTGTCCCAAATGTCTTACAACCGTCTGAACTTACAATTTTGTCTTACAACATTGTCAGAAATGTCATTGTCAGTCCATTGTTTGAGAGAATTACATTAACAACAACTCGTAGACACAGTCACTTTGGTAGGAATGATAGCTATTTCGAACTACACCACTAATTCATCATCAGACTCCTTTTAAGTGATTGTTTGAATAGTTTTTGAATTCTGACAGTCAATTCTCCGTATATATCCACTTGGGAAGACATTTCTGTTTTCCCCTGTCAGGAAGTGAACTTGCACCTCGATTTTCTCAATTTTCTCGATTGGTCAATTGAGAAAATCGAGGTGCAAGTTCACTTCCTGACAGGGGAAAACAGAAATGTCTTCCCAAGTGGATATATACGGAGAATTGACTGTCAGAATTCAAAAACTATTCAAACAATCACTTAAAAAGAGTCTGATGATGAATTAGTGGTGTAGTTCGAAATAGCTATCATTCCTACCAAAGTGACTGTGTCTACGAGTTGTTGTTAATGTAATTCTCTCAAACAATAATTCAGAGACTGAAATTCGACATAATTTCCCAACAGAAATTGTCAGGGTCAATCCCAAACAAGCGAGAATCGTTGTTACTCCTCGCTTCCCCACTCAATTGTCAGTCCATTGTAAGACATCCATCTGCCAATGAAATTGTCAGGTTGCGGACGATCGTCTGAACAAGTCTAAACACACAATTGTTTTTTATTGTCAGACAATTAGGACATTGTAAGACTCATTGGATATTGTCAGATGTCGTTGTTTATGGAAGCTGACAATAGCTTACAATTTCTTCGTTGTCAGACAATATAACCAGTGGTTTACGAGGAAAATCGAAGTTAGCTTTTAAATGATGGAAACTAATTCAGAAGATATTGATAGGAACAACTGTGGAAATTGGAATTTAAATTCTAATTTGAATAGCAAAAGTCGAAAAAAAAAAAATTGTACAGGAAGAAAGTACAGAGTGAATGGGGTTGTTGGATGCGCAGAGTATAAACTACCCAAAGAAGCCCTGTGGTAAGCGGTAGAGGTAATAAAGGAAAAAAAAGTTGAGTCAAGTTGCCAATGAAACCGTCTCGATTTATTGGATGATCGCGCGCATGTCGGTGTCTTGATGTGTGGAGTCACCAAAACTAGAATTTCATTGGATTGTGTTGAGTACATTCGCAAAAAATTGCGATAAAGTTCCGGCTCCTCAGCTTGCTATTAGGAGTAGAATCCTTCCTTCTGACAACGGGCCACCCAATCCTTCTTCAAAATATTACGTCGTTTTTGTATCAATTCATCATCCTCGCAGTCTTCTAACACGTAGGCAGTTAAAATCTCGCAAGTACAATATTTTGCTCCATTATTCCTACTACAAAAAACAACCCACAAGAATTTGAATTTATCTGACAATATCTGACAACAGATCGACCAATTTTTCATATTCAAATATCTTCCGACCGTGTGAACACCCAATTTTCAACCTGGCAACGTTGGCAGAAAAGCCTTTGTCAGACCATTGTAAGACATCCATCTGACAATGAAATTGTCAGACTTTGGGACAAAATCTTACAACCATCTGAACGGACAATTTTGTATTGTAAGGTAGTTGGCTATTGTAAGCTCATTGTCAGTCATTGTCAGAGCACTGACAGATCTGACAATATTGTAAGATCTTACAATCGTGTGTACTTAGCTTAACAAAACTATTTTGATGTACATATATGCAAGAGAAGTATATATTATATATGGAGGGGTGGCAGTGGGGTAAGAGATAATCTATATATTATATTTCTTCTTAATCCTTGTAGCTACGGCAGAAGTCATTTGTATTGTAAAGATGCCTACCATTTTAGCCATGTTGCCAGTGATGCAGTGTCCGGTCATTACCCCGACGAACACCCGGATTCTATCTCTATCAAAGCATGTTAGCACCTTGAACCTTTTACCCTCGATTGTGGGCTACAAATATCGATTTAATTTGTGTTTAATGTGAGACTATATCAATGAAGCTCATCGTTGTGTTTAAAGCTAAAAAATCTTGCCTATCAGCTTATAGCATATGCATAACCAATTCAGAGCCGCATCTGGTCAGCTTACTGGCTGTCTTGCTGCACACCAACATCTCCAGGACTTGACTTACACTTGACTTTCACACGTTTTGATTGTACACGCAAATAAGTAAATAAATAAATAAGCGGTAGTTTCTATTTTTGGGACGAATGGAAGGGACCTACAATTTTATAGTGAGTCCGAACGGCTTAATAGAGAAGCTTTTTCAAGACAGTCATACTCTCGGATGTTTGTCAGACGTTCGCGAGAGGTGCGGCGTAGAGGAAAAAACCTTAAGATGTAATTTGTGTTTTTCCTGGGATCGAACTTTGGATCCCTCGCACAGTGGTCCAGCACACAAACCACTGCGCTACTGCGCCCACACGCAAATCAATTGCTCTTTATTCCATTACAAAAACGTTTAGAGTGGCCTTCTGTACTGTGAAGATGTCAGCCTTCGGCGATTACGGCGGTAATCTGCCAGGCTTTATGACTGGAAAAATTCCAGCTCCCGATCTTTTCGCTGTCTTTGAGTCATTTTTGAAGTAGGGTGTACCTTTTATGATAATACTGGTAGAAAGTAGATATTGCCTGTCAGACCAGGCTTTACATTTCTTTTCAAAGTCATGCCTTTGGTTTCTCATAGTCTGGGAATAGCATAAGTCCGCTGTTGGACGTTTGAGAAAATATATGGCCAGTCCATTTTATATCGATGGACTATGGAGGAGAAGATTTAATGACGAAATGGAATATACCGCGACGATAGCCTGGTCAAGCGGATTAGAGAAAAATATCTGACATGACAGTAACGCAAAACCCGACGAGTCCTTGAGTCCATTCCTCAGGGTTGAAGGTGTGAATAAAATTCTATCACTTATTTCTTACTTACTTAAATTTACCGCTGTCCGGAACAGGGTTCACATAAGTTTTTGTACATGGAAACAAATTTAAACAGATTACTTGCTACACTTAATAACTTAAATACGTATAATGACACTGACCGAACTCGTCAGGCGCCTTTGAAAGTCAGATACGAACTGCGATCTTAACTTAATACACCTGACTCGCTTGAAGAGCTGCATTGTGCAGACCCACTCTAATACTATCACACCTTTGAGCAGCAGGGATTTACCCCTCAATGAAGCTATACCTGTTTAACAGAGTAACACCTTTAAGCTGTTGCTATTGCAATTGCTCGAAAACCCATCTAACTTCCTCTTCTAATGGCCTACATCATCCCAACCCAAAAATACCCAACTTCCAATCATTTCTCTTTCAAATATTTATTAAAATCAATGAACTTGCACATTACCATAATGTCCGCTTTTGTGTCCTTTTTTTTTGGATACAATGAAACGCCACAAAAATCCTTTTTCTTGTTTTGCCGAAAGCCTATCTCAATATCATCTTCAAAGGCGCAGCACATTTTATTATTTCACGCTAACATAAATAAAATCATAATAATGGCTTGGTCCCCCAATGTCCTTTTGCTTGAATAGCTAAGTGAATACTTAAAGAAGAGAAACGAAAAATAAAATTCTATATGTATAATGACTAACGCCCAAAAAAAAAGTAAAAAAAAACAAGGTGAAAATGACACCATAAAAATAAAGGAGAAGAAGTGTTGTTTTTTTTTTTATAACAAGTCCCAAATAGATGAACAGACACCCATTGTGGCAGCAGGTCCACCATTACTACCACCAACACCAGGAACATTAATTCTCCAAGAAAGAGTAAACGTGAAGGACGAATTTTAACTTGTTTCTCAGTTGGCCCTCTTGAAAAATTTAAAGTTATCGCATTGTTTAGACGGAGCAAGAAGGGACTCTCTTTGTGCTTTGTTCCTGATGCCTGGTGCTTATCCTGTGTGCTTGCAAGTCTTTACACTGAGTCCCGGGCACACAAAGTGGTAAGGGTCAGCAAATAAAGAAGATTTCAGCTTCAGCCTCTTAACAAGGATAAGAAAAATGGCTTATTTCAAAAATGTTCCTTTTTGCTTTGCCTTGCGCTTCCTCTATAGTTTATTTTTTTTTATTCTGTTTCATTGTCTGGCTGCTCCTTGGAGTTGTTGTTGTTTTTTTTTTCGTCTTTGGTTTAAGGATGAACTATGGGTAAACATTGTCGATTTGCACAGTTAAACGATGATGATGAAGAGAATCTCCTTAAATGAGGAGCGAGACAAAGATGGGTGGTATTGCCAAAGGAAGAAATTAGGGAGAACAACCCCCAGAATACAGTTAATTATGCTCCAAAATAATGTTTGCACTTTTCGATGGTCGACTGAGTCTCATTCATTCTGTTAGGCTACGCTGGTGTATATCTTTTGTGCAAGCTCTGTGCACGGTAGGTCTAAGGTATATATTTATAAGGAGTAGCAAACACTGAAGAAGAAGCGTGTTGGGTTGTATTTTTTCTTAGCTGCGATCCTTGTCATGTATTGTATTGCATTGTTCGAATTTTAAACGGGGTTAGCCGCTGCTTAATATTAAACCGTTGGACGGGCGGTTTTATCTGTGTTTGCTTAGACCACATTGTCCTGCCGCTGTCCGGAATGATGGACGCGAGTGAATTTGCATTTTAAGTCCCCTTTGAAGAAAGTTCGTTGCCAATTTTTATAATACAAAAAAAAAACACGTCTTTGAAGATAAGCTAAGTCAAACAGCGTATAAGAAAACTTTTACCTCAATGTCAGCTCGTGGGTTGATGCCGAAAATTTCAAGGCGATATGACGGTTAATAATAAATTAGTGTTTAAACAAAATTAGGCTCTAGAAAGTCGACAGCTTTATCTTGGAGATGACGACTTTTTTTTGCGAAAGCCTTTGTAGTTCAAGGTGACTCTTGTATAAATTGGTAGAAATTATAAACGTTAAGGAAGCAATTCGTTTTTTTTTTTTTTAAGCCATTTTTTAAACGCTGATGGATTTAGGTAAAGTACTGGTATTATAATTGTAATTGTATTGTATCACGTAACCCTGTCATATTAAGGAGCTTGAAGCACCTTCAAGTTGTGCGAGGTATTTTTGATGAGTGATAGCATGAATTTAAAAAGTGGTTGGGTTTCTTCTTAGTTTATTTTCTTTTTAAATTATATGACACTGACAGCTTCTCGCGCTTGGGAAATTGATAGAAACAAAGCGTCAGATCTCCGCAGTACGGCGAATACATAATATGTATGGGGACCTATATCTCGCTATAGCCCAAATACGCTCTGCGATAGTCAATCTTTTTCAAACTATGGTCAAAATCGTGTATTGCCGTTTTGATGACATCGTTGGTCCGCGATTTGGAGCATTTGGACCTTTTTGTGGGACACCTTTCTGCTATCGTACGTTTGTGCTTTTAACTGAATCAGTCAGACATAACTACCTACTGGTCCATTGTACTAACAGAAAGACACCTTTCTTTTATTATAGCATAGCTTATTTTTATTTGTCGAGGACGTCAGTGGTGAAGAGCCTATGAAATCAGTATTTCGTCACTTCGATTTAGCATCGAAGAGTTGCCACCTAGAAAGGCAGAAAGCCGGACAAAAGCTGAGGGAATGTTCCAATTTATCGCCGTTGAACTTTGAGATTTTAGATTCGTTTAATGCCGAAAAGGTTAAGGGTCTGGTGAAAGTGAAATGACGTAGGGACACTAGTTAGTCGTCTATACAGTCCTTATTATATATAACCTCCTTTCTCTAAGGAAAGATTTATTCCCTATACTTGCAACCAGCACCTATTTTTCCCACCACAGCGCATGGCCATAAAAATTAAAAATAGCTCTGCGTGATAAGCAGATACATGCCTTCCAATAGAGAAAAATGAAGTCTTTTGAGATCCGCACCGGACTCCTAGGTATAACTCTGGACTACAGCCGTGCGTCGGTGATAATTCGTATACGGATGCACAGCTTTAATTTTGACCGGAACCAGTCCTAAACGCATGTCAAATCGACTGTATACTTTCTTCGCCATAGTTCTGAGCTTTATTATTCACAACATAATGAACTTTACAAAAAAATAAGTCTCTATGCTTGGTTTGGGACCAGTGGGCAATAGAAAACCGACCTTAGGGGGTGTGCGCCGAGTGTATATTCCTATAATGGTTGCTTCTCCCTCATTCATTTTAAAATAAACCCAATGATCCTACTTTGATTGTGATAAGGTCAAACCCTCGAGCTTTTCATTTAAAGTTGCATGATACTTTCTAGTCGCTTGCTTAAGTCCGCAAAGTGCCTTATTTAAACGGCACACCTTTTTCGGATTGTCAGAATCAACAAAATCGTCAAGTTGATTCATAAAAATCTCCTCGTCAAGCTCTCCGTTTAAAAAATCAGTTGACACTCCAAATGGTGAAGTTCCATGTCATTCTCAAAAGACAGAGCATAAATAAGTCGAAGTGAACTTTGTCGTATAGCAACCTAGTATACGTTTCGACAAAGTCAATGTCAAACTTCTGGCTATAACCCTTAGCGACGAGCCTCGCTTTTCGTCTCTCAATTGTTCCATCAGACATCTATTTTGACTTGAAGATCCAACCTATAGCCTTTCTATTCACTGGAAGCTCACACAAAGTCCAAGTTTTATTTTCCATAGAACACCGATAATCTTCCTTCATAGGCACAGTCCACTGTATGCGTGTTTAGAATTCTTAAAAACACACAAGTATTGGCTCTTTTGTCGCAGAAAGTAAAGAAACAGCTTACGCGAATAATCATCAATAAATGTAGGGACCACAGAAGTCGGTATGTGTATGATATTAAAAAATGTCTTCCTAGACTTTTCTGTTTTTGTAGGAAAAGGAAGCCTTGATTATTTTCCCTTAATGCAAGCAACGCACTCAATTTTATTATTTTGGTAATCCTTTTACCATTGAGTGGTCTTTTAATTTTCGAAGTGATGTACATTATACATGTACATGAGATTACTTCTCAAGGTTGGAATATAGAGAGTATGATAAAAACATATTGTTCTCTTTTCTCCTTTTACTAGGACCTCTAGACGAACCATTCCTAATGCATATGCCCTCAACACTTCTTGCTGATTTTTTATTTGCTACCTGCACCTCCCCGGAGGAGTCGCTGTCCAAGTTTATAAATAATTTGCGAAATGGCTCCACTATAATGAACCAATTCGTATTATCTAAGCTATTGTCTATAGAGTAAGCCTTTTGTGAAATTTCCTTTAATCGTGCACCCTGTTCAAACTCCGTTTCAAGGAAACCTTCCTCATGTGAAATATTTTTTTTTAAAACAAGGGTTTGACGTATCTGATTGCCGTTTATGTGGTTTCTTTCTTTAAAACTTGACTTTAATGCATCGTTCTTATGATCGTTTGTTGGTTTCCTTTTGTCGCTCACCGCTAGAAGTCTCGTACGTAACACATCCATTTTTGGAAACTCATTGCACGCATCAAAAGCAGCTTGTATGTCCTTATAGCTCTCCGGCAATCCATTCAGCAACACCATCACCAGCAGCTCGTCATACAGTTTCGCAGTTATCTCTCGCAACCGAGTTACAATTGAATTAAAATTAATGACATATTCACCCCTATTGTCGTCGTCGTCTGACGCAAACGACTGGCGACGTTTGTCGTGTCGAGTCGTTTGGAATTTGGTATTGCGTAACTGAAACGACTCGACTCTCTGAACTCTCACATCCCACATACATTCCACAAACTATGACACATGGGATTTGACATTTCTGTCGACGAATTTATATTTGGTCTGGTGTTTTGTTTGTGACTTGGTTAATTATTTAATAAAACAAATCAAAAATGAATAGTGTGACATGTTTTTTGAAAGCAGTAATGAAGAAGAAAACCAGAAAAAAGTGCTGGTAAAGTTAAGGAAGGAAATTCGAATCCATTGGATTTGCCCGACATTAAGTGGGTGATAGAAATAATTTAAATTGCATACATTGTGTTAATAACAATTATTTTCAGATTTTAAATGTATTTTAAACTATCGAAGTCGAAGGTGGTCCAAGACAATTCAGAGATAAGGCTATGTCGTCCCATTGCCGATTAACCTCACTTTTGTTAGGCCTTCGTGAATGATTTTGCCAAAGGAATATTTTTCTGCATTTCGTTCACTAAATGTAGAAATTGCCTTTTATTTGTTATCTCCATTCTGCAAAATAACTATAATTGTCATTTTGTTAACTAAAAATTAAGTACACATACTTTTTTTTAACACATTATCACACAGTCGTCCGCAAAATAGTCGACGACAGAAATGTATCATTTCCACGACAAACGTCGTCACAAAACGCCTCACGCAATACCGACGATCGTGGTCGAAAAATACAATCCACATTTTTTGACATTTCAGGCGCCATTTGTCGATCGTCGCCGCGATAAAAGTCGTTTATTTTCAGTCGCCAATACCAAACAGTCGTGTCGCTTTTTTTTTAGAGTCGTAAACGACGACGACAATAGGGGTGATTCTTCCATACTTTCGTCTTCAAGCATTTCGACGTTAATTAACTTACGAAATTCCTCTACCTTTTGTCGAGTTTCTTTTCGGTCGAACGTGGCCTTCAAGATCTTTAGATGTAGTGAACGATCTTACGAGCGACACTTGGGCGGGTTCCATGGCAATTATAAGCTCGCATCTAGCATCCATATCCTTGATGCTCCTCGATTTTAATATAGCTTCCGTTGTAGGTTTAACTTCCCTCCTAAACGATCAGATAATTAGACCGTCAACCGGGGATCTCTATTAAGCCCTTTAATTCGGATAGGAAAATCCTCTGGTTGATGCGTTGACCAATGCCAACGGTAGCGAACACGACAACGGAATTTTTACCGATGATTAGCGAGTGAAACGACGAATAATGAGGCGGCGACAAATAAAAAGCAGTGTTTTCCCAAAGGGCTTTAAATAACAACAAGTCTTTTGTTTTTATTTATTGCTTTTATTTTGCTCATGGTATTTATACAATTTGAGAGAGAGAGAATGTTATCTACGTTGTTTTAACATTAAGGCGAATTCAAAAATACTTAAATATGGTGGATGGCCTAAAAGAACCGCGAAATTTGAATTTATTATACATAATTATAATGAACTAACATATGTTAAAAGTTTTTAAAAATACATGATGATGATTTGTTGATGAGCGAGTGATTCTGCCGCAACACCTCCCTTGCACAATTTTCAAAACAGATTCTTGTGCAAAACTGCCACAATGTGAATCTACCCATTGTAATGCCCTAGGGGTTTATCACTCCCACACTATGGAAACCTATAAAAAAAACATATATGGCTTGGTAAACCATCCCGAGGTATGTATTTACAAAATTTAAATAACTATGTCATTTATGGACCTATCTGAAAGTTCTTTTAAATCCTCGAAAAAGTAACTATCAAGAATATTCTTATGTGGCGGAGCGCTGCGTGTCGACCTGGTGTCTTACGTTGTACTGCGCGCCAATAACTTATACCCTACGTCCTAAGAGTTGCCTTAAAGAAATAGGGTAGTCGCGGGATGGTGTTTACAAAGCGCGTATGAGCGACCGGTAATAGGACACGTATTTTGGTAGCGCTGCCAACAAGCGATACGACCGACCAAAGTTCATCGTTCGGTCGTACGATACCAGTCCAATTAGGACGTAGCTATAGACTTATAGAAGCTTCAATTTTAACTCATCAACAGAGATCGCTTTTATTTCCGCTTGACTGTCAATGAGAAAGCTAATACCTGCCATTGTGGCAACTTGTTTAGCAGCTGTTGTCACAGATAGAGCTGGTTTTAGATAGAGTAAGAAAATTGAACCAAGAAGAGAGTCCACCTCATAGTACGGTGGGACATGTGACTAACAAAACCTTTAAACAGATCTTTTAATACATGACTCTAATTGTGTCAAATTGTAAAAGCTATAAAAGTAGCTTGCTCTCATGCGAGATATAAGGAAAATTCAAATGATTAAAAATATCTCCCATCAAAATCAAACCGCTGCCGCAAGTTATTCTCTCGCTCTAATCTTGCTTCCGATTTCCGACGTGATCAAGTGATTGTCGCACTACCATAAGTTACTCCAAAGTCTCTTCATCCAATTCATTAGAAAATCTGAGGATATACAACTCCCCGGCCAAGTGGTACTTCATTTCAATTCCTTCTATTTGATAGAATAGTTTTGAAGAATTTTTTTAATTTTTCCCAAAAAGAAAAGAATAAAGCAGAGGAAAATACATCTCAAATGATAAAAGTAAGTCACTGCCAGACGATCCACATACAAGTCACGTACCGCAGATTGCAACGGAGATGCAGCCAAGTCGTATCCATTATACACACACACACACACAATCTTTAGGAGTATCCCTTCTATATCTCCCGATAAGACGACAACTTACTTCCTTTATCCATCGGACTACCATCAGAGTTCCTCTTCTCGATTGGTTTTTCAGGCGAACCAACTCCCAGCTACTTCAAACTTAAAAAGAAAAAAAAAAATTCCAACCAAAGGACGAACTAATATCTTTTTATTTTACAGCAAAAAAAGAAAATAAAACTTCAAATCATGTTCATCCACTTCCCTTACTTCATTCGGTTTCTTTTTCGTTTGCTTAGTTTTCATAAGTACACTTTTCTCCAAAATCCAAGACAGCATAGTGATAGTGCGGATATGGAACATATACCTACGACCTCTTGACCCAACGAAGAAAGATAGGAGAAAAAAACCGGCAAAATAGAGCAGGTCCGACTTGCAGCGTTCGAAAGATTTCGACGATTCCCTTTCTTCTCCTCCTTTGCACTATACCTCTCGAAATGAAGATGAAAAATAAATCCACACTTTGATACGTATTTGTCCTAAATCCCGGCACATGTCCTTAGAGCCGCGCTAAAGGCTAGAAATCAAATCCTTCAAATTCAGGAGATTTTATATTCCCGTTTGTTCGCTCCGCTGAATGAAATATTTATACAGTTCTTATCGTTATTTTCTTAAACCCTTTTGGCTTCATAAGAATTGCTGCAAATGACATAGATTTCATGCGAGAATATCCTTTCGTAAAAAACAAAAAAAAAAAAAAAACTTTGAAATGGTTTTAATCATTCATTTCCTTTAATGGGGGGAATGCATCATTTTATTCATTGACATCTTCTTGTATCTTTGTACAAGTAACTTTCGTGCAAAGGGAATCATTTTGCTCTTGTCAGCGTATCCTGGATGGCTGCGAACAATGTTCAGATAATTTGTTATGTTAGCATGTTTGAGTTTTGTTTTGTCAGCGGGATGATCAAGTAAATCATTGTTCCACCCCCTACACGCAAAAAAATTTATACATTTTCTTGAATTAAACTCAAATTGAATGGAAACGTTATTATCTGTGGGGAAGGATAATTGAGTAACTGCCGTTTGTTAGACAGATTGTTGTAATCAAAATGTATTATGTCATTGCGAGACAGGGGGTAGTACTGTAGACAAGCTATAAGCATTCGTACTAAGGATGTGGTTGGTACATGTTGTACTTTTGTTGTTATACGGCAAGCAGATGAAGAAGCTACGCATGATGTATCACGAACAAGCTCTGAATGGTTGTCTTACCTTCTAAAGGCGACAACAAGTCGACGAATTTTAATAAAATAATAATCATCAAGTCGAAGAACAACGGTTAGGTGAAGTAAGAGCCACGATTAAGGCAAAAAATCCTTAGAATATTTTGTAGACTCAAATAAAGTTTACAGTCATTTTCAAAGTGCTGCACCTTTATAACATTTATAACAGCACCGATTCGACATTCTACCGAAATGCTATTGAAACTAGCTATAGTTGCATTGCTTTGCCAAATCTTGCACAAAATTCCAAAAGCAGACATTAGGTATACTTTGGTCCTTACATATTCTTAGGTTCTGCCTTTGGTCGAGGCAATATTCTCAAGACATAGAAAACAGACTACCTTCTATACCTGCTGTCTAGTAATGCTTGACTTAATAGCTAGACCCAAGGCTATATTTGCTTGGGCCTTATTAGGTTAGGGTAGATTAGATGGCAACTATGCGATATATTGGGAATAATACACTTATACCAAACTAGATCCATTGTCTTTGTCTTGTTGAGTCGGTTATGCCTGCTTACCATTTTAAATTCTGGATGAATTTCCGTTTGTGCTGATATCCGTTTCAGCAAAATCCGCAAGTTCCTTGAAGAAGTATTCTCTTAGATTTTACTTTCTAGTCGAGGATAGCGCCGGGCCGGGTGCAAAGTTGTTTTAATCTCTATACAACAGCAAAATTTATGTGAAAACGCCTCCAAGAGTTCCAATATATGTGCTCTGCTGACCTTTAACAGGCTCTTTGTTCTGAGCCGACTTATCCGTAGCCGCATTCCTATTTCGCATATGGTTACAACTGTCAAGATCACGCCATCTTCGTTTTAGCATGATGCGACGCTAATGTATCTTGACGTTTCTATTGGCACATGGAACTCACTTTATCAATAGAAAGTTCCATTTTCATGCTGTCCCTGGCTATAGCTCGTCCTTCTTACGTGCATCGGTTCATGCAAACTTATTTTTCAGTTGAGATTTCTATCCAGAATCAAAATTAAGGCTTTGTCGGAGAAACTGAGACGGATTCCTTTTAATTTAGGTGGATTAATTTGAGAAACTCGGTGTTACTTTGTGAATAACACTAGCTCTGTTTTAACCGGGTTTATATCTAGGTCTAATATCTATTTGAGCAGCATTACGAGGGCCGATTTCACAACAAGTCTGATTAGGTTGGAGGGTATTCAACAGTAAATAAAAAAGCGATATCGTCCGCAGAGGCTATAGCCATAGCCGTGATGAAAGTACTGAGTGTCGCGTTGCACTAACCTTCTCAACTTGTATAGCAACCAACAACATTTGATTGTTCCATGCCTCCCGTATCCTCAAGTTTTCAAGTGCGTTTTAGCAGATGCATTTTAGGTCAATCACAAAATTTGACTATGGCTGGAGGTATCACTGTCAGATCATAGTTTTTTTTTCGAACGTAATGAGCCCCCTTGCAAGGGAAAGGAAGTCCCAGGAAGAATAATAGAACAAGTTTATGAGAAGAAAAATACCAGAAAGCATTCAAATGGGTCAAATAGACAAAAACCTATCTACCTCAGCCGCTTACGAGACTTCCCGAAGCACGCATCCTCTTGATATATTTATCATTCATATACTGTAAGCTCAAGGCTATCTCTCGATTACAGAGATGTGGCTTTTGGTATACTAATTGGACTTAAGATGACATTGTGCGAAGAACATCCTACGACTACGACCTCTATCTTATGGATATGCCTTCTGAGATCTGACGCAATGACACAGAAAATACATTTCACGGACGTCATTATAACTAGCCCTAGTCAAAGAACTCCCCAAATTTGGTCTCAAGACTACTACTTCGCAAATGTTTTGGGTTCCATCTCCATGTCACACTGGCATGAATTCGCTATTCAACTTACACGACAATGTTCAGAATTCGGAGTCCCCGAACAGGTTCTTTTACGAATAAGGAAACTATAGTAAATAGCAGATACCGGTAATGGACCAATAGATCACTTAAATTAAAGAATCACTTTGTGATCGACACAGAAAGACGCAGAGCTATTACGATATCGAATATATTTCCTATAGAATTCCTTTAATCGCGGCTGCTGCAAGCGTACAGGTCCGTCAACATTTCTCGCAATCTACACTGACTATACACCTTTTTAGAGACAATGACATTTATATATTCCCTTTCTCCAACGATTAGGAAAACTGCCTGTCCCAGTACCCAGTGTCTCTAGATCGCTGCTGATCTGGTTGGCCTACCGCCTTATTATTTTTAAGTGCCTTTTTATAGAGGTTTAAAAAAAAATTATTCAGCCCATTATTTCACTACACATCTACTACGAATGGATTCTGTGATATATTTTTCGGGATTCGTAGCGTATTTTCGACTACGATGGAATTCGTAATAGGGCTGAATAAAGCCATTTTTTGTCGTAGCAAACACAAAACTGTTTACCAGGAATCGCCACTATACATACCCTTTAACGACAATTTGTAGGCAATTAAAGTGTACCTACACTTAATGTACCCCGGGCGCCCCTAATACAATAAAGCTTAAGAACAAAAAGAAGTGACATTACAATGTTTAAGCTAACTAAAATTCGGGTTTATTGCCAAAACACTTATGCGTTTAATCCAAATGAAAACCCACCTCATAACACAGTTTAATCTCAAAAGATTACTCGTATATATACGCTATACAGCAAAATCCCGCACTTACAAAAGATTATCTTTTGTACTTGAATTGCATCCTTTTCACCAAATAACGGCAGTTTTCCTCTTGTTTATTTATTTTGGACGACATGTGGCGGTAGAAGGTATCTACATAGTTGCGGCAGACGAACCTTAATGTTTGGCTTCCTTCTGTGTGCTTAATTCACAATTTTCTTTAAACAAAAAACATGACACTCAAAAATTTAAGAAAAAAATATTGCTACCTAACTTTTGCATTAAGCTCGCAAAGGATAATCCCCAGCCGTACATCACCATCACTGCTAAACATACGAGATGCAGCGGTGTTCAAAACTTTACCATTCTAAGGTCGTTTGTTGCTTGAGTGGGGACAACCAGCCGCCTCGACGAAAGCTACATAGGAGATATAGTGTTAAGAAAAATTCCGCCCAACCTTTAATTAGTTTTAAACAAATTAACATAAATTTTCGTTAGATGCATATACGATAGGGTGATGCGGAATATCGCTATTGTTGTTCCGGTGGGCAAAAATGGCAACTTGGATGTTTCGCTTCACGTTACCTACTTTTTTTTTTTTTAGTTGTGTGCTAAAAAGAGTCATGCAACCATAAATTAATTGATGGGCACACATTTTGGAAGGATGTCTAGTACTCTATACAGAAGAAGAGCAACCTGAATCTAGACAAATAAAAGAGAAATTAAGGTTGGAATCACTGATACCGTGAAAAGTGAGAACACTTTTTCAGGGGCCTAACATAATAGCCAATTTACAATTGACTGGAGAACAGGTTTTCCGAGCACTTATTTTCGTCTCGTACTGCGCATCTTTCAAAAAACGTGATTTTCCGTATAAAGGGTCACAATTGTCGGCCATTACAGATGCGTACCTACATGTGCTACGACTTCAGTTGACTTTTCTAAAATTTTATTTCTTAGAATTAAAAAAAAAATGTTCACGACTGGGTCGCATGAAACTTTCTCGTTTATTGCGAATCTCGCAGAATCTCAGATTCATTTCAGCAAATTTTACGTTTAAAATCATACCTACTCAAGATGTACTCAGGTTTAGTAACTGAACCCTTGTTAATTAAAAACGTAAACATACTACATAAATATACGTATTAACTACAACACTTTATTACTTTCAAATTTAACCCCGAACTGACATTTCCTTCAAGGGAAGTAGGCGATGAATTTGGAATGTTTGAAGTTTTGGGCTTTGCAATAATTAGCGGTTGTGATCGGGATTTCGCCATTTGGGTAGTAATTTTCGAGAAATATTCATAAAACGGCTATATTAGAGTTTTCATGAGAAAAACTAAGTACGTGATCATGTTTAGAATGCTTATGTGGCCTTAAATATGTATTTTGATCAAAATCATTAGAGCGATTTTTTGTAAAATTATGCTCACAAATGTTACAACTTTGGATTCGAAAAGCAGTATTACTAAACTGTTTATCTGAAAACTGAGTACGACGTATTCTTCAGGATATAAATATTACCTAGCAGTTACATTTTCATGGACTTTTTAGCGAAAAACTGGCTGTGCAGTCATGTTAAGCATGCCTACATTAACTCAACTATCAATTTTGGTTCAAAGAGCCGTTGTCGAAAAAATCTAAATTGTTTAATACATATTTCGTAAAATTTTTATATGGGAAGTAGGTACCGTTAATATTAGGTCTAGCATAAAAAAAAACGCCTCCTAGCGGGAAGCCCACAAACTCTAAATACGAAGTTTGAAACAAATCCGTCCAAGCGTTTAGATTCCCCAGGGGTGGGACAGACAGACATACGGATGGACAGAATTGCGAGACCCACTTTTTTTGAGTTCCCCTATCATCGTAATATCAGAATTGATCAAAATCTCGAGTTCGAAATTTTGTACGAAAACAATTTCTTTCTCTTCCTACGTAGGTATACGAGAAAGTTAAAAATTCGTCAAAAATATTAGTCCTCTATTTTTAGAAAAATAATCAATTTTTGGATTTTGGTCATTTTTCTAAAAGACGATGGAGGTGAAAATTTGTTCTTGTCCGTGTCCGTGTCCAAAAATCACAATTTGTCAGAAATCGACAAGAAGATATGTAGAAATTTTCTTATCTCATTTAATCTCATAAAATTGGGATTAAACCTGAAACCTCTTGCTTTGTAGTTCAGCACATTTTTAGTGACTAAGCTATACTGTAACTGCGCCTACGTATACTTTTAACGAACTGTGGACTGGTCGAGTTGGCCCCAATCCTTCACCACCCAGATCTCCTCACCTTAACTTTTATTGGCCCCAATCCTTCACCACCCAGATCTCCTCACCTTAACACCCATGGATCTTTTATTCTGGGTTGCTATGAAAGAAAAACCTTATTTTTGAGAAAAATCGAGTATTTTTTGACCATTTTTGTCTGCATAACTTCAGGAATCTTCCCTTAAAGGATTGTCCTTCTTTACTGGGACACCCTGTATAATAAAGTGCACGACTCTGGGTCGCAGATAACTTTATCTCTATGGATTAGTTGATTTTTTTTTTTCATTAAAGCACTGTATGATACTTACATTTTTATTCGTACAACCCGCCAGTGTTTTGCGGGCATTTGCTAAAAGTGAAGTTATGGCCTTCTGGATATGAATTCAAGAGGGTAGGTAGGCATTCGATGTTCTGATATTAATGGTTTATATAGGTATTTGTATTTTTTCTATGTTTTTGCATGGCTATTTAAAAATGAATGGGCGCAGTAGCGCAGTGGTTAGTGTGCTGGACTGCTGTGCGAGGGATCCCAGGTTCGATCCCCGGAAAAACACAAATTACATCTTAGTGTTTTTTTTTCTACTACGCCACCTCTCGCGAACGTCTGACAAACATCCGAGAGTATGACTGATTCTCAATTCAGCCGTTCAGACTCGGTATAAAAATGTAGGTCCCTTCCATTCGTCTCAAAAATAGAAACTCACACAAAACGAATGGTTGCAAGAAGCTAGGCCTAGGGTGTCTACCGCCTGTTGCGCCACCTATTTATTTATTTTTTTATTTTATTTAAAAATGAACGAACTGCACCCGCCCGCATTCCCCTTGGCAGGCACGTAGCCAGGGGGTACATGGAACATCAGCTGTAGTGACGTTCAACAACTAACAACCAACACAGATTTTATTATTAATCTGTAGTTTGAAAATTCCGGAGTCCTATTAAAAATAAGTAATCTCTGTTTTGCGGTGGTTGGGTGTGTATGAATCGGGTAGGCGCTGACTGGCATCAACTTGGCGGTGCCCAGCTGTTGTAACTTTTTCATACACATCAATTGTGCTTATTTTACCTCCGCGTGGTAACCACCGGGTACTGGCCTCGCCCTTCCGGGCTTGGCTTGCTAAACTTATAAGCGCGAGTGTTGAACACGAAGAAAATAGCAACACTATAATGCTCTGTCGGAATGACTGACTGAACGAGTCTCAGAAGTCTTACATGAGCCCCTCAGAAAGAGGACGTACGGCGGATGAATTCACTAGACTGAATCAACGGTGACGACAACAGTCAATTTGGCAGATACCTTACCTGAGCTACTTCGACATATTTGGAGCTGAGGTCAGTGAGGATTTTTCAGGACTAGTCAGGGTCCTGAAACAGAGATGGTGGCGGATGAACCCTTTATGGGCCAACGGCAGCTCTCACATCCCCGAAGTGGGTTACTGACACCGGAGGAATCCGGCCCCTTTCGTCCAAGGGGTCCAACAAAGGGCCTGGCCCTCCAGGTTGGGGGTTGTACGCCGGGGTAACTGCCCGACTGCGGAAAACAACAATAGTTCCGAAACAACAACAAGCCTCGGATACGGATGATTTTACTGTTGACGAACCTGGCAAACGAATAAAGGACAACGAATTTCGGATCTGCACTTGGAATGTTAGGTCCCTTAACAGACCACGTGCAGCCGAACAACTAGCGGAGGCCCTGAACTGCTATAAAGCAGACCTAACCGCCATCCAAGAAGTGCGATGGGATGGACCGGGCAAGAAGAGGATGAAAAACTGCGACATCTATTATGGCGATTGCTATCGGCAGCAAAAACAGCGCTTATTTGGATGTGGTTTCGTCGTTGGAGGCAGACTTAGGCAAGAAGTCTTAAGTTTCAGCTGTGTGAACGAGCGCCTCGCGACAATCCGCATCAAGGCTAAATTCGCCAACATTAGCCTAATATGCGCCCATGCCCCCACGGAAGAGAAAGACGACGACACCAAAGAGAGGTTCTACGAGCTCTTGGACAAGACATACGAGCAGTGCCCTAACTATGACATTAAAATTGTCCTAGGTGATTTTAATGCAAAGATAGGAAGAGAGGGCATCTTTGGTAGTACTGTCGGAAGGTACAGCCTACACGACACCACCTCCGATAACGGATTTAGGCTGATCGACTTCGCGGCGGGGCGAAATGGTGTCATAGCAAGTACGCGGTTCCCGCATCTCGATATTCATAAAGGCACATGGAGATCTCCCGATCAATCAACCGTCAACCAGATTGACCACATTGCGATCGACGCAAGGCACTCCTCCAGTATTATGGATGTCCGAACGTTCCGAGGGGCCAACATTGACTCGGACCACTACCTTGTTGTAGCCAAGGTACGCCTTCGGATATCCCGAACACCGCCAATACAAGTAAATACTGTGAGGAAGTTTGACGTCGGACGGCTAAAATCGCAAGAGGTCACCAGATCCTTCTCCGATCGAGTCTCTCTCAATCTCTCAAGAGGTTCTATGCAGCCAGCATCAAGCATCGAAGACCAGTGGCAACATTGCCAAAAAGCCATCAGAGACGCCGCCTCTGATGTGCTTGGTTTCACACGACCACCACAACGAAACCCCTGGTTCGACGACGAGTGCCGGCAAGCACATGCAGCGAAACAAGAGGCATACAAAGCGGCGCTGCAAAGAAGGACCAGAGCTGCTCGTGAGCTCTACGCGCAGAAAAGAAGAGATGAAAACCGGCTTCTCAGGAGAAAAAAGAAAGAGCACGAGAAGCGCGCGATCGAGGAAATAGAGAGATGCTACAGCAGGAATGAGGTTCGGAAGTTTTACCAAAGGGTAAAAAGAACCTGCCAAGGCTACAGAGCCCGAACCGAAGCCTGCAAGGACGAACAAGGGAACATCATAGTAGAATCGCAGTCGATGCTGAGGATATGGAAGAATTACTTCTGCAGACTGTTTAACGGCGATGACGAACTAAATCCCGCTGTCAGGCAGAATGAACCATTCAACCTGGACGATGAAGACCAACAATTCCGCCCACCCGACCTGGACGAAGTCAAGATAGCTATATCTAAGCTTAAGTCCAACAAAGCCGCTGGAGCAGATGGCCTAACCGCCGAACTATTCAAAGCGGCAGGCGATGACTTGGTTAGGAGCATGCACCAACTCATCTGTAAAATATGGTCGGAGGAAAGTATGCCCGATGAATGGAACCTCAGCATTGTTTGCCCGATCCTCAAGAAAGGAGACCCTCTGAACTGCGCCAACTACAGAGGGATTAGTCTTCTTAACATCGCCTACAAGATCCTATCTGCCGTGTTGTGTGAACGCCTGAAGCCTTTCGCCAACAACCTGATTGGTCCCTATCAGTGTGGCTTCAGGCCAGGAAAGTCTACCATCGACCAAATATTCACACTGCGGCAGATCTTGGAAAAAACCCAGGAAGTCCAAATCGATACCCACCATCTTTTCATCGATTTTAAGGCCGCCTATGACAGCATTTATAGAGACGAGCTATACAGAGCAATGTCTAGTTTTGGCATCCCTGCCAAACTCGTCCGTCTGTGCAGGATGACAATGGAGAATGCACGCTGCTCCATCAAGGTCGGTAAAGAACTCACCGAGACCTTCGATGTCAAAAAAGGATTTAGACAAGGCGATGCGCTGTCATGTGACTTCTTCAACATCGTTCTTGAAAGAATAGTGCAAAACTCAAACGCTAACACCAGAGGCACTATCTTTCAAAAGTCCGTCCACCTACTCGCCTACGCCGACGACATCGACATAATCGGCAGAACGCAGCGTGATGTCACTGGCGCGTTCGTGGGCATTGAGACGGAAGCGGCGAAAATGGGTTTGGCGGTCAATGAGGGCAAGACAAAGTATATGCTGTCATCAAGAAAGGACACCCAACACCGACGTCTTGGACAGAACGTCACTATAGACAGATATAACTTTGAAGTGGTAAAGGACTTTGTCTACCTAGGCTCCGCTATAAACTCAGACAATGACACCAGCGCTGAGATTAAACGAAGAATAACTCTTGCCAATCGCTGTTTCTTTGGGCTAAGAAAGCAATTGAGTAGCAAAGCCCTCTCTCGAACAACTAAAGTGACCCTTTATAAGACCCTAATCATCCCTGTCCTACTTTATGGTGCAGAGGCATGGACTCTATCAAAAGTGGATGAGGCTACTCTTGGCTGCTTCGAGAGGAAAATTCTTCGAGTAATTTTCGGTCCCGTCTGCATAGACGGTGAATGGAGGAGGAGATACAACGACGAACTGTACGGGCTGTACAGCGACATCGACCTAGCCAGAAGAGTGAAGGTCCAACGACTGCGGTGGCTGGGTCATGTAGAGCGAATGGACGTGAATGCTCCGGCCCGGAAGATCTTCGAATCCACACCCGAGGGACGGCGCAGTAGAGGAAGACCGCGACTCAGGTGGCGCACGCAAGTGGAAGGGGACCTCAACCAACTTAGCGTGCGAAACTGGAGGCAGCTGGCCAAAGATCGTGCTGGCTGGAGACGCTTGTTGGTTGAGGCCCAGGTCCACCCCGGACTGTAGCGCCACCTTAAGTAAGTAAGTAATCTCTGTTTTGCGAATTTTATCTTACGTTCTTCTTTCTTATCTTACGTTCTTCTTTCTTATCTTACGTGTATCTTTCTCCTCTTATTCTACAGTTATTACGAAGAATCCACAAGAAATCGTTTTAGATTTAAGAAGTCATTATCACAGCTCTGCAAAATATTCTATGGGAATTCCAATCATCAAAGTATTCAAAAAATAAATATTTCTCACAAATAGAAAATTTATTATAATGCAGATAGACAAGCACGTCGTACTATAACTCATATCATTCAATAGAAGACATATTTTATGTCGTATAATAGTGCATAAAAATCCTATTACCCAAAAATGCAGTAAAGTATACTCGTACTTAGCGCAGCACTCCCAGGACAATGCACACTAAAAAATCATTGCTCTCTTAACTTAACTGCACACACATACGAGAGTATCTACTCGTCCTACTGCCGCCACAAATAAGCCGTTTGGCTCTGGCATGGTGCATGCATTGCATATGCATACAATAAACCGTCAAAGTATCCACTTCCACATCCTCTGACTCAGTGACACTGGATCCCTGGAGACTCGGCTCGGAACGATGCATTTCCCCACCACCAGCACGTATAATGGGAATAATTTCTTTTGATAGAATAAATTCAGCTCTTCTTTCCTGATCCATCCTTATCCACCCTCGGCCTCATCCTGATTTACGGAAAGTGCTATAATCTGGGTAAAAAGACAAATTAAACGATGCGTTGCCCTGCACTCTTCACTAAGCATGGTGTGCGTCAAAAAAATACATATATTCAGGACACAGAAACGGAATACTTGATGTGACATACATACTACATTATAGTGAGTGCGTTCCCACTGCGATGTGGCGGCCCAAAAGGCCATATCGTTCGGGCCTCTTAGTAAAGGTTTCGAACTTTTCCACTTTCCACCCTCGTGGACTTGACACGCAATTAACTTCAGGTGGGATCATCGCAAATGCGATTGTGAGTGAGTGACCGAGATTTTCACTTTAACCCAAAAGAGGTCTTTTTTTGTTACCACCCGCATTGCGTATATCACAGAATCTCCCTGGCCTTCGTCCCGTTCCTTTAAACCTATTTACGCGTTCATTTTTCAATTAAAACAAAAAGTTTTCTTCCAAAACGCAAAGTGAACATCAAATTTGGCCCTGGACACATCGCCGTCGTCCTGTACGCTACGTAGTTAATGTTTTAAGGCGAATTTGCCATCATTAACTGTAGTGTCAAACATACGGTTATATACAGAGGCAATGAACTCCTCTACCACTGGGACATGTGGCATCGCAGAAATAGCAACCATTTCATGGAAATTTCGTCCTTTTTAAAAGTAAAGTTCTGTTCATTTTTGTTTTGGCCTGGGACCGTGAGAATAATTTTTTTCACAGTAAGTGAAGTGTATCCCTACGTGGCATTAAATTGCAGTGTGGGTGGGATTGTGGTTGACGTTTGGTGCGGTTCGTGGTGGGGTGGGTACTTGCGAAGGGGTTTGAAAGAAGGATGCACAATTTAAAAGAGTGCAGTCAGTGCAGAGGCGTTGCAAGTTGCAATTCTGAATGCAAAACTTTGAAATGTTCCACATATAGGTGAGGTAGGTACCTACCTGAAGATCTTAATGAGTTTTGTTTGGGGGATTTCTCAACTTTCTGAAGACGGTTGTGTGAGTTTTTCTTTATGTAGATAGCTACACTTTGGAGCACCTATTGCGGTGGTGTTTTTAAAACAACACGTGTGAAATAAGCTCTCCACTTTTGATGCGAATATGCAACATAAAAGAAGAAATTGTTTTGAAAATATGATTTTAAGTGAGTCATTGACACTTGGAGTTTGACAAAAAAAAGTTGCTGCCAAACTGGAAGAAGCTAGGTATAATGTGATTTAACCTGTTCTTAAATTTATCTCATGTGTATAAAAATATTTATCGAGCATTATCGATTTTAGAATTAGGGATGATAAAAAATGTAGTAGGAGGTACTATTTTTTAAGTCTTGGCTGTAGCTAATATCGCATCAGATTGGCGTAATAACATTTTACGTTTTCCACTGTACGTTTTTATTGGAACAAATCTAACCGCTGAAACTTCTAAAATGTGCGTTCTTATAAAAACTAATAAGGTTAGGTACTAGAATTATGTGCACTACTAGTTCGCACACAACTTGCAATTACATATTTTAGGTAGCTTACAATGGAACATGGAAGGTTCTATAATAAATAATTTTTAAAATAAAATGTAAGTCTAAAAAAAGACAGTGGAAACATTTTTTCACAGTTTCTATACCTACGTATACAAGAACTCATTCTGGTCCCTAGTAACTAAAGTCATTTGTTTTCTCAATTAAATGACAATTTTGTTTAGTAACCTATACTACTTTAAAAAAATGGCTATAGAAAAACCTGACACACCTATGGAGTTATATAGTTTAAATTGTTGACACTCAGGTTAACATTAGCCTCCAAATGTGATTCAAAATTTTGAAATAATATAAATCAGAAATGGAATGGAACAGAACCTTGAGGTACCTACTCCTAAGTTGCAAACATGTGCACACTTATTTTGAAAACCCTGGTTCGGTTCGAAAATTATGATTCAGCTTGATGCTTCAACGCAACATTTTCCGATGAGGACCATTTTTGGTTAAATGGAGCAAAATTGCCGAATTTGGAGTGGATAAAACCCAGAAGCCCTTGTCGAGACGCCCTTACATCCATTATAACGCACTGTTGGGTGTGCTTTATGGGCTGATGGAATCAACGGTTTTGATAGGAGAGGATGTTGCTGGGGCAAAGAAGGAGAAGATGCCAGTAAAGGGGTCACTGAAAGACTGGCATGATTTGACGGTTTTTGTGACGTGCCTGGGTCAAGCTCCCACGCCCTCCGGTGAACTTAGAGAGCGAATTATAACGTTTCTGACTTCTTCGTTCCTCAGTTGAACGGCATTGACGTGACGCCTTCCAAAGGCGCGCGATACCATAAATTTATTGCGGGAAACATTTGCTGACCGCATAATTTCGCGTAATGGACCTATGGTCCACGCTCATGTGATTTCACACCTTTAGATTACTTTCTTTTTGGGGGTATTTGCAGTCATAATTGAAAATGTTTGGGTATGACTGACAATTAATAAAGGAGACAAGCAGTATGAAAGCTGTAAGGACGCAATCAAAGCAATCTGGACGAAAATTCCCTTATATTACCTGTAACACGAAACCACAAGTATTGTGGAATGGGAGCATTTTAACATAATTGCTCCGATAAATTGCTACTCTTTAACAATACTTGTTGTTTCGTAGTAATGGCCCCTGGAAAATTTGTATGATTTTTTTAAAAAGTAAAGTTTTGGATATACATATGTAATTTTAAATCAGGGAGGTTGTAGAATAAATTTAAAAATATAATAATAAAAACCAAATATATTAAATAAACAACAATAGTTTGTTTTTTTTTTTTTGATTTTTGCAAATATTTTGAAACATCAAATGAATCAATAGAATGGTCTTGTTTTTACATAATTGAGAAGAAAGAGAAAAAAATAACTGTTAACAGTCTCTCAATACGAAAGAAAAAAGTAAGATTTACGATAAAATATTGCTGAATATAACCAAGTGAACCACACTGTAATGAAATAATGATTTGGCTAAGAAGATGTGCCAAGACATCAACGAAGAAACCTGTTTCTTTACAGGCACAATGTTTTACAAAAAAAGCAGTCACTTCATTTGAGAATCAATAACTCGAACGCAGTAGGTACAGTTGCGTTTACGAAAATAGTAGTGCTGCTCTACACAAAACTTGAACCAAATAAAACGGTACTTTTTCCTTTGAAAAATATAAGGATGCAATCTTTTTGTTTAGAATGCAAAGAAGACAATACAAATTTCAGAAATCCGTTACCTTCGGTCAAAATTTATTTACTTTCGACTATTTTAGAGAGATGCACTACTATTTTCATGAACACAGCTGTATGTAATGGCTCAAACTCAAAGCTGTTTATTTGAACATGCTCCTTAGGGTTACAAGCGGAATGACAGCAAATGCAAAACGGTTGTTATATTCGGCCTTAGCGAGGTATCCGTCGGAACGGAAATTTCTCCGATTTTATACGAATCGGAGGATTTTTGCTTCGAGGTATACGTCGGAACAGCTTTTCGGAACTTTGTTCAGACAAATATGCAACGCACACTGGCGTTTTGCGTTTCAGTGCGATGAAGTGCGTTTTTACTCATATTTTTGACAGTTTCATACGAATTTTCTTCCGATATGCTCCGACAGGATTTGGTTGCGGAATTTGTTTACGATTTGCAGTGAAGTGTTGAGAAATAAAAACAATAAAGAAAAAACTACAACCAATTACTTTTAGCAAAGTAATTGGTTGTAGTTGTTGCTTAAATTTGTGTTTCCAGTGCAAAAACAAACGAAAAAACAAGCACTTAATAGGAAAACCCCGAAACAACATCATGTCAAATCACTGCGTTGTCGCATTTCAATTATTCTTTCCGAAGTCGGATACTTCGTATGTAATTTGACTATTTGAGTCTCCGACGGAATATGCGTTGCGGAGAATTCTCCGTTCCGACGGATACCTCGCTATGGCCGATTGTTTGCAACAGGGTCATTTGTTTGCACGAATTCCAGTCATATAGCTTCTAATACTGTCAAACATTGTTTGATGACATTTGTGCTTATTGACAGAATCAATCAATTTGTATCCGATTAGACTATTTGTTTGACTTTTGCAAATAAAAAGTGTCAAAACAAGGCAAACTTCTCGCAAGAATTAAAAGGCACTAGAAGATTTCGGACCTACAACTGGTAACTTATCTACCTATACCTATCCTTATTAACCTCAATTCAACTTTAATAAATTTAGGTTCGCAACTAATACCTACTGAACAGAATGATCAATGCATTACGAAACTGGAAAGTAAAGTGATTTTCTTTATTTTTGGAAAGATCAGAAATTCGGAGATTCTACTGAAATAAAAATAAAAATGCGTCATTCTACCAATTCAGCATCTACATAATTCGAATAATATCTAAGGTAGTAAGTCACTAATTTCGAAAACGACAAAGTTACCGCCTGGACTGCAGGAAAACCCACTACTTACCAATAGGTTTCTTATTTTGATTCGTTAACTTGCAACTACCGACCAATAGCTGTATTTCAAAAATTGATTGCTTTTTGGATGTCAGAAAACAGTAATGAAAGAAAACGATCCTTAAAAGGAAATCTCACCACAACTCACAACCCAAGTTCAACTAAAACCATTTCGAATGGCAATTTGCACTCCATCAATTTCATACATTACACAACTGACATCTGACACCCCAACCCAACTCCAACCAAAGCAGGTCAATGATCTCTACAAAAAGAAAAGCAAAACTTGTCGTGATTTGTGTACGTATGTATGCTTAGCTGATCCCAGCGGGATACTAATAGACCATATCACAGTGGAAAAACAGAGCAACCCATTTTAATCATTAATCATTTATACACGAAACTGCTGGCAGCTTTCCACTGCTGAAATCATGTTTAGTGTCATCTCTTTGCCAGTTATGCAGAAAGTGATTATCATTAACCGTTTTCACATTTCTTACCCAACCTAATCCTCAATGCCTGTAACTCCGCCCGCACCCATTACTCTACATACAAAAAAAAGGCCCCAAAAAAATTCTAAAAAAAAATTAGCCAAAGTATATAGAAGAGCACATCCTGGCGCGAATGTGAATGCACCCTAAAGATGCACTTGAATTTTTATTTGTTTACTCCTCGTTTAAATTGAAGGCAAAAATAAAACAACAAAAAAAACCCTAAAAACATCTACTTTTACTTGTTTATTTTTTTTTTGTCAGGGTGCGCTGACGCTGCTAGAATGCAAGCTAGAAATTTTGAAGGATTCACGTACACACATCCCCAGATTTATGTATTCATTAAAAGGGAGCTAAAACTTATAGGCTTCCGTCTATTGCATCATCAAAAATAAAAGATGAAGAACAAGAAACGAAAAAAAAAGTACAAGCGACCTGATGACGATGTGCTGGCGTTGATTTTGATCCTTTTGGGTACTCTAAAGCGACTATGATGGCATTCGGTGGAAACACCTGCCTCAAGAATGCATACATTTATGCATTCATCTGTCGAATGGTAAGAGTTTTCGTGGGGGTGGCAACCGCCCCTCCGATGGCATTATACATTATACATATCTACATATACATGTACCTATATAATCATGCAGCGTTTTGAGTTGCTCCTTGTCTAATTAGAGCGCGCACTAAAGTTTCGCTGGGAGTTGGCGTTGTAGAGGTCCCTTGCCCTTCGTTGTGATCCTTTAATTAAAAGTCATCAAGAGAAGGAGCGAAAAAAAAGAATTTAAATCAGAAGCGTTTTTTTTTTTTTTCTACATTTTCTGTTCTTTTTTCCCAGATTTGTCACCCTGTCATTCTCATTAATTTTTGAAACTTTAGTGGTGCTCTTGTTGTTCAAAGGTATGATTTTTTTTGGAAATACCATATTTTTTATTAGAGGCATACAAATAGAAATGTATGTACTCGAGGTCCTTGAACTGCGGATGGGATTGCCAAAAAAAAATTCAAACAAACATCGAAAATATTATTTAAACGCTTCAAACTACACTCAAGTTGGCGAAAATAATCCTAAAGGACTATGGATATGCAAGACTGAATAGAAAACGTATTCCGCGAGATTCATATGCGATGCACACTTATTATACGAGTGCTGATGTTTTATGGTTCGTCTTATGGTTCTTTACTAAAATAAAAATACAAATAAAAAAAACGCCGAAAGCTCAAGTGGAAAAATCTATCTTGTACGTGGGACAATCACCTCTGGGACAAGAAGTTCGTGCACAAAGCCGTTTTCTCCAGTAAGTAATGAATTCCCGTACGTTTTGGTTTATTTTAGACACTTTTCCGTTATTAAAAAAAAATATATACCCCTTTATCTTTTCTTATGGTAATGACAGCACATGATGTAGCATAGTATATAGCACTTTTGTTCTTGCAACAATTGTGTTTCTATATGAGCAAAAATGTGTTTTTTTTTTTAATTTATTCATCCCTTAATACAATGCAAGTGCAGAATTCACTCTGTGGGGTTAACAACTCTTATTATGCGGTATTTATTGTACTTATAAGTACTCTTAATAATACGATGCAGTTACAAAATTAATTTTTTGGCATTTGGTTTCAAGGGTAGTTGCTGTTATAGTCCTTGAAGCTTGAAGCTGGTAAATTCTAATACCCCCAACTAAAATTTCAATGAACATTGGTTGATCCAATTTTTCAAATCTCCGAAATAGGGGCAACCAGGATATAGAAGCAGCAGAGACTATTTATAACGAGAGAATCATTAACAAAATATGATAGTAGGTATATGATGCTAGGTTCGCGCGCCTTCTGGTAGCTATAATGGTAAAGACAATAAAAGTCATAACTTCAGTTGCTGGACTTATCCACCTTTAAAGCGGCCCATATAGACACTACACTTGTGTCTGCACCGGTGTACTGACACACACCGATCGAGACGCCGACTTTTGATTATCAAAAACTTGATAAATTGGAAACAATCTGTAGAATTGTTAAAACTCAGCAGATCAAAGATTTAAAGCTACAAATGGGCATAGGGAAACACGCTACGAGATTAGGTTTAACAAATAGTAGTAGTAGTAGTAGTAGTAATATTGTTTATTTCAAGTTTTTCATTAAATTATACAGTATAAGGATTAAAACGCAGAATATTTTGAATATTATACATATTTTAACGCAAAGATATATACCTATGTACTATATTTCTATTTTAATAATTACTTTAAACAATGTGTAAAGATCAGCTATGACTTATAGTCGTCTGCTGCGATTAAAATTCTTATTTTATTATAGACCTACGCTAGTGTTGTTTTTTTTTTTTTTTTTTTTTTTATTCGTTATATTCTCTAATTAATTCCGATCGGTACTTCACTGCTAAGGGTATGTATTTTAACAAAGGTCTCCATCCCCCATCGCCATTCAAAATGTTCAACATTCTTTCAAAGTCCAGTGTCCTTGCTCCGAAGCATTGCAGTCGTAATTCCTTTAAGATTGGACATATAGCTAGGAAATGTACGAAAGTTTCATCCTCTCTTAAATTGCACATTGTGCAGTGTTTATTTCGTCCGGCTATCGTAAAGGTAGCATTTAAAAGAACCAGTCCACCCCTTGCTTTAAAAATCCATCTTATATCTGAAAGTATTGGCTGTTCCGTCATGTATCTTCTTCCGAAATCATAATTAAGATTATTGTAGAGTCCGTGCGATGTAGATGCCATTGCTCTTTGCCGAGCATTTTCCCTGTCTTTTTCAAAAATTTCTTCACAGACTGCTTTCATTGCCTGTGTGAATGATATATTATCTCTAAGGATATCGCCCAACTGCCTTCCTTCAAGATTGTTCAATTCCATCCAGCTTCTGTGCCAGTAAATGTTTTTCTCTATTACCCTTTTTGCTAATATCTTTGGCAGCCTGTCCTCTTCATACTCGTTTAAAATTTTTCTTATGTATTTCATGTGACATTGCATTGTAAATATAAAGAGCGGCTGCATTTGACACTCTAACGTTAGCATATAATTTGGAGTTGTTTGAGGGAGGCCTATGATTTTTTTGTAAAAGAACCGCTGTACCTTCTCCAACTCATCGAACTGCTGGTGTCCCCACATTTGTGCTCCGTATCCCAGAATCGCCCTGGCAACTGCATTAAACAATTCAACTTTAGTTCTAATATCCACATCTTTTTTTGTGATAAGTTGGTGCCACGTAAGATTTAAACTTATCTTCGCTTGATTCGCTCTATCCTTGAAGTGCTCTGTCCAGCATAATCCAGGAGTTACCCAAACACCTAAGTATTTGTACTTGTTGACCACCTCTATTTGTGCTTCTCCTAACTTCCAATTTTCGTTTCTGCTTCTCCTACCACCGTTTCTCCTGAAGATCATGATTTTTGACTTTTCAAGATTAATAACGAGGTTCCACGTCCGACAGTAATCCTTCATTTTATTTATCATAATTTGTAGTGCTTCTGGTGATTCTGCAAAAATTACTATATCATCGGCATACAGCAATAGACGGATGACAACTCCATCTAGCACTATTCCTTCGCCGATGAGTTCATGAATATCATTAATGAAAAGAGCAAAGAAAAATGGGCTTAATAAGCATCCCTGCTTAAGGCCCATTTCCGTTCTAAACCACTCCGATAATTTGGATCCATCCCAAACAGCACTTACGGTGTCTTTATAAAGGTCTTTTAATACTTTTACCATTTTTGAGGATAGCCCCAACCTCTTCAGTTTAAAAAACAACTCATTCCGGCCTATGCTATCAAACGCTGCTTTGAAGTCTATGAAGAAGCAATATGTTCTTTTTCCTTCATGCATCCTTAATTTTAATATATTGAATAAGTTGAAGAGATTATCGGCTGTGCTGTATCCTTCTCTGAATCCGGCTTGAAATTCGTTTAATATACCTTTTTGTTTTTCCCATTTTTGAAGTCGTTTGAGTAGAACTCCTGTAAATATTTTCCCAATCGCATCCATAAACGATATTCCGCGATAGTTTTCAGGCAGGTTTAGGTTTCCTTTTTTATGTATGGGGAATATGAGTGACTTTTTAAAAGATTGTTCTACTTTTCCCGTATCCATGATTCTATTGTACAGAGTTGCAAGTCGTTCGATGAGAGTATGTGGTGCATTAATAAAAAACTCATAAGGGACCCGATCATATCCTGCTGCTTTATTGTACTTTGCTTTACTTAGAACTTCCATAATTTCAAGGATCGTGATTTCTCTGTCAAGACTCTCGTCCGTAATGATTTCACTGAAATCTTCCCCTACTATATGTGACTCCAGTGGTGGATTAAGAAGTTCCTGAAAGTGGTCCTTAAATTCCGAAATTGTTATATTGGATCCTTTTATGAACTTTTTACTTCTCAGTTCGTTCGCCAGTTCCCACCAATTTTGCGTATTTCGGACATTTCTCAATTTAGCTCCCAGCTCTTGGTAGTATTCCTTCCTTTTAGTAGCACATACGGCTTTGAATTGCTTATTAGCATTTATGTATATTTTTCTTAAAACAGCTGTGGGATTTTGTCTCCATTTCTTTAACCACTTGAACGCATTATTTCTGGCTCTCATGCATGCCGAGTCAAACCACTTTTGCTTAAATTTATGTTTTTGGGCTTGTATTTGTTCACCTGCCACTATTTTAATAGCCTTTATTATTTTTTCTGCAGTCCATACTTCGGTTCCTGTGAGTTCTTCTTCTATTTCCAAAATTGTTTGCTCCATTCTTCTTTTGTATACATTTTCATTTTCTTTCTTCCAAACCAGCTTAGGCAGCAGTTTCATTTCCTGGGTTTGTTGGCTGATTGATCCTTGCATGGTCAAAACTAGTGGCATATGGTCTGAATAAGTCAGTTCGTCTATCCTAAACTCTGAGATTCTGTGTAGCATATTGTAAGATACTCCGCAAATGTCATTAACAGAGCACCCAGTGGTATCAACATATGTAAAGTTTCCTTCATAATCGCCCCGTGTCCTCCCATTTAATATAGCAATACCTGCTTCATTGCAAGACTCTATGAATCGCTTTCCTCTGCTGTTTACAACTTTATCCTTTGAAATTCGTTTTTGTTTCAGTACTCCGTTTAGTTCTGCAATTTCATTTGGTATCACTTGCATTTCCGCAATCCTAACGTTGAAATCACCTATGACTACTATATTTTCAAAATTGTTTTCTTGTAGGCATTGGTTATAGCTTTGGTAATCCTCCTCCCATTTGTTGCAGTTCAAGTATGTTGGCATAATATGATATTCTGAGTCGTTTATTGAGATGCGTACTATGTCTCTACCCATGACTTTGATGTATTTTATTTGTATGTCCGCGCTGATGTTTTGGCTTATGCCATACAGAACACCTCCACTTGCTCTGCCAAACCGTGCTGTGCGTACTGCGGGGATCCATACAAGTTCAAATTCATTAAAAAATTTTTCATATCTTTCAAATTTGTCCATCAAAAACGTTTCAAAGAGAAAAAATATATGAAATTTGCAAATATAATTAAAGAAATTCGGGTATAGTATCTTATTAGCTAATCCTGATATGTTATATGACAAAATGTTAATTTCGACTGATTTATGCACTATTCTATCTAAAGTACTATATCTATCTAATGTTAAATTACGATCGCAGCAGACATTTAATTGTTAATCTTCACGACTGACATTTTCCTTGCTATTTAAAACAAAATCTATGCCGTTGAAATCTTTGTTGTATATTTCCCGTAGGGCATCTTTGGCAGCCCTTTCTCCACTTTTCAGTTCGCCACGTACTATCGACAAAATGTTTCCTTCTATTTCAATGTGTGTTCCTTTAAACTTAATATTCCTTGTTTTATCCATTTTTCGTATTTCACCACGTATGCGAAGTAGGAAGTTATGGCATTCTCTTTCTTTTTCTGTTAGGTCTCGCTGTATTTCGAAGTTGGAGTTCCTCAGTTTCGATGTGTTTCTCAATATTGTAGTTACCGAACCTTGCGCTTCGAACTCCACTAAAAATGACTTTTTTCTACTTTTGCCTATTCTGGTTATTCTGGCTATTTCTAGATTGTCACTTATTTGGAGGACACTTCTACATAGATCCCATATGTCTCTTTTTTCAATTCTGTCTTTTTCGAATCCTTTGAATATTAAATTTTTCTTCCTGGTATACTTATCCAATGCCTCGCCTTTTCTTTCACTTTCTGTTCTGAATTCCTTTAGTCGCTCCACTTCCTTCTTAAGTTCTATATTTTCTTTTTTTAAATCTTCAATTTCCTTTGTATGCGTTTCTACCGTTTGCTTGGTGCTTTTCATTTCCTCTTGTATAATCTTACGGAATTCTTTCATCATATTGTCCCATGTTGTGTGCTCAACAACTGTTTCATTTAAGTTGTGAGTTTCTTCCTCCGAGCTTGACGACATTGCTTGTCCTTGCACTTTTTTGCTTGGGGTTTGCAACCAATCCGGCGACAGTTGAGTCCTTGATCGTTTCCCTGCTTTCTCCAGTTTGGCTCGATTTGAAATACTCGCTTTTTTTATAAACAAAAATTACAAGGGGTAGTATCTTTTTGTTTTGAAGAGTGTGTTTGTGGATTGTAATAGTAGGTAACTATATTGATACATTGGCAGCCTGGTGTAATCTCTCCACTCCTACCGTGCTTCACAACCACTTTCAGCACAGACTGCAACCATGCACTAATTACTAGAAATAGTGGGTGCAATCTCGGATGTTAAAAGCTTGGGTTGTTAAAAATTTCCCTGCCTATGCTTCTAACCACTCGGGTTCGGGCCGGGCGGTGAGATCGGCTCCAAGAGCTTTGGTTTGCAGTGTCTTTGCTATTGTATATTGTTGTTTATTATTTTTTTTTTCCCCTGCTGCTTTAACTTGCCGAATAGATGACCATGGGTCCAAAGTCCAACTTAAAAACTAACCTTCTGAATTTATTTTCTATATAATTATGTTATTATATGTATTTTGTGTAAGTGCTGTTTCACCAAACAAATTGGTATGGACAATTTTCACGTACCTTTAGTCAATCACTCTGTCCTATCGGTGTTGTATTATTGTTATTCCACACTCTGACCTTTTCTTTTGCTTTTCCTCCAATGCTTTGACAGCTGCTTTGTATGGGGGGACTTTCTTTTTCACTCAGCACTTGAATTATTTGGACAATTTATTAACTTTCATGTAATAACTATTCCCAGTAGAACAATCTTTGGTCCTTTAAAGTATAATCCAACAATTATTTATCTATTTTGAATTAATTAAGTATTTTATTACGAGCTCTTGACAACGATTTAACAAATATACGGAAACGTGCACGTATTGCGAGGACCTATACTATACATGTCGCAGGGGTTATTATACTCATCTTCTCTGTGAATGTTCAAGCTCGAAATAGATGGGAACACCTTGGAAGGTACTTCTTCGAAAATTTGGAGGAGGTTGGCCTCATTAAACAAATTTGAAATTTTATATGGAAATTTTCGCCATTGTGACTTCGCTTGCCTTTAATAGTGTTCATAACTCTGATCACATCTTTAAGCACATCATTTATTTCAGAAGGTAACACCTTGGATGCCAGAACTTGTCGATGTAGAAAGCTATGTGTCCAATGAAACGTTTGGCATTATTAATTTTATTTTTGCAATGAGTCCACTTTTGTTGCCCGTCAAAGCTCTACAAATAGCAAAACAGTTTGTCCAAAGTTCCAGGTTTGCAAAATAAAATGTCTTCTGTTTGGAAGGGGTTCAGTGTAGGTATGTAGCTTTTTGAATAACTGACACAATATAATGTGGGGGTCGCCAAAATGTTTTTACTAAAAAAGGGGTCGCATGCTCAAAAAGTTTGAAAAACACTGATGTAGCGCATTTCGCCACATTGCGATATACCGCGTTATGCCAATTGCTGCGGAAAATTTTGCAGTTATCGAAATGTCAAATCAAGACGTTTATATACTTCACTTATTTTGTGCCGAAATGGATATCTAAAACGCAATTTGGGCTCCGAAGAGATTTGACATTTTGGGTTTTCTTCCGAACTTTCCAACTCTCTACTGGGGACTTGTCGATTGTGACTTTCTGTCCTATTGGGTGTCACTTCTTGTTGACAGCATATGCTTACCTTGTCTAAATCCTCCTTTGACACCAAATATCTCGGTGAAATTGTTTCCGACCTTAATGGAAAAGCGAGTGTTGTCCATCGTCATTCATTCTGAAGAACTTAACGAGTTTGGCAGTAATGCCAAAACTAGACATAGGTCTATATATAATTCGTCTCTATAAATGCTGTCATATGCGGCCTCAAAATTGATAAACGGATAGTGGGTACCGCACTGGTAGGGGCAATTAGTTCGTTGACAAATCGTTTTAAGCACACACAGTACGGCAGAGAGGATCTTATATTTAATATTAAGGAAACTGATGCTTCTATTGTCGGCTCAGTTTACAGGGCACTTTCTTAGGGACCGGGACAAACGATGCTGAGGTGCCATTAATCAGACATACTTTACTTACTTCTGACTAAACCTTTGGATATGTTTTCCACAAAGCCAACTCGCACGGTCTTAAAAAGATCAACTTACAGACCATCTGGTCCCCAGCAACTTCGTTCAGCTTGAGTTTTGATATTGCTATCCTCAGTTAATTTTGGGCGGGTGGATTGAATACGAAAACCTTGGCTTTTATAGTCCAGATTGAATAGTTCGTTCTGACTGACAGACGAATTTAGGTCGTCTGCAGAAGTGGTTTTCCACCGACTGTGATTCTATTACAATGTTTCCTTACATATCTGCAGCAATACTCACAATACATAAGTGGGTCACTGTATTGGTCCAAGCTTGCAAAACCAATTTTCCACAATCAGTTATAAGAAGTGCGCCCCTCTAGAGTAACTCGCAATGATTTGAGAGCGAGTTGCCGAACTGCTACCAATACGATGGCCCTTAGAAAATATTGACTACAGAAACTACTGGAAAGTCTTTAAGAGAAAAAATACCTTAGCATTTTCAAATGAACTCACATTAAAGTATGAAATCCTTAATCTAAAATGTTTTCATCTGGATGCCGAAAATCCGACACTGTAATTATGTTAACCAGATGGGGCAACAAAAACGTTCAATTTTCAAGCCGAACTCGTTAGTTGATTTGATTTACATATTCCAAACCAATGCAAAAATAAAATATTTATTTTAGCAACAATTTCATCCTTCATCCCTTTTTTTACAGATGCGTGCTCCACAGTCGAAGCACGATATCCTGAGCACTTATTTCAGTTCGCTTTACTGAGTTCTCTCGGTCGTTGGGTGTTTTTTTTTTTTTTTTCTGATCCTTTTTCAACATATAAAGTGATAACATGTTGGGAATTTTAATATTTTCTTCCTGGCATAAAAGCCAACCGAAAAGGGCTACCACACATCACTTGTCATCGCATGGGTAAGAAAAAGAGATTCTCTCTTCGCAACTTCCGAGGATATGGCCTCGGCCTCAGCCTCAGCCTCGCCCACTCATTGGGGTTATAACCTTGAAAACAAAAAATGAATAAAATAAAAATAAAACCTATGACGAGAAGGGCGTAAGGACATTCGGTTTCAGTAACCTTTTTATCGAAATTTAAAAACCATTTTATATATATGTGTATACAAGTATGTGTTGCAACTTAATAAGAAAAACAACAAAAAGAACCGTAATTTTTTTTTTTTTTTTTTTTTGTTTCCTTTGTTGAGATCTTTTGCTTCAGTTTGTTTCAAGGACATAACTCCATTGCCACCCTCTTCTCTATAACAATGACCGGGCACGAGTGCATTAGAGTTAAGGCACAACACAAAATACAAACAAGGACGAGAATAGGGCGCCTTATAGCTGACATGTGGGGTCTGATTAGACAGATAGAACAGTCTTTTGGATTCGAGTCACGTTCGAATTTATATATCAAGATAAACCCTGGTTTGGCGAAAAAAAGAATTAAAACTTCTCTTCCATTGGCATTTTTCGCTATACTATAGCCGAACCATGGTATGGTATTATCCTTTGTCTCCTGTGACTCGCTCTTATTGTAATCACAATTAAAAGTAAAACCTGGGTAAATGTTTCATTGACTGTGCTGCGGTGAGGGTGGGCACTTTGATTATGTACGAATTGAATTCAATGGTCACGTAGCGGGCGAAGTTTTTATGCGGATGTTTCCCTGTGTGTTCGGCACTGAGTGTATCGGTCGTGCTATCACAAATTGTGAATTCGAACAGTTAATTAACTCAAACGGATAAATGGACAAACAAACTAGGAAGTAGTTTCTTGCTTTGGCAATTGTTAATTTTATCAATAATTGGGAGCAGTAAAAGGGGACACTTTCAGGAAGTTTGAAAAGTATGCTGATCACAATATAAATTGTGATTCCCAAAGGAATAAACAATGAGGATGTATAACTTTTCTATATAGAATTATTCACATCCCTTTTCAGTCGCACGACTAACTTTCGTTGCGATTGCTAGGTGTCAGGTGCGCTCGATCGAATTGAAAGTTATTTGTTCTATTTTTTCGAGCTGATGCTGAATAGTCGTGCAACATAAGGCGCCTAGCCCAAAACAAATTACCTTGGCTATTAACAATTTGCTCAGCAACTATATATATTTTCAGACGGCAAGGAAGCCTATTACATTACAATCATCTGAACTTTCTTTTTTTTTTAAAGACTTCTCTCGGGAAAGGCGAACCTATAACGCTTCAACAGCGCCCCGAGATGCTTGCAGATGTATGTTAGTTCTGGTGAGAAAAGTAGAGTTAACACACTGATACCAATTTGCTCAGCAACTAGATATATTTTCAGACAGCAAGGAAGCCTATTACAATCATCTGAACTTTCTTTTTTTTTAAAAGACTTCTCTCGGGAAAGCCGAACCTATAACGCTTCAACAGCGCCCCGAGATGCTTGCAGATGTATGTTAGTTCTGGTGAGAAAAGTAGAGTTAACACACTGATACCAATTTGCTCAGCAACTAGATATATTTTCAGACAGCAAGGAAGCCTATTACAATCATCTGAACTTTCTTTTTTTTTAAAAGACTTCTCTCGGGAAAGCCGAACCTATAACGCTTCAACAGCGCCCCGAGATGCTTGCAGATGTATGTTAGTTCTGGTGAGAAAAGTAGAGTTAACACACTGATAAACGGGAAACATTTGCAATGTTGCTATACTTTAACCCCCAGTTGCACAGTGGAGGTTTAAACTAAAGTTCAACTCAACCTGAACTTGAGTTTAAATTTGAAGTTCAACTCGTCCGGTTTCACAATGTAATCTGAACTTCAGTTGAATTGAACTCATTTTAACTAAATTTATGTCGTTTTCCATTGGTTTCACTCGGGGATTCACTCATTCCGAAATCCAATGGAACAAGGAAACTGCTTCTGTTCGACTCTACTCAGGTATTGGAGAAATGTCAAAAATTAATGTATGGCTGCTGTCAGTTGGCTTGTATAAAATATATAAATTGCACTTGTGTAAGTGCATCTTGAGTGGATTCTGAGTCAGAATTGCTGACCTCACATCGAGAAGCGAAATTCTCTTCTCAGAATCAACAGAAGAGTAATTTTTGCGAGAATGGAAAGGTTTCAGAAGCGATTTTCTTGATTCCGGACGCTCCCGGACGATTCTTTTTGCCCAATGGAAAACGTAATTAATTGGCAGTATTGTGCAGTATTGTGCAGTACTTAGTTCTTATACTACTTTTCCAAAATCGTTCCTTGTCTTTTTTTTCAAAGAACACCCAAAACAATGTCAAATATTTGTGTTTTTGACAATCGGCAGCTTTGAAACTGGAATCTCACTGTCTCAAGCGATCTGAGGTTTAAAGATTAAATGGCCGAAAACTGTCGTTAAGTGCCAGAAACGAAAGAGAGAATTAAGGATAAGTAACTTTTTTTGTGAATTTCAGACTCGGAAAATCGTCTAAATAAATTGGATTCGAGAAAGAACTTGATACCAGATTCTCTTAAATAGTTTTCAAATACATACATACATCTTCGCTTGGGGAAAGTACGATAACTACGGTGCCAAAAATTGATAACGGTATTTTGTAGAGGGGTTAAATACAAGCACTTTTTACTATGGGAGGGGGGGTCTATCTTACTCCGTTTAAGTGGGAGAGGTAATTTAAAGAAAATCATACTTTAAATGGAAAAAAATACATTAAAAAACAGTGGCAACACTTATAATAAAAGGCTATATCATTTTAGAAAGCCCGGGATTTGTTCTTTCATATTATTTTGAAATCAAGTTATTCCTTTGAAAAAAACAATTTCAAACTTGAAATTTAAGGAAAAAATTGGGGTGAGAAAATAATTTTGGCGATGAAAACTAATAACGGATTTATGTAGAGGAGTTAAATACAAGCATTTTTTACTATGGGAGGGGGTCTATCTCGCTCCGGTTAGGCGGGAGGGGTAATTAAAAAAAATTAAAATAAATTATTAAAAAAAAATGGCAACACTTACAACAACGAACTATAGTATTTTTCAAAGCCAGGAATCTGTTCTAAATTGTCTAAAATGCAAATCAGCAAAATTTTGTCTACCAATGTGAAATTTCAGGCCAGAGACTGTATCTGAAGAATGTTGTTGACATTGGATAAACTAATATAATTTAAAGAAAGTTTGCATATACTCAGCCTTGCACCCATCCCAAAATCCAACAGTGACCCCAAGCCGGGGAGTTGCAAGGTACGCATTTCAAGGCGCAAGGGTAGCAATTTGTAGGTACTCTAAGCGGAGCGACATATAAAAGTAATTTTAAATTTTCTCAAAAATTAGAGGACATAAATCAATCTGGTTTTCAGTGTTCGATTAAGAATTGATTTAGGCAGTAAAAACTACAAACAAATTAAGTATCTATTTTCTCAATATTGAAAAAAGCATTCAACTTTTTATTTTTAATTTTTTTCCTTAAATTTCAAGTTTGAAAGTATTTTTTTCAAAAACTATTAACAGCTATATCGTACTCGTGCCCTTCGCTTCAATGAATAGATTATTTCTACTTCTCGGTGATGGCTAAGCTACACGTCAAATTACCAGTGGAACTATTGCCGTGAGAAAACGAACTGCCATTTAGAAGTTTCCTTGGTTCCATATCCGTTTTGTTATGTATTTTAGTAGCATATAGATCCTTTTTACAGTCAATCTTAACAAATACAGTGTAAAAATAAAGAGATTTTTGGAGTCCGAATTTCCCAAATGGCAAAAGAAAAGAAAATTTGTTTCAAAATATCAGCTTTTAGCTCTAACCGTTTGGGCAGCGCCATTGATAACCAATAGCCAGGTCAGGTCAAACTGTTTTATATACTAGATTAAATAAATTCAATTCTACTATATATCTACATACTCTAAATACCAAGTAAATATTTACCTATACGGTTAGTAATAGCCCCGGAAAATACAATGTGCATGACTGATGAATAGCACGTAGCTTGCTTCTGTTTTATAGGACCATTGTGTACTTCGTCGCTTTAAAAGCAAAGTGACATAAGTCAAAATTTGGCCATTTTCAGTTAAGTAAACAGAAAATGTAAAAAAAATATGCTTTATTTTTGTGGCAAATCGTCATATTTATATCTCTTATATTGACATCGTGAGAGCGAAGTGTCGTTTTGCATGTCGACTGACATCCCTGTATTGTTTGTGAAGCAAAGTGTCATAATTTCAGTTGAGTTGTCGGTCGTCACTGTAAGTGGTTGTGTTTTTTTCCGTACAAAGACATAATACAGAAATGTCGGACCACCCCGAGATAAACCGGTAAGTTAATTTTTTTCATTTTGACACTTTTTTATTAATGACGCTGTTCTTTGAAGAAAATGTTTGAAATTATGACAGTTTTTTTTTTTGGAAAAGTGACACTTCCTACTTTGCGTCATTTCGATTTCATAGATTAATCAATTATATTTGTGGTAAAACGTCACATTTGCATTAAGTCATTTTGCTTTGAAACCAAAATAGTATTTTTTTTGTATTTTTTTGGCTAAATGACACAAGTTCAAATTATTATTTTTTAATTGTTATTTTTTTGTTAGTTTTACTAAACCAATTTAAAGAGAAAAAAAAAACAAAATTTTTTAAATAAACAACTTTTAAGTTTTCATGTAAATTCACAATGAAATCGTTTTTTTCTGTGCCGCAAATAACTTCAATGGCTTTTCTGGAAAACTGTTGATTTCGACTTATGTCACTTTGCTTTTAAACCGACGACTTGTCCAAGAAGGAACGAATTTCAAATTCACCAAAAATAAACAAGTGCAATTTGTATACGTGAAAGACTGTATTCACAATTATTTTCTCAGCGAGGTGAATCTTTTTGACGTCTACTGTTAAGACGGGTAGTGGAATCCTATTTTGCTTAAAATGTCTGCAAATATGTTTCTTATAAGAAAAAATTGGTCGCTTTTTCTGAAATAAATAAATAAAGCAATTACTGAAGTAAAGCGTGATATTCGTTTACGCACTCTTTCTGTATTTCGAACAGCAAGAAACTTGTAGTTCTTATTCCACCATATTTATCTTACTCTCGATGAGTGGAGTGCTGATGATATTATTGCTACTGACAAAATTAGTTCCCTGAACGAAATTGCGACCACGTATAGTTTCTGTAGGGAAATTAAGTGTTTATGTACAAATTTGTTTAGAGTTCTGACCATGAAGCTTCGCTATGAAATCACTATGGTAAAACCCAACCTAACATCTAACCTAACCTAATCTAACTTAATCTTCCCTACTAAAGTGTACCTACAACAATTTGTTGTTTTCTCGGAGCAAAAAAAGCCAAATTTAGGCGTGAAACGTTTTTACTCCTTTTTCCTTCCCTAATTCAACTCAAGCATCTATTTTGGCTGGAAGTATGCAGATGTCACAAAAAGGTATGTAGGTATATGAGAGTAGACTCCGTGTTGCCACAAATTTAAACATATTTTGATGTAAGCATAAGAAATTATTAAACTACAACGTTCGAAATATGTGTGACTAAAGCAGGCATTAACCAAGGATATAGCTTTATCCATTAAATTACATAGTTAAAAAAAAACTGTCAACAAAATTAAATACATTTTGTTAGCCATACCAGAATTGTTGGTGTTTACCTTCCGGCTACTTGTGTATTACATAATTCGACAAAAAATATTTCACTATCATCGACAATCAAGTACAACACTCTATTGAAACCCACAAATCGTTTAAAACTCATTTCATTTTCATTCTTCATCTACAATTGCCATTCTATGCTATGAATCTGATCGTTCGTATCCTTCAAAGGGAAGTAATTGAAAATCTAACCTCACCCGTACTCACAAGTCACAATCTCTCAACCCACTCAATTTCGAATTTCCTTCAATTTCCATCCGAAGAAAATGTGAAAATTTCTTCAGCAAACGATTCGAGTGGTATATGCATACGCATACCTATACTTCTACCTCATTCCTTTTGCCATAAACTATTCAACGCGTCTATCATTTCCATTCACGAGTATATGGCCTATTTTGACAGCAACTTCTTACGGAACTTGCTCTACTTTACACCCAAAAAAAATTTTCAGTTTTTACCATTTTTAGGATTTTCTTTAAAAATTTTAGATTTCTATATATACAATTAGAAAATACATATGTAGTTTGTATGGTTTGTATTCTATCAACTAACGACTACTATATCGTGTAGTTTTAAAATCATTACCCGTGAGAGAAGATGGGAAGCAGGTGCGCCCCGAATAGTGATTCTCAGCATATGGATTTGGGAAGGATCGTTCGACTTGCTCTAACTTAGTTCACTTTACCAACTATATCTTAACTTCCATTGAAAATCATAAGCAAGTGCACGTAGTTTATTCTAATTCCGTGAAAGGATTTAGTAGAATCAACTTACATATCCTTCTAAAAAGAAATTGAGTGTTAAGGATTTTACGGTCCATTAGTTTCTTGGTTTAAATCTTTTTGGTAGAAAAAAATTCGTCTCTATCGGAAATTTAGTTTATGTAGCTCATTTTTATCAATGATTTATCGAAATTTTTAATTTTTTGTCATTGTCTTCTGTATGCGAATGACATAAAATTTTGTACGACCATTTTTAACTTCAAATGACTATATCATCTATTCTAGAGAAATTTGAATTATTTTTTTTAATGGTGCAAACTGAACTATTTGCATCTTAATATTGACAAATGTGCCACCATGTCGTATAATAGAATACAAAATATGAGCATGAGCACATTACGTTTCAGAATTAGATTTAAGGAACTTGTATTGTTACTAATAAGATAATTTTTGTTGCTTATATATATTCACTTTTCTTGATCTGTTGATGAACTTGAGTGTGAATCTTGAACAATAATAGATGTAAATAAATAAAATAATAAATAATAAAAGTCAAGTATTTTATCCGAATATTCTATAAATTCCCATCCTCTATTTTATAGATTTAAGCAATGTCTCCACAAGGCGCATTCAAGCCTTCGTTGTAATAAGATGATAGATACTGAAGGTGGTTTGAAACAACATAAGAGTAGCTTCGAACCGAAAACTAGATCTCGCCCAATTTCACAATTTCAATAGCATCACTGACTTACTAGCTCCACAGGTTGGCTTAATGTTCCACTTCTATTTTCGACCCTTGCTTTACAGACCTCGTAACTTGTGGCCTTAAAATAAAACTTTAGCATTAATTGTGATTCCAGAAACATAAACCAACATAATACATAAGTAACGCCACAATATAAGCCGACCCCCATTTGCAATTTATCATTAGCCAATCAATGAGGAGAAAGAAAGACGATAGCGATCACATTGCAACTTCGACGAATTATGGTCTATGCAAAACATGTTTGCATTGAAATCCTTGTACATTTTAAGTTTAGGAAAATTAGACTCAAAGAGGTATGAAATACAGCGCACTCCGTAAATTCAAACCACAAGTTAAAGTCCGATAGATGAGTTTGACAGTAACTAACCGTACAAAATTAGATTTTCGAAAGCCCGAAATTCATGCGAGATCACACATGGCATTCATAAAACTCCAGTGTACAAAACAACACATCAAATATTTTTTTCTTTAACTTGAATTATCAACCGTTCGTCCTCATGCATAAAATGGATTGGATATGGACTGGACTGTCCATATTTAATGTCCCAAATTGTTTGTCTAAAATGGACTAGACTGTCCACTTTCATTGTACCTATATTCTAAGATCTAAGTCGTTCCCAAGTTTGTTGTCTTATTTTGCACATAGGGTCTTATATTATATACATTTCAATAATTGTTCCAAGGGTGTCAAACGCTGAGCCAGGATATTTGGATGGGAATGGCCTTAGTAGATAACATTCGAAAGTCGCTAACATTGTACCCGTCCAATTCCGAGACTAATTCTGTTTCGAAGACTTTTGCCCTCAAAACAAAATTTCTAGATCAGATAGAAGATGCTCTATGTATGTATTTGAGCCCAATTTTGCTCAATATTTCCCAATTTTATAACAAATATCCGAAAATAAGTTTTTACTTAAAATTTCCTTCAGTGTAGTTCTCTATAAGCCATGTGCTCCAGCATCAACCTCATGTGCAGTGCAAGCGACGACAAAGTCATCTGCCTGCCAAACCAATAAAACGTTCACACCGCATCAGTATATATGAAATTCGTTTCAAAAATAAAAAGAAAAGTACTTCCTTCTGTATAGACACTTGAAGCTGGTATCCTGTCTCCAAATACTGCGTGTGCCCCCTTAACGTTGAATAAAAATTCAATCTAGAAATCGTTACATGACTGCCATCGTAGTCATAAATTGAACTGTTGTGTGAACGGGGCGCACTATTCTCCCACAAAAATGTAGTCGCAGGATATAATACAAAGAAAAAAGTTCGATACCACATAAACCAAGAGTTTCCAAGGCTCGAACTCTGATGCCGTTGCGTTGCCGTCGTTGTCGTCGTCGTCTTCTGATGCCAAAACTAGACACAATTCTTATAGGATAAACAATTTTCGTTTATCTTAGTTTGTGCGTTGCGATAATTTCTTGAAAACGCAAACAGAAAACAAGGCTGATGACTATAAAGCGAAGGCGATGGTTTGCATTTCTGCTCACGTACCGGCGAATCCTTTTGTAATAGTCACACACGGAATAGCACAGGATTCTGTTTGCTTCCTTCCCGCCGACAATTCCATTCGATTTTAGTGTAAGTTCTTCTTGAGTGTGGCATCTGTCTTTGGCAAAAGGAAAAGAAGCTCACGAACCCCAAAAACGAATTATCCTCATCGTGATGTCGTAGAACCTGATCCACCCGCATTTATACAACATCCTGGTATATGAGGGTGCGGCGGACTCGCAAAATTCAGACAAAAGTCCTAAGGCATGTAGCCCAGGTGATGGCGTTAACTATATGATTCAGGATGTTAGGAAGGTAGGGGTGGTAAGAAAAATAATTAAATAATATATGGCGCTGATTGAATAAACTTTATTCGAAATTAGTCTCCAAAAATGGGGGTTCGCTATGACATGTGGGTCTGATTCTGACTCGTACCTACGACTTTTATGTATAGAATCAGCCTTTGGGTAATTAAATACAATTTACAAGGACATGTGCCTGTCTGTCTGTTTGGAGGTATTTCGCTTTTCAAGGAGGTTATCGAAGTACTATGATGATAGAACAGCTTGCCATTTGCGTGAGCTAGTCATGCATGACTGTGAGATGAATAAATTGGTGAGTTGATGAGACCAAGACACCTGGGAATCTGTGCTCTAGTCGCTTTCAATGGTGAGATGACTGGTGGTAGCATTCTTTGTTTTCTAATCTCATGGGTTTACTATAAACATAATAAACGGTGTCTAGTGGCAATCACGTTGAACTGTCTACACGATACTTGATTCCAAAGAAGAATAATTAACGTCCAAATCCATGGGTTTTCCGTTCAGTTTTCTTCTGTAAGCTATAGAACATAAAATACTCATATTTAACAGTGAAGCTTTTTATGATAAAATGAAACGAAGAAGCGACAGGTCGTTGGGCATTAGGTACCTCTGAAGAAACGAAAAAACGGCAGGAAACGGGAGAGGGTATTATGTTGCATCCGGCAGAATGAGACATGCGAAAGAAGTTGCATTTCGAGGGATAATGTCTTTGAGTTCCTCAGAACATCTACCATGGAAGTACATATAGAACAAGCACAGGTCAGCGACTTGTCTTCTGTGAAGATTCGGTTGTAGATTTGATGTGAGTGTAGAGTCTCCAATAAGTCGAACTGCTCGTCTCTGTATGCTGTCAAGTAAGTTAACTGAATGTTTTGGGGCCGAGTTCCATAAATGGGAACAATATTCCAGGACTGGTCTAACCTGTGATTTGTAGAGAAGGAGAAGTTGCTTGGGGCTAAAGTACCTCTTTGCTCTATAAAGGTAGCTCAACTTAGCGGACGCCGATCTTGCGATATAGGACATGTGGTCCTGCCATGTGATTCGAGAATTGACTGTGACTCCTAGAAGGTGCATTGAGTCCTTGGGATGGATTGGATGGTCATCCATTTGGATCTGAGGAACTGTTGATGCATTTTTCCTAGAAAATGTTGTTAGCTGTGTCTTGTGTTTGCATTAAATACAACCAAGTTGTCTTTTCCCCACTTCAAGATTTTGTCCAGATCATCATTTAGAGAACTAATTTGTTCACATCTCTGACTGTGTGATGTAGCCGCATTCACAGGCCCACTGTTCGGGATGGAGGATATAAGAGTGCTGTCATCAGCAAAGCTGTAAATATTATTATTTGTCGATCCAAGTAAAGCGTTGATGTTGAGAAGAAATAGAGTTGGAGAAAGAATAGATCCTCTTAAGCCAAACTCGAATCTACAGCCATTATCGACGAATGGTGCACTTTCATTACCAAAACCAAAAGTCTTTCCGTTCTCGGTATGTGTCATGGCAACCTTCGCTTCTTTGGGATGACCATAATATACGACGTCGCTAAAAAGTCTGCGAATGTCTAGGTTTTCTCAATCGACCCAAGATCTGTCTACAAACACATTAAATCGGCCTAAACTTGAGTATAACTCTCACATCTGATTTGATGTACCAAAAATCACATTGCTGCTACTGGATTGGGACCAAATTTTAGCGTTAAAACTAATTGGAGACACGATTATGGAAATTCTATTAATTCGCTTGAACACCGCATAAATGACACATGTTTCTTACTGTTCTATTGCTTTTTTACCAAACAGTGCTCGAACGAAATCGCCAGTTGCATTCCGCAGTTTCTAGTATTCAACTGCAATATTCGCCAATGCTAGGAATGCCTATCAGTTTAAAATTCAGGCTAATTTCAGCCATACAACGCTAATCTGGAATGCCTGCCTAACCTAACTCTGTCTGTCCTCCTCAGTAGAATTTGCAGACATTTAAACCAGGAATCTCCTATACATGGTGTACATCATACTAACTAACCTCTTTAGCGCGTTCCTGTTATAAAAAAAATTAACGTCAAAATTAAAATAAGAATACTCCTACAGAGGTGTGTGCCCTCCAGTATTAGCACCTTGATTACCTTAGTCTGTTTCATAAAATAAGTCGCCACTTTCCAAAAGGACTTGAAGAACAATTTTCATTTAACTGTGTTTATACATTCACACAATTTAACACCAAGTCTACCTGCACTTTTATACTTCATTCCAGCTTTAAAAATGCCCTCCCATTATGCACTATATGGAAATGAAGCTCAAACTCTGGTCGAACGTCCACACAGCGAATACTAGAACTCCTTGAAGAATGCAGTCACCTTTTCCTTTTCTTAAGAAAACCGCTTCAGAGTATATAACGACTCGTGGTGTGGTCGTCGGGAATTTATTAAAACTTTTTATTCCAGATTTGATTTGTCGCATGACTTTTATTACCATTGCATTTTCGTTTGCCAAAAATGTAGTTTGTGTAATTTTTTTTTTAGTTTCTTGTGGACCACCCGAGGCGCCTTCTTTTAGCCATCAGCCCCCTTAACGATCGACAATTTGCAGTTTTTTTTTTCCATTTCATCGACTGGGACCGACTATTATCCAACTCAGTTGCGTTTTGCTTTTGTTTGGGGGTGTTCAAATGGGGGTGAAGACATTTGGCGCCAATTTGAAGCAATGACAGCGCACCATTTTCATTTGTTGGAATTTTTTTTATTATTCAACAAAAAGGACAAATCTGTGTGAGGGAGACGAGGACTGTATTTGAAAAATGTATATGTCCTTTATATGAGCATGGTTAAAATGGTTTCTCTAATGGACTCTAGCACTAGAGAGGAAAATTTATATACGCTCATGTGATTGCGCTCAATGAGGTTTGGTTAAATCGTATGTAGGTACATGTTTGGTGGCGATGTGGTATGGGTCTATGTTTTTGTTTAAATGTTAGGCGGATATGGTGGTCATGATAATTAAGTATTTAAGCAAATGAAATTTGTTAGCTAAATACAAAGCAGTTCAGTACTGCAAAGTGACATTCTAACGTAGTTACTCCAGGACCATGTAACGGGTAAAAGTTGACAATATGTTTATCTTCGTCTTCGATAAGGTATGTGTGTTAAGTAATGTTACTTATAACTACTTTGAGAGCATGTTATGCACCCAAAAATAACTTGTTGATGTCTGCAGTATCAGTCGGACACATTGTCTATAGTTGCATTACAAGGTGTAGATGTACTTGTACATTACATACATACATTACTTAGCATATACATACCTTAAGTACACACACCTTGTGGATCCAATTTGCATAATACAAGTATTTATAGTCCTGGCGGCTCTACTAAATTAAGAAACTCTATGGTGACAAATCGATGCACACCACCTTTTCATCGATTTTAAGGCCGCCTATGACAGCATTTATAGAGTAGAGCTATACAGAACAATGTCTAGTTTTGGCATCCCTGCCAAACTCGTCTGTTTGTGTGGGATGACGATGGAGAACGCGCGCTGCTCCATCAAGGTCGGTAAAGAACACACCGAGACCTTCGATATCAAAAAAGTATTTAGACAAGGCGATGCGCTGTAATGTGACTTCTTCAACATTGTTCTTGAAAGAAGGCACTATCTTTCAAAAGTCCGTCCGGGAGTCGGACAGAATCCCGAAAAATGTAATCCCGAAAGCCCAAAATCCCGAAAATCCAAAATCCCGAAAGCCCAAAATCCCGAAAATCCAAAATCCCGAAAACCCACAATCCCGAAAAACCAAAATCCCGAAAAGCCACAATCCCGAAAATCCACATTCCGGAAAATCCAAAATTCCGAAAGGCCAAAATCCCGAAAGTGAAACTAAAAATTTTATTGTAGCAACAAAAATATAAGCCAAAGTTATTTAACAAAATAAACAAAATAACAAACTCCAAATAAATAAAACATAACAAAAACAGTAGTCTTATTAACAAAAACATATAAAAAACGATCCATGACAAAACAATATCTAATACAAGTTCATATTGTACGCAATTCCTGTTAGAAAACTTATTTCAGAACGCTCGTTACGTTTCGCGTAAAATTTTGTAATTTTTTTCCTTCGTCACGTAACGTTTTCTTAGTTGTTGCATCTCACCGGCAATTATTTTAGCCAAACATGTCTTCACACGGATTTGCTCTTCACATAAAATAGCAATCAGTTAATATACACCAATGTGTGAATGCCCTGCGAGAACTCTCAGCCGGCGGCAGAGCCGTTGTTGTTCTGTGTCCGCGGCAGATTTTGTTTCAAAAGGTTACAAACCGACCAAAAATTAGGAGAGTATGCTTGACTACCTGCAACCTGCAAGTCCGTAACGTTTTCTTTTTCTACTCACTTTGTATTACGATGTTCACTGGCTAAAGTCTAGTCGGTCAGCAATCACACTATATGAGATCAGCACAACTGAATGAACATTCATTGCAGCGCAACATTACAAAACATTATTACGGTAAATGGAATGGACAAACACTTGTCTATTTTACATTCAAAACAAAATAAAGACAAAAATTTGCGCAAATTTATCATTTTATATAATTTTTCGGGATCTCGTTTTCGGGATTCTTTTTTCAGGATTTTGGCTTTTCGGGATTGTGGGTTTTCGGGATTTTGGTTTTTCGGGATTTTGGGTTTTAGGGATTTTGGATTTTCGAGATTTTGGATTTTCGGGGTTTTGAATTTGCGGGATTTTGGATTTTCGGGATTTTGGTTTTCGGGATCGTGTCCCCAATCCGTCCGTCCATCTACTCGCCTGCGCCGGCGACATTCACATTATCGAGAGAACGCAGCCTGAAGTCATAAGTACTGAGACGGAGGCGGCGAAGATGGTTTTGGCGGTTATTGAGGACAAGACAAAGTATATGCTGTCAACAAGAAAGGACACCCAACACCGACGTCTCGGACAGAATGACAGTATAGACAGATATAACTTTGAGGCGGTTAAGGACTATGTTTACCTAGGCTCCGCTATGAACTCAGACAATGACACCAGCGCTGAGATTAAACGAGGAATAACAATTGCCAATTGCAGTTTCTTTGGGCTAAGAAAGCAACTGAGTAGCAAAGCCCTCCCTCGAACAACTAAGTGACCCTAAGACCTTACCTTAATCATCCCAGTCCTTCTCTACGGCGCAGAAGCATGGACTGCATGGATATGGCTGCTAATACTCTCCGTCGAATTCGAGTCTCATTTTATAGAACCTGAAAGTTCTACACTCACAGAAAATAATTGTAATATTTACAATTTTCTGCGTAAAATTTACAAATTTTAATTTCAACTATAGTCATTACAATTTAATAGTAAATTTCGTTTTTTTTTACTAATTTCAATTGAAAAATCTTAAATTTTATGCATAGGTCCCAACCAACGCCAACTTGGTTGTATCCATTTTGTGAAGAATTTCAATATTTTAAACTGTATCCCGAATTCTTTTGTCTGGAAAGCTTCGATTCTGATGTCACAATGCAGGAAAAGCGGTTCCCCCAAAAAAATATAATCTTGCCAGAAAAAAATTTTAAATTGGCAGCTATATATTTTTTTTTAATTTAGTCAAAGACAATTACAACTATGATGTTCGATATTCGCCACATCTCAATACCTCGCGATACCCCTTCAGTTTAGTTGAAGGGGTATCGCGAGGTATATTATAGTATTTTAAAAAATTAAAGGCCGCAACGCCGATTTTCAAAATTCATCTATGAATATTCGCTTTTACTCAAACTTATGATAATGTTTTCAATAGGTATCTATATCTACGATCGCACCGCGGATATATTTTCAGACAGGTTTTTAATTTTTCAGACGATTTTTAAATTTTTCAGATAATTTTTATATTTTTCAGGCGATTACTATTTGTTTTCAGAAGTTTTAAAAATTGTTTCAGACGTTTGCAACATCTGATTTTCTGATGATTTCTATTTATTTTCAGACGATTTCTATTAAGTTTCAGACGTTTTTTCGATTTTTGCCGACGTTTCCAATTTTTTTTTTTTTTTTTCTGAAAAATACTATTTATTTGTAGACGAAAAAATTGTAGCCCTAGAAATATATCTAATCGAATCCTACCAAGCTATAGCCTTTGGATTTTTTGTATGAAAGGTGCCCAGAAAACGTCTGATACCTATACCCTTGGCTATACATATATAAGAACTCTCTGCCCGAAGAGTTGGTGCTTTTTAATGCCAGAATATATTATAAGCCCTGAAGTCAAATCGCCGCCTTATAAAGAATTTCGCCAAGTTCTTCTCGTTCACTGATGGAAGGTTCAGCTAGATCTCGCTATAAAAAGGGGGAGAGCAACTTCATGATCGGTTCTTACCTGCCTAATAACAGCCTCGCAGGTTTGCTATTAGGGTGTTCTTATATAAGTAGGTAGTTTTCCGGAGGCCAACTTGATCTACTGCTGATACGACAACTATGTCGCATTTACAGGTTGTAATCAATAGGTCCATGTAGAACTCTAAACTAGCTTCCGAAAACCCTTATTTTTGAATGAGGTTTGTAAGTTTTTGAGACGAATGCGACCTACAAATGTGTGCTGAATTCGAACAGCTATTGAAAAGCGTTGTATAATTAAAGTTTTTCCGGTGGTTGAACCTGAGATCATTCGACCAGCACAGATTATTTGATCTTAAATAGTTTTCCCAAAATATACAACAGCTTCCGATTCCGGTGGTATGTATCCCCTGTTCTTCTACATTCTACTGCATATGTAATATATGTTCATATGTGCAGTACCAATAACTTTTTTGGGGAAAACATGGGATTTTTGAAATCTCAAGAATTGCTATAGGTATACATAGATATAAAAGGAAGTGGATTACCTCAAACTCGCAGGCATAACAAACACCCATATACGTGACATGCCATTGAAGGGCATGTGACAATATAAAAAAGTTTTAATGTGGCATTGTATGAAATTCGGTTTACATCTGCACATGTCACACGTGTCAATTCTGCGAATTACCAAAGACGGTCTCTGATTTGATTTGGTTGGAGAGTGACGTAAATATCGCCCTGTCCCTACCTGTCCCCCGCCCGCATATTCGAGATTTTTATTTCGTCGACTGAATTATAAGTAACTGTCTTTGCCAACTAAAGTGACAGGGAAACTTTTTGCAACAAATTAAAAGACATTAAACTTTCCGCATAATCCGTGTGCATGTTTCGGAACTTCGCCCCCCAAAACTGGCTAGGTACTTAAGAGCTTTATTAGTATTACATCACACGGTCATTAGCTTCTCTCTTCAAAGCACCTCTTGTTGGTTGATTAGTACATACAAACAAACACATCTACAAAATAACTTTTTGAAAGGAAAATTTAATATTTCAGCAATTCGACAAGGCAAACTCCGTGTTTGCCCTTGCCCTTATAGATAGGTAGGAGTAAGGAGTCGAAGGACATTGCCTACATTTTATAAAAGTAAACATATAAATCGAAAGCACACACACACTCGGTTATTCTTCCGAATGCCAAGTCAGTTTATCCTCATGTAGTAAGGGTCCATCGTATCCGGGTAGTAATTATTGCCTCCAGAATTTGCAGTGGAAGCGGACGAAGACGACGACGATGATGATGCTGACGATGGCGAGGAAAATGTTCCCTGCAGACGTTGGTAGTGGCGGTATGGGTGATGCGGATGGTCCTGATAATTATTATCGACCAGTGTCATCGTTCGATTTGCATAGGACGAGTAGTACTCTGGCTCGGGGTCAGGTCTCAGGTTGCTATTGCTATATTCAATTTTCGTATTTCCGCCACTAAAGGGAATCTGCTCCTCGGTAATACTGGCGGCACTGGCGACTGGGTCACCTCTGTTCATCGTTAGTACTGGACGAGGCAGAGATTGCGAGATAGTGTACTGTTGCTCCCTGGAATTAATTTCCGCTAATTTACTGACCCTAGTGCGAGCCACACCGGCCGTCATTACCATGACCGTTGGGTTCATCGTTTCCATGTGCTCCTTAAGGCAGCCTTGGAGCATATTGAGGAAAAACATGAACGAGAGTAAAGTGAGAGTAGCGACGGTGGATGAGTCACTGCTTTTTGATTTCCCAATCGAATGACTGAGTCCGGTCGTATCGGCGATTGGAGCATGTGGTCCTGCAGCTGAATGGTAATCATAGCCTGCTGGTGCTGGATGACCATCATTGGGAACACCCGTGTGACCGCTTCACGGCGGAGATGGTGGAGTATGTGAAATATTGTTGGAAAACTTAATAATTTAAATTGACCGGAATTTGAAGTTAATTACCCGTATCCGGAAGGATGGTATCCAGGAGACGAGTGGCCACCGTATACACCACTTGAACTGGCCCCAGTGCCGCCAAGGCGCAGCCCATGGGGAACGGATGCTAGACCAGAAATTGCACCTCGATGGCCGTAGCTGTAAATAGAAATATTGTTTAAAGGGCAAAGTGAAGGTTATAGTGTTAAGGATGTATTTTTTTTTTATACATTAATTTGTACTCGTCATACACACGATTGGGTGGCTCATTTTGCCATAAAGGAGGGAGGTATATATATGCCGGTTTTACTAGGAATCAGGGAGGGACAGATGCTTAAATAATTGAAACTGTTATCCATGCCGCAGTGTGGGCTCAGTGGTTACTGTGCTGAACCATTGAGCGTGAAGTCTTAGGTTCGATCCCCAGAAAAACACAAATACAGTTTTACCACTGCGCCACTTCTCGCGAATATGTGATTCCACTCTAGTACAGCAGTTATCACCAGAATCCGCCACCGTAAATTGGTACATTTTCCAATTCGAATAATCTTCCACCAAGCTGTTCGCAGCGATTCTTCCTTTACCATTCACCGCGACGTCAACCATTTCACACAATACATACATCGCCTGGGATTCTCAGCAGAACTCGCCGGCGGACGAAATCTTCTTCTCGAAGCCAACGAAATGCGAATCGCGGAAGTTTGCGATTAAGTTAAAACGAACTTTTAAACGAAAAATAAAACCGAATCCTTTGACTCTTAAGATATCAGTTCGGAATGGTTTTTTTATCACTTCGATTTGAATATCAATTCCTTACAACAAAATCACTTACTGCGGATTTACGAGCAAGTGTCCATAGGGCGACTGATGACTAATCCCACCAGGAATCATGTCCACGTACGTCACTGTTGGTGAATGCTTATGCAACTGAATTCCGTGGTAATTGCCCGACTTGATCTAATTCAAAACAAAACTTTACATATGAGCAAAAATTTGGTCCTAAGTCCATCTCACCAATCGAACAGCCTGTAGGACGTCCGAAAGTTTCATTACTCCTATACACCACTCACTCTCAAATATTATAAATTTTCAACCGCAAATTGCTTTTGTCGCAAAGTGTGATATTAAGCGATGATCAGACGAGACCATGCATTGTCATAACCCTAGCTGACACTGACTGAGACTGACTAATGCATCGCTATATTTCCCAGAGATGACAACTTGTGGTTCCGGCCATCTGCTTTTGCCGGTATTACAGAAAATTGGGAACACAAATTGCATACCTGGATAAACAGAGGAGTGACAAAAGCTTCTCCCAGTACGGCTATACCATTCGCGTGTTGACATCGTTGGAAATTCATTAAACAACGATGTTCGGGATTATTGTCCCACCAGAGCGAGTAATTGCATTAATTAACACCATGTCAGTATATGGCTAGATGATAATCCAAAAAGAGGTAGATTGCGATTCTGGGCGAAAGCGGATGATAGTGTTCTAATGGCGAAATAGAGTCCCGTAAATGGATTGTTGTGGTATCTGTCATACATGTAACCGCAGTATTTAGAGTGGAATTTGTTTTGACAGTAAAATGATGTCAAGTGCTTTCTATGAGTTTGAGTATGTAGGTAGGCATCGTTTGTATCTAATGCTTCCAATCCAAATAATATGTATCTATACATATTTTTTTGTTTTTCTTGCACTCGCTGTTGAATGAAAGGAATATGGTATTGTCTGCATACTCTTCTCACGTCAAGTATGATGGTTTAATGGAAACCAAATAAATTGAGCATACGCATACCTGATGTTTATATGTATAATAGGTATGTAAAGTGGATCGGTTATGCATAACGCTCGTATCTATCCTCTTTTTTAGGGGATTATCCCTTTTTTCGAAGTCAAAGAAACTATCCCCTGAAAATTTCCAAAATCCCTTTTTCATCCTATAAACTCCTCTTTTCACCATTGCAGATTTCCGGTGGAAATATTCAAACATCTGCAAGCCGAAAATAGTGAGCACAACGAAATTGCTATGTTGGTGGAATGAATACATTTTGTGTTTGCCGGGAACAACAGTATTGGTGGAACGAGTCTTTTCTACAATGACCCAGACTTGGACCAATAAAACACTCGATTGCAAATCAAAACGTTAAAAGCAATTCTCATAGTAAAATGTAATATTCAGTACTCAACACAAGCATTGAATTCTACAAATTTCTGAAAACGAAGCCTGAATTGCTTCGTTCAATCGCTGCAGAAAACAAATATAAGAAGAAAACCAAAAGTGGAGATATTATTGCTATCGAAAACGATTCAGATGCGAATGACGACGACACGGCGAGGGATCATGACGTAATATCGAATGACAAAAATCTCGAAGGCTAAAAATCTCGAAAAGTTTTTTTTTTAATCTCGAATGCAAAAATTTCGAATGTACAAAAATCTCGAAAAAATCTCGAAAATAAAAAGTAAATTCGAGATTTTTTTTATTTTTGCACCCACCCCATTTCCAAACAGTAAACCCAGGCAGGGGAGTTGCAGGGGGGCGATTTCAAAATTTTCAGAATTGAGGCAGTGTGAACTGTGAAATTGTGATTTCGAAAATATTTCGGAGTTTCCGAATCGCTCGAAATGCAGAACACTGAAAACGAATTCACTCGATTTGCAATTTCGATTTCACTCGATTTCTGGAACCTAGCTGACTATTCTTGAATTTCATCAACTTCAGTGCAAAAACAAGTTAAAAACTTATCCCCTATATCCTCTTTTTTAAATTGCGATATCCCTTGAAATCTCAAAATTTCGGGCATTTATCCCCTTTTCTGTCCGCAAAAAGATACGAGCGTTAGTTATGCATCGATTTCGTGGATCATTGGTTTAGTAACTGCTGCGACCAAATAATTTGTTTCTTTTGCACTGCATGTGTGTATTAGGATTAGTGTAGAAACCTAATTTTCAAACTAGCGACTTATGGGGTTGTATGCAAAAATGGTTATTGAAAAGAGGAATCATTTATTACTTTTCATTTATCTTCTATATAATTTGTTCTGTAATTAAACTTTTGTTAAATAAATAGAACTCATAAAATTATATGGAGTTTTTATACCTATATTAAAATTAGCAACTCTTTTGTAGCAACTGTAATATTTCTTTTGCGGTTTTGTTCACCACTATTTTGTTTTTTAAAACTTCAAATTCGCCACGATTATGTCATAAATGACGTTTGATATTAGAAAATTAATTAAATAAAAAACTAAAATAGCAAACAAAGCATTTGCAAAAAATATACCTACAATTTACAAATTTCTATGTTAACCTTCATTTTCCAGGTAGGTATTTGGAAAACGTTTTTATTCGCGAATCTTTTCTTTGTGAATTTGTTTTTGTTTGTGTACATATTCGTGTTTTTTTTTATTGTTCTGAGCTACCTATATTTTCCAAATATCAATGATGATATGATATATGAATGCTTAAAAAAAAATCCCACTTAAATACGACAGAGAGCTTTGATATCGATCTCTTATCCATTGAGCTAGAGATGTTGAGAAATAATTATTTTTTTGCATATGAAACTGAGTCGGAGTACCGGCTTGCACAATCGATCTCACATGTGAGTTCAAGCTCGTCAGCTCTGGCTTTGAGATCGTGCTCATCTTTTTGCATATATACTACCCTAGTCCATAGTCATTTTAGCATAAAAAATGGGTAAATCTGGGAATGAGAGATAAGCTGAATTTTGGTATATACCTACTTTAATTTTGGCGTTCTAAATGTTCTCTCAAAAGTCTCATAAAATCTCGAGTCTGCGTCGTAAGTTATTCGAGGTCAAAGGTCAACGAAATCAGTTTTTCGCGATTATCTCAGTTTCTGTTGCTGATATTAACATCTACTACAAAATTGTAGAGCATAAAATTTGCAACAAATTTCATTTTGTTCATGCGCTCAATCGTTTTTGAGATAGAGGGCGGTGAGCGTGCAGCGTTCAGCCATACGTGATAGATTTTACTTTACTGCCCATTGAAAAAAAAAACAATTTTTTTTTGTTTAATCTGATTGATTTTATAGCACTGAGTTCAAATCTGCAAACAAAAATTGGCGATCTCTTACCGTTTGGATGTGGCACGCCCACACCTGCAAACCGAAACCGTCCATAAGAATGTATTCCCAACGAGCGGGCAGCCGGTACCGGTTAGCCGGCTGCCGGGTATGTGTGAAATGGGCCTAAGGCTACGTCCATAGTGAAACCAGCTTCTCGCTTTCTCACCCTAGAAAGCTGGTTACCGGCGTCAACAAGAATTAAAAATGCATTCCGGTAAAAGCTGGTAAGCGAGAAGCTGGTTCACTATGGACGTAGCCTAAGGCTGTCTCCACCGGCCACCTTACCCAAGAGTCTGACAAACATCCTATAGTCAATCTGTCCTAAGAACGCTACCCAATTCTGTCGTTCAAATGCATTATCCAGCTATAGCAGATACCAATATGTATTTCTGTCTTCTGAAATTACAAAATTGAAGACACATTGTTCCTTTATACTTTTAAGTCTTATGAACTTTTACGCATTTTTACTCACTGTCGTCCCTTAAATCCTTAATTTGAAAAATTCGTAAATGAGAGCGGCTCCGAGAGAGCAAGTAGGGCCCCTAGCCCTACACGCCTCCACGGAGAATCTTACTGGTTTTTAGTTTTTACTGCAACATTATTATTGCATTTGTCTTTTGATTTCCTGCGATATGCGAAACAAATCTATTATCTATTATAATATTAAAAGCCGACCCGATTTCTTGTGATAGTCATTTACCCTACTTAAAGAATACAAAATCCATTTTTCTTTTTACCAAATTGAAGCTTACCACTCATAGATGTGTTATGAAGAATAATTATTTGAAAAAAACATTTGTAAAATAGGTAAATTAATATTTTTAAATTGCATTGGTTACAACAACAACAAACAAAGAAAATTAATATTTCCCCTTCGCTCAGTCGAAATTCTACTTTTTGCGATCGTGCGACAGGACAAACAAAAACAAAAACACATCGTCATACGTGGGGGTGGTGTGCCTGTGTACCTCATTCGAAAAGGGTTGATTTGTTTTCTCAGTGAGTGCTATGATCAGCAGGAGCAGCTGTATGTATGTACATAGTGGTCGTATGTCCAATGCAGGATGGGGTGCGTGCTGCAGTATAGATAGGGTAGGTATATTAATAATCTTCATAAGAGAAGAGACGTACAAACCAGGTAACAGGGTAAGGTTGGGTTGTGGTAGTTGTTTGGATTTCATATGAAGAGGGAAACAAAGGAAATGAGAAGCAGTATTGTATGAACAAGTACCATGGTCATGGAAAGGGAGGGCGGTGCAGAGGGTGCACATTATATTTGTTGTCTTTCATTCTCCATTGGCGTAGGTATATGGCCATCCGATACTTTTTAAGAAGTTTCACTTCTTTTACGCGTACCGACTTGCACGGTCCCTGGATGGTTTAACTTTAGATTCACAATTGGACCCGGTAGGTGGCGCTGCAATCGGGTTCCAGGAATTTTATTTATTTCTTTCTAAACGCCTGGACCGATTTTGCTGAAATTTGGTGTGTGTGTTTGAGGGGATCCCTGGATGGTTAAGGACTCGGTAGGTGGCGCTACAATCGAGTTCCAGGAATTTTATTTATTTCCTTCTAAACGCCTGGACCGATTTTTCTGAAGTTTGGTGTGTGTGTTTGAGGGGATCCCTGGATGGTTAAGGACTCGGTAGGTGGCGCTGCAATCGAGTTCCAGGAATTTTATTTATTCCCTTCTAAACACCTGGACCGATTTTGCTGCAATTTGGTGTGTGTATTTGAGGGGATCCGTGGATGGTTAAGGACCCGGTAGATGGCGCAGCAATTTTATTTATTTCCTCTTTAAATGGATGGTTTATAGTGGGTCAAAACAATACAAACCAAAACAAAGCAAAACAAAACACAGTTGTTGTGAAGTTTTACCTCAGTAGAGTGCTTATGTACATAATGAAGGTGAAGCACATACTCATTTTTTTTTGTCGTTCTGCATGCATGTTGCTTTGTGTTTAAATGTATGGTGGTCGAATTTCGACCACTGGGTGAGCCTAGTTGGTATAAAAATGGTATCAGAAGGCGGGAAAATAAAGTAGCTTTTTTTTGTTCTCGAATGCTTCTAGTTCAGTTAGTAGAAACTCTTCCACATACTTAAATTTATCCTCATATGCAATTTATAGAAAAACAAAATGCATCTGTCATTTTTCATTATTACCAGTGTTCCCAGATTGGTGGTTTTTCCAACCAAAATGGGTGGAAATCAACGCTATGGTGGGAAGAATGGGGGGAAAAAATGATGGTGGGATTTATGGGGGGAAAATATTTCAAACTTTTTTTTTATGGAGGGAAAAAATTCGCGAATTTACTTGATATAACAAGACAAATTCTCTATATCTATTTGGCATCAATACAAATCAAAAGAGATAAGTGGGAAAATAAAGAGAAAATGTCTATGCTAAAAACGCATTAAAGATTAAAAACATGTGGAACAGTGGAATATTGGTGTGCGCGCTGTGCGGTGCGGGGCGGGCAGCAAAGTTTAGTTTAATTTTTAGTAGGTAGACAGACATTAACAACGAGGGAAAGGAAAATGTTTTAAAAGAGAAAAATAAAACTACTGTTTTTGGGATACTTTATTTTAGTACTAGGGACATTTCTTATGATGAAATTAGGGTGTTGCCAACAATTTGTAAATTACAATTATTGTGTCTTTTGAATTTCGTGTCAAGATTGAACTGTCAACATTCAACTATAATGTAATTCAGACCAAAGTGTTTGTTAACCAAAAGTTGTTGTTCTCTCAAACAACACCTCAATCTTTTTGACGATGTTGACTCATATTTTGTTTTGCCTAAATTGATGCTTTGGACGACGTTTATTTTCAGTAGAACAACGCCCCATGCTACAAAGTTTGGTGAAAAAATTACTCTTTCGTGACAAATTTCCTGATCGTGGGATTTTTTAAATGGAAACTTCATCAAGAGAATAACTTTACCTACAAATAGCGCAAGACGGACATTTGGCAGATATTGCATGACCAACATTAAGATAGTCATTATGTATTAATTGCCTTGTTATGTTCATGTAATTTACATAAACGAAACCTAATATTATTTTGAGTAGGTACATCATGAAAATATTTTTTTTAGCAGCGTAAATGATACCTATTACGCGTAACAGATATCACCAGATAAAACCACCATTTATTATTTATAAATCCTCTATAATGATTTATATAAATCGTTCAACACTTTCGACTTAAAAAAAAATTAGACTAATCTACTGCAAAAAATACTTTGCAAATATGAACCACTAAAGACTGCTAAATTTTGCACAAGCAGCGGAATGGGAAACTACGTCACAATCATATCGTAAATCGACATGGTAAATTGTTTCGTCCGATTCCATAATTGTGGATAACCCTTTAACTATTTTAGAACTTCTTATCAGACCTCAAGTGTACAGTACGAAACGAATCTTAATTTGTAAATAATAAATAACCACCTGTCAAAACAGGCACAAGCACAGCCTTAAATTGATTAAGCAGAAATTAATTAATTCCTCATAATAAAAACGAACAAATTACCAATCTTCACAAAAAATGTTTTCCTTAGGACCTTTGTTCTTAAGGTTAAGACTTATTTTTAGTCGGCCGAGTTGAAAAATGAGAAGTAGGTAAGTATTCGTTCCATTTTCTTACTTAACATAAAATCATTTTAATCATCATTTAAAATCTTGATGGCTTCGTTAATCGTCAAAATTGTCGCATTTGGGGTTCAGAAAAAGGAGTAATTGTTGAGAAACAAATGCATCCATAACGCGTGACTGGTTGATGCGTATTTTGGGCTGGAGGCATTATCAGTGTATTCTTCTTCGAAAATGTGATGTGACCAACATGTAGTTTCAACAAGACGGTGCCACTGCCACATGCCATACATTACATAGCCAGAGAAACAATTCAATTACTGCATGAGTCATTTCCCAATCGTGTAATTAGTCAAATTTGCCATCCAGATCTTGCGATTTAACGCCATTGGACTTTTTTCTGTGGGGTTTTTTGAAGTCAAAGGTCTATGCAAACAATCCCACGACCACCAACGCTTTGAAAGAGGAAATTGGGAGGTGTATTAATGAAATTCATCCACATTTATGGGAAATGATCATAGACATTTTCAATAAAAGAGTACGTACTTGCCAGCAAAGCCGTGGCAACCATTTATCCGATGTGGGATCCCATACAAAACCCCAATCTGTATACTCTATTAATCAATAAAAAATGTTAGCTCTCTAATTAAAAATCTGTATTTTCTATCAAAATTATATTTTGCGTGAATTATGGGACACTCTTCATCATCATCATCATCATCATCATTTTCAAATGGTCCGCTTGACCTTTAAGTGGGTCGCGGGTGTACGTTGCTCAAGTGGACCCTCCATAGCTCTCGATCCTCCGCCATCGACTCCAAATCATCAAGGGCAATCCCCATACGGGTAGAGGAGAGATTATGAACTTGATCTAACCATCTCATCCTATAGGTCTGCATAAAGTTTCTTTACGAACCAATATTGCTGGTAGTGGCAGAAGCTAATAATGAAGACCTTCTCAACATCGTCCAAACACATCCAACGATATATGATACCAGTCGATTTGACTTCAGAGTTCAGACTTCGAAAAAGAAGCAAGAAATATTTATGCAAATCGCACAGCATTTTCCCGGCATCAATGCAATTCAAGTAGGTACCTATAGGAAAGAGGTATATTGCTCTGAAGGAAAGTTGAAAAGGGAAAAAACGAAAGACCCTCGCACAAGATCTGGAGCTGGAACAAGTAGTTGCACATCGTGGTACCTTCTGTCGAAAATGGATTTTTTGAGACGTATATGATGAATACTCCCCAAACTGTAAGTCCTGACCTTCGTCAGAGAGCATCTGAGCGGTCAAATATTATGCACTCGTAGGGATCGACTTTAGCAGCAACATCGAATGACATCGATACTAACTCCTTTTCTTTCGGCAACAAATCTTTACGAAAACTTGGCCATAATCACATGACACCCTGAACCTGAATGTGGAAGAAGTCCTTGTACTAGCACAAGAAATACACCAAAATCGATCAAAAAATAAGGAGGATTGGTGAGTGTACTTCACAGGTTGTCGAGCAAACTCAACTGCGGAACGTACCAGAGCATTTGGTAGAATTAAGTCAGTAAAAATGTAGCAGTAAAATAAAGAACATCGTTAGTTACTTTTGTTACATTGCTTTTTTCATGCGGCCGCTCGTAAAATAAGATAAATAATTTTGGGTAAATGGTAACATATTATAATCTGTCTTTATCTGCTCAAAATAACGCACTATCTCCGTAGAATGATAATGTAAGCGAACTTGGACGCACGCTTAAAAAACGAATTTGGCAACAACGAAACAACACCTTTTGACAGATGACCTAAGTGCCATCGTGCACGTTTTTCTTTCTTTCTTTTTTAACCTTATCATAATGGCGGCAAGACAAGCTTATAATTGTATTTAGTATAAAAGATTAAAATATTAGACAAAAAAACGCATATTTATTACAAATTTATGTAAAAAACAATTAAAAAGGAAAAGAAAAAGCATAAAAACTAACAAGCAAGAACAAAAAAACTAACAAGCATAATTATTGTATCAAACTAAACGTAAGTAAAATGTAAAAATCAAATATAAAATTGAAGTAATAAAATATCCCTCAACAGGAAAATTTAAGAGCCTGCAGAAGCAGCTCTGTAAATTTTGAAACAAAGGATTTTTAAAATAATAACTCAACAGATAACGAGCTGACGATCTATGTATTTAAGAAATAGGTCGCTGAAATTTTCGGACGACATTATGTGGGGTGTAGAAAATAAATGCCCTAACAGTTAAGAAATTAAGTTCAAAATCAAACGTTTATACTTAGTGTATTGGTCTAGATTTTGACGCACCATCTTGAAGACTATGCAAACAAAAAAACGTTAATACTTGTGAATAGAATCGAAGACCGGAATCAGAATACAAGACTTCTTCTTGCAGGATGGGTCAATTCTATACCCATTTCGGAAATGTGTCGTGCCCGGGCGCCAGTTATGCTTGTTCCGCCGCTGGAGTCGGCCGAGGTCAGTGCGTTTGCACAGCTACTTTTCTTCGAAATAAAAACAATTGTCGAAATTCATAAGTATAAACTCCCAAAAGAACATAATTTACGTTATGCTACTGCTCTAAAACTTCAATTGGATTACTTACGGACAAATGAATTCTTATAAAAAAAAAATACCCTCGTAAATCAAACCTCGCCATTCAAAACATGAGACCCTGTCTCTATATACTCTCGACAGGGTATGGAATTTAATTGCAAAGTTACGGTGTGGACACTTCATTTACAAAAAGAAAAAAAAACTCCAAAGACCAGAGAAAAATACAGACTGTTATCGTGTAGTGTCATCGTAAATTCCGGATCAGCTCACTAGGGGTGAATTGTTTTTGATTTCCTCTCAAAAGGAATTTTCTATTATTCTCCCAGTGTCCGATATGACCCGTATCTAGATGGGAAAAACTTAGTGGGTCCTCGTCGTCATCATCACTCTGTTGTCTCCGACAAACACGCACATCTCACATTTATCTGGACTTTGCATTTATCTACACTCACATCACTTCTCCGATGAAGCTCAGATTAGATTCTCCCCCTTGATAGTAGTTGGCACAGATATATTTTTGGGCATACAATTCCATTAGAATTCCTTTTGAAAATGCTCTCCAAAATCTACAAGGACGCACTCAATTCCATGGTTCACCTGTCTAAGTGAAAATGCTGAACAACTCCATGGCAAGCAATAGAGAACCTACTCCAACATGAACATCCTTATAAAACCACGAACCAGGGCTCAGGAGGATGACGACAATGATCAACGTGTATGTCAACGCAAAATTGCTCAACGAACATTCCTCTGGCTATTGCGGCCACTGCCTTATCGCACTGATGTGGTAGATTAGGTGAAAGGTTCCTTCAAAAAGCCAATCCCAGAATTTCGCCATCAAACAATGCGAAGATATCACTTGGACGGTAAGTTAATGCTGTCTGACTTTTATCCAGGTGGTGGTATAGTGAGTGGGTGGGTAGCTGAAGCCATTTCAGGTTGATGTAGGAACATTGTTTGCTTAATTGTGAATGATGTTGGTTCGGTTATAAACGATGTGATGGGTTAGAGTGTAGAGGGCATTCATCAGTTTGTGTGGCCCCATAAACTTTGAAATGGGTTAAAAATTGGGACAGGAAATGAATTCAAGTGCTAGCTCTAGGGCGACCGCACATTTGGAATACTCAAACAGGATGTGAAAAAGGACTTCTATTTGGTGCTAACGCAACCTACTCGGTATATCTGATGGTATTTGAGTGTTGGGATATAGAAGAAAGGTAACTTTCCAGATACAGTTGATTCAAGGGTTCTTTTAAACATTTCAAATTAGTCCTTGTATGAGGCGGAAATGACTGTGGAATGATGCCTTTTCTATTTTTATTTTTTTTTTTTTTGTGGTTTGGTGATGGATGGAGGAGTATGCTGCTCCTGATGAGTGAATGTGCGTAAATGTTTGCGGTTAGAGACTATACCAACTGAGCTCCTTTTCGTATTTTGTGGCATTTGTTGTCTTTCCAGCGAGCTCGATCATAAGGGGAGCAGAGGTTACATTTAAACAATCAAATATAACCTCTGCTTTTCTATAGGGGTAAAAATGTTTTGAATAGAAAACTGATTGTTTGAGATTGTGAAAGATTATTGGCGTAAATGACTAGCTAAGGTTTTAGGCTACGCAAAGCGTTTTAAGAGAACTAAATGTAGATGATTTTTCCTCAATTTTCCTATTAGCCGTATTTTATTATGCCCGTGATCTGAACCAGATCACAAATTAGCACTAATTCGCAACAACAACACGTGATCCAACTTTCTATCTGGATCATTTTTCATGATCCAAATAGATAGTATGATAGTATACTTCTAGGCGAATAATTTTATTCGTGTATACAAATAAAGTGGCTTACAAAATATTGACAACCCAATAACCAATCAAACCACTCCGTTTCTCGCATAAAATTTGTAAGCCACTGTCAAATGTCAAAATGATCCTGGTTTGTTTTATTATGCTGATCTGATCCGGTTCAGATCATGGGCATAATAAAACACGGCTATTGTTAGTACTTCATGATATGCGAACTAGGCTAAGCCCCATTTCAAACAAAGTGCCTTGAACCTGCACCATCCACTTTAGCCCACCGTGATGGAATATTTTGCATACGTTTTTACACAATTATTACAATTTCTGACAGTTAGCCACAATTTTATTACACTTGCCAAACCCGAGGTATTGCGTGATGATGTAGTAGGTTTTATTTGAACCTACACCTATGTACACCACCACCGGCATAGCGACATATCTCCGCCCGGTACACTTTTCGAGCGGAATTATGTCGCTTTTTTCTGTCGGAGTTATGTTGTCGTTTTGAAATTTAAAACGACATACTCCACCGAACTAAGAACATTTACAGCCTTATTCATAACACTTCATTAAATCTGAATTAGAGCTAATGTTGGTTTAATTGCAGAAAACGTTATTCATAAACTTTTTTCAAAGTTAATTTCCATTTAATCAAGTGTCAAAAAATTAAATGCCGACATCGGCATTCAGGAGCAAATTAACTCTGAATTAAATTGTTCATTGACTCAAATCATGGCATATAATAATTATTATGTCATTATTTCATTACCAAATATCGTATATATAATTGATTTGTGCATTAGCACAGCAAAAAACAGTGTTTTCCGAATTTAAAAAACAAATTTCCGTAAAAACAAATCTCATGCCAACTGCGTAATACAATTTGGTTAAATCATCATGGCGTTCTTATCTCATGCACGCAACATTCCAGAGAAAAATGTCAGAATTTATCGAATATTTCCACCAATTGCATACTTTTATATGAAATGCTGGTATACTTTTAGGCTTATTGCCTTAATTCATTGATTATTATTCATTAGATTCTTTTAATTTGTTAATTATCAGTGTCTCAGCTAATTCATGTCAATTGCGAAAATGTTATTTTAATTAAGACTTAAAAAATGCATATTCATAAAGAATTTTTGATTGTATACCAGCTAATCAATGAATTAAGGCAATAAGCCTAAAAGTATACCAGCATTTCATATAAAAGTATGCAATTGGTAGAAATATTTGATAAATTCTGACATTTTTCTCTGGAATGTTGTGTGCATGATTTATGGTGGCTTTACATTACCACGCAGTCCTATCACGCAAAATTAAAGAGATGCTAAATACTAAATAGTCTATAGACAGTAAGGGACAGCAACACCTAACATGCAAAAATACGTGACACGTATTTTGGTCGGCCATCTTGTTTACGTGATATGTATTATGGGAAAGATGTGCATGTTGATATTTTTATAGCGATGGCCTATGGAATTTATCGTTCCTATAAAACAAAATGAACACTGCTATCATATGTTTATACGATGCCATAATATCAAATGTTTGAGATTCCTCTGGTTCACATCATCGCGCTCGCGATCGCTCTCAAAAATGGAAAACAATTTTGATGGTAATTTAACATTTTGTTTATTAACTAGTGGAAAATGTATTGCAAATAAAATTTTCAGATGAAAATTGGTGTCCAAATGCCGAATACCTTGACGATACAGATGAGATCGTCCTTGAGATTTTCAATGCTCATTTGAGAGCTTAGATGCCGGTAAGTACCAGTCGTAACTTTGTTATTTTGATAACAAACTACGAATTATTGTAATTTGTATATATGTACTGATTTAATTGTTTATACATTGTAGATGATCCAGCCACAAATGCATCCACTTCAACTAATAAAGAAAAACATGGCGAAAAACATTTCCCTGAAGAAGCTGTAGATGTGTTAAATTAAGGGAATAAGTCGGGAGCAATCTAGTTTACTTACTTATCAAAAAGTTTTTGGTATCCCTGAGTTTGTGTTAATGCATGCTATAAGACTGCATTCAAATTTTAATTATTAAGCATATAATTTAGAATTTTGTAGTACCAAAGGCATAATTAGCTCGGTATTTTCTCGAACTGCAGCTGGCATGGTAGCCGAAGACTTGGTCAAGAAGGGAATGTTTGAGGATGCCATTAAGATGTTCGATATCGCTGGGGTAACTTCTATCACGAAAAGAAATATCACCTCGCACTGGAAGTTTTGGCCAATACAAATCGTGTGCCAATGTCCATGAATGATTTGGAGGATCCTATAAATAACTTTAAGCGCATTGGAGGCGAGATCTGTAAGGTTTATCCCGACATTCTTTTGGCAACAATGGACATTTTGTACATTCAGTACAAGAGTGTTCGTGGCAAGGAAGGTAGCGGCTTTATAGACATCAGTAAAGATAGGGTAAGTTCCTTAAAAATTATGCAGCTAGATTGCTAGATTACTATGCTTTTTCTTCTAGCAACTGGCACATTTGGGAGAAAAGGCTGAAGCACTGACAAACATAGCAGTCACAGTTCCATACCGTATGCCAGGCGATACAAATAATCTTCTTGTGCAAACGGAAATTTTAATGCATTAATAATTGGTTTTTTGTACTTTATTTTCTATTTAATAAATTAATTATGTGAAGCTTAAATATTTGCTAAAAGATAATAAATATATCAATATCGTTGCCTTTATTAAATTAATTTTTCACTTTTAATTTAATATGTACCACAACAAAACCGATGAAAAAAAATTGATTGTTTACATCTGAGCTGTCAAATCTCCATAAAAAAGTTATAGCAGCCTAGATTCAACTGTTAGGCTTGTGGTCTCACTCCTACACATCATTAGCCTTGACTGTGGAAAAAACGGATCTCTCTCTCTAAAGTCATGCAAAATTGCGTGGCGTGATAATGTAAAGCCAGCATTAAGCAAATTGTATTACGTAGTTGGCATGAGATTTTTTTTGTCGGAAATTTGTTATTTAAATTCAGAAAACACTGATTTTTGTTGTGCTAATGCACAAAACAATTATATGTACGATATTTGGTAATAAAAAAATAACATATGTAATAATTATTATATGCCATGATTTGAGTCAATGAACAACTTAATTCAGAGTTAATTTGCTCCTGAATGCCGATGTTATAATCTATACTCTACTATTATATAAAGACGTAACTGATAAAATTATGTTCGCAGTGTTCTCAGAAACTACTGAACGGATTTTGATGAAACCTTCACTAAAATATTATTTAAACAACTCTGCGTGCAGTAGGCTATATATAATTGCGCTTTAATCCTAGAGAAAAAAACAAATTTCCTTTTGTACGCTATACATATGCCATTCCATTCCATTTATTTTGACTTTGCTTCATTCAACTTGCCATAATATTCATAAATCTCAATCAATACAAAAAAGCGTTTAACTGTTTTTTAGGCAATTCTTCCCCGAGTATTTTTAGCTATCATTCATCTTTCTACTCCATCCAGAAGCTGAGAAACAATAAATTAAACATCAGATCTTAGTTGATCAAATGCGAAATCAATGCTAAAGCAATAATTTTCTGTTGTTGCTCTGCTTTGGGGTGGTGGGCGTAAATCGCAAGCATGATCATGATTTGATATGGCTTATGTGCGAAGTGCGAGTAGGCTGTGCCAGTGGTACCATTTTAGCATTTTTTATGCTAGATCTAGCATATTTAAACCTTAAATTGCATATTAGTATAAATAAAGTATGCTATATGCAATCTAGCATATTTTCAACATTCAACATAAAAAAAAATCAAAAACTTTCAGCCGTATTTATAAACGTGTCGTAGAGCCTGCTTAACTTTACGCACCCTCTAAAATGCCTTTACGCAGGAAAACGTTATTTATAAACATTTTTCGAATTTAAGCAACGTAGTTTTAAGGCTGCGTAACTTAAACACAAAAATTTGCGTTTAGAGAATGCGTAGAGCTTGCGTTATTGTTTTTTCTTTGGAAATGTCATATTCTTGGTATGGGATCGTAAATAGAGTGATCACAAAAATTTGCAAATAAACGTATACGTTCATTTATTTCCTATACCTATGTGTTCACTGCTTTTAATAGTTTTCGGGTTGTAGCCTGGAAAATCGAATTATATTTTCTATTTGAAAAGAATGAAAATGCTTAAATGAAAATCGTGTTCAATCATTGGAGCAATTTGTTTTATTCGTGCTGGTGATGTGATTCTTTTTGTTCTGATACGCATATCCTTTAGAAATTTTCATTTCAGCTCTAATTTATTGGTGTTCCTCGTCTGTGATTTGTGTGTTTGCCATGGAAAAATTGTTTACAAAGTACCTAATGATACCTATTGTTTTCTTCTTCTTTTTATCTTCATAAGGCCAGGATGAGCAACATAGCGCTGAGTTACTTGCAGGCACGGATTTTCAAAGCAAAATTTGCATTAAAATATTTTTGTTTACACAAAAAATCTGTCAGAAAACAGCTGCTGATGTCGGTTTGAATAGAAGAAAGTACTAGTTTTTTGTATTTTCTGTAATAGTTTCTCGTATATTTCTCCTTATCTGGACACCAACCCTGTTTAGTAATTCAAGAGTGGAAAAATGTTTATAAATAACAATTTCAGCAAAGTAGCGTAGAGGTTGCGTAAATCCTTACGCGATGTTTAACTAAACAAGCTCTCAGAGGCATTTTAAGGAAATCTAATAAATACGGCTGTTTATGTTTATATACCCATCATGAACATATTCGTGGTATATGCATCCATCAACATTTTCTGTATTTGGCATTACTGAATAATATGTGAATGACAATAATTCAATTGAATGAAATCAAAGCATCTCAATTGTATCTAGAGGTCTATTCATTTACTTTTGCAGTAAAAATGGAAAAGACTCTCAAAATTACGGTGCTGTGCTGGGGTTGAATTATTCTCTCACAGTGAGAGAAATTTACGAAAAAGTTACGGAACGCTTTTATAGTACCTAAACTATATGCAAAATAACAGATGCATTTTCTTTTCCATAAATTACAGTCTACGATGTGACGTTTTTGTTTTTCAATTATTGGTGATGATCTTTAGTTCCTTAAGGGCTACAGACCACTACAACAATAATTAATAATTGCAGTAGTAAAAAATTAGGTAGGTATTTCATTTATTACCAATATTAGCTGAATCATCCAGGGATGAAATTTATTCGGTAATAATAGGCGTATTTTTTTGGGAAGTGAGTATAACAAAACCAAAAGTGAGTATAACAGTTTTGCATGTAAAACCAAAAGTGAGTATAACAAAACCAAAAGTGAGTATACCAGTTTTGCATGTAAATGTAAAAGTGAGCTAGCTATAGATTCCCAAAAAATACGCCTATTGTTAGGTACTACAAGAAAATTGTTGAATAAACAATAAAGACTCGGCAAAATATCAGTACAATGACGAAGACGGGGAAGATGATGACCTTAAGCCCGTATGACACAGAGAAAAATATAGAGTCATATACGGACTTTAGTTTTAGTTCTGTATCTACCTAATTGACGTGCTTTTGAATAACTAAATGTAAATTTCATTACAAAATACTGAATTCCCTTTTTGTTCCTTATTATAGATAGACATCATGTTGTGTTTATATTTATTCCTTTTTTTTTGTAATAAAAAAGTTGTTTTTAAACGTTAGCATATTTTGCTTAATTCCTCCATACAATTTAGCATATTTTTTTCTTAATTTGGCATATTCTCTTAGAAAATTTCTGGCAACACTGGGCTGTGCGGTGCATAGCGCTTGGTAGAAAGAATGAGAGGTAGGTACCTACATTCAGTGGTGCCATTTTAGCATTTTTTATGCTAGATCTAGCATATTTAAACCTTAAATTGCATATTAGTATAAATGTAATATGCTATATGCAATCTAGCATATTTTCAACATTCCACATAAAAAAAATCAAAAACTTTATGTTTATACCCATCATGAACATATTCGTGGTATATGCATCCATCAAAATTTTCTGTATTTGGCATTACTGAATATGTGAATGACAATTATTCAATTGAATGAAATCAAAGCTTCTCAATAGTACCTATAGGTCCAAGAATTATAGAAAAAGAGATTGCGCGGTCCGGGTTTCAATTTTCGTTCGTTCTGCGCATCTACGTCACGCGTGATGAACAATTTGACAGCTCAGTTTATTTTAGCTGTAGAAATCTCGGGTGCGATTCTAGTTTCTTTGTGTTTATCAATAAAATGTGTTGTTTTCAATATTAAATATTTGATTAATGTGTAATGTGTTTTGTTTGATAATATACATACAAATATTTTATCGGTGTGTTCTTTATTATGAAAAATAAAACATTGTTTTCAATTTGTAATTTCTTTGTACTTTCTTTTTCTTTTGATTCATTTTCAGCAATTTCTCGGTTCAGTTTTCGCATTCTAAAACACATTATCGTCCTAAAATAACTTTTTTTTATCATCGCAGTTGATATTAATTGCCATATCAAAATCTTGTTTAATAAAATCAGTATATCTTCCCCGTTGATTTCCTCCAGTGTCTGTCTCCAGTGCCATAATGTTTATCATCATGTCTTTATTTAGTATTGAGACCTCCTTAAAAACAAATGAGAAATATAAATTGCAAACTATAATTAACTAAATAGATACTTCAATATCTAACAATAATACCTTCAGACAAATGATTTACCCATGTATATAAGTTATCATTTTCCAGTGCAACTCGAATATTAGGTACCTACCTTGCCTTTTAGTTTATGGCAGATATATCCAGCCAAGTTTTCCCAGCCGTCATCAAACGTATTCCTTCTTCATCGGGGTGATCCCACCTTTCAATTGTAATGTTCTCACATCTTTTGGAAATCGTTTTGAGTATTGTACCTGCAATAAAATAATCAGTTTAGGTAGGTACCTACATAGTATACAAGTAAACTAAAAAGTAATTACCTACATACCTGTGGGTTAATAATATTTATGTCTTCGAAATCGGGTGTATCATCTACTGCGGTATAGATCGGACCGTACTCCTTGATTGTATCCAAGAATATATGAACGTACTCGATATTTGAATTCTTCACGATCTGGATGATCATGAAGTCCTCACTTGGACCATTCATTCCAAAAAAAAAATGTCAGTACCTACGTCTTTTCTGCAGCGGCATCGGCAATGCATTATTGGATAATAATATGTATTAAATAAAATAGGTCATGTTTTTGGAATGGCAGTAAACTGCCCTTAACAATTACTCTCATCTTGGGAACCATATCAGTCACGATACATTTATGGTGTACCTCATCACACGTGACGTCATACGTCGGTCAAAATAAAGATCCAATATGGCGGACATGCGCACCGCGTAATCTTTATTATATCATTCTTGCTATAGGTCTATTCCTTTACTTTTGCAGTAAATACGGAAAAGAATCTCAAAATGACGGTGCTGGGGTTGAATTATTGTCTCACAGTGAGAGAAATTTACGAAAAAGTTACGGAACGCTTTTATAGTACCTAAACTATATGCAAAATTATAGATGCATTTTCTTTTCCATAAATTACAGTATTACGATGTGACGATTTTGTTTTTCAATTATTGGTGATGAGCTTTAGTTCCTTAAGGGCTACAGACCACTACAACAATAATTAATAATTGCAGTAGTAAAAAGTAGGCAGGTATTTCAAATGTGTGATAAACGCGAAGAATTTGCTAATTTATTACCAATATTAGCTGAATCATCCAGCGATGAAATTTATTCGGAATTAAAGTAACTTCTTTTAAAGAAATCAAAACATAAATGGGAATAGTAATAGCATAATACCAAAATGCCAAATAGTTCAACAAATTTAAAATCAGCTGTCAATTGTCAAATGTCTGACAGTTTTTTTAATTGTTAGGTACTACAAGAATAAATAATGTTGAATAAAAAATAAAGACTCGGCAAAATATCAGTGCAATGACGAAGACGGGGAAGATGATGACCTTAAGCCCGTATGACACTAGATTTTTTGTTTGCATATTTCACGCGTTTAAAATGAAACTAGAACAGTAAGAAAAATTAGAAAGAAAATTCCCGATAGGTGTGATTGCGTATACAACAACTTTATTAATGTATATAAAAAAATACATTGAAAATGTATTCAAATTATATTTTTCACCTGGGAGTTTTTTTTTTTGTTTGACATTTTAACATTATTTGGCATTTCTCCTCCCGTTACTTTGAAGTCTAACTTTTTGAAAATAAATTCGTTTGAAAATTTGTGTTCCTTTGCAAACAATTGCTACCCCTTTCCTAATACATAAGTACACTTTTTGTCTCTTTTACAAGCAGCTGATTTTTTAAGATGATTTAATTAGATAAAAATGAAGAAAATTTGAGAGAAAAATGTAGAGTCATATACGGACTTTAGTTTTAGTTAAGTATCTACCTAATTGACGTGCTTTTGAATAACTAAATGTAAATTTCATTACAAAATACTGAATTCCCTTTTTGTTCCTTATTATAGACAGACATCATGTTGTGTTTATATTTATTCCTTTTTTTTTTTTAATAAAAAAATTGTTTTTAAACGTTAGCATATTTTGCTTAGTTCCTCCATACAATTTAGCATATTTTTTTCTTAATTTGGCATATTCTCTTAGAAAATTCCTGGCAACACTGCCTACATTGCGTTCGTTATTCATGCCATATTTTGTTGTTGAAACTTTCAAGGCAATATACGAGTATGTATATGTTTTCTGAAAAACAGAAGTTATCCAAACGCGTGATATATTTTTCGGGTAAGTCTTTACATTATGACAATCATCGAAATTCTGTCTGTTTAGTGGACTTAATTCTTCTTTTTTCAACAGTAAAGTGCAGAAAGTCTTAATAAATCGTTTTTTTTTTTATATACAACCAACAAACGTATACACTTTCCTGATATTTAATAAATGTTTCATCTTCTGATGTTATATTATAAGCAAGTATAGGTACGTAAAAACGTGTCATATTTTATTTTATTTATTGTAATATAGATTGGGGTAGTAATTCGGGTAAATGTTTTCTCCCACGGGCAACTATATGTGGCAATATCGCGCGTGGGTTCAAGATCTAATCAATACCTTCTTCTTCCGGATAATAACAAGACTCTAACGGCCAGTTTCAAGACTAGCTGATAAAGTCTCGGAACTTATATGTGAGCTAAACTTCAACTTTTGGTTTCAAATGTTTTGGATAGTGATATCTGACATATATAGTCTCGGATAGAGTATCAGCCGGTTCAAGCGGCTGTTAAATCCTTTATCCGGAATATAAACAAAATATTTATTTGAAGTGTCTGGAAAAAATATAGTTTCAGAGCATTTTTTCATTCACAAGCGTAGACAGCAGTCACAGGTGTCCTAACATGGATTTGTTTGTGAAGAATTTATATAAAATTTAATATAATAATATTACGATCATATTACACGACCCCGTAGTATTTCGCCCACGGCCAAATTATTTTGAAATACTCGACAATGAAGATTTCAGAATTCGATTCCGACTTGCCAGAACGGCCGAAAACGCGACTGTGAAAGGAAAATGTTATTCACTTTTCTCATAAACCTGCCTACCACGAAGGGGCCGGCCGGTCACCTTGCCATTGCGTCCTTTTCTGGACGTTGTTGGTGTGGAGGCTTAAGTTGTAGTGATTCAACAGCCTATGCTGTCGGCGGCTTTAGTCGCCAAGGGTCACCCATGACAGACAGGCTGTTTTAATGAAAAACGAACTGAGAACTTCCCAAAAACTCTTAAACTCCTGGAGAGCTTATCTACTTCCCCCCTCTTCACCCACACGTCGTGCCGATAGTCAGACTGGTTGGGGGCCCTGAGTAAAAAATATCTCAGCCAAACGAAGCATCCGGATACCTCCACCAGCTTCTGTTAGAATTCTTTTTGAATTTTTGCTTTCCTAAAACAACAAAAAATATTGGAAAACACGAAACAAACAAAGACAAAACAAATGACATGGTGTATCGAAACAAACTTAGTGGCTGATAAATTTTTCCACAAGTTAGTTTATCAGAGACTTTGACTATGAAACAAAAAAAATATCAGCAGATTTTATCTGGTGGAACCTTTGAAACGGACCAAATATAAGTTTATTTGTTTGCTAAAAGCGAGCGACGCAAGGCGAGCACGGGTCAGCTAGTTTTATATATATTAAACATATGCAAAAGGTAGGTAATTATTTTTTTAATTTCTGAATAAGTCTATACCAAAAACTGTCAGATAGGCATAGGCGTCTGTAAGAAAGTTTGGTGTATTTAAAGTATGAGGTGGGTGGCTCGCTTCGCTCGCTAACAGGATTTTAACCCTTTTTTCGCAGGGTTTAGCCGCTCACGCGACTTCGTCGCTCCGCTAAGGTTATGTCCAGGGGCGTAGCGAGGGTTCGAGCCGTGGAGGGGGGGTTGATATTCATTGAAATGCCGACTTTTTTCAGGAACTTGCCAACTGTATAAAAATCATGAAAATCGGCCCAGCGGTTATTGAGTTATATCTAACGTCATCGAATTTCACCCCATAGAAAATGTTTTTTTTTTTTTGTATGGGAATGGGAGGTACCACGCCCCTTTGTCCAATTTGGACCAATTTTCACAGGAAATATCCCGGGCCAATACCTAAAATCACCTGTAAATTTGAGCTCAATCGATTCAGTGGTCTTCGGGATATAAGATTTTGATTGTTTTTGTTTGTATGGGAGGCGCCATACAGGAATACCCCTTGGCCAATACCTAAAGGACCATTCACATGAGAGCGACCAACTATCTACGAACGAACGAATATTCCGTTCACATGAACATGTTTCTCGGTCGCGGCAGTTCGCGAATTTCAGTCATCGCTGTATTAAGAAAACAAGTTTATAAACAATTTAAATAACGAAATTTCGTTTTCCAAACTTTTTGCTGCGAATGAAAACACCCTTGCCGCGAATTGTCAACCTCAAATTAGAAATGCCACCCGTTCTTTTTAAAATCAAATCGAAACTCTCTAAATTTTAAGGATTTAAATCGTCCGAGGCCGACCGTCGTATCTAAAAAAAAAATGTAATCTAAATTAATGTCGTATGTGCAAAATTGGGGGTTTTGAGATTTAAATGCAGTTTTGCTTTTACAATTTTTGTTTTTCATGTTCTGAAATCCGTTTTTCGATAGCTGCCTTAGTTTTCAAAATAACCAGCTGTCATTTTGTCGTATGTGCAAGGTCACTAACGTTTCAGTAGTATTTTTGTTGTATGTGCAAACATTTTGCACATACAACAATTAATTCATACAAAAACTGTGTATTCTTCATTTGGGAAAATAATGTCGTATGTGCACTTTATACTGCACAATGCACATACAACAATTGTTTAGTCAGATTCGGGAAAATGTTTGTCGTATGTACTATAAGATAATACACAGCCGTGTGTAATTTCAGGCGCATTCAGGATGTCGTGCAGATCGGACGAGTTTTATGCGTAGGTACCTATGTATTTTGAATTATGAAAGGTATAGCTAGTAGTAATCAAATGTGTTTATTTAACTCATTTAGTACGCGCCACTAAATATTGGGAGACGAATTACTTCCTGGTCCATCAGGTTCGACAAATGCGAATTCCAAGTAATATTATTACCTAACATAAATTATATTTATGTGTAGGTACAATATCTTATTATTTCTTAGGGAAGAACCTATACTCCGGCTTAGTGACGAATATTTTTCCCCGGATGATGAAGCCGATAATCCTACCTAGTAGGTATTATGTATGCCCAGTTTTACAGTGTGCACTTAAGTATAGTTTGAGTTTGAGTGGCGACGACCAAATAAGTGTCACTTATGTATATTTTGTGTTTCACAGTTATTTCAAAATACTCTAATCAAATGGCACAAAAAACTTGGCAGCACTTAAAAAAAGACTTTCTTCTACAGCATTATTTGATAATTTATTTGAATTTCAAAATGGATTGTGATCGCCAAAGGACGCCTAACTTTAGTGAAAACGACGTCAAACTACACCAGTAAACAATTCGTTATTATTCAAACTCACTTTCAAAATCTAAATCATAATCTGAATCCATATTAACAAATCGTTATCATATATTTTAAGTATTAAATCAACAAACGTAAAATAGATATATTTTATTTTATTTTCCACAAAATCCAATATAAACGTCAACTCGTTGGCAGCTGAGTAGCTTGCCACCCCTGTCAGAGTTACGAAAGGTAAAACTTAAGTGGCCAATGTTGTTTTGTACAACCAAAAAATTTATTTAATAAATATTTTGTGTTTTCTCATTACCAAACAAAATTATTTTATTTGTTTCATTTCAAATTCGATTTGTTTTTTGTTTGCCGTATGTGCTAAAATTGTGTCGTATGTGTTTGGGTGACAAACAGATTTGGTGAAAACGTCACATACGACAACGGCATTTTGGGCAACATTGGCTCTAATTTCTTTCTTAATTAGAATATTGGTCTGATTTTAACGTTATTCAGTTGACAAATGTTTTCTGCATAAGTCATTTAATTTTTAAGAAAATCTACCGTAGGGTTTTTAAGAAAAAAATGTTCGAACTATGATTGCGTTTTCCCAAAAGTAGTCAAATGTAACATACGACATTTATTTATCCGAGCGACGCGATGCCGACCGTTCTTTTTAAAATCTAATCTAAACTCGCTACATTTTAAGGATATCAGTCGGCAGATTCAAGAATGCCGACCGTCGAATCTAAAAAAATCGAATCTACTCGCTAAATTTTAAGGATTTCAGTCGGCAAATTCACCGATGCCGACCGTCCTTTTTAAAATCGAATCGAAACCAGCTAAATTTTAAAGAGTTCATGTGGAACCTTTGAAAGTGCCGACTTGTAGGTATACATTTACAAGTTTAAAACCTATATCTAATGAAAATCCAAACCTAAGACCTAATTTTTGAAAATTGCTCGTTGATTTGCCGACTCTTGAACAGCCTATTGAAAATCCAAACTCACTTCTTCTATTTTAACATTTTGTTCAGACCTAATTTTTAAAAATAGCTCGTTGATTTTCCGACTGTTGAAATGCGTGGGGGGTGCGATATCTCCGCACGGAGATATGTCGTTCTTAGTTCGGCGGAGATATGTCGCGCGGACTTATGTCGCTACCCCCCACCACCCTATAACAATTGTGATATCGAGTTGAAACCTGAACCAGAATTTATTACAAATTATTATTACAGGTGCCACCAATAAAATGTAGGTACCTACATCTAAAAAAAAAACAGCAAATTAGAATTAAAATAAGCCAAAAATCAAATTTTGCTATAACATAGAATAATTTATTACCTACACCACACCGCCTAAGGTAATATGACTTATTCACCCCTATCGTGGAATCCGCCGGGGGGAATTATTCACGGAAAAGTATAATTTTGGTAGGTATCGTCAAAATCGCAATCTGAACAGTTCCTCGTGTCGGTAATGTGAATGAGTTTTAATGTATCGTTAAATACGTTCAAATCGAATTTTTCCCGAACGGGGATTCACTTATTTGCGATTTTGACGATACCAAAATATTCTTTTCCGTGAATAATTCCCCCGGCGGATTCCACGATAGGGGTGATTATAGCCAAAATGACTTCAGGAGGTCCCAATAGACGAGTCTTCACCATATGGATGTGCACTTTTTTACCTTTATCGAGCGTTAGAAAATCGCCTTGAAAAATCAAAAAAATCGAATTTTTAAGCGGGTAGGTATTTCATTTAATGAGTTTTTAATTACACAAAGTAGGTAAGTAGACTGGGTGATCACAGAATCCGTCGTATTCGGAATTTTGCTACGAACCCCGAACAGAATCCGTCGTAGTGAACATTTTTGCTACGAATTTAATCCGTCGTAGTGGAAATGTTTGCTACGAATTTAAATCGTACCAAAAATGTCCACTATAACGGATTCTGTGATAGTTCTTTCGGGGTTCGTAGCAAAATTCCGAATACGACGGATTCTGTGATCACCCAGATTATTAAATGAATAGAATTAAAAAGATGTAAAATGATTTAAACACAGGGGCATATTCATAGATCTTTGATAAGCTAAACTAAACTAAACCGGAGTTTATGTAATTCATATTCATAATTCAAATTCCCACCGCCTACTTTGCATATATTTAAATTTTCTCCATGGTTCAAACGTTCAAACTTAATAAAACTGATGCTTGGCAAGGAAATTGGCAAATAACTCAAACCCTTTGCCCTAGAAAGCTGAAATTTTGCACAGAGGTTCCCTTAAAATTTTGGAAATTTTGCTTTCCGCCGAGTTATTGTCAATATTGCCATTCGTCGTATCAATTTGAAATTTTGTACATTGATAAAGCTTAATACGCTGCTCGAGTGCTCGAGCTAAATTTTAACTCCCATACAAAATTCTCCCCAAAATTTTGCTGAGCTAAATTTAAGCGAAAATTCATTTCAGACTGTGCTGTACTGTATCTGTCACAATTTAGCTCGCCCATTAATTAATTGTTCGGCACATTTTTTCACGCTGAATTGTAACAGGTTGTTTTTTCCCTATTGTGTTTTTGTTGCGGAAAATTAATTAGGGGTATCGCGAATAAATTCCGATGGAAATATTTCCCTTGTCAGCAATGTAAATTAAATTGCTGAATGGGAAACATTCCTGGGGAAATATTATTCGCGATAGGGATGAATAAGGATTCAATGAAAACCTTGATGAGAAATCCTTTGAAAGTGATAAATTAGAGATCAAGGAATAGCGGACAAGGAAAAAAGGAAGTACAACGAAAATATAACACTTTTTCGCGTCTATGAATTTTGGAAGGAAGTTATTTTGAACGAACAGATGTTTTTTGTGACACTTATGTCGTTTTCGATTGGTAATCCAGAAGCGTCCGGAAGCAATCCGAACGCTTCTGAAAGCGTTCGATTGGCACTCAACTGACAGTTCTTCTACTGAAAAGAAGAGAAATTTGCTTCTGAATTTGAATTCAGAATCGCGGAGAGTTCTTCCGGACGCTTCTGGATTACCAATCGAAAACGACATTATAGTCCACAGCGCACTTTGTCATTTAGCTAGGATTCTAGCTAATGTTTGAAGAGAAAAATTGGAGAGCACATAAAATTTAGTTTCGCTCGAGCATCGTATTTAGCAAAGAAGTAAAAAATATGTAGTCATAAATCTAAATCAATACTAAAAAAAATGTAATGCAATACAGTAAAACCCGCTTAAGAGAAACAGCAAAATGTCAGTCTTTCTTCCACTTAAACGGGTTTTTCAATTAAACGAACCCCGCTTAAGTAAAAAAATTTTTCACTTAAGCGGAGTCCGGATAAGTGAAAACAAAATGTCACTTAAGCGGGTTAAAAAATGCCATTAAGCGTAAATTTAAAGCTCGAAAAATTTGTATTTGTAGGTGTTACAACTTAAAACGCTATAACTTCTAAACTATTATAGGTATTTAGCGCAATTTACATACGGCCTTAGGAAGCAATATTTATATGTCGCGCCTGGAATTCTATTCGTTTATCAAATTGCAGCCAAATATGCTTCGCCAAATGTCATCAAAAACAAAATATAAAGTGGCTAGCGACAAACAAACAGTTGACGAAGATGAATTTGAGGAAATGGACTCAGAATAAGATACAGACAATGTATTTCGTATTCAGTTGTTTAATTGAAACTTAATTTAAAAATGTTTCTCATTAATAAATATTCACCCCTATTCCCGTTGGCGTTTGTTGTATACGACTCATGTTTCGTGTCGTTGTAAAACGATGTTCAGATTTTTTTTTTAACTTTTGTTTACCAATTTTAGTTTATTTTCTATGTGTCGATCATCATTTTAATTCATTTGTCTCAAAAAAGTTACAGACATCAACTAAAAAACGAAGTGAACAACGAGTCATTTACGACAAACGCCAACGGGAATAGAGGTGATTATTGATCCTTCTTTCATCCTCCTTCTGGAGAAAAAAAAACCTCCTTTTTGGCAAAATTTGGAAGGAAAACCCTCCTTTTTGACGAAATTGAGATGGGATGGTTAGCTATAACGGGAAATACGGTGAAAATAGACCCCCCCTGCCATACAATTTTTTGTTCGGTAGAACTCCAGGGGGTTTTACTGTACTTCGACGTGTTTTTAGATAACTGATCTATACTAACTGCTCCCAGGTACTTTCATAGGAAGGTTTCCTTCGTAATATTTAAAACCTGAGGGCTGCGAGAGCGAAGCCGCGGGGAGAAATTATGTAGTTTTAAATATTTCATAGGGATAGTCTTCTGGTAAAGTTGTGCCCCAATCATAGTCTGAATGTCTGAAAATGATATAATGTATGTTACGTTTCATAGATACTGATACCATGAAAATAGTGGTGGATGAAGGCCGATAGATAAGTTGACACGAATGTCTCATAGACCCATTTGTAGATATTCTAGAGGCATGGAATGGATATGGAGGTGTTTCAAGTTTCACAAAGGTGATCTATAGAACTATAGACAAATGACGGCAAAACAAGATTACATATTAGTCTCAAAAAACAAAACCATCAAATTTCATTACTCAAACTAATTTATTATCACTAATCAATCATCTACTGCCAGAGAAGGCTCAAAATTGTAAGAGGGGGCATGCCAGGTTCAGCTCCCTTTCGGAAACCTGAAATGAACAGTGATAATTCGAATTGAGATATGAATTTCAATTTATTACCTAGATAGAGAACCACTGGAATGAATCCCCAGTGGAAAACTGTTTTTGTTACATCGAAAACAGCTTCCAAACGTTCCTTTGCACCCGGTGAAATTCCCATTTTGTTAATATCTATGTGATTTCTGCAATAGTTTCGCAAAAAATTTAAAATTTTATTGGAAGGTACTCAGAAAAACACGAGAAATGTGCTCTTGACAGCTTCTAAACCAGAAAAATACACATATATGAAGTTGGATGGGATTACATAATTGCGTGCATTCAGACTCCGATTGATATTGGTCGCGTTTCCGACAACTTTAAATATCTAGCAACACATGGAACCCATCGTTATGCATAGTAGGTAGATTATTAAATTTCAATTTGGTTCATATTTATCGGCTAAGCTTTTCCCGTTAAAATTTAGTTAAACTGCTAAAACATTATTGTGTGTTACATGTGTTCGAGAATACATTTTTTGGTGCATTAGCATTTTCAGAACAAAAACAAATTCTGAATTGATTATTTTGTGCAATAATTTAAAATCGATGTAGGCGAGTAGGAAAAAGTGCAGAAATAAAAAAAATAATATGAATTTGCCAATAACTTATGTGGACGGTAAAATCTAGCGCGAGCAGACTATTCGGCTCAGGTTTTGATTATGAACACTAAGCAAATTAATTTTTTTATTTTTATTTTTATTTATTTATTATTATTGTTTTTAAATCGATTTATTCTAAGATGTAAAAGAATTTTTCTGCGAAACTTTATTTTCTATTTTTTTTTATTTTAAAGTTTTAAATTTTCACAGAAAAGTGCATGTATAATTTATTGACTGAAAATATTATACCTTCTGATAAATACCCCAGAGTAATTATAATTAAACTTTAGCTCCAGTCCAGGCGCCTGCCAGACAGTTGTTGACATACCCTTAGCGGAGCGACGAAGTCTCGTGAGCGGCTAAACGCTGCGAAAAAAGGGTTAAAATCTTGGTAGCGACCGAAGCGAGCCACCATCCCATTCTTTAAATACACCAGACTTTCTTACAGGCACCTATCTGACAGTTTTTGGTATAGACTTATTGAGCTATGTAACTGGAATGAGTCACATAAACATGGTTTGATTAAAAAAAAATTATTAAAATTTCGTCAAAAAAAATATTAAAAAAAATGTCATTTCCTCAAGAAAAAAATATTATATTTATGTTTTTAAGCCAGAAAAAAAATAAAAAAATTTTGCTCAGTAATGGAAACCCGCCCCCTTAAATCATTTTGCTTTTTACACGCAGCATAAAATAATCAAGTCTAGCCGATAGCCTTGGTAGCTAGTGCTATTAGTGTTTTATATTATTATTGTAATTAACTTACTTAATAATAAAGAAATAATAATAATAATAATATGTCAAGTATGAATTGAAATTTAATGCTTTTGCCACACTCTCATTTGAATGAAATAGTTTCTATTAACTGAACGTGCCAATGAAGAGCTGAACGCTGTCAATGGATTTCGATTAAATACATTTATGTGTGGAATGTATTTTTGACATTTAAAGAATCAACTCAAAAATGTTTTGGAGACGAAAAACAAATTGTTCTTTAAATAAGGAAATAAATCAATTATGGTGGATGTAAAGAACGTTAATCACCTTATCATTACTGACCCGGTAAATAGCACATATTTGTTTCATAGGCGCATTAAATAAAATACATTATATCGCAGGATATGGGGACATTGGCGACCTACAAAACTGGATCTCTATGCCCACTTTGCTTCAGTTATGGCTTACAAAACTACCTCAAGCCTTTTTACATTAATCTGGAAGAACAAATAATTAAGTGCGAAAGTTCCAAATGCATGTTTCCATACGCAAGGAAGTCAGTTCGTATTCCGTTTCCCGATTCAAAACCGTCTGATATTAGTCTCAATTTAGATGAATTTCTTGAAGAGAATGCTAAGCAAATTGATGGCACATTTCCCAAGGTGGAAGCAAAACATTGCACAACTAAAAATGAAGATATTCCGATTTTGTTCGATTTTTCTTCACTGTTCACGGATAAACCTTTGATAGAGGAACAGAAAGTGAAGCATTTGTATTCAACATCAACAGCGAATCAATGGAAAACTGAAGATTTAAAGCAGGTCGCATCTATTAAAAATGAGGCACCACTGCCGCAAAGTCAATCGCCTCCCAAAGCAAGAATTTCCCGTTGTTTAGCTGATGTTAGAAGTAATAGATCGCAAAAGCTGAAACGACAAATAAAATCGAAACCGGCTAAAAACAAGCCAATTCTTGTAATCGAGCCGCAAAGTGGCAAGTCTATGCGGCCTTTGGATGTGATTAGGCAGTACGTGAAATTTTAAGAAATTATGATAAGCCAGTCTAATGTAATTAAATTACCATACGACCTATCATAATAAATATTTCTTATTTATAGAACAAAACGATACAAAAATTTAATGTTGATTTCGATTGGCCAAACAAAAGCACATTTTCTTGACCGAGATCAGTTTTCGTTCGTTTGGTACAAAAAAAAAGGAATCTTTTTCAGATTCGAGAACACTTGCGAATCTAGATAGATAGAATCGTGATAAATCCCATACTCGATACCTATTCCGAAAGTAAAAAAAAAAAAAAATTTTTTTCGAGGAAGGTGGAAATCTTCTAAAGACACTAGGCGTATTTTTTTGGGAAGTGAGTATAACAAAACCAAAAGTGAGTATACCAGTTTTGCATGTAAAACCAAAAGTGAGTATAACAAAACCAAAAGTGAGTATACCAGTTTTGCATGTAAAAGTAAAAGTGAGCTAGCTATAGATTCCCAAAAAATACGCCTTATGATGACAGTTTAGGCGCGTGCTCATAGCACACTACTCGGCCCTAGCGAGGTATCCGTCGGAACGGAAAATTCTCCGATTTTATACGAATCGGAGGATTTTTGCAGCGAGGTATACGTCGGAACAGCTGTCGTTCCGATAAATATGTAACGCACACTGGCGTTTTGCGTTTCAGTGCGATGAAGTGCGTTTTTACTCATATTTTTGACAGCTTCATACGAATTTTCTTCCGATATGATCCGACGGGGGGGTTATTCCCAAATTTTTTTTTTTTTTTTTTTTTTATAATTAACTGGTGCTCAAGGGGTTTTTGTTCCCTTATAATGCTAATGCACAGCACGAGTGGAAGGGTTAATAGGGAGGATAGAGAAAAGGTACTGGTGCACATTGGTTTTAAACAATTGTGGGCTGTAATGAGAGGGGAAAACCGTGTGAGGCAATGCATTCCACATGCGTGTTGTTCGACTCACAAAAGAATCTCTATATTTAACAGTACGTCCGAAGGTAGGCTTAAGGGTGAACTGATGTGCATTCGATGTGTGACGGGTGTTGCGAGAAAATTGTTGAAGGGGCGGAATGCAGTTAGCTATTTCATCAGAGCATTGGTGGTGAAAATAACGATAAAATAAGGAAAGGAGAGAAACATTTCTGCGACGTTCGAGCGGGTCAATAGACGCCCCTATATTTCTATCACCTATAAGTTTTATCGCACGCTTCTGAATTCTATCTAGTAGGTGCAATGAAGTTTTAGGTGCACCTGACCAGATATGAGCGTTGTACTCAAGCTTAGGCCGAATAAAGGCCTTGTATATTGAAGCTAAGTCGGAGGGTGTAAAGTACTTCTTACATCGATTGAGGAAACCTAGACATTTCGCAGCGTTTTTGGCGACTTCATATATGTGGTCATTCCAACGGAATGCGCGCGGATCGTATTGAAAGCGATACCTCCATTTCGACCGTCTTCGCTTTTGGTTATTCTCAAATGCGAACGAGTGCGAAAATGATAATTCCAGTACTTTCCAGTTTTTCCATTCTGAGTTGCAATTTTCCATGTATTTTTACAACACTTTGACAGCTTTTTCCCGCCACAGGAATTTAGTTTATTTTTTATCCGCAAACAATCTGCAAGCAATCCGTCACCTATACAGCTATCGCTTTTGATTCGATCAAATCGCTTTTGGAAATACAAAAATACAAATCCGCCATGAAAAGCGATCCGCCGCGCATTTGGGAATAAGCCCCCAGGAATTGGTTGCGGAATTTGTTTACGATTTGCAGTGAAGTGTTGATAAATGAAAGCAATAAAGAAAAAACATTTTAGCAAAGTAATTGGTTGTATTTGTTGCTTAAATGTGTGTTTGCAGGCAAAAAAAAAACGAAAAAACAAGCACTAAATAGGAAAATCCCGATGTACCACGAAACAACATCATATCAAATCAATGCGTTGTCGCATTTTAATTATTCTTTCCGAAAGCGGATACCTCGAATGTAATTTGAGTCTCCGACGGAGTATGCGTTGCGGAGAATTTTCCGTTCCGACGGATACCTCGCTAGGGCCGACTATGATTTTTACTCACTAAATACACCTCCCACAAATTTGTTTCGTACTGCAACTAAGTTATGACTTATCAAGAATTTTTTTTACCACGAAGTTATACACGTTTGGCAGGCAACATTCCGGCGATAGTTCCTGCTCGTTCCGCAATTTTAACGCGGTTATGATAATTATCGGCCTAAGTCGGAATGTTTAGTTCGTTGTAGACGCCGCAATAAATTTGTTTCATCAAGAATTTCAAAGACCGAGGTATTAACGTGTCCTAATAGTCGATTTCTATGCTTTCGAGCGCAATTTCTCGTTTCATCTTTAACCGTGGGAATTCCGAGATCTCTATGAAGATCTTCATTTCTGACGGTGCACTGACGAATGATCTTAACACTTTATTTTGAAAAGTTTGAAAAATATTTAGATTTGTGTCACTGGTACAACCCCATAACTGTATACCATACGTCCATACAGGCTTAAGCACTTGCTTATATAATAAAAGCTTGTTCTCGAGGTTAAGCTTGGAATATTTTCCGAGTAACCAATAAAGTTCTCTACATTTGTTTTTAAGTTCTTCGCATTTCTTTTTTACATGGGGTTTCCATTTCAACTTTGTGTCGAGAGTTATTCCGAGGTATTTGACCTCATTTGCAAACGGAACTTGGGCCGTATTTATAAAAAGTCAAAATAACAACTTTATCCGCCTTAGACTTGGACATACTGCAATCACCCACGAACATCTCCTCACCAATCAACCCCCTGCTGATAAAAAATTGTACAATAATTGCAAAAAATCACTTAAAAGACTCAAATATATATGATTTTCTTAGAACTCCCAATCCTATACATAATTGAAACAGTAAACAAACTCTTGTCTAATCTTAAATGTAAAATTTGAACTTGTATAATAACTTCAGAGCTAATAGTCTTCGCAGCTAGGCTCCAATGTATATATGTATTTACCGGCTACTTTGAAGTACCTGTTATTTAATAATAAATAAAAATAAATAATAGATTTTTTCTCAGAGTCGCTCGAGATTTACCAATACACTTACATATGATTTGACATTTCGCGTTTGTTTGTTTACGTTTTCTGGAAAGTCTTTGGCCGAAAAAGTTAGAACTAGTGAAAAACCATATTAAAATAAATAATTTAAACAAAAATTTGGATAAATATGGAATAAATAATAGATATATTTTCATATTCATGATGTGCCACATCTTCATCGTCCTCGACGTCGTCTGGGGATAATGCTGGTTCGTCTTCTTCATACCAGCAATTTCTCCAGTAGTTGCCGTATTCATTATTTGTAAGGGAGAAAAGCATCGCGTTTGCAGTTTTGTTAAAGACGTGGTGAACATATATTCGGAATATATATTATTATGAGATATCTTTTATAATAATTTGAAAATGTAGGTACGTAAAACATGCAAGTTGCAACCACTACGAAAAAAAAAATGCCTGCTTCCCAATCAGTAATTTTATTTTTTATTTCTATGCAAACCAGAACGAGGAACAATTATCTGTAATCAACAATCTGATTGAACATTAAAGATCCTTGGAGAAATAATTTAGATCAGTGACTGCAACCATTTTACACGAATCGTATTTTCTGGGATTCTCAGATGAACTGCGATTCGCAAAATCAAACTTTTAAATATCAAATTGTTGTTATCTGAATACATTAATTTGAAGGAACCATTCCTAACGTATTCCTGTACTTACAAGTAAGAAACCCAGAATATGATTAAACAGCTGTTCTTATGGCGATATGTCGGCTCTTCTTTTTCTGAATCTTCTCTTACCGAATAGATTTTACTCCGCTTATTGTTTCAATAATATTCAATTAAGCCACAAATAAAATGAGTTTCTTCAAATACGGTTCGCGTTTATTAGTAGCAGGCCTTCTGCCACTGGACCCAAAAGAAAATGACATTCTATCCAAAGATACGAAAACCTATAGAGCCTTCGTCGAACGATTACCCTCGAAGGAGACTGGTTGGGAACGAATAAAGGAAATGTTTACAGTCGAGTAATATTCGAAATGTTTTTCGGTAGAAGAAACAATTATAAATGTTGTTATTTTTCTAGTGAGTTTGGTAGCGTATCATATGAATTAAATTCGGTGTACCAGGCGGGCTTTTGTGGGTTTCTTCTCGGTGGTATATACGGTGGTTTCATCAACTCTAGAACGGCCTATGAGAATTTTATGAATAACAATCAAGCGTCGACATTCAAATCGCATTTGGACGCTAAGGTGAATAAACACTGATTCACAAATTAACACAAATTCTAAATGAAATCTATTCTAGAGAAAGCTACAAAATGAATTTACGGTTAGCTTTGCCAAAGGCGCCTTCAAATGGGGCTGGCGTGTGAGTCTTTTCACCACATCTTACTTGTAAGCTCGTGATTTGACTCTAGACATAAATAAATGCCTTACATTTTTTATTTTCTTTTATAGTGGCATCATCACCATTATCTCTGTATACAGAGAAAAATCGTCAATATTTGAATATATCGCTGCTGGAACACTTACAGGCACACATTTAATAATGGCTATTTCAATGGCATTTTAATAACGATGACTCCTTCTAGGTGCACTATACAAAACAAACATGGGTTTGAAGGGAATGACCGCAGGCGGTGTTGTCGGCGGAGCCTTGGGTGGCATCGCCGGCCTCCTTTCTCTGGGACTACTGAAGATTTCTGGTACATCGATGGAGGAAATGCGCTATTGGCAATACAAATGGCGGTCAGATCGCGATGAAAAGGTAAGGGAAGCCTTTGTATCGCAAGCAGATAAAGTACCAGCCGTTATAGTCCATCATGATGCAAAACTAGGCGAAGAGGGACAGAAAATCTCGCTTGAGTCGGTGAATTAACAAAACACTAGTCGAATTAGTTGTAGAATTGAAAAATATATTGCTAACCTCCTTCAAAGACAAAGAACACGAAATAAAAACTAGAACACGAAGAAATTAGAAACAAAACGCGACTTCTCCAGTAGACGGTAACACATGAAATGCTATGCGGGGGGATAAATGCGAGCAATGCGGTTCAAAAACACATATGAATTACTCATTCAGCTTGCTGTGGTCTTGTCAAGCGCTTAGCACCACGATTTGGTGGTCCCTTTGGCTTGGCAAACGCTGGTCGGTGGAGAATCTTCTTTGGATGCAGCTCGTCTTGGAGGAATTCTTCCGTCAACTCTGGTCCACTGTCGATTTCCAGCTGAAATGTGTTCAATTGCAATCAGTACACTCACACCAAGCAAAGCAATCTCACCTTCTTAGTGATCTCCAACCCGAAAGATTCCAGTGCCTCCAAGAATGGTGCCTTGCAGCTAGAGTACATCATTCGCTCGCGTACCGAACAAGAATACCCCGGCATTGAGTAAATGAACACAAACGATTCAAGATAGTCACCCTCATGTGTGTGTTTGAATAGGTATAAATGATAGCGTGCATGATCTTCCGGTACCTGTTTGGGAAGTTCATCTAGGGCAATATTTGCAGCTTTTACGATGTGAATTTTCTCCTCCTACAAAAACAAAGGGTTGTCACACTGTTGCAACATGTTTCAAAACCCACCTCTAAATCGATTCGAAATTGCAAGTATCCATAGGTTCCTCTGACCGCATCTTTTATAGCATCGACAGTCGCGTCGGACAGTGGGCAGGAGATTCCTCCCAGCGTCTGATGGCGGGTATCCGTACTTATGTCCGTGTTAACTTCAGTCTTCTTCAATTCCTGCAGCTCCTCCTCTCTCATGGTTAGTGGAGCAGGTGCAGAAAATGCCTTTTTATTCTTATAATACCCATTCAGAGTGCTTTCTTCAACTGCAGTAGCATGCAACTCTTCGGTTATATGCGCTGAACCAAATTCCGATTTTAGCGTTGCTTTTGTCGAGGCGTAAACCATCTTTTGTCGGACACTCGCTGTGTCTGGCACCCAACTAATGAGCAGCCATGCATAGCCAAGCGAAGTTTTACTATCCAACCGATAGAGAATGTAACATGGTACAGTTTCTTCTATTAGTGGTCCAATTAATTTGTCGTAGTCTTTCTCCCAGTCCTTTTTAACATCTTGTGTACCAGCGCACGTCAGCTCTTCTGTAAATGTAAATAATAGTTATAAAAGTTATTGGGATGGGATTGTGGAAACTTACCATTTTCGATGGAAACTTTAATAACTCTCACTTTACCGTTCTTTCCTTTGCCAAAGACTTTTACGAGTTGGTCATTTGCTGTGGATAGATGTTTTAAAGAATTATTTTGCAATTGGTTGTAGCAATTGATATTGACACACCCTTAATTCCAGTTTGGTGGGACATATTGCACGTTTTATAACAAAAAAATATATATATATGTGTTGCAGCGTTGGGAATATCACCGAAAATTAAAGGATTACTCACAAACTCTTCTCCAACTCCAATAGCAAGTGATAGCAATAAATTTTGACGTTTCGTGTTTATTTTTGGTTTCTTGCGAAAAGAGAAAAGAAAAAAGTCTCCAATGGGCCAAATAGGTATAGGTAACAAAAAGAAAATGTACAGTTCACGGTAGGTAATTAAAATTAGGAAAGCACATTGGGGTCGTTTAATTTACTTGGATGGCAACATCAACAGAAGGCGTATTTTTTTGGGAATATATAGCTAGCTCACTTTTACTTTTACATGCAAAACTGGTATACTCACTTTTGGTTTCGTTATACTCACTTTTGGTTTTACATGCAAAACTGGTATACTCACTTTTGGTTTTGTTATACTCACTTCCCAAAAAAATACGCCTAGACTTGGAGACGCGCACTGTACCTAAGGACCCGACTGGAGTTAACAGTTAATAGAAAGTATTAAGATAAGTAGGCGTATTTTTTTGGGAAGTGAGTATAACAAAACCAAAAGTGAGTATAACAGTTTTGCATGTAAAACCAAAAGTGAGTACATATACCAAAACCAAAAATGAGTATACCAGTTTTGCATGTAAAAGTAAAAGTGGGCTAGCTATAGATTCCCAAAAAAAAATACGCCTAGTGTACAAGACCACGTATTAGAAATATACGAATACATTAAAAAAAACAATGTTGGTTTTTATATTGGATTGGACCTAAGAAATGTGAAACCTGAGAACGAATCTGAAAATCGAATACCATATAAATCTGACAGCAGACTGACTTGTTGTGTCTGAGTTATTACTGGCCACTATTGATCAAGTAAACAGTTATTTTAGTTGACAACAGAAACCGAACACTTAGGTAAGAATTTCCCGACTGAATTATTCAGTTGACAATATAATTGACATTTCGATTCTGCGATTTAGGCAATGGTTTTACAGCCGTCAGAAAAATCCATCCGTAAAAAAAAAAAACGAAACAGAACAAAACTTTAATATTTAACCCTAGGCGTATTTTTTTGGGAATCTATAGCTAGCTCACTTTTACTTTTACATGCAAAACTGGTATACTCACTTTTGGTTTTGTTATACTCACTTTTGGTTTTACATGCAAAATTGTTATACCCACTTTTGGTTTTGTTATACTCACTTCCCAAAAAAATACGCCTCCTAGTATTTCATAGGAATTCAGTGGAACAAGTTCTGGAATTGACTGAGAAGTTGAACAGAAAAAGTTTTACGTACGGAAAAATTAATAAATTCCTTCCGGTCTTTTTGGATGTTGAAACTAGGTGTAGGTAGGTACCTATTGTATAAATTTGTAGATTGTGGGTCGGTATGATTTTTTATGTTGTAGAGAAACGATCAATTTCAAACAAAACGTCTTAAACTGGCAACTCTTGCGCACTTGTTTTGGAGAAATGTCTTTATCTCTACACTGCACATCTTTCTGTCATGGCGTAATTGCTGCGGCTGGGTGAATTTTTGGTTTCTGTTGGCAAAATTTCACACAAATTTCATTAAATATGAGTGATTTCTTTAAATCCGCAATGGGTTACTTTAACCCGGCACCAAGTGGTGAATGTGACAATGAATTCGTCGGACAAACTGTGGAAATTGGATTGATAAAACTCAGAATTAAAAGAGTTATTGCCGAAGGTAAGTGAAGGTTTTTCGTAGTTATTCACTTTTTTTTCCTACCATTTCTTTTCGGTGATCACACAAAAAATGCATTCATTTGTTTTGCGAACTCTTTTTCTTTGTTTTCCCACTGATGCATGGCTGAAGAAGCTTTCATAAAAGTATTTTATTGTTATTGATACATTTTTTTAGTTGAGTGCGTAGGTTTTTAGGTTGGATAGTGTTATTTTTTTTTTGACAATTTTGTTGGTGTCCTTTGTTATTAATCAATAAACACAATCAGCTGCTGTTTAGAAATTGATTTTTGTTCTTGTTGTGTCTTTGTTGTTTCTATTTTCTGTATATTCCAATATTGTAGGTGGTTTCGCATTCGTCTATGTGGCACAAGACATTCAAAGCGGAAAGGAATACGCCCTCAAAAGACTCATTGGCGCTGATAAGCAAGCATGCAGTAATATTATCAACGAGATAAATATACACAAGCAACTTTCCGGACATCCGAATATTGTGGCCTTTATCGGTGCGACTTTTATTGATAAAACGACTGGTCCACAAGGAAGGGCCGAGTATTTGCTAGTCACCGAACTATGCAAAGGTAATTGTTGTGTTACTAAATGACAAGTGTTCCATTTCATGATTGTTATGATGTTTTTTTTTCTTGTGCAGGTGGTTCACTGGTTGATTGTATGGGAAGTGTTCTGGAACCAGCTGTGGTGTTAAAGGTGTTTTATCAAGCGACACGCGCTGTTGGACATTTACATGCGCAAAGTCCTTCAATAACGCATCGGGATATAAAAGTTTGTCAATTCCAAAAAATGGGTAGAGTGAAACGGTTGAAAAGATTGTTCTTTTGTTTGCAGATAGAAAACTTTCTCTTGGGAAACGACAGCCAGCTAAAGTTGTGTGACTTCGGATCGGCGACAACACAAATATTTACACCAAACATAGAATGGGGTGCCCAGCAGAGGAACACACTGGAAGATCAGGTAAGCAACGTATTTATTGAATTAACAATTTGCAGGCGGTGGAGATACAGCTTAGGTTTTTTTATGTAATAACATTTGAAGTGGTTGCTTGTCTAGCTGAATGAGAGATTTATGACTCATTGTTCTGTGCATTCTTAAACGATAGATGATTCACTTTATAACATACATTGGTAAAACCTTTTACGTCAAATCTTTTGGGAAGAATGTAATCGCTTGAAGATCGTGTAGAAAAACTATGTAGTTATACTAAATGAATATATGTATGTAGGTACATATGTAATAACCTAGGAATCTAGGGGGAAACCATAAAATGTATTTTTTTAGATTTAAGCTGGTGCCGAACATTCGCGCGAAAATGCACAACGTTTTTTTTTAAAACCTCAAGTGGAATATGTACACCTGTATTAACCTTATTGTTCCTTAGTGTAGTATTTTTAACTGCGACAGTAGTTTAGGCTTTTGTACTAAGACGTTTCTATCAACAGCTTGCCACAGTGACAACACCCATGTACAGATCGCCAGAGATGCTAGACACATGGAACAATTACGAGATTGGTCCCAAATTGGATATCTGGGCTTTGGGATGTATTCTCTATTGTCTGTGTTTCCAAAAACATCCCTTCGAGGACTCCGCAAAACTACGAATTGTAAACGGAAATTATACGATTCCACCTGACTCAAGATATACTTGTTTTCATGATGTAATCAAGGGATGTCTAACAGTTAATCCATCAAATAGATTCAGTGTGTCAACTATTTTGGACCGGCTGGCAGCCATAGCTGAGACTAAAGATTGGTCTTTGAAGGGACCAATTGAATTGGTGGTAGATTATCCATTTGAAAAATGTTTATTAGAATAACTCACTCTTTCACATTTGTTGCAGGGTAAACCAATCATAACACCACCAAGTGGCTCACCTGATCACACTCCGACACATACGAATGGCCCACCACGGCCTGCTCAACCATCGCGACCTCCACCACCGCGGCAAACAAACTCGCCGAATCTTGCGGCCTATTCAGACAACGGACCCGCGGAAAGTTTTCCTCACCAGCAGCGTCCTGCACGTCCGCCACCAGTCGCAACCAATATGCACTACAATTACCAAGCCCCTCATCAGGCGCCCATTCCAAATGCTAATGCCGCACAATCTGGCAGCTTATTCTCCTCCATTCGAGGGGGCGCTGGAAGTTTCCTTAAAAACCTAAAGGATACCTCGTCAAAAGTGATGCAAACCATGCAGCAGACAATTGCCCGTGCTGATATCGATATAAGTTACATAACATCAAGGGTTCTAGTGATGCCATGTCCTTCGGAGGGCTTCGAATCGGCCTACAAGACGAATAACATTGAAGACATCCGACTGTCGATCGAGAGTCGCTATCCGCCGGCAAAAATCAGTGTGTACAACTTTGGCAATCGCAGCTGTCCGCGTCTACCACCGCCCGTGCGAACAGTCGAGGCAGGCACAATATACACATGCCCCCTGTCGAAGGCGCCCCACTTGCAAGGAATGTTCTCGGTGGCCGAGGATATGTATGGGTTCCTAACAGCAGATCCTAAGAGTATTGTAATCATTCAGACTAGTGACAGTGGTGGTTGCAGTGCAGCGACAATGGTGTGTGCTTTGCTCATGTACAGCGGCCTAATCCACGAGCCCGAGGACGCGGTACAGGTGTTTGCCGTCAAAAGACACCCAATTAACCTAAGGCCGTCGGAATTTCGCTACTTGTACTATTTAGGTGATATACTTCGGACTACACCTCACTTGCCTCATTACAAGACCCTAAATGTGGTGTCGCTCGTATGCCAGCCGGTGCCGCGGATGACGAAGGCTCGCGATGGCTGCAGAATGTACATCGAAGTGTACTGCAACGAAAGACTGCTGATGAATACTGTGCAGGATTATGAGAAAATGAAGTAAGTCCTGTTGGTTAATATATCAGTAAATTAATGTAACATGTTTTTATTTAGATTATACTTGGCCGGTCCTGGAAAAGTCGTGCTGCCGATAAATCTAACCGTTTGCGGAGACCTCACGGTGGTGCTCTATCATGCTCGCAACGCCCTCAAGGGAATGGGCCGTCCGCAAGGCTTGAAAATATGTCAATTACAGTTGAATACTGGCTTTATACCTGAACAGGAAACCCTAATTACATACACAACAAACGACTTGGATGAGCTACCTGATCAGGAGCACGTGCCATCTAATTTCACTGTGTCCCTGTCAATCGTTGTGACAGACGCTGAAAGTCGGCCGTCAAAGAATCCCCCTTGGCTACCAGCAAAACCAAAGCGAGATCCACTCAATTTGTTCAGTTCGCAGTTAGAATATGACGAGATGGTAGACAATTTCGGTGAGTTACGAATTTGTGATATGATCCTGTCACACTCTGCCATCTTTGTGTATTTTTAGTGACGAAACCTACTACGGCGGCAAGGCCAGATCCTCCTAGAGAACATCGACATCCACCACCAGCAAGACCAGCACCGCCAGTACCGCATATAGAAACTAGCGCTCAACCACCCTTAGTAATGCCAGACGTAACGGATCACGATGAACCCCGACGTGCAAGCCATTCACCAGCTCCCCCAATTGATTTACTCAATTTGGGCAGCCAATCAATGCCTCATGAGCCAATAGCTCAAAGTCAGCCTCCCATTGTACCACCAACGGAGGCTAGCTTTGACTTGTTGGGATCATTTGATTCTGGTGAGTTGCGTTCGGGCCCAATTCCTGATATTTTAGGTAATGCCCTAAATTGTTACTGAACGGATAGCCATGAATAATATTTCTTTAGATAACACTCAACCAAAGTCTACGGCTGGACTAGATGATATATTCGGATCGATAAGCTCATCGGCAGCACCGACTGCGTCCGAGTTCAATTTGGATTTTAATGCATTTGCATCGTCAGCAACAGCGCCTCCAGTTACTCCATCAGTTCCATTGAGTTTCCCTCGTCCACCACCACCAGCTGCGGCAGCGCCTTTCACAACTGGTGTCAGTACCAGTCAAGGTGCTAGTAAAGAGACGTCGCCACAACAGGTTTGTAAACAATTGCCAATAGCAAAATCATTTGTCAAAAAGGTTACCGAAAATACCGAAATATTAGTCGTTTACGACAAATGACAACGAGAATAGCAGTGAATACTAAATTTCGCGTTGGTTTCTTTCTAAGCTTCTTGTTTGTCTGCATTCAGACTGATTAGGTAAGCGTCCTTGCAACGCTTCCAACAAACCAATCTATTTACATGATCGTACGTTTTTATTAACAGGATCGTCAATCGACACAGATATCCCACCATTTTTTCGCATCCCAACCAGTTTACTCTGCTTTCTATTTACAGTTGAAGGATCCCTTTGCGGACATAGCAAACTTAGCCTCCGGCCTTAATATAAACTTCAATCCAAACACACTTAGTAATAATAAAACACCCGGTACAACACCAGTAGCAAACAGTCCCTATGCAACGCAATTCTCAAGTCCTACACACAATTATGCACGAGGTTCAACACCAGCAGCACCGACTCCAGTGAATCTTTCGAATCCATCGCCATCGCATAATATCAAATCGCCCAACGGTGCCGTCGGTGGACAATTTCCTAGTCAACCGAATCAGACATCAGCGGCACCACCACCACCATCATCGTCATCACAACAGCCGCAACCAGCAACAGCGAACAACAGGCCAGACTACAGTAGATCTCATTTCGAACCGAAAACTCAGACAAATTCGGCACCCAAAAATGCAGACATTTTCGGTGATATCTTAGGCGAACAGGGTTACAAGTTCGGAAGTAAAACCCATCAAGGTCCTCGTTCGATCAATGAAATGCGTAAAGAGGAATTAGTTAAGGATATGGATCCAGATAAATTGCGGATCATGGAATGGGTAAGATTTCATTTCAGATTTCTTGAATCATTATTTACGTGATTATTTTGTCTGCTCCTTAGACGGAAGGGAAGAAGAACAACATACGTGCTCTGCTGTGCTCATTGGATACGGTGCTATGGACAGATGCTAAGTGGAAAAAATGCGAAATGTCAACACTTATAACGCCGACAGATGTCAAAAAGGCCTATCGTAGAGCCTGCCTAGCAGTGCATCCTGATAAAGTAAGTACTAAATTAATTATATGATTTATTGAAATCCGCTAATAGGTTATGTTCTGTTGGTAACACAACGAAATGCTTCCCTCGAAAGCAATGACTACAATATGCAAAGAGTGATCCGCATTACTTTGAACTGTCGTTCTTAATATCATCCTGGCAATAGAAGCTTCAAATCAAACGGATAGATGGATAGATATAACCTCTTGATTGTTCCTCAATACTTCTGGCTGAATATAACCTTGAGATCGGAAAAGGATCTGGTGATATGTTGCGACTTTCGACTTCCGACGTCAAACTTCCTCACAGTATTTACTTGTCTTGGCGGTATTCAGGATATTCGAAGATATTGGCTACAAGTAGTGGCCTAGGACAATTTTAAGGTCATATCTAGGGCACTGCTCGTACACTGCTGTCTAAGAGCTCTTAGAACCTCTCTTTGGTGTCGTCGTCTCTCTCCTCCGTGGGGCATGCGCCTATATTAGTCTAATGTTGGCGAATTCAGCCTTGATGCGGATTGTCGTCAGTTGTGAGTTTCTAGCCTAAGTCTGCCGCCAACGACGACGGCAGAGCCGAGGTAGACAAAGTCCCTTACTACCTCAAAGTTATAGCTGTCGATCGCTACGTTTTTTCTGATTCTACGAGATTGTGTGTTCCTTCTTGTTGACAGCATATACATACTTGGTTTTCCCTCGTTGCCCGCTAGACCAATTTTATCCGCTTCCGTTTCTATGCTAGCAAACGTACCAGTTTCTGCCTAAGTGTGGTAACTTTATCGATATTAAGGACACGGATACCTCTGCAGTTGGTACACTTGAAGGGGTCTCCTTTCTTGTTGACCGGGCAAACGATGCTGAGATTCCATTCATCAGGCATGCATTCATCTGACCAAATTTTGGAAATGAGTTGATCCATGCTCTTTACCAAGTCTTGTTCTTTAACTTAGATATTGCTACGCGTACTTCGTTTTGATCAGGTGGACGGAAGTTTGGTCTATCATCGTCTATATTGAAAGGTACGTTCTGCCTAATAGCGGGATTCTGGTTTTCGTCGCTATTATAAAGTCTGCAAAAGTAATTTTTCCACATTCTCATCACCGTCTGTGATTCTACTAGGTTTCCCTCATTATCTCTACAGGTTTCTCTACGGGATCTCTTTTTACCTTTTGGTAAAACATTCGTACATTGTTTCTGGAGTAGCATCACTCAATTTTTTCGAGCATACGCTTTTCGTGCTCTTTCTTTTTCTTTCTTTCTGAGGATCCGATGTTCCTCCATTTTGCATGACTTGTATGTAGTGAAGGGTATCAAAGCAAAAGCCATGAAATACTTTTACTTGTTTTTTTTTTCTGTAGGAGATGCAAGCCCCTCTGTCGAATCCCGCCAATATTTTGGGTAAAATGCTTCCAATGCTTTTAAACATTTTTCCACTCTCTTTCCTCTTAAATATTGAGTATAATGTCCTTGTTTATGTCGCAGACTATCTCTTTGCCCAGTACGTTTGGTTCAGAGGTACAGTCGAAAAAAGGCAACAAACAGACAGAGTTGTAGTTGGCCCAACAGATGCCTTTACGGGGGCCTATGCTATGCAATACCTACTTACAAACCTTCTCAATATCTCAAGTACCATTCTGATAATTATTTCTAAAGCTCATTGACATTGAGCCCATATTGGTCCGAACTATTAGCGCTTTTGATTACTGAAGTTCAAGTAAGTTTAGAGATTTGCATTTTTGTTTTTCTCGTCTTATTCCGTTTATTCTTTATTCCTTCAGGTTTCTTTGACACACAACTTGTCCTTTCTTGCAATGCACGTATTAAAGTTTACATTTTCTATTTCAGCACAATGGAACGGATAATGAACACATAGCTAAGTTAATTTTTATGGAGCTCAATAACGCATGGAGTGATTTCGAAGACGATGCTACCCAGCAAAATATGTTTGGTTCGTAAACGCTAAGATTCAATCCACTACTATTACAATTGTTATCGTATATTTCTAAAAGAAACAAGAATAATATCTTATGAGATTCTAATTAAATTATGAATAACAATCACTCCACAGTAAAACAAAAGAGACACAGTTATACGATGATCACTAAGAGTGAGCGTGTATAATAGCAAATCAAAACAAGCTATTTTGTTATTTCCATGTTTAAAATATTGCCAGGACAGTTTACTTAAGTATGTTTACACAAAACGTTATTTTTTCTAATAAGCATACGAAAATATGCAAAAAAACAAAACGAAATACAACCGCGTAGAAAGTCTTTCCATTCTTATCGACGCCGGAAACATGTTTTGCATTTAGATTTATCATTTATTAAGATCGTACATAATGGTATTTTTTTTTTTGTTCATAAATCATTTATAATAGTAAATCTTAAGTTTTCCAAATAATCGAAAATATGTGTGCTCTGTTTTCTTAAGTTCGTATTTGGGCAATTGGGATCATATTGTTTCGTGATCTTGTTTTATTCCGATTTTTGTTTTAAACTATTTTTATCAAATTATATAGGTTATTTTTTTTATTACTCTATAAAGAAAAAGGTATAATTTTGAGATTTTATTCAAATGGAGACTGCTTAAGTTTTAAAAAAAGAAAAGTTTAATTCATTCTTCTCCACACATTAAAAACTGTCCACTGTTATTCGATAATAACTACAAATATTTATATATTGATATATAAAAAAAATCTATTTATAGACAAGTAATAATAAATGCAAAGTAATTATTTTCTTAAAAACAATTTACTTCCTAAACCATTTTAGATAGGTGGTGAGTTTAATGTTATTAATATTATTATTATTGAATTCATTCCAAAATTTAATTAAAGAAGAGAAAAATCAAATTAAATAAAAAAACTCGAGAGAAATTATATATATTTAAATTTTATTTATGCAATATTAATGTTATATAGTGTATTCATATAAAAGTAAAACAAAACAACAAATCATATATATATATAATATACATATAAAAAGAGAAGAAAAAAGTGAAAAAAATTCTAATAATTGTAACATGTAATTATGTTATAGCTTTGTAAATTATTATATTGAATGGAGGACACTGAAATACATTGATGAAGCTTATACGATATGTATATGAAACCGTACTTGGCTTTTTCATTTAAAATTGCATTTTGGATTGGTTGGACAAGCAACAGGTAATAATTGACAATCGTCGACTACTGGTCTAGGTAATCGGAGAACATTTGGATCAAGAATTTAAATAGTGTCGGGATTTTAATGTGCAAACAAAAAGACATGACTTCAGTCTTTAAAATTTGAAATGTTATGTGTTTTGATTGTTTATAAAATCAAAACACCCATCCCATTCTAACAAAATAAATTTCATTCAACTTTAACCTGCTTGCCCGCTACAAACACTTTTAATATATTCCGATCGTCACCAACGTAAATGAATTTCTGTACTAATTCTAAAAGCTTCATTTCTGGAGATTTGTCCTCCTCCCACGTCTTGTAAGCATTAAAATTATGACAAGGATCGATTCCAGCATCAACTAAAATTGCGTCAAATTCTTTGCCAACTTCGAAATTTCCTGTAACATGATCTAAGGCAAGAGCTTCTGCTCCGCCCAAAGTTGCAAGGAATATAGCTTGCTTATAATTAATCGGCTTGTAGTCACATTTAGTGGTCTCAACTCGTTTACAACACCCCTTGATATCTTGATTCTTAATGAACTCAAGATGATGAGATACGTCTAGAGCGCGTAAAATTGCGTCTTGAATAGAAATCGAATTCCCACCGGAAACGTCTGTTGGACAACAAAAAAAGAAAGAAAATCAAATTAGTCTACTCTTAAGTTAAATGTTGTTCAATGTACCTGTTCCCAAGCCTACTTTAACACCATTGTCTAAAAGTCGGATAATATCACACAAACCAGATGATAGCATAGTATTTGATGCGGGACAATGGGCCACTGATGCGCCTCTATCACTTATCAGTCGGACTTCGTCGTCTTCTAAATGAACTCCATGGGCCAAGACAGTCTACAATTATAAAATGTTGAAACAAAAATTCCGTTTCGTCTTTTTTTTTTTTACATACCTTATTGGTTAATAATTGCGCATCATCGTATACTTGAGCGTAACTTTCCGAAAAGAGCTCATGAACAAACTCAATCTCTGCAACACTTTCACTGATGTGTGTCTAAAGATGGAATGTAAAAATATGGCATTAGGAAATTGATTCCTCTTGTAGAGGTTATCTCCGTACCTGTATGTGCAAGTCGTTCTTTTTAGCGATGCCACCTAAAGCTGCAAGAAGATTCTTGTCACAGCTAACTGCAAATCGTGGTGTGATGATTGGTTGCACCAAAGTACTTTGGAGTTGCTTGAATCCCTCGATAAATGATTCAGTTTCGGTTACTGATTCTTCAAATGTTTCACTACAAAATGTTACTATCAGAAAACTTGTTGCAATATTTAAGGCTACTGTTATAGCTATCCGTACAATGCATCCGTAAAAAAATTGTTTCACTTTTTTGGAGCACTTAAAGTTAATCGTTGAACTCAATCTTGGTCTTAAAATGTTGCTTTTGAATTATAAAACTAATTCTAAATGGCTAAATGTGTTCTGTTTCGTGTTCTTACGGATGGATTTTACTGATGGCTATAACTGCAGCCTAAATTGAAATGTATTATACTTACACATAGTAATCAGGACTATTGGTGTCGGAACAGACTTTTCCGACTAAAGCTCGTTGACCTTGTCGAATAGCTTCCTTGGCTAAAATAAGTGTACTCTCCCTATGGTTGGTTCCGAAATATGATGCCAAAGTTGTTCCGCAACGTATGGTTGCTGCCTAAAGTATGTAAATACAAAGAGTGAATGTGAAAGACAAAAAGAAGAAGATGACAAACGTTTTAGAAAAAGAATTAAAGCAAAGATAGACAGAATTTGGTTTTATTTCGTATCTCATCGTTATCGAATGCTGGAATTCTACCCAGGCACATTACAGCATTGATAAAATATCAACCCGTAGAAATGCCATTCTAAACGATCGTTGGGCAGTCTGTAAAACTAATTATATATGTGTTTCAATAAAGATTTGACTCAATTGCATTTGACGCATATTAACAATTAGCAGCTAAATCGTGTGGGTGCAGGGGAAGCTGGCAGTCTAACTATTAGTAGGTAGTTTATGAACAGTATCTATAATAAAGGTTATAACATTTCTTATAGATCTGTCCATTATTTGAATTATGCATAGATATTTAGTTGACATACATGACATTCTAATCTGATCTTAACCAACAATCCCATACCCACCGTAAAGTGGATCGGAGGATCAAATGCCCATAACAACACTTCACTCCACCACTTTAATCGACTTCACCTTATCTGACCCTTAGCAATCTTCGAAAATAATTTGTCTCCCTCTTTATACGATAACCAGAACGCTACATACGCATACCAGAATACGTCATTAATTAGTAGTGTTGATAAAGAACCCATAAATGATTAATACACTCATGCTCATATTTTTTAAGGTACATATAGGAACTGTGATAGAAAGTAACTGCCACCTGTGCGAATAATAATTGTACTCACCACAACTTGCTTGTACACTTTCTGCGCGAATTTTTGATCAGCGAATTTTGACTCCAGCGGAAATGTATATGTATTCAGCCAGTCCAGTAGTGGCATATCCAATCCGAGACCAATCTGTGCCACCTGTGGGGCATGGATGTGACAATCAACCAACCCAGGCATTAGAAATTGTTCCGGCGACAGACGCACTACTTTCATGTCTTTGTTAGTCTGCGAATCACGCCATATATCATAGGCATTTCCAATACCGATTATCTGTAAGGAATATTGATAATAAAATATTCCTGTTCATAGTTCTGAATATAAATTTACCTTGCCAACATTATTAACTGCAACGAATCCAGTTGGAAACACCTCGAAATCATCCAGTGAATTGGTGTGTACAATTTGACCGATGTAAACAGTTGTCTTCCCCATGCTTGTCGGTACTTACGATTCGCTAGCTAACTTGGAACTAAATAGTAGAAAGTATTTCAATAGTCTACACACTGATTATTGTGGGCTATATTATGACATTCAGGCAATCGCTTTTGTTATTGTGTTATCTGTCATGTGTTATGTCATGTATTTCGTCGACAAAGGTGAATAATCGGGATCGGGAATCGGAAGAGCAAAGAGAAGATAACGAAATGTATGTATATAATGAGAGAGAACTAATGTTCTCTGTGGTTCTATGCAGTATGCATATGCACATGAACCACAAACCAGTTAGAACTAATTAAAATGTTCTTGTTCGTTGTTCTGAATACAAATTTACCTTTCCCACAGTATCAACTGCAACAAATCCGCTTGCAAACACTTCGTAATCATTTAGTGATTTGATGAGTACAATTTCACCGATGTGAACAGTTGCCATGTTTATCGGGATTTACGATTCGCTCGCTATCTTGAACCTAATAATGTGAATAGAAGGACCTAGTACGTAGAGTCACTGGCTATTATGCCATTCCGGCAATCGCTTTTGTTATTGTGCTACCTATCTGTTATGTCCTGTATTTCGTCGACAAAGGTGAATAATCGGGAATTGGAAGAGCAAAGAGAAGATAAATAAATGCATATAGTTAGGGAGAACGTGTTTTTTTTTTTTTTTGGCTCTGTGTATAAGAACGTGATAAGAACAAAGAACGGACCTATATATGCTGGACCTAGATTAAAATATCTACCAATGCATATTTGAATAATGTTTACTATGCATTTTCTAGATTTCGAAAGATCAATACGAACAGGAAGGACCATACCTGGAAATTAAATACATGCCCCTATTATGTAAGACAACTCAACTTTGTTGAGTTGAGTTGTCTTCAATTCAACTCAACTTTCACACAACCCAAACTAACTAACAACTTATAGACAACCACTACCATCTTTGTTGTGTTTTTCTATCAAGGTTGTGTATTACAATACGGAAAATACCGAATTTTGAATTAAATAAAACCAAGTGACAACTCAACTTTAGTTGTAGTTGTCTTACATAATAGGGGCAACATTTGATTTAGAATTATGCAGTAGTGTCTGCATATTTCGCGACGCATAATGCGTCGTATATGACTACAGGGTATAAAGGTCGGATGAAAGAATTCTCGATGAATGGAATCTCAGCATCGTTCATTCGGTCTATAAAAAGGAAATCCTTTGATCCTACAATCTTTAAAAAGTATTTAAGCCCAATTACTCGCGTACTCCGATGACATTGATATTAAATATAGCTTAATTTCGGGCTTAGAAGGAATTGAGTAGCAAAGCTATATCACGAGTAACTAAGCAGACGTTATATAAGACTCTTATCATTCCCGGCCTGTTATATGCATTGAGCGAAAAGTTCTCGGTGTGATCTTCGGTCCAGTTTGTATCGAGTTTGGAGGAGAAATTTAAATGAACAGCGATAGAGACCTAGTCACCTTTACCCTAGAACCGAACCTGTCGATTTATATGGGGCTGAGTAAAGACACGATTATTATCCTTGATGAGGTTAACGCGGCCATTATCAAGAACAAAGAACCCCATCCGATTTTTGACAACATTTAGTTCAAACTCATGAAGTGTGAAAATGGTTACACTCTCCCATGGCTAAAGAGTTCATTGAAACGCCTAAGCTTCTTGGCAGAATGCGGACCTTCGTGTAATCGACAGAAAGGAAATTGAACACTTGACTAGGCATAAAGCCAGACTTTCTGCACAAGCATCCTGTATTTCAGATTGTTTCTTGTTTTGATTTGGGGACCATTTAATCTCCTTGAGCTGGGAGACTTCTAATGCCTTCTTCTTTCTACGCAGGATCTTCTCAACTCCCTTCTCCTAGCTCGATACTCTTCCCTCGCTGCCCTTGTTTTGCGCTGCAGCGTTTTCTTATGTGCTATCTTCTTTCACGTTTTTCCTGTATACGCATTCATCATCATACCAGGGGCCACAACATGATTATGGGTGAAAAATCACGATCAATTCTCGTAGCTTTAGGACGGTCAAAATTAGATTGGCCGCGTTCAATACGTTTTTGCCTAGCTAGCAAACAGCCTCTGATTGGTCCGATTTGACTGCAAATATATACCCCATTTACATGAGGGATTCAATCCGGATTCAATTCGAATTGAATCCCATGTAAACACTGATCGGATCGAAACGGAATTGAGTCAATCCGATCACAAAATTTTCTGTGATTGGATTGAAAATGTTCATGTAAACGTAGATTGAGGGATCGAGTTTATCATGTGAGAGTGTGTGTGTTTTTTTTTCGTTCTGTTTATTTGCTTGTGATTTGTTTCGGCTGGTGGATACTTTTAGATTTATTCAGAGTGAAAAAAAAATTTATTGCGATAATGGCGACAAGAAATGTATGGACACATGACGAAACTATTGCAATGTTAAAAACGCTGCTAACTACTAACACAACTATACAATACACGTATTCCGTATAACTCAATCCTATTTCAATTCAATTTTTCAATCCGGTGAGAGCGAAAACAGTGATTGACTTTCGATTCAGTTTGAATTCGATCTCTCAATTCGCTCATGTAAACGTAGTAATAGGGAAGTTTCGTGTGTTAAGCAAGATTTTCTGCCTAATTCTATGATAAACTGTCACCTAAATATTTAGGTACCTAAGCACATTGAACGGGGCCATTTTAATCCTCACAAGAATACGAATTTCAAAGTCAACTGCTGCCATTTTGACTGATCATCATGTTCAGCTAAACAAGCTTTAAATTGTTCGGTGCATGAAATGGTACAGTTCAGTTTTAAAACATTCACAACAGTTGTAAAACTCCGATTCGCGAATACAACCAATTACAATGTATTATGTATGTAATTATGATTGTGCAGGGATGGCTTAAATGTTCGTTTTTTCCCCGTACACCAAACAATGGCCAGTACCACTAGTATTGATTTTTTGTGGATAGGTTATTCATGACTATAGATTTAAATATTTTGAATGCATGTTTTAGGCAATAAAACAATTTTTTTTTTCAGAAGTCTCTCACAAACTATATTGAACCAAAATCTATAGAATAATATAGGTTACAAACATATTAGGTATATACGCGTGGATTTATTAACAATAATTAACATCTTGGACATGTGCGTAGGTTAAAATAGAGCAGATAAGAAATAAAACAAATTGTAAAAGCTTTCTTTGACTAGTAGTCAATTGTCAAATTGTAACAAGAAAATTGTAAAATATTTTGTATGCCAATTCCTCGTTAAACCGGAATTCTATCTCTCAGATACGACATTATTGCATCCGTCCCTTTTTCTAGAACCTGATGACGTGGCTGCCGGAAACGGTTTCCAACGATGTCTAAAGACCTGCAAATTTGGAGAATATAGCAAAAGTTAATGTAATAATGTGTTTTAATAATCATACGTAATATTTTTCAGGTTCCCCAAAATTGGCGGAACTTGTTCAATACTGTTGTTTCTCAGATCCAAAGTGGCCAATCGTCGAAGAGCTCCAAGTCCCACCGGAGATGCATCAATTTTTTCGATTTGGTTCTCTCGAGCTAGCAGGATTTCAAGCCCTTGTAATTCATAGACACATGGCGGAATCATTTTAAACCTATGCAGAAAGAATATATACATTCCGACAAAATGAGTCTATTATTAAACAAACTTATTATTAGCTATGTTTAGCTCCCTAAGCATGCTTAGAATTCCAAACTCGGTTGGCAAATCTGAAAGGTTATTGCAGGATAGATCGATTCGGCTTAGTCTCGAGAACTGTGATATAAACATCGGGATAGAAGATATTAGGTTATGGGACAATATTAACTCTGAGGCACATTCTGTCAAATATTTAAGCCTGAAAAGGTTACATTTTTATTCAGCTCCAGTAAGTGTTCTGCTAATGCTTACCCCTCAGGTACATTTTCCAGTCGGTTCTTCGAAAAGTCCACAATGCTGGCCGCTTCTTCCTGGGCATCTAGAAATACCTTCGTTGGAATTGTTGTAACACTTTGCATTGTCACAATAAGGCTACGCGTTTTTCGAATTTTAAACCTGGAAATGAAAAGTTTTAAAACCAAACCATAGCTACCTACTAAACCAAAAACTACTCTCTCAACTCACTTGTCAGGAAACACATGATTCTCCTCCCCAACCAGTGCCGAATCCTTTACTTCTGGCATAGCAATTGTGTCCATTTGGCTTCGATCCCGAAGAGTTTTCAATATACGGCCAGTGCCACACTGAAGAATATCACGCCGAATTGATTTAATCGGATTCCCTTCCACCTGTAGACTAACCAAATGGGCTAACGTGTGCAGAGAGTGAGGTAAACTATTGATTGAGTTGTTGGACAGATCAAGCCGAATCAGACTCTGAAGGAGAGCGATTTCATCAGGAAGTTTTTCAATCTTATTGTCACGCAAGTCTAAAATTTTTAAATGTGGCAACTTTGAGCAAAGTTCTCCAGGTACTTTCTAAAAAACAAAAATAATCGCAAAGTAAGTTCGGTTTCCCTTAAAGTCGTATTGTATTCGTAGAACCTTTATGAAATTGTTGGCCACATGGAGTTCCTGCAACTCGTCGCATCCATCAAAGTCCGGTAACTCTTTGATGTCATTATGCTGTGCATATAGACACTGGAGTTTCCTCAGGCTGCCCATATCACTCGGTAGTGACTCGAGGTCGTTGTGCATAAGATCTAACTTTTGAAGCGCTACAAGGTTTTATTTATATAATTAGTATAGTTCGTGTTGGATCTGGTAGTCGTAAGCACTGATTTATATACAAATACATATGTATATATAAATGATAAGTTAACTTACATCTCATATTAACAAGATCGTCTGGTAGTTCTTTAAGATGATTATATGAACATAGCAGCTGAGTTAGTCGTACTAAAAACCCAATACCACCGGGAAGCGACTTAAGATTATTATTTGACACGTCCTTTGGTTGGTTATAATTTATTTGTTTAAATATACGCATTAAGGAAGATCAAAGCAAAAATAATTTAACAGGTTAGAAGCTAAAAAATACATTTGTAAGTAAATTATTCTTCTTTTGTTAGTAGGTTTTTTTTTCAATGTATGTAAACATAAAACTTCTTTGTTAAAGGGAATCCTTTACATTTTCTTGAGATTGTGTGCCAATTTTTTTATTTAATCGCAAAATGCCTGTAATTCGACCAAGGAATAATATATCTAAATTATTAGTTGTATGTGCTATAATTTATTGTATAAGACTAGACGAAGCAATAAATATGAAATATATTATACCACATTTTTGTGAATAGAATGAGCGATAAAAATAATGAGTGAACTGTACTATACTAGATAAGTAGTATAGTTAAAAAAAAAACTATAAATAAATTGTACCATATTTTACTTGACAAAATTGCCATATTTATATGCTAGTGTAATACCACCTTTAGGCTGCGGTTCCGGTGCCAGCGAATGTAAGCGAATATTACTCGCGCAAATTCGCAAAGTTAGCTGAAATCGTTAAAAGTACGCATTTCCTACGTCGTCGTGGTTCGAGTGCACAACATGCGTACTAAATGATTTCAGCGAACTTTGCGAATTCGCGCGAGTGATATTCGCTTACATTCGCTGGCACCGGAACCGCAGCCTTAGGGTCGTAAAAACATGAGAACGGATCGACTGATTTAGATGATTCTTCTTTGTTTTTTTTCGTCTTAAAGAGGAAAATTGAAACATAAATGTTGTATAGGAATACGCAACCAAATGTTTGTTATTGGCCTAAAGTTGCTTCTGTGAAGTTTTGTCAAAATTGGACAAAGGGGCAAGGCACCTCCCATAGAAAACAAAGTTTAAAAATCGCGTATCCCGAAACCCACCGAACTGATTGTGTTCAAATTGTCAGGCAATCTTAGGTATAGATATTAGGCATTCCTGGGAGTTCCCTGTGAAGTTTGATCAAAATTGCACAAAGGGGGCGTGTCAACACCCATACAAAAAAACATTTTGAAATTTTAAATTTTAAATGATTGTTTTAAAATGTTGACATAACGTTGCTTTCGAAGACGCTCAGGTTTTTATATATTGTATGCTGTTTGTTTAAAACACCTCCATCTCTTGAACTTAAAAGAAACACCCGCTATATAAAAATGGATTTTTATCTGTCTGAGATTGATAATTCAAATTAAAGAAAAAAGCAAAAGTGTAAATGGTTCCAATGGAAGTACTGATCTCGAAATATTAAAATTAAACAATGTTTGTCCGTTTGACTTAACGATACGGGTTGTTTTACCAAAGTGCAACATTTTGAAAACAGACCATATTTAAGATACGACTGACTTGGAAATAGGGTTTCTAAAATATAAAGCTTTTTTTTTTTTTTTAATTGTGTTAATGTATTCACAAAAGTTATAACTTGTAAGATCTATTCACATTTACATCTTAATTTGATTTATATTGTTTGTGTAATTGTTAATTACTACGTAAAAATGTGTAGTCATGTAAAATTTAACTCTTATGATAAACGTCAGAACCAGAGGTAAGAGAGACTGAGATTCCCATCTTCGACCTATTTACAGTAATTTGCCTACAAGCTAAATTTTACGCTCCCAAAAAGTTTAGGTGCGCTAGTATTGTTGCATAGAAATTCGTATTGACAAACGTCAAAAATCCTCTCCACCAACACATTCGCACCTAATCTTTTTACACGGATAGGAAATGATGTACACAGATAGGAAAACAAAATGGCGGATTCCTGGCAAAAATTGAGGGGCCCAGCGGCAAGAGGATTCGGAGATGGGTATCTCAGTCTACCTTACCTCTGGTCAGAACAATGATTGTTTAGTGTTAAAAGTCAGCGAGAGAGATGGATTAACCATTTTGTTTTTTATTAAAAGCAGTAGTAGGTAAGCTAATATTAAATTGATTGTTTAAATAATAAAACTGATAAGATATCTTGCCAGGCTCCATGAAATTAGGCCCCAATGAAAAAAGGCCCCAAAAATAAATGAAAAAAGGCCCCAACAATTGGGGCAATATTTCATAATGAAAAATGGCCCCATTCCATTTATGAAAAATTGCCCCAAACAAATTAAAAATTGCCCCAAAATAATAATTGGCAAACAAAAACAAAACGTATTATGAAATTGTCATTGTTTTGGGGCCTTTTTGCGTTGTTTTGGGGCCTTTTTGCATTTTATTGGGGTGATTTTTCATTTAATGGAAATGTTTGTTTTTATAGACACTGGAGTTGAAGATCATTTGGGGCATTTTTCATTTTCTTATTTTGGTATCAAAACAAAAATCTACTAGAAGAAACGCGAATTATACCGTTGTTACAAGGGCAGGACGTTACAGCTTTCAAGGAGTAAATAACTTACTGACAATTGAATTTGTGAGTAGGTACACATCGATCAGTTTATTGACGAAAGTGCGCGCGAATTCCTAACTTGTATTTTCTTAATTTTGTTATAGCTTAAAACCTGTTCAGAATTCGCGCGAATTTAGAACTTTTATTTTCTCAAATTTTCTAAAGCTTAAAGCCCAAAATTCGAAAATTTAATTTTCTCATATTTTCTAAAGCTTAAAGTCAGTTTTTCCTTACTTACTTACTTAGATGGCGCTACAGTCCGGGGAGGACCTGGGCCTCAACCAACACGCCTCTCCATTTAACCCGATCTTTGGCTATTCGCCTCCATCCAGTTGCGCACTTCAACTTGGTTGAGGTCCCCTTCCACTTGTGCCCATCACCTAAGGCGAGGTGTTCGTCTACTGCATTGTCCCTCCGGGTTAGAATCGAAGACACTTCATGCCGGAGCGTTGGTGTCCATTCGCTCTAGATGTCCCAGCCATCTTAGACGACTGATGCCACCTCAGTGTTTGAAATAACTTTTAAATTTAATATTCGCGCGAATTTTCAACTTTTATTTTCTCAAATTTTCTAAAGCTAAAATTAAAGCTTTACAAACAGTTACAAAGAGGTTTTTACCTTTTCTTGAATATTTGTTGTAATTCATGGTTTTCATTATGTTTGGGGTATATATCATTCTTTTGGGGTGATATTTCTTAAGAAGATCCCAATATTTAGAATCGATTTTAACATATTTTTCGCGTTTTTCATTGAGTTTGGGGCCATTTTTCATTCTTTTGGGGCAATTTTTCATTTTTTTAGGGTGATATTTCTTACAAAGGCCTCAATATTTAGAATTGATTTTAATTTGGGGCATAATTGCACAAAAAAAAAATGAAATTTTACCCCAAATTATTAATGAAAAAAGGCCCCAAAAAATGAAAAATCACCCCAATCCTACTACAAAACGTTGTTGTTGCTTACTATATAAATTTTTGGGGCCTTTTTTCATTGGGGCCTAATTTCATGGAGCCATCTTGCCAGTGTAACAATAATGTGTGGGTACTTACCAAAACTTCCAGCATATGCAAGTCGCTTACATCTGGATTTAATGTTTCAAAGCAATTGTATGACAAATTCAAGTTCTTGAGGTCACGAATGCGAAAGAATTCTGCTGGTAAGTCCGTGAGTTTATTTCGACTCAAATTGACTCGAGTTAGTTTTTCCAGTTGGCCAATTTCCTTTGGAATTGAAGTCAAAGCATTGTCGTACAACTAGGAACGGCAAGTAAAGAGTTTGTTTTTATTAACGGATTTTTTGTTTGTTTTGCTTTTTCGTAGCGGCTTACACTCAAGACTGTCAGAGCATGAAGGTTTTGGATTTTTGATGAAATACATGTCAGTGTGTTCGAACTGAGATCGAGATTAGTAAGAGCTCGTTGGTTCCACCAGGCATCGTCTTCTTTTTCCATCAACGTGTCCAGAGTCACTTCGACCTCTTTTTCGGGTTCATGGAGGTTCCATACCTTGTCGGGTACTGCAGAAATAAAATAATTTTTTTACACAAGTGTCTAGATTTTTATTCGATCGATTAAAGGGTGTGTTGGTCTACTTTTGGACTCGGTTTCAAGTGCGATTTCATTGTTGATATCGTCCATGGATTTTTGGTCGTTGCTACGCACTCGGAAGTATCTACGCTTTGGATACGGTGCATGCATGCACAGCGACACAAATTTATCTTTTGAGGAAGCTATTTTGAATGTTTTTTTTAATAAATTTATTCCGGGAAAGTAGTGCTTAATCCGGTGGTTTAAAACTAACTGGTCAGTTGGATAGAGAAATTAACCGAACATAGTGTGCGCCTTGCGCCATTGGACCCGTTGTGGGAAATTACATATTCCCTGAACCGTGAAATTTGTTTAGGGGTGTGTACTTCGATGTAGTATTGCAGAATTCAATGTCAAGTTCAATGAGAGAATTATATTTCGAATGTGCTATACAGACTGGATTAAGGTGAGTAATAATAATGGTGTTTTGATTTGTTAAAGACGGCAAGAGTTGCACAAAGAATGTTGCAATATGTATGGAGTATGGCCGTATGGGTAAAGACATTCATTAGTAGGTATCAGGTATGGTTTGCAGATATTAAAGTAAATACATTTTTTCGATTATGGAAATTTAACTTTGGGTCCGAGTTATTGGCGATGGCTACTTTTAAGGGACCTTTTTCATGAACTTACTTCATTCAACTTTCCATAATAGTCATTAATCTGAATCAATACAACAAAAATAAAACTTGAAACCATTTTTAGGCAAGACTTCCAGATTGCCAGCGCTTCACTTACAAATTAATCATATAATTTTTGACATTTTTTTCTCCAATTGGGTGTTAAACATTTCAAAGATACTAACTGCTTTTTAGGTACTGAGGTAAGTAGGTTTCCTGTGCGATATATAAGTAGTATAAAAGAGGAAATTAACTGACTGTGACTCTAAAGAAATCTCTGTGTACCAAATCCCGAGGACTGCGCGAGTCAAGCCGCGGGCTAAAGGTTGTTTTGTTATATGTAGTGATGGAGATACACTGATATTATTCGTTCCTCTTTATAATTAGTGGGAGTGTTAGTGTATTGCTATTGCTCGCGCAAGCCGTGGACGAAGCGAAAAACCCACCAGTGGCGTGGCGTAAATAATTTTAAATGATAAGTCGAAGTCGAAAAAATATCAAAATGTCGAAGGGAAGATGTAGTACGTATACAGAACTCAAAAAATCGAAAACTCCAGGAAGAAATGAAATTAATGAAGTTATTTTTTCATCTTGATTCAATATTGCAAAACTTTCATATTTCGATTTGTTCAATAAATCAAACAAAATTAACTGCGTGAAATATTGTCCTTTATTTCTACATAAAGGTTCTTGAAATGAGTCTTTAAATCAAAATCGAGCATTCAGCGTTTTTTGTGGAGGCTCAGCAAAATCAGCTACGTACTCTTTTAAAAATGTCTTCAAACTTATTTAGGTAGGTACGCAGATCATAGCCAAGACTCAAAACACTTTGATTTCTCACTTAGCGACTTCAACATCAGTTTTTTTATTTTTTAGAAGATACATACTCACAAAATTCACCCAAATAAGTCGGAGAAAGCGTGTTATTTTTTTGCATAAGAAAGCGGGCGTTAAACAGAGAGGACCAAACTCAGAAAATTGTAAGTAAAAGAAAGAGAAAGGAAACAAATTTGTTCTATCCAGCGATAGATTTTATAACCCGACATATTTCGGGTAATTGGGTACGGGTTGCTTTTAGCTTTGTCTTGCGTTCAGAGAGTGTGGGCAGTACTAATACTAATGATAATGAAGGTTGTGTGTTTCCGTGTGTGCTTGAAAATAAAATTCAATTGAGTTGGTGTGTGCTTGAAAATAAAGTTCAATTAAGTTTATTCCGCAGGTTCTATATTGTTCGTTTTTTAGTAAACATTGTCGTGTAGCTGAAACTGAAAAAGGTAACTCGGTAAGAATCGGGGTATATGGACGCGACGCCAGTGAAACACACCCACCTTAAAAACAACGGTATAGATGACATAGTTAATTAGCCGAATTGGTCATAATTGATAAAAGTTAAGTTCTTTGTATGAATGAAATGTGATCACATCCCGAAAGTTATCTTGCTTTCATCACTCCAAAGTTTTTCCAACGCCCCGACTCACGTCACACGCATGCAAATTTCTAATAAATTAAAAAGTACCTATCACAATCGTTCGCATTAAAACTATAACAATTTTAAGCTATTTACTGCGCGAGTACATATTCATGAAGCAACCACAGCACTCAGCAAGCCACCCAAACTTGTACTTCCGAAGTAATAAATATTCTATACATAACGGAATCATAATTTCAAATTAAAATCTAATAAGATTTAACTAAATACGTATGTACATACGTATTAATTATTCAATAACACATGTGCCTGTAGGCCTACCCGTCCACCACTTTCCATACTCCGTGCGCAGATTTAAATAATTTTTTATCATGATGATGATGGCATAATCAATTAAAATTCATTCATTCATTAATAATTGAGTTTATTTTTGCAGTATTAATGATTAGTGTTGATCGACATGTGTGACATATTGCAACCTTAAGGGCCCTACACACGATCAATGTTACTTGTCAATGTTACTTGAATGACTCACCATTCAAGTAACATTGATCGTTTGTATGCTCTTCAATGTTCTCGTCAAGTAACATTGATACATTGATGAAAACCAAAATTGTTTTGGTTTTCGTCAATTTTAATTGACAATTTTAATTGATCGTGCGTAGGGTGCATCAATGTTACTTGTCAATGTTGTCATTTTTTAAATGGTAATGTTGGTGAAAATATGTCCAATTTACGAAAATGGTCGACAATTGCACGTCAGGTCTCTAAAATGATAGGATTGTTATGTGCTCTAGGCTTCTGCCAGTACCTAGCTACAAATCGTGTGTTAATGAGGCGCTCATATGGCTTAATACACTTCCAGTCCTTCAAAATTAAGAATCTCCATAAAACTGTCGTTTTAGTAGATAACATCTTTTTTTATACCTTTTCGATTTATTTTCATTTAATATTGATACATACGCTGGCTGCAAGCAGTTCAAGCAGATAAAAAATATGTATAATAGTATAATCCATCTTCATTCATACATTTGAAACGACTGAACATAATTTATGCAAAATAATTGTCAATATTCATTGATACGTGTGTAGGCGATTTATCATCAATGTTACTTGACGAAAAAAATCGTCAATGATACTTGTCAAGTAACATTGATCGTGTGTAGGGCCCTTTAGAGTGCATCACGTCTATATAAATACTAAAAAGCGGTAGTTGGCCTTCGGATACCGGGTCTTCCATATTCGTGCTTTATCAAGTTCAGATTCAAATGCTTGTTAATGAATTGCTTGTGTGATCTTCCTTGTACATATTTACTTTGAAGAAAATCGCATCTCAATCTCAATCGTACATCGCGTCGATATGCGAAAGAAGATAAAAATAGCACTCCAGGGAATTGGCCGATACACGAAGTACGTCCTTGAGTCCCGCAACGAGTGCTTTTACAAAAGATGTGGGTACGTTGTATGTACCTACTTTCAATGCGCCAAGAATGAACTAAACAAAAGAAATGGACATGTGCCTCGACCTAGACTAGTAGAATGGGAGAGGACTTTAAATCGATAACAGATAATATTAGTATTGATTTTCATCGAAACAATAAGAACTGAAATAGTTTTACAAAAATACTTTAACCTCGATCCCGTTTAGCGTGCCCCCTACCTGTGGCCAATGCCCTCCCAGAGAGGTTCAGCACTCCCGATTTCCTCGCCTGTTTAATCATTGCCTGGGATAGTTCACTGTTGTCCTCAGATTTATCACGTTTATGAAAAACTGGATTAAGGTTTCGAAGATTTGGCCGACGCGTTCTACTCGCCATTGTCTTTAGATTTGGACTAAAGTTTGCGTACAAGCGGAAATACCTAATTAACACACTTTAAGATACACAGTGATCATAGAGGAAATTACACTTTGAATCAGAAGCACACACGAAAATATAAACAAACAAATAAATAGAAAACAATACTGTGTTGGCACTTTGGTCTTCTGGGTCAAAATTAAAACAAAAAATGACTGATGGACCTTTTATTTTTTTGTTTGGCACGAACAGCTGATTAGCGGCGAAATGTCAATTGTGATTTTGTTTTGATTTTTATTCGCTCAGTTTGAAATGCTCTGTGGTGACGGTTGGTTAACTTAAATGTATGTATTGTATATGAAGTGAAGATGGCGCTGTTGGTGCGTCCGTTTCAAAATTTAAATATCGGTGGTACATATTTAGAAAAAGGGAAAATGGTAAAAAGAGCCGTGTTTTATTGTGCCCGTGATCTGATTCGGATAATATAAGAATAGTCACACCTATCATGGAATCCGTCGGATTTAATTTTCACTTCATCTATCCGATTCCCTTTCACTTTCTACTGCTATCGGGGAATCCGCCGGAAACATTTCCTTATCGACATGTTTTTGGAAAAGGTAGTTTCACTGTCAAACGGCTGTCTTATATTTGTCAATACAAATTTGTGTAGCTGCATTCGTCGGGGGACAAGTGAAAAAGATTTCTTTTAAAATAAAAAAACAGTGTTTAATATAAAAATTGATGCAATAGCTCTATTTTTGGAAGCAGAAAAGGAAGAACGAAATGAGCGGTGTTCTCAGAAAAAAATACGAGTAAGGTTAAGAGTAGCAGTGAATGATTTCATGGAACTTCCGGATGAAATGTGTTTTTAGAATGATTATTTTTGATTGTAATAAAGTTCAATATTGCACAGATTTATTACGGCTTAATAAAGCAGCTTTTTCATATGTACATTTTCTTAAAAAAATTCTCACGACCGACCGACGGCAAGAAAACCTATGAAATTCTCAATGATTTTGATGCAACGATACAGTGGAACTCGTTCACATTTTACCTACACGGGAAACTGTTTACTTTGCGAATTTGAATAAAACAAACTGGATCAATAGTAATTTTTATTTTTTAATTCTGGAGAAACTTTCTATTGTTTGCTTCTAAGGATTTATTATGTTTTGTCATTTGACAGTGTCAAGCTAATACTAAAGACAAGACTTTAGCATATGTGTCTTATGTGATTTTCCATTGGGCACATCAGATTTTTATTTCAGATCTCAGATTTTTCTTGGCACATGGAACATGAAAGCAGATTGATCTGCTTTTGTAAATGTATTAGTGCATTATTTCACAGTACATCAGTTGTGCAAATTGTATTCGTTTATCAATGGAAACATACGAACTTCATATGGATAATCATATCAAAGAAGAATCGAAATCCACAGATGACGAGGAAGAAGAATAAGATGACGAAGATGATAGCAATTGCTCCAAAATTAAGTCCATGTCCATTATTTCCGTTTTTGTTCTAAATAATTGCTTTTCAAGGGGCTTTTAGTAGGTAATTTTGGTTTGAAAACAAATTCTGAATGACGTAAAACAGCTGTGCAAGGTATATTGGTATTAGTGAGATTATCTATATGCGTAAATCTTGAAAAATATCGAAATCTGCAAAAAGTGATCGGGATCAAAAAAAAGATTGATTTTTTTGCCCGCAATGAACATGAAAAGTGATTAGATAAAAAAAGATTGATTTTTTGTCCCAATGGAAAACAACATTAATAATATACAATATACAAACTATCTTACTGATGCGTTATTCCCCTAAGTTGAAGTCGAATACTCTTTGGATCAGAGTGATTGTGTCCATTCGCTCTAAACGTCCTAGGTATTTTAAAAGTCTTATTCGCAATCGTCCGACTTGTTCGATGTCGCTGTACAGATCGTTAAATATGCTGTTAAATCTCCTTCTCCAAAACCCGTCAACGCAAACGAAACCAAGATTCAAGCAATTTTGGGTTGACCAAGTGTATGTTCATCTGATTCTTCCAGTCATTACCTAAATTCATCTATATTATATAAAAATGAAGTTTACCACTCACTGATCATCAACGCCCAGCCTAAACCCTTTGCTCTAGAGAGCTGAAATTTTGGACAGAGGTTCCCTTTATGATGTATACAAGGAATAAGAAACGAAATTTTGAAATTCAAACCCTAAAGGGGGTCAAAATTTGTATGGAACATTTTTAACTTTCACCCGATTGACTTCAAACTCGGTTTGTGTACTCTCTATGAGAAATAAAGAAATCTAATTTCTCCGATTTTGGAAATTCAACCCTCAAAGGGGTAAAAGAGGGGTGGGGGGGGGGGGGGTTAAAGTTTGTATGGGAAAATTTTTATTTTTCACCCAATCGACTTCAAACTCGGGTGTACTCTATTATAAGAAATAAGGATAATAATTTTTTCGATTTTGGAAATTATGTTTGGGGCACGAGTTATTGGCGATGACCCCTTTTAAGGGGGGCCTTTTCTTAACTCACGAACCGTTCGTCGGTCGTATCGATTTGAAACTTTTTAATGCGTCCAAACTTCATCGCTGTTGAATATTCTGATCGCTTCATCTAACTCCAGCATACGTACTCCAAAGATATTCAAGCGAAATTCTGTAAGAATCGGGTTATACTGCTAGAAAGTGGTAGACGTCCTCACGATCTTTCCGTTTGCATATGTTGCACACAGTATAGGAGATCTGGGCAGTGTGGAATATAATTAAGGATTTGCTAACTAAGAATAAGAAATATGGTGTGTCCCGTAGATAGTGGCTCAGTCTGCCATAGTGTGATCTGTATTGAGATGTCAGCGCTTCACCAACAAATATTGAATATATATTTTTTGAACTATTTTCTCCAATAGGGCGTTAGACATATTTTTCAGAGATACTAATTGCTTCTTAAGTACTGTCTTAGTTCGGTTTCCTGCACGATATATAAATATAAAAAGGCAACTAACTGGCTGTGAATGAATCTCTATGTCTAAATCCTGAGGACTGCGCGAGCGAAGCCGCGGGCAAAAGCTAGTTACCATATATAAGAGTTGGAACAAATACATACTGAATTAAAGTCCTACAACTAAGCTTTAACCTCAAGTTCGGTTCTCCTGCTAACAGAATGACCTAGTTGCCTTAAAATAGACCCATCCTGACCACAGAAAAACTCAGTATTACACCCTTCATCGGTCTTGGATAAGACTCCTATATACTTCCTACCTGTTTCAGTGGGACTCCACTAACATGGAGATTGCAATCAACATACGCTATGGAAACGAACAATATTTCAGATTTGTTGAAATTTACTTTCATCTCAGCTTCACCACGAAGGACTTTTTATCCTTTACCTAATTTTATATTGCAAATTTCACAATATTAAATGACTTCATAAAATTCAAGCTGAGCAATATAAATATGTAGGTACACACTGTGATTGAAATAAGCCTGGGTCAGTTATATGGGCATTCGGGGCGTATACGTACTAAATTTGTCATCAAAATAAAACAAAATTTTCCAAATCGTTTACGGTTAGGGCTACGACCTTTTATCATCGCGCTCAATATAATTTAATGCATGTTTATGAAAATCAAAACATTTCACCACATCAAACAATAAACCGCAAATTGAGTAGGTAATGTCCGTCGTGTATGAAACACTAACAAGCAAATATGCTCACTATTCGGCAACCCTCATGTGTGGACACTTTATGCGAGACTAGTCTCAAACTGTAAATATGATAGTATGTATTTATAAAACGTCCAGACGTGGTAAAGTACTATGTATAATCTAAAAATTAGTCACATGCTATATGGACTAAACGACAGTAACATCAAGAAAAACCAAATTGATATCCTTCAATGGGTTCTTTTAGAAATGTTTCCTCCCTCCCTAACAACATAATACATATATACATGTACTTTCAATTGCCTACAATAAACAATTGAATTCCACTAATTGAGGCAATCAAAAAATTAGTCTCCTCTAAAACCGTGTTTACCTTCTAATATTTCAATCACTTGCGCTCGTCATAAACAACTGTCATCATCGCTCGTGAATTTCTTTATTGACAATGACCGCTTATGTATTTTTACATGTCCACCTCCGCCGGTCTTGGCATATTACAGTTCGGGTGAATGTTTGTGTGCGCGCCCTTAATTACGAGAAGCAAAAGCCAAATGCACTTCAAGAGCGTATCGTATTTCTGGCTCACAGCCCCATGGATGTAGGTGAAGTAACCAAATATGTAGGTACCTATTTTCAATTGCGTCATACAACAAAACCATCACATCAATATGCTTTCAAGCCTAACTGCAGAAACACTATGTAGATAGGTGCTACAGTATTTGGTTACAATTATTGTTTTAGTCAAGGTCGAACTACCTAGACCAAGTAACGCCACCCCATGTGAAGAATTCAAAGAATGAATCGAATCAGCGCTATAATATTGAAACAAAACGTCTGCCGACATAGTTTAAGGACTTATGGGGGAGGCACACATTTCATGGCTAGCAAAGAAACCACTAAAGTTTGCCGTCCATCATAGCCGCTGTCGACCGTGGATAAGTCAAAGTCTAATTGACTGAGTCGCAGAGACATTATTAAGTTTGTGTGCGAAAGCTTGTTTGACGCCCAAACCCCTCAAAATATTAGTGTGCAGGGTAATTTTTCACTCATCTCTGTGCGCTGCCCTTCTATTATATGCCCACGTGGTGGGTGGGAGGACCATTGCTATAAGGTAAGCTACTCTGATGATCTGACTTGTATATTTTGAATTCATAGCTCAGTTGGCGCAACATTTTCAACGGATACAGTTGTTACACGGTCTTCAATACAATAACCACTGTTATTTGTGGATTAAGTATTTCCTTTTATTTTTGTATGAAGTGAGTGATAAGAAATATCCAAAGGACAGTGTATTAAGCATTACACATTCAAAGATGGGTGATGGTGTTTTGAAGAGTTTTATTCGAGATATTTTTGCGGTTAGTGGTAATTCTTTTGTTTTGATATTATAATTGATTGTAAAACTATAAGAAATTGTACAGTGAATTAGGGCAAACAAAAAACCTGACGATTGATCTAATTTCTTAATTTAAAATCGTACATTATATACCTATTGGGAAGATAATTTTTACATTATTATTTAAAAGTTGTATTGTGAAATTTTTGATCAAAATTCTTCAAGCCATTGAAAAGTCGAAAAATGTGTGAATCGTGAAAAAGGATAAACCTTGCATTTTCGTATCGAATTTCTTTTAATATATAAATTAATTGACAATGGAGGATATAAAATGTTTTCCTGGGAATGAAACACCTGATGCTTGAATTGGTTCACTTGTAATGATATTCTATATAGTCAAAATCGCAGATTATAAATAACTGAGATATAAATAATAATTCGAGAAACCTTTCTATCAATATATGTACATAAAACTTCAATTAATAGCGTAGACGGGGGCATTTGTAATTCTGAAGCAGGACTACAACAAAAAGATTACAGCGATTAATTGTATACCAAAATAGCATTCGAAATAAGCTGCCAAAAATGGCGTTTTAATTTTTTTAATTTTAGGGGTCGTTTAAGCTAGCTCGAAATCAGATACCTACAACAGCATTATATTCGGTATCATATGAACAGACATTTAGGAACTGTTTAAGAGTCTAAATGTGAATAATGTTTCATTAAAAAAATACATGTGTATTTAATTAATAAATCAAAATAATTAATATGAAAATCCTTAGTTTAAAAATATATACATACCTACTTAAAAAGCCGAAGTTCTGAAACATACAATTTTGTCTGAGAAAATTTTATTCACCATTCATACTTTCGCAAAGCGTTCCAAAAATCTGGGAATACAAAAATTATTCGAGAGATCTTCAAAATACCAAATGCAACTAAAAACTGACATCTCAAAACGTCAATTCGCAGATTTCTGCAACCAAAAAAGTCGCATAAAAATGGAATATTAAGATTTGCCAATATGTATTTACTTGTATGACAGTTGTCTAGTTGTCATGTGCGCTCATTGACATTGAAGTTGTGTGTTATATTTGTTGTGACTTATGTCATTTTCCATTGGTTTAACTTTTCCTACCCAATCATTGGTGAAATGTTAGGTTTCTCTTACTTTTATGACAAAAGTCGCTCCCAATTTGACTGATAAAGAATAAATATATAAATGAATAGATTAAATGAATAATAATTAGTCCGTGTAAGACGTTTATAGAAGTGGATTTCCTATTTAAGGCGTAAAGATAACAAGAGATTCCAAATTTGAATTCTGCTAAAGTGTTTCGAGGAGATTTTATCGAAAACTATTACAAAATCGAAGTTTTTCAAAACCCGGAAAATAAACTTCTGCTTTGGTTTTTGGTGCTGTGTGGGGTATTAGGAGTTCAATGCATTATTTAAAATTTTATTCAAACACTTACTGTACCTAGGATATATTCCCTCAACCCCAAATGGATATCTACTTTAACCTTCACTTTGTCGCATAATAAAAACTCCTTATCCTGACAGCGAACACCTCGGTGTAGAAAATGTCTTTCATTAATTGAACTATTGAACATTACAGTATTTACCTACTACAGAAACAAGTGATTGCAATACAAACAAACACAAGATTCTACTTGTGCGTGCATATTGTCAATATTATCCTTGGATTTAACAATCTTTAAAGACGAATTCTACATACAACTTCGGGTAAATGTAAATCTACACCCAGGTGTATACAGTCAATGTGGTCGAAAAGATACGAAAAATTTCGAAATTTCTGCAAAATATAATATCAAAAAATTTGCATTATTATCTCTTTTCCGGGAGTACAGATCAATTCAGTCACTGAGCTAAAACGATTTTAGAATTGGCAAAAACATAACTGTGATATTTAAAGGTGAAAACTGGGATCTACACCCGGGTGTATACCGTCAAGGTGAAGGTTAAAACGTAATACAGTCAACAGCTTTCTATGGACTGATTTTTCATGTCCATTATGTCTATTAGAAGGACCATCGTTTTCGACACTAGCTAATTAGTTAAAGCCGGGGTTTTGCAAAAATGTAAGTTTAACCCGTGTCGTTCGTTACGTTCATGACGACTAAGTGGCTAGAGTTACCGAATATGTAGATTTTTTAAGCAAAAGCGTTTTAAAATTGCTCTTTTGGATGCAATACCTGGTCAGAGAACTGCAAATCAGTGGATCCTCTCCTGTATCTATAGTAAGACTATAATGGACATATTGCCAATGTTCCTCTGTAGGTAGCTAATTTATACTTACGGAATTGAGATTGCGATACAGATCTAAGATAAGATCTCAGATTTTTCCTGCCCAATGGAACATGAAATAAGATCACTTTTTTTTGCATTTGTATTGCTGTGTTATTTGACAGTCAGCCAGGGGCGTAGCGAGGGTTCGAGCCGTGGGGGGGGGGGGTGACTTTCATTGAAATGCCGACTTATTTCAGGAACTTGCCGACTGTATAGAAATCATGAAAATCGGCCCAGTGGTTATCGAATTATATCTAACGTCAACGAGTTTCACTCCATAGAAAATGTTTTTTGTATGGGAGGCGCGGCGCCCCTTTGTCCAATTTTGACCAATCTTAACAGGAACACCCCTGGGCTAATACCTAAAGGACCATTCACATAAGAGCGACCAACTACCTACGATCGAACGACTATTCGCAAGTTTTGGCAACCCGTTCACATGAACACTTTTATAGGTCGCCGCAGTTCGCGAATTCCAGCCAACAGTTTCTACCCACAATGTCTAGTTTGAGGTTAATTTCGAACGAATGTTTTATTCGCTAGTTTGTGGAACGCTAATTAAATGATGTGGATTGCAAATAAACTTTGACAATTCGCGCCAGGGTGTTTTCGTTCGCGGCAAAAAGCTTGGAATTCGAAATTTCGTTATTTAAACTGTTTATAAACTTATTTTCTTAGTACATTTTGATGGGATAATTAATTATCCTCCTCTTGGTCCAAACACACGTTTGGCACGAATTGTTAAAGTTCGCAATCTACATCAATAAGCCGCGAACTAACGAATAACACATTCCTTCGAATTTAACCTCAAATTAGAAATGCCAACCGTCCTTTTTAAAATCGAATGGAAACTCGCTAAATTTAAGGATTTCAGTCGGCAATCTCACCGATGCGATGCCGACCGCCCTTTTTAAAATCGAATCTAAACTCGCTAAATATGGAGGATTTCAGTCGGCAAATTCACCGATTCACCGATTTTAAGGAGTTCATGTGGAACCTTTGAAAATGCCGACTTTTGTATACATTTACAAGTTTAAAAACCTATACCTAATGGAAATCCAAACTTAAGACCTAATTTTTGAAAATTGATCGTTGATTTGCCGACTCTTGAAAAGCGTGTGGGGGTGCGACACCCCCCACGCCTCCCCTCGCTACGCCCCTGCAGTCAGCTATTTTAAATTGCAATTTGTGCCTAAAAATGTCGCTTGTTTTGGTGTTGGCGAAAGTATGTGTGAATCTCGCTCTCGTCGAACTCGAATCGAGATTCGCAAAAGTGCTCTGAATCTGGAAATGGTGTTTTTTCTTTGCACCCAATGGAAAATGAAATTGACAGACAACTGATTTCTATTCTATAGGTAATTATGCACACAGCGGATGAGTGTGTTGGGCAGTAAAAATACTTGTGTATATCCGGATGACTTCCATTTCAAAAATATTTCACGGACTAGTGCAACCATTCATGCAATGACATTTCTTGAAAATACATATGTACTATATTCTATTTACATGTAACCCTCATGGGTATTACACGTGACACTCCACCCATCCATCTATCTGACGCAATTTTACAAATTCCCTTTACATTAGTGCCTTCTTTACGTAATATTCTGCTTTCACAAGCATAAATCCCTTGGATATTTTTAATATCAAAATTGACAGCTACCTTCAGATTCACATTTCCATAAGCAGATTATTGCCTACTTATAATTTCAGGTTCACTACCTGACAACGTGATAAAAACATTATACCAAAACAAAAGAAACACCTAAGCTAAGAGCAACCCAAGTGACATCCAGTCGATGACAATCCGGAAAAAGGACACAACTACTTGTTGAGCTTTCGTCACCACACCAACACATTATATGACACCATATCGGATATCGCATGATGCACGCTCTCCCCAATGCTAAAGTATTACACTCAATTGTGTACTTTGCTCAAGTGATTCATGTGAGCTCTGCACGTGTTTTCAATTGAATGTGAGAGCTCAAAATTACCACCCCCATAGAGTGGGTGCCATATAAGGGTTGGATGACGATAATCAGCTTTAAGAAGATTTTCACGGATTTGCGCTGATTTATTCGCTTAATATAGTGGAAGAGATAATATTGTCCTTTTGGTGTTGTTGTTGTTTTAAACTTGTATAGGGATGGGGGAATAAATATACTTTATGCTAATGAAAGTTATTATGTCGTCTTATGTTTCACAGGTGAAATATGATGCAAAGGAAAATGATCCAGAATCAGAGCGCATTGATGGCAGCGGGCGGTGTTATCCAAACTGTGCATCCGACGTTTGGTTACGTTCTTGTGAAGAGGAAGTTATCGAACCGATTCATGGAACTGTTCGAGGTTAATATACGAAGGATATCCAACGAGGTCTTATACATGTTTTAACTTATTTTTAGGAACAATTCCTACGTGGTTGAATGGCAGTCTTCTACGTAATGGGCCAGGCAACTGGAAAGTTGGCGACATGACATTTCAACATTTATTCGATTGTTCAGCTCTCCTGCATAGATTTGCAATCAAAAATGGTACAGTGACCTATCAAAACAGATTCATACAGACGGAGACACTAAAGAAGAACACATCAGCACAACGTATCGTTGTGACCGAATTCGGAACGTCATCAGTTCCCGATCCTTGTCATTCAATATTCGATAGGTAAAGTTGATACATGTGTGAAAACACCAAATCAAAGAATTTTTATTTTTAGAGTCTCTGCCATATTTCGTGCTGATACTGGCTCCGACAACACAATGATATCTGTGTACCCGATGGGTGATGAATTCTATACGTTCACAGAAGCACCTTTTATTCACAGGTATTTTTTATTGTATTTATATTAAAAATAAAAAAAAAGTAATCTCTTGGGCTCGTCCGGGATTTGAACCCGGGACCTCCCGCACCCTAAGCGGAAATCATACCCCTAGACCAACGAGCCAGTTGAAAATTCATTGACTGAGTTTGTATTTATAAAATGTAGCTTATTGTTAGTTAGTTTCAATTATGAACTTCTTAAACCAGTAAAAAAAAAAAAACTATAATGCCCAGTTGCACAGTCAGAGTTTAGACTCTCGTTTTGGTTTAAACCTTCGTTCAACAAATTTTCTGTTTCACAGTGTCGTTTAAACCCAAAGTGGAGTTTAACTCTCGGTTTAAGTTAAACGCCTGCATTCTGCCGTTTAAACTTTCCTTTCGCATTTTGAGGTTTATTTTGACAGCTGCTATTTCATACAGAGCAGAGATATGAGAGAGAGGGAGAATAAAATAGATAAATTGTCTGGGTGCAACACTTCTTGAATTTATATGAGTGAAAACCAGAGTTATGATTAGTTTCAGCATTACTCCGGTAACTGTTAAAAAAGGTCATCAGGATATTTCAATAGATTCCCAACCAATATACTTTTCACCCTTTACCCTTTTTTCAAGTGAACATCAGATAGGTTTTTGCCCAAACAACAAGCGTAAATTGTATTGAGGTTTTTTCAATACAAATTAATTATTTTAGTATGTGGAAACAACGATTATTTTTTTTTTCTAATGCTACCAGTGATTTCTTTAGATTCTTGGCGAACAAAATACTCATATCTATACATACTCAAATCGTTCACATTTTGTTTTGGCTGAAACCACAACCACCTACTTTGTGCTTTATACAATCCAATTTTGTTGTCCGATTTTGAACACACTTCTCGGGACAATGCCTGTAAATTTGATCTTGTTCAGTTAAAAGGTTTCGTAGTTCATACCATTTTTGTATACAGATCTAGATTACATTTTTGTTAAAAAAAAAGTATAACCGGACCAAGATAGCGCAGATTTTCGCAGAAACACCAGCAAAGAACTTTGCGCGTACCTATTACCAGACAATGACCCTAATTAGAGGCTCATAAAATCCTTTCAAAATTCATTATCATTACTGATCTGATCGGATGTGGTAAAAACCCATCGAGTGAAAAGAAGCAGTACCTGTGATCGCATCCTCCCGAATGCCCACTACATTTCAACCACTACATATTATTATTATTGAAAGAAAAATTTATTATGTGAAAGCAGATGACAGTTCAAACGTATGTCAACAATCACCCCTATCGTGGAATCCGTCGGAATTGAGTTTCACTTCACCTATTCGATTCCCTTTCACTTTCTACTGCTATCGTGGAATCCGCCGGAAACGTTTCCTTATCGACACGTTTTTGGGAAAGGTAGTTTCACTGTCAAACGGCTGTCTTTCATTTGTTAACACAAATCTGTGTAGCTGCATTCACCGGAGGCATATAAAAAGTGTGTTTTAAAAGTGATTTCAATAAAAAATAAAGTGTTTGATATAATAATTGATAGGATAGCTCCATTTTTGAAAGCATAAGAGGAAGAACGAAATGAGTGTTTTTAGAATGTTTTTTTTTGTTCACCCCTATCGTGGAATCCGTCGGAATTGAGTTTCACTTCACCTATTCGATTCCCTTTCACTTTCTACTGCTATCGTGGAATCCGCCGGAAACGTTTCCTTATCGACACGTTTTTGGGAAAGGTAGTTTCACTGTCAAACGGCTGTCTTTCATTTGTTAACACAAATCTGTGTAGCTGCATTCACCGGAGGCATATAAAAAGTGTGTTTTAAAAGTGATTTCAATAAAAAGTAAAGTGTTTGATATAATAATTGATACGATAGCTCCATTTTTGGAAGCATAAGAGGAAGAACGAAATGAGCGGTGTTCTCAGAGAAGAGTACGAGACAGGTTAAGAGGAGCAGTGAATGATTTCATGGAGCTACCGGATGAAATGTGTTTTTAGAATGTTTTTTTTGTTTTAATAAAGTTCAATATTGCACAGATTTATTACAAATGTTCGGCTTAATAACGCAGCTTTTTTACATGTAAATTTTCTTAAAAAAAATCCTCACGATCTGCAGCAAGTAAGAAAACCTATGAAATCCGCAATGATTTTGTTGCGGGTAAGAAATGTCATTTTGTTCGGGAAAAATTCGATTTGAACGTTTTCAACGATACAGTGAAACTCATTCACATTACCCACACGGGGAACTGTTCACTTTGCGGATTCGACGATACCAAAATGTTTTTTTCCGTGAATAATTCACGCCGGCGGATTCCACGATAGGGGTGAATAAATCATTTCACTTTGTTAATACCAAAATAAACAATGTTATAATATTGCACACATTTTCTTTCATTTACAAATGTTAAAATAGATAAAGTAGAGAAAAGCAATAACCATTTATTTGATCAAAAGTGCGCTGGTAGAAAAATATCCCTTAAGGTAAATTGTTCTGCGCTTCCACAACTGCGTTTAGTTAACTGGCAGATTATTTTGAACTGTGAAACTGAACGAGTTAAACCAAAAGTTTAAACTCTCGGTCAGGTTTAGTTAAACTTCAGTTTAAACTCTGAATGTGCAACTGGGCATAAGTTTTGATAAACACGAACAGAAGTTTATTGGGGTTGTAGTAAATGTGTAGGGTTTTCGTTTTGTGTATAGGGGTAATGGTAACCAATCAGGATCAAAATTAAGTTTGTGTTGGACTTTTACAGTTGGTTAATATTTCAAGGCTCGTAGGTTGGTTGCCATTGGATCGGTGACAAGCTAAAAAAAAATTAAACAGAAAAAAAGGCCACTGCCTATAAGCTGTTTTCAATGATGTTATGTCCAGAACCGTCCGAAAAGCAATCCGAACGCTTTTGAAACCGTTCGTTCAACTGACAGTTCTTCTCCTGGTCCTGGAAAAAAGTGACTTTTGCTTCTGGATTTGAATTCAGAATCGAAACCAGAAGAAATAATACATTCATCTCTATATACAGTTGCGTTCACGAAAATAGTAGTGCTGTTCTACACAAAACTTGATCCAAATGAAACGGTACTTTTTCTGTTGAAAAATATAAGGATACAAACTTTTTGTTTAGAATGCAAAGAAGAGAATACAAATTTCAAAATTCCATTACTTTCGGTCAAAATTTATTTACTTTTGACTATTCTAGAAAGATGCACTACTATTTTCGTGAACACAGCTGTATATGTTATATGTATAAAACAAAGTTGAAAAAACTGTATGTTTCCCTCTTTCGCCCCTAATTTTTATCCAATTTATTTGATTTTGTTTAAATGTCGGTAATTAGGCTAAAAAAAATTGAGAAAAAATAAAAAAAATAAAAATTTGCAAAAAAAGGCCTGGCGAAGCCGGCGCGCGGGGGCTCAGCTAGTACACTATAAACGTCAAGACTCAAGATCGTTGAATGTAAATTGTTTGTGTCGCATTTGATAGTTTTGCATTTCAAATCAGATAAAAGTAATTAATTCGAAAAATAATATTAAAAGTGGATATTCCGATGGAATTTTGTAATTCAATTTCTGTCTTCTTCACCATCTTCCTCGTCATCAAGTAGTGATGATGATGATGCAATTGTGCTTGAGTTTAACAAATAAGGTCTATTCCTTTACTTTTCTAGTAAAAATGTAAAAGACTATCAAAATGGCAGTGGTGGGGATGAGAGATAAAAAGAAAAAATTAAAAATTGTCATTTTTTAAATGGTAATCTTCGTGAAAATATGTCCAATTTACGAAAATGGTCGACAATTGCACGTCAGGTCTCTAAAATGATAGAAGTGTTAAGTGCTCTAAGCTTCTGCCAGTACCTAGCTTCAAAACGTGTCTTAATGAGGCGCTCATATGACTTAATACACTTCCAATCCTTCAAAATTAATAATCTCCATTAAACTGTAGTTTCAGTAGATAACCTATTTTTTATACCTTTCCGATTTATTTTCATTTAATATTAATACATACGTATAATAGTGTATAATAGTATAATCCATCCTCATTCATATGTACATCTGAAACGACTGAACATAATTCAGGCAAAAAACCAAGACAGGATTTTTATTTAAAATTTTTTTATGGTATAAGTGCTCAAGTTTGGCGCACAGAACCATAACTTTATAGTCAAATTTCTAGAATTTAGCAACGTTGCTGAAGTGTGTATGTCATCTTGAGAAAATTGCAAAGCTCACTGAATAAAACTGACGCTAATTTGAAATCTGACTGCTTGAAGTTAGTACTCGTATAAAAAAATAGCTTTTAGAAGCTTAACCAGGCACAAAACATTTTTAAGTGAATTTAGATATTCTATTGTGGTTAATCATAATGGTAATTTAACATGGATAAAGTTAAAAAAAAAAAAACAATTGTGAACATTCAGAAAATTGAAAGCACCAGCGCGAAAGGAGAATTAATTTCAGTTAAGAAGAAACGAACCTTCTAATGTCGCTTACAGAAATAGAAAGCAAAGAAAAAGCGTGGAGAAGGCTTTTAAGATTTAATTTTTTTCTACTCTGTTTCTACAGGACCGTTTAATATGCCTCTAATATTCATCAAATTCGTCTTCTAAAAATTCAAATAAATCCATGTTAGGGCACCTTGTGACTGCAATCTACGCTCATCAATGAAAAAATGTTCTGAAACTATTTTTTTTTAGCCACTTCAAATAAACATTTTGCTTATCTTCCAAAGATATGCTTTAACAGACAATTAAACCGCCAGAGACTTTATCTATCAGATATCACTATCCGAGACCTTTGAAATTAAAATTAGTTTATTTTTTGAGATTTTTGTAAGCTAAAATGTGTCTAATAATTAAGACTTTACTTTTGTCAGCGAGATTAGCATTAAATAAAATTAAATAAAAATCAATTCTTAAGCGAAAATATATTGTTTTTTTTTTAAAGGCAATCACAATTCATCACATAAGTAGATACCTTAAACGTACCCTAAATTTGTTTTGGTGAAGTTATTGGTCCATTTTTGTGCCAATAAGTTTAAATTGAAACTCTCGTTTTAAGATTTTGATAGCTATTACAAGGGTATCCTTTGGTTATAATTTTTTTGTTTTGTATCTTTCTTCTCACTCAGAATAAACCCAGTAACACTTGCCACCGAAGGACGTGTCTTCCTCACCAACTATGTTGGAGTTGTTAGCCATACGTCGCATCCACATGTAATGCCTGACAAAACAGTATACAACTTGGGAATGTCCGCTGGAAGATACGGTCCCGCATATAATATTATCTGCTTTCCCAGTGGGGACAGTATGTTTCAAGATGCATATATTGTCGCGTCAATCCCATGTCGTTGGGCCCTTAATCCCGGCTATATGCATACTTTTGGTAAAACAATACATTAAGCACAGTCAAATTATTAACACAGTCTTTCTTATGCTATAGGTATTACAGAAAATTACTTCATAGTGGTTGAACAACCTTTGTCAGTGTCTCTCACTGAATTCGTTAAGTCTCACCTGCACAGTCAAAACTTTTCGTCCTGTCTGAAATGGTTCGAAAACAAAAACACTCACTTCTACCTGTTGGATCGTAAAACTGGCAAACTAATGTACACTTTTCGATCAGAGCCTTTTTTCTACCTTCACATCATCAATCAGTACGAGGAAGACAACCATGTGGTGATCGACATCTGCTGTTACAAAGATCCATCCATGATCAACTGCATGTACCTGGATAGCATGATGAACATGCAAACGAACCCCAACTATGCAGCAATGTTCCGGGGACGACCCCTCAGATTTGTGTTACCTTTGGCTGGACTTACGTCACAACGGCGAGGTCTTACGAAGTCGTTTTCCCTTGGCGGTATCAGTTCCAGATTTCAACAAACGAAAGTGACGAATCAATTCAAGCGTTCCGGATCACAGTATGACGATATAACTCATTTTGCAACTAACAACAATGAAGTATTGAAATCGGAAACTCAAAGGGGTAACGAGTGCAAATATGAATGTCTAGTGAATTTGGTTAAATTGGACCATACCAAGGCGGAAGCGTATCAGATGCCAGACAAAAGTATCATGGTTAGGCCGGAACTGCTGTGCGACCTTGGATGTGAAACTCCGAGAATCAACTATGACATTTACTTGGGTAAAAAGTATCGATATTTTTACGCGATAAGCTCGGATGTCGATGCTGAGAATCCTGGAACGGTGAGTTTAAACCAGTAGTAGTCTTCAACTTTCTCTAAACGTGAGTCCATAATTGCAGCTGATAAAAGTAGACGTAGTTTCTAAAAGCAAAAGAACATGGTGTGAGGACAATTGCTATCCAAGCGAACCGATTTTTGTACCCGCTCCAGGAGCTAAGGTATACATAACTAAAATTTTCAAAAATAAACGGTCAACTTCTATGAGATTTTTTTCTAGGATGAAGATGATGGTGTTGTTTTGGCAGCCTTAGTGTGGGGAGGAGTCAACGATAATTATGTTGGCCTATTGGTGTTGTGTGCTAAAACTTGGACGGAGATGGGACGTTGTGAATTCCATTCGAGTGGTCCAGTTCCGAAATGCTTGCACGGGTGGTTTGCACCAAATATTGTCTAGCTTAATAAGATGTTTAAAGTTGTACATAGCATAGCGGGTACCTTATTGTTTTGTATAACAGTACAAGTAGTTAAAGTGGATGTATTTTGTAAAGGACGTAATATTCTGTTCTTTATTTTGAAGTGAAACTTCTTGGGTGGTAATTTCGAATTTCGATGAAACGAAAAAGTGACAGGTTAAAGTGAAACATCTATGGCTCCTGGGGCAGTATTTTCGATCTCCAATAAAACGAAAAAGCGAAAGGAACGGAAGGGGGCCCTCGGCGATTGGTGGAAACTTTTCAACGGAAATATTCAATAAATAAGTTCCCAAGTATGTATATGAAGCTGGTAGAAAAACAATCGCGGGGGCTAGGTTTTACCTTGTTTATTGTTCAAAGGTTAATTTCAATGTGCAAAATTTAAAAGCAAAACTTAGCAGAATTGAAATTAAGGGGTTCTTTAATATATTATAAATGGCTAAAAAGTTAAAGCGGTTTTAAGAATTTATTAAATATGAAATTCTTAAAACCGGTATCTGAAAAGTTTGAACAAATTCGAAATGTTCCATTATGTATAGGAAGAATGGCAGTTATTTTCAACAGCAGTCATTGGGTCGTATGACCCAAGCTTCGTATATATAAAATTTTTTGACACCTTCGAAAAGCGGCGCCACCGACCTTTTACTCAGATTGGTATGAATAAAACGTGGAAGACAAAGCAATTACTACGAAAATTCCAAGTTTGCTATTTTGTTAACTCAGAGCATTTGCTAAATGCTGTTTTACTTAACTTCGTGAAAATTTTGTTATGCTCAAATCTTGCAAGCCAAATATAAAATTCCTCTAAAGTTAGAACTTTGAAATTTTCCATGCTGGTTGGGTTGTGAAGACAATGCAATATTTAGAAGACATTTTTGGACTTGACTTCCCCTGTCTCTTTAAGGGAGGCTTTTCATAATCATCACATGAACCATTATCCGTATTAAGTTGAAACTTTATATGTCCATAGATAAGTCAAAACTATTACATTGAATGTGCATATTTAATCATTTTCCAAAATTCCTCCTATAAGGGCTGAGAAAAGGGGTGCAGACTCTTTTATTTCGACGTTACTACGCTCAACATGCCATTATACTCATAAATCTATGTAGTTCAACTCGAGAAATCTTTGTAATTGTTAGGCAATACTTCACGAAGTATTTTGAGCTAACATTCATCTTTCTGGTCCATCCAGAGGGATGAAAATAAATCTTATTTCGCCAAATGCGAAAAAAAATTTATTTCTCGATTGCAGTTGTGCTAGTTTTACTTTGCGTTCTAAAAATTGAATTACTACTCGAGCTGCGGACATTCAGAATGTACATGTCAGTGTCAAAATATTCAGTAAAATCAACATTTTCATCATGGTGAAGTACACGAAGGAACAACGTTTACAAATAATCAAAATTTACTACCGAAATTCCGAGTCGGTGTGGTCGGAACTGGTTTTTTTTTTTTTTACTTTTAAATTCATTTTTATTATTTATTATTTAACTTACATACTAGACAAAAATGACTAAATCTAATTTAAAACTAACATGTATCTTAATCTAGCTTACTGGCTCTTAACGAGCACTCTAAACTTAACTATATCCTTAAAACTATTGCCTTTCGGCCTTAATGTGGTCGGAACTGGTCATCCGTGATATGTGGTTTCAACAAGAAGGTGCCACAAGGCAAACAGCGCAGCGGCTGCGGGTCGAGATATTGAAATCTCAGTTCGGTGAACGTGTTATGGTGTTATATTGAGAAATGGACTATAGAGATAGACTATAGACTTTTTCTTTAAGGGGCTACATTAAATCATTAGTCTATGCCAACAAGCCGGAGACCAACGTTAGAGGAGCTCAGAGCCAATACTGAACGAGAAATAGCGGCCGTATCGGTGGAAATGTGCGGCCGAGTCATCGAATACGTTCCCGTGGAAGACATATGAACGAACTCGAATTTGGCGCTGCGAAATTAAGCCCAAGGAAATAAGGCCCAAAAAACAAAATGAAATAAGGCCCCAAAATTATGCTCACAATACAATAACAACAAAAATATGATATATTTTGGGTGTAATTTAATTTTTTTGGCCCTAATTTCATTTTTCGTATTTGGGTGCTTTTTCATTATGAAATAAGGCCTCAACTTTCGATAATGAAATAAGACCCAAGATGTTATTTTTCTGAAACCCAAGAAAGTATTCTACTTTTAAGAAATCAACTTGTAAAATTGATGAAATTAATATGATCAAGTACCACCAAATCTAGCCTGATGAAAATAGAAAAATAGAATATCATTCGAGAAAATATAGTCAAACTGGAAAAGGTATAAAACTAAATATATAAAAAAAAGGAGATTTGTCTTTTACCATTAGTTACCATTACCATTAACATTAGTGATCAGTTAACGAGTGATAAGTTCGGTTATTTTCAAAATGGCGCAGGGACGTATGTCCCACTTAATTGGGACATAAGTCCCAATAATTGAGTCCCAATTAAGTGGGACATACGTCCCAATTTCGATTTGGGACTTATGTCCCACCCCATCGGGACATAAGTCCTATACATTTTTTTTGGGACTTATGTCCCACTCAACCTATTTCTTTAGATAAGCTTATATAATTCACAAAGAGCATCACGCAATAAATAAATATATCTAACCAGTATAAAATAGGTGTTTGGCTCTATTGTCTTGGTATAGTTTTAAGCATCACTTATATTTACAACTAAAATACAGTTGCCAGCAGTTTGCGAAAAGTGATGCAAACCAATGCCGCCACGAAGTCTTTTGGATATAAATGAATCATTTGCAAACGAAAATGTTTTGTTAAACTACGGCATGGATAAGCAAAAATCTTTTTACAAAAACACGATTTTAGAAGCCCAATTTGGATGGAACATATTCCGGGCATCTAAAATCGTTGAGTAAATTGAAACATTGCCTTAATCAGAACGACATTTTTTAATTGATAGCATATTTAATGTTTATCCATCCTGTGGATGCAGGCAATTATTAACTGTGTATATAGATTTTGTGTAAGCTGTAAGGTATATAGATTTTAATTGAAGAAAGATTTTCTGAAGTTTCTGACTCATCATCGACTATTGTAGGTGGTAATTTCTAGCACACACCACCCCGCCATATTATGAGGGATAAACTTTTGCGTGGGAAGAATCTAAAGGCGTATTATTCGTATTCGCGTATTCGCGCGAATTTTTAATTTTCACACCCCAAATCGATCCTCCCTTGCTCAAAATTTTTTTCGGCTACGCATTTATGTTCATTGAAAATCGATCATCCCCTTCGCATCGTTTCTTGGCTACGCCTTTGGTTTATTTACATGCACAACTTGATCGCTCCTATTGTGCACTGTGCCAGGACCTCTACCATTTGAAATAGTCTGCTTGCCTTGCAGATATTTAAAACTGGACAAGAAGTGCATTTAAAACATGAAAGGAAACCCACACCGAAGTGGGACTAAGCTAAGATGAGTTACGTGTAGTACATATCTGTTTTGCAAAGATAAACGAAGAAGCAATGGTAAATAAAAATTAATTTATATGTCCATTTCGCCAGTAGATAATTAAAAACAAATCTTTTGTTTACTTGTGAAGTTTGTTTGTTGGATGCCCAATGGAAATCCGCAATATTTTGCTAAATATTATCTCTCCGAAAATTTGGGAGTTATGTCCCATTTTCGACAAAAAAATGTTTGGACTTATGTCCCGATGAGGTGGGACATAAGTCCCAAATCGAAATTGGGACTTATGTCCCACTTAGTTGGGACATAAGTCCCAAAAATAAAATTTGGGACTTATGTCCCGGGGACTTATGTCCCTGCGCCGTTCAAAATATCATTTAAAATAGACATTATTGATCAATATGACTCTAAATACTCCAACAACGACGAAAAAAGCAACGAAATATAAATATCAGGAAGAAATGTGACATGTAATGCACTATAGAATATCATTTATGTGCTTCTGTCACACTACACATCCATCTATAGATCCCATTATCCCATTGAAGACCTAACTTTATCATTTTGAGCATTTCGCCAAATGTCTGCTTCATTTTTTGTAAATCTACTTCGTTTTTTCGGGCAATTTGCTACTTTTTTTGGGTTCAGCATTATCATCCCTGGTTGGTGTACATTCAAAAAATTATCTTAAACACAACCATCTGCCTGATGAAGCGGCATATAAGGAATTATAAGCCATTAATAAAATAAAGGACGATTGCACTGAATGCAACCTAAAACTGCTAGCTGAAGCTATTGGTAAAGGTTTATCGAATTTCCAATGTCCTTATCGTAGACAAATTGTAGAAGATACAATGAATGTGTTTAGGTATTTAAGATATTTGAGCATATTTTCATTTGTTTAAAATTTGAAAAAATTAAAATATACATTCAGATAACAATTGGTATACAAATGCCGAATATCTTGATGAGGAGGAATTTCAATGCTCATTTGAGAGGCCTTATTTCATTTTTGTTTTTGGGTGTAATTTCATTTTTTTGGGCTTTATTTCCACATAATAAATTGGGCTTTATTTCGTTATGAAAATTGCCCAATTTTTGGGGCCTTATTTCATTTTGTGTTTTGGGCCTTATTTCCTTGGGCTTAATTTCGCAGCGCCCTCGAATTTCATTCAAAAAGAGATTTGCATAATACCGTAATCTTCAAAAATATGCGTCACATCAATTTGTTATAACAGGCAAACTTTTACGAAGTCACAATGGCAAAAATTTCCATATAAAATTTTCCATTGTGACCGTCAAAATATTTAAGTTGAAGATTAAAAATCATTATTGGTAAGGCCCAAGCCCAACGTCATTTAAAAATTGACATCCATTTACATACTCGTTCCAAAATATAAAGTGTGGGTTGGACGATTTCCGTTTAAAGCGAAAGTGAAACTAAACTTATAGGAATATGTTTTATAACAAGTAAGTATATTCTAGCAGTCAATGAACAGTTATAATGTTCAATTTGAATATGAATTGCAAAAGTTAATATCAGCGCGCGCGTTTTATTGCCCCACTTACTTGTGGGAATCATTGCATAGATAACTGATTAATGATCAAATGTCAACTGGTGGTGGTGATGGTTGTTTGGAGGTGTTCAGGATTCAGGATTCGATTCAAAAATGTAGTATGAAGTTGTTAAACGTGTATTTCTCTTTCCTGTATAGTTAAGTTTTGCATTTTGTTTATTACTTTGACATTTTGAGAACAAATCAAAGATATAGAAAAGAAAACTTTAGCATAATCTTGTTAATTATTACTCAGAACCAGAAGTAGCGGGCTAATTATACAGTGAGTCGGTAACACAACGCTGACATTACGCAGGTTGGTAGGAGCTTCATCGTTTAAGTGATAAATAAAATGATTAAATCGCTAAAATCTGGGTAAATCTTCCGGAGTGGATCAAATCCGGCCAAAAATGGTCAAGGCTTTAGGTGAAGAGGGAGTTAAATGGCTCTCTCGTGTTATTAAAGTGGCCTGTGAATGCGTCGAAACTACCAGCGATTGGCAGATATGGGGTGATTGTGCCATTTTTGCAAGAAAAGGGATAAAAGAGATTTCTCCAACTACGGGGGTATATAACTTTTCCCCGGAAACGTATTTGGTCGAGTCACGATTAGGAGATGAGAAGTGCGGTTATTTTCCGGGCAGAAGCACAACCGACCAGTTATTCACTCTCAGAATGGTACTTGAGTATGCTTGCGGTTGCGAGTATGCTACACCTGTTTACGCATGCTCTGTAGATTTGGAGAGAAAGCATACGACCGAGTCCCTCGAGGTAAACTCTGGAGTGAATTACAGGAGTATGGAATTGACGGTTCTCTCTTGAGAGCCATTCAATCTCTTTGATGATTTATGCATCTCTTGGTTTTATGTAATTCAAAATTCGGTATTGTCCGTATTGTCATACGCACAACCTTGATAGAAAAGTTGTTTGTTAAAACACAACAAAGATGGCAGTGGTTGTCTATCAGTTGTTAGTTAGTTTGGGTTGTGTGAAAGTTGAGTTGAATTGAAGACAACTGAACTCAACTAAGTTGAGTTGTGTTCTACAATAGGGACATTTGAGTCGAGAGCTATGGAGGGAACTTGAGCAACCTACACTCGCGACCCACTTAATGGATATACGGGCCATCGAAAATGAATGAATGAATGAATGTCTCTTAAAACCTATCTCCTGCTTTATATAAAAAAAAATAAATAGGCGGCGCGACAGGCGGTAGACACCCAAGGCCTAGCTTCTCGCAACCATTCGTTTTGTGTGCGTTTCTATTTTTGGAACGAATGGAAGGGACCTACGATTTTATGCCGACTCCGAACGGCTGAATTGAGAAGCTTTTTCAGGACAGTCATACTCTCGGATGTTTGTCAGACGTTCGCGAGAGGTGGCGCAGTAGAAAAAACCTTAAGATGTAATTTGTGTTTTTCCGGGGATCGAACCTGCTTTATATAACTGCTTTTAATTTCCTACAACTTGTTTGACGTTTCAATAAAAGAGATCGCGCCCTTTGGAAAGGAGATAGCTTCGCGAAATACTCTACTACCTACTGTTTGTGGAATAATTCTGTACAAAATATTTTGTGCAACGGATATGCGACGGATTTTATGGGACTATTTCCTCCATTTAATACGTTAATATTCCTATATCCATCGACGCAACGGATTCTATAAATTATGTCCTTTAAATATTAAAAAAAAAAAAAAATAGCTCTGAACTTTGTATGTAATTATATCGGAGTGCTTCAGATATGATTTTTTTCCTGAGGTCTAGGTATGAGTATGATTGTCAACAGCGTCGACAAGCCCCTACATTTACAATCAATTAAAATCACAGTTGCACTATGCATATACTACTTGCATTAAATTGTTCTTGCAATATATTTATGTTTGGTTTGTATACTTATCAAAAGTCTATGCAGCTTTTTTCCAGCTGTCCACTTAAATTAGTTTAGATGGGGTACTACACAGCCGTCCGTTGAGAGCTTTTCTCAACATAGAAAATTGCATTACCGATACGATACCTATGTTGACGTATAATGTGATTATGAATGAACAGGAAAAATTATGAATGAAGGCCAAAAAATGAAGCCATACAGTGGTGTTTGAAAGTTAACTCTAAATTTATTTAAAAATATTTATTTATTATTATTTATTTCGGTTGTGTCAAAATTCAAAATTCTATGATGCAATTAAACCTATCTATATTATTATAAATGTGATATATACATTATGCCAATACTGGGTCCGCGAAGGGTCAGGTCTGGCCCGGACTGAAGCGTCATCAAAAGTCAATAGTCAATACTGCATCCGAAGCGTCTCATCCGTAAACTAACAATTCGATGTGCCACGGAATTCATTTTATTTTTTTGTTTTGTATGTTAGATGGACATAGTTCGCGTGTATGTGTAGCTCGTTTACGGATGCGTTGATTCGACCCCTGGTACTCTGGCTGTCCGTCTATCTGTTGAAAACACGATAGCGCCCAAACGAATCGACCTAGGCGAATTAAATTTTGGGAGAGGACTTATTTTTCGTATTGAAAATGGGCTATGTCCATGAAGTAGATCTGGTACTTCCCATACAAAACTAACATTAGGCCCATGTGTTGTGTACGAACTAACTCACATGCCTAACATTTTGGCCAGGCCGATGATAATACTTTTACTTGTTTTTAGATATTGTAGGGACAATCGATGATTGTAAAACACAATTTGACAACATTTTACACTATTTTCTCCGTCTTCTTGTCACAGCCTCGTTTTCCATTAGATGATGTTGATTTCCAATCCAAAAAATGTTGAAGTCAGCGTGGATATGATTGCAGCTCACCATGCACCTCACCAAATTGTAGATATTTCTAATGCATTTTGCACAAGCTGACACATTTCGTCTCATAATTTTCTAACAACAGTGTCCCATACAATGCACATAGTAGATGCCTACGTAATTAATGAATGTCAACGTCAGCTATAATGTCACACTGACCTGAACTTGAACAGTTTACATAAAACGAGAGCGAATCCAAGTCATTGTTTACGTTTTTATATTGCATGTACCTACTTGAATCACCCCCAGACCCAGCATCCAATCATCCATCAGCCATCACCCAGATATTTTCAACTGGACGACAAATTCGTTATCGGTTCAGTCGAGTACGCGGTTTCATAAATGTCGGGTTGCACGATAAGGTTGTAAATTATTCTATTTTATTTTCAAATCAATCGTCAATGTGTCAAATGTCAATGCACCTACATTTCATTGGATTTAAGTGAATTCGAAAAGTGAAATTGTTTCAAAATAAGTATAGATACGCAATATATCCCAGTGCGAGACTGAGCTAATAAATTAATTTGTTTACGCAGGGACACAAAAATTTGCAAAGATGATAAAAAGTATGCTTGTTGTAGTTTATGTTATAGCAATCAATTCGTTTGTATCGTGTGCAGTGGAAACACCAGAGTTGTGTAAGTTATGGACCAGTGGGTTGGATGGACTTAGTTGATGTTTTTCGTATGTTTTGTGTTAGGGGCGTGCAACCCCTTTATAAATGATTTTATTATTTAAGTTTTTTTTTTTATATAATTTGTTACTACATACATACTGTAATTTGTTATTAAATAACTGAACACAGTTCGTTTATTAGAATTGAATTTCCATATTTTCTTTCAGGTGGATTTACTAAAAAGTTTGGTAAAGTATTTTATATTGTAACCGCCTTTAAACTTATCGTTGTCTCAGTATTGTGCACTAAATGTAGAGTTAAATGAAAACAATATGAAAACGAATAAACCTCTTAGACTGTGCATGTCTCAATACAAATAACTTAAATAAATTTTGTTTAGATATGTTATCTCTGCATTTGTATTGGTTTTTTTTACAAAACTGCTAATTATTTCCTATAATTGAACATTAGGTTCCACATGCCTTGAAATGCTTTTTTTCTGCGATCTCTTTTAGAGTACGTACTTATAGGTACTGCAAAACGATTCGAGCCCTTCATATGTAGTTCGATTTACTAGAGTTATATATAGGTAAAAAATTGTTGGAGTATAGATATGAGTTATACATTAATTGGAATCTACACATTTGAAGAAAATAACCCTTCTTCCGAGTGGTGTTTTACTTTAACGGTATTTGTCGTTATTTGAAGCGTTTTATTTTACAAGACTTATTCCATAACTTTGAAGATAGGGTACGACATCGTCTGTAATTAGTTCACATTTCACATACGATCCAAACCAGCTGATATAGAGCGCTGATAGATCAATGGCGGTGTCGTGGTCTTACTATTTGTCTTTTTCGAAAAAAATTGTCAGCTTATATCTTAACAATTAATATTGTAACAATATTTTGGAGTAGTGATGAAGACCTATAACACAACATGACAAGTCTAAATTCACTTGTCCAACTATGCTTGTCCGACAAGTACAAATTAATTCTTTAACAGAACGTAAACCGTTGCACTTGTCAAAAGAATTAAATTCCCTCTACTTGTCGGCATTCTTTGACAAGTGTTTAATATGTGAAGATGGTAAAAATCACGGCGGACAAAAAAATTGTATTTAAACAAAAATAAGAGAGGAAAAGATATCCTTTCTGGTGATGTCCTAACAAAAGAAAATAAATGTGCAAAATGGAAGGAAATACACAGCATGGCAAAAAGCCTAAATATTCTTCCGCAAAATGAGAATTGGACTTATATAAGGGATGTATATTTTAATTATACATTATATATTATTCTATTTCTGTATTTGTATTCTGCTTTTCCAAAGGTATTACATTAAGAATGCACTTGTCAGCTCTTGACAATATTCAAATCACCTGTCCTAATTGAACCACAGTCCTGCAAGTGTGTCTTGACACTTGTCGTGTTCTGTTACAGAAAGAGGGAAATTATATAATTTTCTAATTGTCATCTTTCATAGTGACAATTGTCGAAATGTTCACGGACTTGTCGTTTTGTGTTACACAAATTTTTACAAATCACTTGTCCTACAACTACTTGTCGCGTTGTGTTACAGGCCTCAGGACATAAGACAAGCTGTTCTTATTCGCATCCAGAAACAGATAACGACAAAATCCTGTTTGATCTGCCAGATATAGTTAAGGACTATTCACATGAGAGCGAACAGCAACGAATATTCGGGAGTAATGTTAGTCCGTTGCCGTTCACATGAAAACTTTTTATGGTCGCGGCAGTTCGCGAGTTTCAGCTATCATAGTTTCTACCAGCAATTTGTAATTTGAGGTTAAGTTTCATTTGCTAGTTTGTGGAACAGAAACTTTCTGTCAATCTTTGCCATCTCTTGATGGTGGTCTAGGTTGGGTTATAATTCTTGGCGTCAACGTCCGTTGTCAAGACTCCCCTTTTAAAATCCCTTTTCCAACGAAATGTTTTTTTTTATCCCACCAAACTCTTAAATTGTTTCTTGTTTGTTACTTTTAACCCTTGAAAATAATTTAATTTAATTTAGTTATTTGAATAACTTAACAATTCAAGAAAAGTTACATTTTCAGTCGTTTTTCATTACTTGGCGACCACTAATGACAAAAATCGTCGTTTTTCTTCTCGTTTTGTGGTGTTCAACGCCTTACAGAATGACAGTGAATTTTCTAACATGACATTCGTCGTACACTAATCTGAACCACTGGCGTTCAAAGACGAAAAAACGCCACTCGGATTAAAAGGGTGAATTTCGCAGTTATATTCATTCGGGAAATATTAGCAAATCAAATTGATACTTCTCATATTTACAAAATGAAAACAAAGTCCAAAAATAATTTGCAGTTTAATACGTATGGGGGGTTAATTCAATCTTTCTCTTACCACACTGAATGCATGCACCCTTCATTAGGACAAATAGAACTCTCGCTAATCATAGCATAGAACCTACGAGAGTTTGCTTTCAATTTCAAACTTGACCTAGAGTGGCGTGTACCCTGTATTCATACAATTTTCAAATAACTTCTCTTAAAGTGTAACGACCTTCCAGGACAACGAACTTAAACCATTTATTTCCCAATGACACAACTAATGATCGTAATGCAATGTATTGTAGCAACGAACTCGTATTAACCGAAAATAAACGTCTGCACAGTTGATTATTCCATTAGTTGTAATCGTCTGAGAAAGATCAACTCATTAGAAGCTAAGACCACTTTGCAAACAATTTAACACTAGCTATATAATTTACAAAGAAATAAGTGATTTCGAATTATCACTGTTTATTTTATATTGCAGCCTTTGATTCGGTACGCGAGAAGATCATGGAAGCGGAACGTCTGTCTGCAACGGGGGGTAATCTGTGGCTGTCACCAAAAGAAGAGAAGGCCAATTCTATTTTGATGAATGCCAAGCGACAAGAGGTTACATCACTTACATAAACAGAATGGCTTGCACATTATAGGTCTTCAAATATACCTTTCAGATTGCAGAAGGTCTTAAAAAGCCCGACATGTACCCACCAGGGATGCACTTTTTTCATGCGAAACCGTTAATACGACAAAGTGAGGTCTTTCGTATAATCCAAAAAATGCCGAAAGGTGCCTTTCTTCATGGCCACAATAAGGGAATCGTATCATCCAAGTGGGTCATTAAAAATTTGACATCTCAATACAATGTATACACATGTCGTGATGAGCGAGGTGTTATGTTGTTCACTTTTCGGAATACGACACGTTGTTCGAGTGAATTGAAAAATGTTTGTGTCGAACGATTGAATACCGACGATCGTCGGCAATATGATCGACAGTTGGAGAAACACATCAACATGTACACAATGCATCCAGAGTGTAAGTTTTTAAATGCGAAGAATTTTGAAAACCGTCTACAGCGAAGCGTTGTTTAATTTCAGCACTGATCACAGAAACCCAAAAGATATGGCGGCGTTTCGAAGACGTTTTCGATTCCGTTGATAACTTTTATAGGTATTTACCAGTGTATCTGGCCTATCATCGCCGCATGATGGAGGAGTTTTATGAAGATAATATTATTTATGCTGAAATTCGAGCATCATTGTCTGAAGTAAGTTTTATAATGTTGGAATGCAAAATTTGAAGGTTTGAATGTATTTCAGCTATATGGAGATAAAAATATAACCTACGATTCTTTGGAGGTCGCAGACGAGCTAGAGAAAGTCGTCAATGAGTACAAATCTTCGAATCCGGATTTTGTTGGAATGAAAGTGATTTACGCGAAGAGAAATAAGGGCACGGTCGATGATATGGCGGAGAGAATCGTTCGATTTAAGGAACTTTAGTAAGTTGCAAAGAAAATCCAATATTTTTTTAGAGTAGACAAATATTCCCACTTTAAAAATGGCGAAGGATGAAATGTTCGTAAATGGAATTTCGAGTTATGAAGTCCGTTAGTACTGTTACTATCTGTATATGTATATATATACATAAAACAAAGTGGCAAAAACTGTAGTATGTTTCCCTCTGTCGCCCGTAATTTTCAACCAATGGAGTCGATTTTTTTTTTAAATCACGGTGATCAACCCCGGCGGGGGTTCAGTTAGTATTTTATAGATACGGATGTTTTTTTATATTCACCCCTATCGTGGAATCCGTCGGAATTGAGTTTCACTTCACCTATTCGATTCCCTTTCACTTTCTACTGCTATCGTGGAATCCGCCGGAATCGTTTCCTTATCGACACGTTTTTGGGAAAGGTAGTTTCACTGTCAAATGGCTCTTTCATTTGTTAACACAAATCTGTGTAGCTGCATTCACCGGAGGCATATAAAATGTGTGTTTTAAAAGTGGTTTCAATAAAAAATAAAGTGTTTGATATAATAATTGATACGATAGCTCCATTTTTGGAAACATAAGAGGAAGAACGAAATGAGCGGTGTTCTCAGAGAAGAGTACGAGACAGGTTAAGAAGAGGAGCAGTGAATGATTTCATGGAGCTACCGGATGAAATGTGGTTTAGAATGTTTTTTTTGTTTTAATAAAGTTCAATATTGCACAGATTTATTACAAATGTTCGGCTTAATAAGGCAGCTTTTTTACATGTACATTTTCTTAAACAAAAATCCTCACGATCTGCAGCAAGTAAGAAAACCTATGAAATCCGCAATGATTTTGTTGCGGGTAAGAAATGTCATTTTGTTTGGGAAAAATTCGATTTGAACGTTTTCAACGATACAGTGAAACTCATTCACATTACCCACACGGGGAACTGTTCACTTTGCGGATTCGACGATACCAAAATGTTTTTTTTCCGTGAATAATTCCCCCCGGCGGATTCCACGATAGGGGTGATTGTTTGGTTGCGTCAATAGATCTGGTAATCTTGTAAAGTTGTGGTAGCCCAACATGCACGATTCGCAAAACGTAATAATCTACAACCTACGTCCTTCAACCACTCCCCCCGCGGCAGTGCAGTTAGGTATTACTTAGCGAGGCTGGTTAGCGAATCATGCTAAATCCTCTGGGTCCGCCATTTCTGTGTCTTTCATGTCTCCTTAATTCTTCGTGTCTACGCTCGTTATAGAGGAGCATACCTCCAGCCAGTCATCTCCTGACCTCTCCTCAATATATGGCTTATTAGACTTTGGGTAAGTTCGCTCTTCCCCCTGCAAAGCGCTATAGTGACCAAATCTGTGCAGGTATTTCCGAAAGCCGCCGTGCCCCAATAAGAACTGCGTAAGGTGGTAGTTGCAGTCTGCGTTTGTTCTTTTTGACCAGACCTCGATGGTGGGTTTCAGTTTGTGAGGTATTTTATTTGGTATATTATTTGCATTTCGCTGGCAAGAATGTCGATGGGGATCATTCCCCATATAAAGCACGCTGTTTCGTCCGAGATTGTTCGAAATTCTATTATTGTTCTTATTGCACAGAACCTATTTATGCTGACGACAGCTTTCTCCTTGTTTCCTTTGTTTTTAGAGCCCCCGCCCTAACCGGTGCAGCGTATAGAAGTATTGAGCTGACCACTCTGGATAGCAGAATCTTCCTGGTATATCCAGGTCCACCGATGTTTGGCAGCATCCGAGCTGCTTGCATCTGTGAAGCCCTCCTGCCGGCGGCGCAAAGAACCTTATGGTACTGTCGCAGTAACGTTGTAGTCTTGTAGTATTCAATTCCATTATCAGTCTCATACCTTAATTTTCTATCGGTAATGTAGTTCTAGATATTTTTATCGTGTTTACAGTGGAAAATAATATCCTTTAAGCGAATATTCTTAGTTATCGTAAACCTCTAATATTGTTCTGAACTTTTACATTATGCATTGAGATGGAAAGGTCTTCATTTAACAACCGTTTGGTGGATATCGACGGATGCGTGCCCATTCGCAGATGAATGTACTTACCTTTTATTGTCTCGGAAACGTTTAGACTATGTCTACAATTCTGTAATATTTTTATGGAATATTATTGCTGTTGGCCAATAAGATAGCTTTCCTTCCTTTAAAATGCCTTCAAATTGTAGTCCCAGAAATTTAAGTGGCTATCTACTTCATTTCTGTTTTTTCTGGAACGAAATGGATTCAACAGGGAAAATAACTAACATTTTTATTTCAGCATGCAAAGGTTATTAAAATTTTGAATTTTTGAATTAAATGGCAATTCGTTCATTTAGAAAGCCGTAAGTAGTTACGATTGGGCTGTTCTGGGGCAGGTGCAAGGTGCAGTGTCGTCATAGCTATAGTGGTGTTATCAAAGTGGGGTCATTGACCTACCTTGTGGTTTTGATTTTATTGACAGTTGAATGCTCCAATTGCGGTTTGTATGTTCCAATTGCGGTTTAGTTGTTTATAATAATAATCAGATAATTTTTTTATTTTATTTTTGGGGGAAATATATCTTTTGATTGACGTATGAGCTATTTTAGAATTTAGTAATTTGGTTTGCAGATATAAAAAATTAAAACACAAACATAAACATAAACAGATTATAAATCATTGCATGGGTTTAGGTAAACCTGTTAATCTGAACCTATGCCAGCTGATCTGATTGATCTGATATATAAAAGTTGATCTATTGACAACCTGATCTGATGTTTAAAAGCAAGTCTGTTAATAACCAGATCTGATATCTAAAAGCTGATCTGTTAACAACGTACCGATGAAAGAGCTCACACCGCAACAAGAATGGCGTAAGGTTCAAATTAACAGGTTTACCTAAACCCATGCAATGATTTAAGATCTGTTTATGTACGAGTTTTCATATGACGCTTCAATAGATCATTTATTACATTTTTTATATCAGCAAACCAGATTACTAAATCCTAAAATAGCTCATACGTCAATCAAAAGATATATTTCCCCAAAAAATAAAATAAAAAAATTATATGATTATTATTATAAACAACTAAACCGCAATTGGAACATACAAACCACTATTGGAGCATTCAACTGTCAATCAAATCAAAACCACAAGTTAGGGTGGTGATCCGCCACTTTTAGCTCATACCTCAATCAAAATATATATTTCCCTCCAAAATAAAAAAATATGTGACTTGCTCTTATCACTTCATTCAAAACTAAATAACTAAACCGCAATTGGAACAATCAACTGTCAATCAAATCAAAACCACAAGGTAGAGCAATGACCGCATCACTTTGATAACACTACTAGCTATGACGTCACTGCACCTTGCACGTGCACCAGAACAGCCCAATCGTAACTTACATTAACTATTTTTGATAAAAATGTGTATAGGTAATAAGCACCGCAGCTCTTCACTGATAAAATCAAAATGAACACAAAATTAATTCGATCTTTTCAACTATATTATACATAATACATATTTTTCAGCTCTGCAAAACCAAATTTTATTATTGGATTCGATTTGATTGGCCAAGAAGATTTGGGTGATCCATTACATAAATTCATCAACGAACTGTCTGACTTACCCACTGGAGCACATTTCTTCTTTCATGCTGGAGAGACAAGTAAGACAGTTTATTTCTCAAATAAGTCATATTGGCAGGCTTATTTTTGTTTTAATAGAATGGTATGGAAAAACTGACTGGAATCTAATGGATGCAATTCTGCTTAACACTCGCCGCATTGGACATGGATTTGCCTTGTCGAAACATCCTCAGCTCTGGGAGACTGTTAAAAATCGCGGAATTGCCATTGAAGTGAATCCTATTTCAAATCAAGTTCTGGGTCTAGTTTGGGATTTAAGAAATCATCCTGCTTCGTTCTTTATCGCTGAAGATCTACCAATTATAATATCAGCCGATGACCCGGGAGTATGGAATGGCAAGGGATTAAGCTATGATTTTTACTATGCGTTTATGAGCTTCGCACCAGTAGAGGCTGATTTGAGGATACTAAAGCAGTTTGCGCTAAATTCCATAAAGTAAGACATTTGTATGACGTTTATAAGAATTCATTAATTTTAGAGTTTTTTTTTATCAAGGTTCTCAGTGTTAACCAGTGACGAGCGTCGAAAGATCAACAAAGTTTTTAGGCGGAAATGGGACGAATTTATTGATGATGTGACAAATTTGCGGTTCTAAAAGATAGACAAGGAGTAAAAACTAAGTAATCGTACTTATATGGAAGTGTATTCTAAATTATTTCGTTCAATACATATAGTATAATGTTATTGTTACTTTTATAACGAATAAAATAAAGCATTAAAGCATACAGGTGGTCCGGTTGAGGGTCATTATAGCAATTGCTGATTTCATTATTTTTTTAATTATTTCTGTTATATGTAGTACATTAAAAAAGGAAATATTTAATTAAAGAGATCTATAATTTACAATGTTTTCTTTTTTACAAAAATGTGTTTCCATTATGAGTAGGTATGTAGATAAAAAATTTAGGTTAAAATATGTTGTATCGAATGGCTGGCCGATATCCATATTGCAAACGCTTTGATTTTTGTAGAAAAAACAGTTATTGTTAACTGATCGATCCATAATAGTTGTGTAAAAGCTCTCGACTTGCTTTTTTGTCAAAGGAAATATAATTGAAGCTGTAGCAGTAGCCACAATCGAATCCTATTACTGACATTTGTTTGTGAAGTTTATATTTTTGGGACAAATGGAAGGGACCTTCAATTTTAGGCCAAATCTGAACAGCTGAATTGAGAAACTTTCTCTTGAATGTTTGCTAGACGTTCTCGAGATGTGGTATACTTAACGCTCGTATCTTTTTGCGGACAGAAAAGGGGATAAATGCCCGAAATTTGGAGATTTCAAGGGATATCGCAATTTAAAAAAGAGGATATATAGGGGATAAGTTTTTAACTTGTTTTCGCACTGAAATTGATGAAATTCAATAATAATATCAATACAAAAATTAATGTTAATTGTGTTTAATTATTATTAAAAAATAAATAGGTGGCGCAACAGGCGGTAGACAGACACCCTAGGCCTAGCTTCTCGCAACCATTCGTTTGTGTGAGTTTCTATTTTTGGGACGAATGGAAGGGCCCTACAATTTTATGCCGATTCCGAACGGCTGAATTGAGAAGCTTTTTCAGGACAGTTATACTCTCGGATGTTTGTCAGACGTTCGCGAGAGGTGGCGCAGTAGAAAAAAACACTAAGATGTAATTTGTGTTTTTCCGGGGATCGAACCTGGGATCCCTCGCACAGCAGTCCAGCACACTAACCACTGCGCTACTGCGCCAACGTTTAATTATTATTATTATCTTTAAATTACATAGGTATGTGTTTAACAACCAATGTGCCATCATCGCCGTCGTCGTCATTCGCATCTGAATCGTTTTCGATAGCAATAATTTCTCCACTTTTGTTTTTTTTATATTGATCTTCTGCAGAGATTGAGCGAAGGAATTCAGGCTTCGTTTTCAGAAATTTGTAGAATTCAATGCATGAGTTCAGTTTTGATTTGCAATCGCGTTTTTTCATTGGTCCAAGACTTGGTCATCGCAGAAAAGACTCGTTCCAACAATACTCCTGTTCCCGGCAAGCACAAAATGTATTCATTCCACCAACATAGCGATTTCGTTGTGCTCACTATTTTCGGCTTGTAGATGTTTGAATATTTCCACCAGGGCTACATGAAATTTGGCCCCAATGAAAAAATTGCCCCAAACTAAGAATGAAAAGTTTGGTTTGGGGCAATTTTTTCATTGGGGCCAAAGTACGTACTCTCTTACTGAAATTTTCTATGACTGAATGTGGCTGAATATCATTAATACACCCCCAATTTACTCTTTCAATGCGTTGGTTGGTGGTCGTGGGCTAGCTTGCATAGAACTTTGACTTCAGAAACCCCAACGAAAAAAATCCAATGGCGTTAAATCGCAAGATCTGGATGGTCAATTCTGATTGCAAAAACGGCCGATTACACGATTAGGAAATGACTCATGCAGTGATTGAATTGTTTCTTTGGCTGTATGGCATGTGACACCGTCTTGTTGAAACCACGTGTTGGTCACAGCCATATCTTGTAATTTAGGTACTAAAATCTAGGTTACCTACCTATCATGTCACGATAACGAACACAATTAATTGTTACTGACGGACCAGCCGCATTTTCAAAGAAGAATGGTCCGATAATGCCTCCAGCCCAACAGTCACGTATATTTTAATATTTTCGTATATTTAATATTTAATATTTCGTATCGAAGTCATCAAGATGAAAGTGAGCTTCATTATTTTTAAAATATTGCTCATGAAAATGCGTTGTTCTTTCGTATAGCGCTCCATTTTTACTAACCCCGAACTGACAGCTGTCACATTTTTATCTTTTCTTCCGTTGGCATCATTGTACTATTAAATGGCGCAAAATTCAAATTATGGGACACCCTTTAGAATTGGTAGAATTATGAGTAATGAGTAAAACCATTGAGTTTATATACATAGAGGAATCATCATTGCGATATCGAAGTTTTCCATTTTTGCCGATGAGCCGGTGATGTCGCTTCAATCGACGACGTTCTCCTGGTGGATGAGTACATTCTTTAAGTTGAGTTTTTTTCTCAAAAGAACCAAAGAAGAAAGAAAGGGATGAACAACACCATCATTCTTCTTGCTAACACTTTGAGCGAAATGCAGAAAAAAGTGAGTTTTATGGTCATTATTTTTATTTTATTTAGTCATATTCTGCGTCTTGCTGGTGGAGGTTGTGCTGGATTCGGCGCGTAGTTTTAAGGGTTGAAAAAATATCGATGCCACAGCACAGCCCCAGTCGACTTCGCATTTGGTTGGATTGTCCTTTATGATATGATTATTGATTATAGGCTTATGCATTCCGAGTGTGGATGGGGTAGGTCAGGTCCAGGTGTAGGTTTTGTAAATATTTCTTTCTGTTGGATGAGTATGTAGGTAGGTATATATGTACATTCCTTATGTCAAGAACTTGTTTTGTGGTTTGGTGATGGAATTTGGATGATGATGAGTTGTTTTGTTTCTCAATAGTAAATTGGGTTTTCTGGAGTGAATAATGTGCGTAGGTATGGGATTAATTGATCTTGCAGCGTAGACGTTTAGAAAATATTAAAAGAAAATGTGAGTTCGTGTATAGGTATGGTCTTACAAAAATTGTTTTAGTACGTAACGTACCTATGCCCTTGGATCCACCCTATCTTTTTTTCAATTTACCCAGTGATGGTAGAAAAATTATCTGGGTAAATCATTCAAGCAATACTTTATAGGAAAAATTGGGAAATTTAAAATTAAATTCTGCGATAAACCTTTTTACATTTCCAATGTCAGAATAAGGACAAGGGGGAGGTACATTAAAAATTCTAAGCCCCAATTCATATCCCACTCCATTTGATGCTGCTTGCATTTGCAATGAGACCGATATGGATAGCATGTGCAAACAACTTTTAAATATTATGCCTAATATCCCCCAAAGTCATATCACAGTTCCGAAATATATAAAATAGCAACACAAGAAATTACTGTGAATAGTTCTATCCCCAATATTTCGCTATTTCTATAAATATGGCAATTTTGTCAGATAAATATGGCAAACAAGTGTGATAGACATTTTTGGGCAACGATTTTGGTGTCATATAATTATAGAATAGTGTAATACCAGAATATACCAGTCATCATATATTATGTATATGAACGTTTTTTGTCATATAGACATATAAAAAATCGCTTGTTTTTATATGCCATATTTTGTATGGCATAGTTTGCCATACTAGTGTGAAAGGCAAATTTCGCTTTGTCATATACCTATATGATCAAAAAATATCTGACAAAGCCCTTTGACATATAACCTGGGCATATTTATATGACATAGTGTAATACCACTTGTCATACATACACAAATTTTGCCATATTTTATCAGTCAAAATTGCCATATTTATATGCTAGTGTAATGACACCTTAAGAACTAAAGAAATAAGTTTTCTCTGATTTTGGAAATTTTGCTTGGGGCCCGAATTATTAGCGACGGGAAAAGGGGATTCAGTTTGTATGGGAAACATTTATTTTTATCCTATCGAGCGCGTAGCAAAGTGCACTTAGGATAATGCTACACAGAACTTCAACTTGATCACAGGCAAACATTTTTGAGCTGTATTCCAAGTATATGGACATGTACATAACTATTTCTTATACAGACACATTAGTCCTTCCTTGCAAGTATACAATGCTCATTTAAATAGTAAGATACAAACAAAAAAACAATTTTAAATATTTGTAGGTATACCTATATTATAGTGTCCGAAGACTCGAAAAAGCAACATAGTAGCTTCGGTCTCTCTAACTGGAAGATTCAAGAATGAATTAGATAAGACATTCGGCTATCATTATCAGTCTAAGAAAAATTCCAGTTCGTCCTATCAGACATATTACGTCATAGAACTGATTCATTTGGAGTAAAATTACCACTTTAATGATAGATAGGATAGGTAGATGGATGCGAGGATGCCCCAATGACAGTCGTGATGGCTTATTTAGACATGCAATTTTGGTTGATTGTGACCATTTTGAATGGGGGAAAGCGAGGAGTAACAACGTTTTTCTTGCGGCTGACCAATTCCTGTTGGGAATTTTTTTATTTTTTTTTGTTCGGCACAAATATTTTGCAAATGAAAATGAATGAACATATATCCCGCTTTTCAGTCACAGAACGACCTAGATCTATATATGGGTGTAGAAATCTTTTAAGATCTACGTTTCAAAGAAGTATCTAGGTACATACATATACATACCTATATGTATCAAGGACAAAAATCTTTAATAAACTAATGGTTTCATTGACTATGAACTAGGTACATGATGTTATTGTTAAATTCAATTGAATTTTAAAACACGTAGCTAGATACCTACTTTTATTAATTAATTAAGCTTATGTATACCTACTGTCTAAAAAGATAGATATTATATCTTATTGTGCACGTCTAGACGAAGAAACAAAATATGAAATATGAAATTTGCGACACACGCTAAACACGTTTGCTCTATCTATTCATTCAAGATCCACTTAAAAAAACATACATACCTAGTAAAGATCCCCATGATCAGAACTAACTACGGATAAATATGAAATAAATCCATGTGATGAAGGCATGTGAAATCTAATAATTTTATAGTCATCGCTTTTGGCGAAAAATATACAAATATAATTTCAGAACAATCTTCTTGTAAGGAAATCATATGTAGGGACATATCCACATATTCATACGATTATGTAACCACCAACGTATGCAAGACCTTTTATGAAATCATCCCTATCGAAAAATAAAACAATCAAATCAAGTTCCGGTTTATTAATTTGTATGAGGAATCATACATGATACATCCATATCGAATTCAATAAAGAAGAGGCACATACAAGAAATGTATAACTACCTACCTATACGTACATCTACATTCATTTACTTCGTCTCGAATCGAGTTCAATATGATTGAGTGGGGTGGATTTCTTAAGTTTGTCTTTGAGTGTTTCTATTAGTTCTCACTCTCTTTCAATTATATTCAATTTTTCCCGATGTGGTAATGGTAGCGACATCTATTATGAGTATTGGATAACCAACATGATTCCTCTATGTGTATAAACTCAATGGTAAAACCAATCTAAGCAGCAGAGGTTGTATAGTATCGTGACGAATGTTGGAAAGTCGTCCATCGTCTCTGATGGTTTATCTGCGTATAGGCTATGGCGACTTCATATATCGCCACAGAGAGCAATCCAAATGTGTTAACTCACATAATCTTGCAGTCAATTCACAGGATCATTACGTGAAGTTGATTGTGGCGCGCGCTGTGCAGCATAATGCGCCGTCTTAATATTGTCATTCATTTGTGCAACGAAAAGCAATAAGTAATCATGGATCTAAAACACTCTTTATTGACTACAACTTTCTTGTCGGCATCATTGTTCAAGAAATAAGATCCGATCAGCCTTTAAAGCACACCAAACATTGACCTTTTGTATGGATATAACGGGGCGGTGGCGTCACAATAATCACTAACTTGCAGATTCTTTTCACTACAAATGTGGCAACTGCGCCCGTTGCTGCTGTTCATTCCAAGCTATTAAAACACTCATCTCCCGTTTAAAGAAAATTCCTGCAATTACCACCCCCACATATTCAAAACACTTAACGCAAACAAAATTAAGTGAAAAAAAAAATTTAACTCGTCTTAATGCCACTCCATAACCAACGGTATTATTTGGCTTCTGTTTCACTTCCATTTAATTCTGTGACAGGTATTCATCCAACGGAATTACAATCAAATCCGAATTCGCACTTGATAAACAAATCACATACGGAACGCACATAGGTAAAGAACCTTTTTCGGGTTGCAATTAGACCGGTTCATTAATAATTTTCGTCACAGAATTCGTTCAAAAGACGCGATCTTCGTTGTTTCACCTATCAAATTATGACGGCCGTCTATCAGTCCTCTATCCGTTGTCGGAAGATTTGGTGCTATTGGTTCGTGGAGGTCTCCGCAATTTAGCAAATTTGTGATAGTAAGAAGTGTATCTCAGTATCTCGGCGATACTTGCAAAGTAAACTCGCACTGTATAGTCTGGCGCTTACTCGCGAAAATTCAGCTGACAGTGAAAAACAAAAAATTACTACTGTGACTGTGAGTGACGACAAATTTGTCGATGCAAATTTATTTTACCCTAATTGAAATTATAAACAATTTACACCGTGCGGAATTATATACTTTCTACCAGTGCTAAACAAATTAGTGACCCATTGGATTATGATTTATGAGTAATAGGAAATGACTACTGGGATGTGACAAATGGTGCGGTTGTTTTATGGGGAATTCCAATAATTTTTCCAACAATACTTTTACTTATGCAGTGTATTTTTTCTTCTTTAAAACAATTCCGAAGTTCAGCTCGCTTAAAGTAGATCGATCGCTAATATAGTTCAAATTAAATTTCAACATCGCGTGGATGTGGATCTTATAAAGTTATTAAAATAAGTAATTGTGCTAATAGGTTGAATTGTAAAACCAATGTTCAATATCTGAAGGTTTTGTTTCGCACTATTTCAAAGGTACCTACCTACCTACTCGTATACGATTCACATTTCAAGTTGGATTAAAAGTTTTAGACCATTACAATTTTATTATATATATAATATATATTTATAATGATAATATAAGTTTATCATATTTGGTCACCACATTCGATTAAATGAAGTTGAAGTAAAAAGTGAAAGTATAGATAGGTACTTAAAGTGGAGTGCTTTATAGAATAAAATCGAGATTCCACATGCTTTTAAGTGTTTCTTAGTTCTCACTGGAAATAGTGCATTTAAATACATAATATCTGTATTCGAATCATGTTTTCTACGTGACAGTGATTACTACTACATTAACTAGTTTCTTTTGGTCATCCCTAATTCATTCTGTGATAGAGGATCTTGAATTCAATGGTCAATGGTAATGTTTCCCGAAATGTATAATTAAAGCCGTTACATTTCGAAATGTACGAACACATACGAACTGCTTGCTATAAATAAACATAATTTTGTAAACAAAATTATATCTACACGTAAATTTGTCAACATTGCAACGGTAGGTAAATGTAACACTTTCTGAATTTCGATTATTTGCAAGAAAAAAAAACATTGTTAGATAGATATTTATTTTATTTAGCTTAGAAAAGCCATTTTCGGTTTATAAATAGTTTACAAGAGTGGATTCTTTCAGTCGTAAGTCTCTGCGTTATAGAATATTGTTGTTTTATATTTTACTAAATTTTGCTCGCGCAGCCCTCAGAATTTCGTACACAGAGATTACTTACAGTCAGTTATAGTTTCCTCTTTTACACAATATATTTATATATCGCGCAGGAAACCTACCTAAGAAAGTAAGAAAGTACCTAAGAAGCAGCTAGTACATATCTTTGAAATATAATGTTTAACAGCATAAGACACAAATTGTATGATCAATTTGTAAGTGTAGATATTGCCTAAAAATGGTTTCAAGTTTTTTTTGTATTGATTTAGATTTATATTTACTATAGCAAGTTTAAAGAAGGTAGATCATAAAAAAGGTCCCCCTTAAAAGTGGTCATCGCCAATAACTCGAGCCCCGAGAAAAATTTCCAAAATCGGAGAAATTGATTGAGTACACAAACTGAGTTTGAAGTCGATCGGATTAGAATAAACATGTTGAGCCTCCTTTTACCCCTTTAGGAGTTGAATTTCGAGACATCCCTTAGTTCGTATTCCTTTGTATACATCTCAAAAGGAACCTCTGAGAATTTCAGCTTTCTAGGGTAAACGGTTTGCGCTGGGCGTTGAAGAGCCATTGAGCGAACCATACTCTTTGTAAAGTTCTGTTTTTCGAATTGGCAATACTTCTAGTGTGGTGGGCGCAGTAGCGCAGTGGTTAGTGTGCTGGACTAATGTGCGAGGGATCCCAGGTTCGATCTCGGGAAAAACACAAATTACATCTTAAGGTTTTTTCTACCTCTCGCGAACGTCTGACAAACATCCGAGAGTATGACTGCTTCTCAATTCACTCACACAAATGAATGGTTGCGAGAAGCTAGGCCTAGGGTTTCTACCGCCTGTTGCGCCACCTATTTATATTTATTTATTTTTAATACTTCTAGTGACACCTCACTTGATAACAGACAGATGATTAATTCTTACCACTGTTTCCTATTTCAACATGAGTAGAGTATAGAGTTAGTTATTTGCTTTATATGGCTTTATATGGCAATTCAGATGAACCACGGCCCCAGACAACAAGCCCATCCAGCCAGATAAGCTTTTACAACACATGTAGATTTTTTTAAATTTACAATATTTTCTTTAGATGCCTTTTCAATTTCAGTCCAATTGGAATCTAAATTAGGTTTGGCAATTTTATTTTCCCCACTGGTACAATTTTGAGAATTTGAATTTTCATTAAGTTTATTTATATAAGTAAGGTATACATTAAGACTTGGTCTTTTATAGTACAGCAATGGTGGAAAGAATTATGTATGTAATGCAAAAAAAAAAGTAATTCTTCATGTTATACAAAATTAATTCATTAATACAAAAAAATTTATACAGAATAAGAGAAAAATAAAAAAAAAAAAAAATAAAAACAATGTTTAATGAAAAGTTTAGAATAATAGTATAAATTGAAAATTAAGATAAGGAGAGAAGAGTAGAAATGAAATAGAAATGAAATGAATGAAAAGGGAGAAATTAGCTATTGTTGCAATGCGTAGAAATTTGTTAGTGCAGTTTTAAAGTTCTTCATGTTTGGTATACTTTTGATGCGTGAAGGCAATGAGTTCCATAACTGAATTGCATGGACAAAAAATAACCGAGATGAATTCAAATAGTTATATGGATGGGTTACAATGTTGAAGGTTCTGAGGGAGCGGGCGAACTGGAGCTTGGAGTAAAGGTAAGCCGGGGACTGGGTTCTAATAAGTTTATAGAGAAACATACAGTTTCTAATGTTTCGGTGCTGCTGTAAAGTACAACCTAAGACATTCTTCACGTGCAAAGAGATTCGTTCATACCTGCGTATCTGGTAAATGTATCTTACAGCATCATTAAAAGCCACTTGTAACTTGTGGTATGAGAGTGAGTCCAGGTTACTATAAACTACCTCAGAGTAGTCAATTATAGGTAAAATGAGCGTAAGTACTAGTCGACGCCGTGTTTCAAGCGGAGTAAAACTGGCTGAAATCCATAATTTTCGCAGGCAGCCATATATTTTTCCAATAACCACGTTGATGTGATTGCAACAGGATAAACTTCGGTTTATTACAAAGCCGAGGCTTGTAGCAGTTTCGACTAATTTCATTTTCGCATCGGATAGTAAAATATCAGGCATAGAAGAGAGTTCATAACTCCTTTTAGAAATAGGTATAACTTGGCACTTTGTCGGATTTAGGACTAAGCCATTGTCCAACGCCCAATTATTAATTGAAGATAAATCTTCATTTAAGTATGAAACGAGTTCACCTAACTTACTAACGGGTTGCGAGCAATAAAGTTGGACATCATCAGCGTATAGGTGGATTGATGCGTAACTGCAAACTGAGGGTAGGTCATTGATATATAGGCAAAACAGAATGGGACCCAGGATTGAGCCCTGGGGAACACCTTGCACAAGTGACATAAATTCTGAGCATTTATCACCAACAACCACTCTTTGCAGCCTATCAGTAAGAAAGCTACCAATAAGTCGTATGGCCCTTTCACTAAAACCAAAAAAATGGCGAAGCTTCCAACAGAGTATGGCATGATTTACCTTATCAAATGCCTTTGTAAAGTCAAGAAGGCAAAGAAAGGTAATAAATCCTTTGTCAAATTCCTGTCGAATGTCATCTAAGACATGCACCATTGCGGACGAACAGCTATGACCTGCTCTAAACCCTGATTGTAGTGGGCTTAGTAAGCAATTTGCGGACAGATGATGTCGTATTTGCCTCTCTAAAACTCTTTCAAATACCTTAGACAGGCAGGGTAGTATACTGATGGGTCGATAATCATTGGCTGTTGTTGCGTTAGGTTTCTTAGCAATTGGTATAACTTTAGCAAGTTTCCAAGAAAAGGGAAATGTTGATGTCGTTATACATGAATTTATGACGTGCGTCACATGGCTTATAATCTGTGGCAGCAACATTTTAACGAATTGAAGTGGTACCCCATCTTCTCCAACAGCGTTCGATCGTAGTGCCGTTGTTATATCAATAATTTCAGTCTCCGTGGCAGTTTGAAAGTCGGCTTGATGGTCAAAAGTTGTAGATGAGACCGCATTGTAATTGAATCTATCAGGAGTAATTTCACTGGACAGAAATGAATAATTTAGATCATTTAGGTCAAGCGTACAACTAATATTAGTTTTATCAATCATTCCTATTTGGCGTAGATTTCTCCATAGAATTTTGGAAGGCAGGGAAGTATTTAGCTTTGAAGAGTAAAAGTTTCGTTTAGAAAGACGAACAGAAATTGTTGCATTATTGCGTGCTGTTTTATACATACTCCAGTTGGCGAGAGAAGTATTACGCTTCCATTTACTATAAAGTCTGTTTCTCGTCTTGATAGCATTAATTACCTCATCAGTGTACCACGGGCAGGCTTTATTGCGAATAAAAACGGTTTTGTTGGGTACATATTCATTATACAGATGCCCAATAAGCATCTGCAAATGATTTAATTTATCATTTGGGTCAGCACTCAGTCTGCAAAGCTCCCAGGGAGCTAAACTTGATGCAGTTTGAAGTGCACCCAGATCTACAGAAGCTATATCCTTATATTCAAAAGATATTGGAGTAACTGCTCGGGAGAATTCAATATTTAAGGTGCAAAAAAGGAGATCGTGTTCGGAAATGCCATCTAAAGATATTTGATCGTACAGCAGAATAGACAGAGGGTCGGACACAATGACAAGATCAACTACACTAGGCCGTTCATTTAGCTTAAAACAGGTTGGGGTAGAGTTATTTACTATTGAAAGTCCACCTGACCATACAAGATCACTAATTTGGCGCGAATATGAATCATTAAGTAGTAAATTACGATTAAAGTCTCCGCAGACCACAATATTATTATATAATGGTGCAAATTCGGCTAGATGCGAGAAAAATGGTTCAGGCGAGAAAGCTCGATGTGGATTATAGCAACATGCAACTAAACACTTTACATTGGCATCATAAATTTCCAGAATCAGATATTCAATTTCAGAGTTTACCGATTTTGCAACCTCCTTAGCATTGAGCCAAGATTTGTAGTAAATGGCAACACCTCCCCCAGTAGTATTAGTAGTTCTATCATTACGAAACACTTTGTAACTATCAATTTTGTACACATGATCCTTGATATTCGGTTTAAACCATGTCTCATCAACACATATAACATCAATGCATGATTCACAAAACAAGTATCTTAAGTAATCGAGTTTAATTTGATTGAGACTACGAGCGTTGATGTGACATACTCTAAATCCATTTTGATGCTTCGATAGAACATTCAACATTGTACGAGTTAAACTTTCATTCGAGGTACGGTGTCTATTCATTGCATTCACTACAGAGATTACCAAGATTAGATTACAATTTAAATTAATTTACGCAAGCAGTTCTATATAAAAGTTATTATTATTTTTTTTAAAGTAGCGAATAAAGGAAGTGAAGATGTTTTGTTTAGGAATAGATATAGGAAGAAATAATTAAAAGAGTATTTATTTGTATGAAATTATGTATTATAATGATTTGAAGATAATAGGAAAATTGTAGAAAGAAGAATTAATCATTTAAGAGTAGATTTACTATTATAATTTTGGTGTCGCAGCAGCAGTAGCAGCATGAAGATCATCAGAGCTTTTTATGTGAAAACTATTTCCAGTTGGGGACTTCTTAATATACACATTTCCGCGAATAGTGAATGCGGAGAACAGCTTTTTCTTTCGCTTCAGTCCTATTGCGCTTTGAAGGAGAAGACGAGATTGCTTAGTCAAACTTTCGTTTAGGTAGCAGCTGGTGTCGCCGTAGGCTGATGTAATACCAAAGTCACTCAAGCGAAGTTCTCTCTTTGTCAGCTTACGGTACTCTGAAGCTGCTTTCATAACATCGTCTCTGTCCAAGCAGCTCGCTAGTTTAATAATGATTGGAGAAGATCTTGCGTTGTTGTTGGTTGCATTGTTTATGTTGTTGTTGTTGTTGCCGTGCTTCATAGCGCGGAATATTTTGCTTAAGAGAGGTGTCTTGCAGTTTATGGAACGGCAGAGGCGGTCAAAAATGCATTTCAAGTCCTCTTTCGGTAGTTTTGGCACTCCGACGAGTACTATATCGGCGGCGATCTCTTTTTTCTCCATCATATCTAGCTGGTTTTTAAGTGTAATTATTTCCGCATCCTGCTCTCTTGAGTTTGAATTCACCAGATTTTCAATTACATCGACACGAGCACTTAATGTGGAGACAGCACCTTCAATTGCAACAAATCTTTGCTCCCAACTCACTTTGATCTCTTCAATTTTCATAAGAAATTCAGAACGAGTTATTTGAAGTTCATTTGCCAAGTTTTTTTTTAGTAGATCAGTTTGTTTATTTAATTGATCTTTAAATAACTGGAGTGTCAGCACTGAGGTGTCATTTGTGGGTTTATTTTTAGGCGTTCCTCTATTGGGCTCAGATGTAGACGAGCTCCTCACTCTATGACGGGTCAACGGCGGTGTTGGGGCCATGGATGAAGAGAACAAGAAAAACACGATTGATGCACCAAAGAGTAGTTACTTAGATGATTTGACAGAACAGTAACACAGTCAGTATATAGAGACAATAATATTTTAGAGAACAAAAATGTAATCAATTTTCACTATATTGTCAACAAATGAAACAATTTAAGAATGTTTGGTAGCCACAGGCTATGTAAAATCACTGATTTAATAAAACTTTTGCAAGATTAGGCGGGGTAAAACGCGGATATTACTGACTTTAGCCGGACACGAAATATATAGCGTCTACTCGTGCTTACAATACATAGCGAACGTGTATGTATCGGTATCATATTTGAATTTAATGTTACGTTGCCACTATTCGGAAGCACAGGCCGACCATATTGTTATCGTGTTGATCTTCATTTAACTCGGGTAGTAATCTTGGTATGGTAATCTTCAGCCTGATGGTTTCCTACACCACTCCCAAATTAGCGTATTTGGTCTATAAACTCGGTTATAATTTTTATTTTTTTTTTAAATACTTCTCCCGGGAAAGGCGAACCTATAACACTTCAACAGCTCCCCGAGATGCTTGCAGATGTATGTTAGTTCTGCACTTAAATTGCTGCAAATTGTAGTCTTCTGGAAATGCATTCATGGAAGTCTATAGAACAAGCATAGGACCGCGACTTCTCTTCTGTGCACCAACGCGGTTGTAGATTCAATGTAAGTGCGTATGGCATCAAATAAGTCCAACTGCTCGTCGCTGTATGCTGTAGTGTCAAGTAGGTTAAGAGAATGCATTTTTTTCCGCACTCTCGCATATGTCTAACAAGTATTCAATAATAAAATTGTTTTGAGAAAACTTTTCCATTCTGCCGTTTGAATTCTAGGTTCCTTTGGTTCGTCCATAAAATAAAAACTCACATACACCATACACGAATGGCGGTCCCTTCGAGTTGTAAGAATCTTTTGTTTAGCAAACGGAAATAAATAAGTAAGCTTTACATAGGTATAACCAAGATGAGGATGTTTATGTAAAACATGGTGCTGTCAGTTAGGTTAGTGGGCTGGCAAGACAAGAGAAAGCTGTACCTGATGAACTTTGATCAATGTAGATTCAATGTAATCATCACAATGTGGGGTTTATGACTCCCACATTATCGTAACCTATGGATAGTAAACCATTTCGAGGCATTTGCAAATTTAAGTAATTCATTCAAAAAAGTAACTATCAAGTATTATATTTCCTATGTGGCAGAGTGCTGGGCAGTGGCAAAGAAAGTGTGAAGTGTCCTCACCTCATGCACAGATCATCTGTGCGGTATTCTTATTTCCTTGGTTTGGTATTTCAGCATATTATACATTTGTGTCCCTGATCGGTGATAATGCCCACAAGCGAGGACAATGACTTCTTGTTAATTTGTATGATCCTCTCAATTTCCTGTTTGTTATAGAGTGGCCACATGTTAGAAACAAAAGATAAGTACATTTAAATTTTATAACTGATTCACATGGGAAACAATTGACTTGTTGGCAAAACTAAAAACTAAATTTAACAACCTACAACGAACTAATCAAAAAAGTTGTGTACTGTGTAATTGGCAGGAAATAATAATAACGTACTATAGTGCGCCATTCCTTGATCTAAAATGTTACCAATTTCAAGCATCACACTCTTGGCTTTAATCCTTGCTGTGCAGTCTACAACAGATTTTGGAAAAAAAGAACTTCCGAAATTCCTCAGTGAGTAACCTCGTCAAAATGTACATCCTCACTTATATGCTTTAATCAATGTTTGCAGGTTATGAAGATGCCCGTAATGCAGTTATGGATGCGGAGGATCTGCTGTCCACGGGTGGCCGTGTACTCTTATCTGAAAAGGAAGAATCAGCCAATCGAATATTTATGAAGCACAAATTGGCCGAATTGTCGGACGGATTCCGTGATGGAGACAATCATGCCCCAGGAATGCATTTTTTTAAAGCAAAAGACCTCATCGAAAACAGTCGAGTATATCACTTCATTAAAGATATGCCAAAAGGAGCTCTGCTTCACGCACACAATACTGCTCAAGTGTCTTCAGAATGGGTCGTAAAGAATCTGACCTACATGCAGGGAGTTTTGAGTTGTACGGATCACTTTGGTATAAATGTGCTATCATTTCGAAGAAATCCTGACCTTGGTTGTTATTCTCCCTTCACGTTGGTAAATGAGAAACGCCGAAAAACAAGGAACAAAATTGCCTTCGACAGAAAATTGGAAAGGGCCATCAATTTGTACACACCTTTTCCGGAATGTAAGATGACCATGACCGGCAATCTTCTCTATGTAATATCTTTCATTTTGTTAATCTTATTTTAGTGGAATACTCGACATTGAAGAAAGTATGGACAAAGTTTCAAAATTTCTTCGGAACTATTTCGGACTTTTTGAAGTACATTCCGGCTTTTCGCGCCTATCATTGGCGCCTGTTAGAGGAAATTTTCGAGGACGGTATAATGTACGCCGAATTGAGAATGGAATTTAAAACGGTAAGACAAGCACATCCTTAAGCTAAACCTCGAAGATATGTATAAATTGATTTTAGATGTATGATGACGAAGGTAAAGAATATCCCCCAGAGTTTGCTGTGAACGAGCTGATTAGACTTGTGAAGCTTTTCCGTACAGAGAACCCGGAATTTCTTGGCGTCAAGGCGATCTTCAGTACTAATCGAAGGGCGAAGAAGACGGATGTGATAAAAAAATTTGAATTGTTCAAGCAACTGCAGTAAGCATGTTCCTATATGCATATGATAATATTGCTCTTTAATTCCTTTCACAATAGGTCTAACGACATTTTACTAAATCCACGGGAAATTTAGATTTCATAATACCTGCGTCCCATTGGCGGCATGTCAATGAAAAAACTGACATTTAAATTTTTAACATATGCGATAGAGTTTTAGCACATTTTGGGCCTTTTCCTTTACTTTTAAATTTTAAAAATTTTTACTAACTCTTACGAGTTTTTACTCGAATTTTTTTTAACTCAAACGGTTTCGAGAGAGCAAGATATTACTCCTTCACTGAGAATCTTACTAGTTTTTATTCAACAAATTTGACGTTGATTATAATTATAAGTATTCTTATAAGGTATACGGTATACCGTATACGTATACGGTATACCTCGATACCTCGATAGTTGCTCCGCTGACTCATTTGACGAGCTGCTGCGCTCTTTTGAATGAATAGACGCCGCTGCTTGTCAATACGGTGTGTTCTCGTACTTTTGGGCCAATATTGGCTTTTGTCTAAATGTCATATTTTCTCTGCGATATTAGAGTTCTTAAACCGCAAGAAAAACGCTGAAAGATGTATAAATCTTTGAATCACCTCGGTTTATTTTTAACGAACGGAACAGAACAGACCTATTATTACTACTAGTCTCCGAGTTTTTATGCTGGGTAAAGTTAAAATGTTTTTCGTTTTCTATTTCTAGCAAAGCTTATCCAGATTTTGTCATTGGTTTCGATCTAGTGGGTCAAGAAGACTTAGGCAATCCATTATACAACTTTGTAGATGAATTGAAAAGGCTTCCACCAACAGCAAAGTATTTCTTCCATGCCGGTGAAACAAGTAAGATTATCAATATCCATTGCATTTTTAATAGCCCTATTTAATTTTGATTGCATAGACTGGTATGGAGCATCAACAGATATCAATCTCTTAGACGCGATTCTCTTGAATACCACCCGAATCGGTCATGGTTACGCATTAATGAAGCATCCTGTCCTGTGGAATGCTGTAAAAAAAAGAGGAATTGCTATCGAAGTCAACCCCATATCCAATCAAGTTCTGAACTTAGTTTGGGATTTGCGAAATCATCCGGCAGCATTTTTCTTTTCGGAAAATATTCCAGTCGTTATATCGAATGATGATCCGGGTTTCTGGAATGCTAAAGGGCTAAGTTATGATTTCTATTATGCCATTATGAGTTTCGCACCAAATCATGCAGGACTTAGGACACTTAAGGAGTTGGTCTGGAACTCCATAAAGTAAGTATAAAAGCTACAAGGTGAGACACATTAAACAAAAATTGCTTATATTCACTAGGTACTCGGTTTTGAATGACTCGGAACAAAAAGAGGCGTATACTATATTGGAGAAGGCTTGGGACAGATTTCTTGATCGAGTTATAGCAGTCGATGCATTAAGCTAACGAAAAAAGAAAATAAATTTCTCTATGTGATTAATATACGGAATTCGATTTTTGCTTGTAGAGGTCACATTTTGGAGTAGAAGGACTTTAAATTTAGGAAGTTGATCGATAAACAGCAACTAGCATTGCTTGTCGCCAGCATAATTTTTTATTTTTGCCATATAATTTTACATTTACAGGCATATCAACGCCTTGCTAATAATGTTGTGTTTGAATTGAATGTGTGACATGTAAAATATTTGATGCAATGCTTGTGCGCACCTTAGAAAACCGCTACTTCGGTTTAGCAAGACAATTGGGTTCAAAACTTATAACTCGAAGAACGAAATGTATGCTCTACAAAATCCTTGTACAGTTCCGCTTTATAGCGCTGAGTGCTAGACGATAAGCAAGAAGGGACAGCTGGATACAAGCTCCTTCGAAAAAAGAGGATTTCTGATCCTGTGTGCGAGGAGGGCTAATAGAAGAGAAGACACATCAGCGAACTCTATGAGCTGTACCAGGGTATGGATGTAGTCCAAAAAGTCAAAATACGTCGACTACATTGACTCAGCCACATTAAGCGAATGGAGAAATAATAATGCTCCATGCTAATCTACGAATCCCAGCCACCGGGTTCGAGAATACAAGAAAAGAACGATTCTCTGTTTCAAAAGACCTAACCATCGGATGCCAGAGCGCTTAGGTCTGGACAACTCGTCGCTCGGATAAATTAATGTCGTGTGTGCAAAATTGGGGATTTTGAGATTTAAATGCAGTTTTGCTTTTACAATTTTTGTTTTTCATGTTCTGAAATCCGTTTTTCGATAGCTACCTAGTTTTCAAGATAACCAACTGCCATTTTGTCGTATGTGCATTGTGCAAGGTCAGTAACGTTTCAATAGTATCCTTGTGGTATGTGCAAACATTTTTCCTGAATTTTCACACAAAGGAAAAGTTGTGAAAAGCTAGGACATCGCAAGGAAAACTTTTCGATCGAGACTTGTAGGTGTGTACACCTACAATTTTCTTCGTGAAGGAATTAAATTTAAAAATAAAAGCACTGCTGATTCCGTTGCAAATCGAAATAACAAAGCTATGTACATTCGGCTTATGGGTTCTAAAAAAAAAGATAAACCACTTTTCTGTTATCTCATCTTTACTAAATCACTTTTATTTTATTTATACCGATTAAAATCAATCACTTATTTTTCAATATTACTTTCCACTTAAAAATACAAATCGATTTTCACTGTTATCAAATCGTTATCACAGTTTAAAAATCAACTGTCGCTATCCGCTTCCACAAACAACTCGCTTTTATATTTAATCTGCGAATTTATTGGTTCAATATTTCATTTTCACCATACTCAATTTAATGTAAAGTGCTGAGCCCTCCCATTAGTAATAGCTAGTCTCCAATAGAAAGCGCTAGTGTTATTTCATATATGGGGTTCTATTGTCGTTACCCACGTAGATTTGAAACGCAATACTTTGTTTAGTATTCAACTATTTTATTATTATAAAATCCAATCTTAAATCTATATTAATTTTAACTTTAAAAAACGTAAAAGATGCGGCAGACAAGATGGCCGGGAAAAAAGCAATCAACGAAGTAAGTAATTTTCACATCTGTATCTTGCATCTGCATCTGCATCTACTCAAAACGAGCGAGAAGAATATGTCTCCTGTTTCGCTTTAACCTCGAACACGTTCAGCGGGTTCAGGGTACACCACATTCACTCCCCTTCTAATGATATTCTGCTAGGCAAACGTCACTTTTTTTCTGCTGTATGTTTTGACTTGATCAGCTGTTAAGTTTTCCGACGTAGATTGTTTTGCGGTTGGCTCATCTTCTTTTGCAACGAAAACGGGTTTAAGTCGTTCCACGGAAACATTTGATTCCTTGTCGCCGATTTTTATCGTGAAAACTCGATCGGATAAACGCTTTAGGACTGGATATGGCCCAGTGTATGGTGGTTCCAAGGGTTCCTTCACAACGTCAGTACGAAGAAAAACGTGAGTACAGTCGTGGATGTTTTTTAGTAAAAACATTCTTTTTTTAGCGTGATGATGAACTGCAGTTGGGCGAAGCATGCGCATATATTCGCGAAATTTCTCAATAAATACCTGAGGATCTGGTGGTGAATCTTCATCGGCAAAAAACTCGTTCGGAAGTCGAATGTTTGTTCCGTATACCAATTCAGCTGCGGTAGCTTTTAGATCTTCTTTGAAACAGGTCCGTAGTCCAAGGAGAACCGTAGGTAGCAGGTCGAGCCAAGAATCGTTGGAATGACACATCAACGCAGCTTTAAATGACCTGTGCCATCGCTCGACGAGTCCGTTGGCCTGTGGATGGTAGGCAGTTGTTCGGCTACGACTTGTTCCAGTCAAGTTGGCTAGTGCTTTGAAGAGTGCGGATTCAAATTGTGAACCCTGATCGGTCGTGATGATTTTTGGGCAACCAAAGCGAGAAATCCAGTGCGTCCAAAATGCTGTAGCGACTGCCTCCGCTGTCATCTCTGTTAGTGGTGCTGCCTCGGGCCAACGAGAAAATCTATCGATCATCGTAAGGCAGTAGCGATAACCTTTGATCAGCGGCATGATGACGATGTCAATATGAACGTGGTCGAAGCGATTGTCCGGAATGTCGATCTTCAATGGATTCAACTGGTTGTGTCGGTGTATCTTGGATCGCTGGCAAGGGAGACAAGAACGTGCCCACTGGAGACAATCCTTTTTAATTCCAGGCCACACGTATTTTTTTCTCACCTGCTGAAGTGTTGCACGGCCACTAGGATGTGAAGGTCCATGAACTGATGCGAAGACTTGATGACGAAGTGTATGTGGGACGTAAGGTCGGAGATATCCAGTAGAAATGTCACAATAAATTTCGACTTCAGGTTCCAAGAAAACTTTTCGTAGTTTTAATGAATTATTCCCTCTTAAATGGTTTTTCAGCTCTTCATCTTCGTTTTGCGCAACGAGTAGTTCATGAATGCTGAGAGATGTCGGCATGGTTATAGCACTGATTCTCGAAAACGCATCAGCCACGATGTTTTCAGGTCCGGCTACGTGGATTATTTCAGTTGTGAATTGCGAGATATAATCCAAGTGTCTCAATTGTCTCGGCGAAGCCTTTTCTGGTTTTTGCGAAAATGCATAGACCAATGGTTTGTGGTCTGTCCGGATGATGAAATGCCTTGCCTCAATCAGATGTTTGAAGAATTTTATTGAACTATAAATTGCCAGTAGCTCGCGATCATATGTGCTGTAGTTGCGCTCTGCCTGCGATAGTTTTCGAGAGAAGAATCCAAGTGGCTGCCAAGTCTCTCCAAATTTCTGCTCCAAGGCGGCTCCTATGGCAACATCTGAGGCGTCAGTGACGAGAGCTAACTGAGAATCTTTTGCTGGATACGCCAGTAGTGCTACTTCACCAATGCTTCTTCTACAGGCTTCGAAGGCGGCTTCAGTTTCGGACGTCCAGGGCACTTTTCTTTTGTCGTTTTTCTTAGAGTCACGCAGGAAATCGTTCAACGGTGCCTGAAGATGTGCTGCATGTGGAATACAACGCCTGTAGTAGTTTAGCACTCCAATGAAACGACGAAGCTCACAGATTGTTTCTGGTTTGTTGTAGGTTAGAATTGCCTCTACACGCTGTTCTGGTGGTTTACAGCCCGATGCGGTGATGGTGTATCCCAGGAATTCCACTTCATTTTTCCCGAAGACGCATTTGTCCAAGTTGATGGTCAGGGCATTTTGTTCGAGCCTCTGAAACACTGTACGGACATGCTGCAGATGTTGTTCCATGTTGTCGGACATGATGACAATGTCGTCAATGTAGCAAAAAACAAAGTCGATGTCCCTGAATAAGGAATCCATGAAGCGTTGGAAGGTCTGGGACGCATTTCGTAGACCGAAAGGCATGTAGAGGTATTCTATGAGTCCAAACGGTGTGCAGATCGCTGTTTTCTTGACATCTTCATCGGCCATGGGGATTTGATGGTAGGCTTTGGCAAGATCAATGGTGGTAAATATAGTTTTTCCATATAATCTCTCCGCGAAGTCCTGGATATGAGCAATCGGATATCTATCTGGAACTGTCTGGGCATTTAGCTTACGGTAATCGCCACATGCACGCCATCCGCCTGTCCTTTTTGCCACCATATGTAATGGACTTGACCAGTCGCTCTTAGATGGACGACAAATGCCAGCTTGAATTAGATAGTTGATTTCAGCTTTCGCAGCGGCGAGTTTATCTCCAGAGAGTCTTCGAGGTCGATCAGCCACGGGTTGACCTGTCGTTTCAATGTGGTGGTTGACAGATATCTTGACGGTGTCATGACCTCGATTGCAGCGTGGTAGAGTGATGTTCACAAATTCCGACAGCAGCTTGCAAAGCTCGGTGGAGTGTTGCTGATTTTGAAAGGCGTTAAGGGTAGAGATGCCATGGAACTTGGCCTGCAACAGCTCTCCCCTTGTCGTTAGCGACGTCTTGGAATCGATGAGTCGTTTGCCCTTCAAGTCGACTAACAAGTTGAAGTGTGACAGAAAGTCAGCGCCGATAATCGGAATTTGCACGTCTGCAATTAAAAAGGACCACCTAAACTCTCTGCGTAAACCAAGATCTAATTGAACGATATGCTCACCAAATGTTTCTATAGGCGTCTGGTTAGCCGCGTATAGAAGAACATTCCCATGCCGAAGTCCACGCTTGATGAACCCCTTCGGTAGAGCTGAAACCACCGATCCAGAATCGATAAGAAAAGTGCAGTTGAGCTTCTTGTCTAAAAGATGAAGACGACTTTCGGTGACGGCGGTTGTTGCTTGTGTTTTGCTGCCGCCAACCGTTTGGGCTGACGACAGCGCCGCTAGTTTTTTTCTGATGCTTTGGTTGAAGTGATGCCGGGACAACCAGGCTTGCAGTTTCTCGCCTGCGCCCCAAACCTTTGATGAAAGAAACACAAGTCGCCTCTCTTTCTTGAATGACTTCGTGAGCGTTGATGATTGCTGCCTTTGCCCCTGCTTCTGTCGGTTTCCCTGTCCATCTGTAATTGATCTACCTTACTCGCGAGTGCTTTAATCGATCGACAGAGATCGGCGAGAGTTGTCGAATCATGAGATAGAGCCGCGACAGAAGTGGATGGCAAGCTGCTCGGCGTGATTGAAGCGATTGTTAAGTTTCTATTTATTTCAATCATCCTATCCGCTTTCTTTGCTAGTTTTTCGACGGTTTCTTCTTCCCATAGAGACAGATGTGTTTTGATTGTCTCAGGCATTTTTCCCAGAAAAAGTGACGATGATTTTTTCACTGCAGGGATCTGGTGCTAACCTCTTAATGAAATCAAGAATTTCTGATGGTTTCTTTCCGACTATCTCTCCGCCTTCCAGCATACGACTGAGCTTCGATTCGGTTGATTCCTCAAATTTGGAAATTATTCGTTCTTTTAAACAGTCAAACTTATGTGTGTCCGGTGGACGTGTGATAATGTCTTCCACAGCTAATAGGACATCTTCTTCTAATCGTACCGCGACAAGATCGAATTTGTCGGAGTCATCTGTGATGCCACCAATCCGAAAAGAACGTTCAACTTGAGCAAACCAGAGACTAGGATTTGCTTTATTGAATTTAGGAATATGGATATTGATGTTGAACTTGGTCACCATGGAAACTGCATTCGTTGAGGAGTCTGAGGATGTGCCTGGTAGCAAATTTTGAGATTTGGTGTCCTGTTGCTCCCTTTTTAGCCGAAGTACTTCCTCCTTCAGAGCTGCTATCTGCTTTTTAAGTTCTTCGTCCATCTCTCTGGTTACGCTTCGTGTCGCAATTCGCACGTGCTGCGAGTCTTCCAGCGATGAATCGTCACTCATAAATTTTGCACTCGGGGTCACCAATTATGGGGTTCTATTGTCGTTACCCACGTAGATTTGAAACGCAATACTTTGTTTAGTATTCAACTATTTTATTATTATAAAATCCAATCTTAAATCTATATTAATTTTAACTTTAAAAAACGTAAAAGATGCGGCAGACAAGATGGCCGGGAAAAAAGCAATCAACGAAGTAAGTAATTTTCACATCTGTATCTTGCATCTGCATCTGCATCTACTCAAAACGAGCGAGAAGAATATGTCTCCTGTTTCGCTTTAACCTCGAACACGTTCAGCGGGTTCAGGGTACACCACACATAGAAATACTCTGCGCACGCACCACCTTACCTTCCCATGCTCATCAATCATCATGACCTTATTTTGACAGCGATAATTGTCAGAAATGGTCATCATTATGACCAGTTAACATTTATAAATGTAATATGAAATTAGGAGTTTTATTTTCAAATTTGCGGCCGAAATTAGGTAGGCTATTAGTACCTACATATCTTGTGATTTTATCTGGGCTCGACTGTGAAGTACTGGAACAGACCTAAATAAATAAGTTAAATAAAAGCAATAGCTTAATAGTCACTTCGTAATCTTTTTATTTCGTCTCTTTTGATTAATATTAAAATAAATAAATATTTTATTTGGTTATACTTTGTACATTATTTAGGAATTTGTAGGTTTATCTTTTTTTAATTGAATTTCCAAGAAATTTTTACAACTTGCACTTATTTGTTCATAACACCGGCGAAACGAAGCTATGCCGTCATCCTGAAAATAGAAAAAAAAAATTAGTAAATCACTTTAACCACCAAGGAGAACAAAAACAGAATCCCATGCATTTGTAACAAATTAATTTTAGTTTTTAAGAAACAGAACCTACATAATAGGGTGGTCCTTATTTTTCGACTTTTGAATTATCCCCGGGCCACTTTCTCATTTGATTATTATATACCTACCTCTAAATATGAAACAAGTTTTTTTTTGTTTTTCTTTTTTGTTAAGATTTAGAGCTGCCAAAATTTGCTTTTGTTGGTAAAAAAGTATAGAAAAAAGTACCCTAATACTAACAAGTCAACCCTTCAATCTTAAAAATAAATGATTCAAATATCTACATAATATCTTAATTCATAACAACAACAATAATTTTGTATGTAATATTTTTTATGTCCTGGCTATAAAAACAAAAGAAACTAACAAATACAGATTTTGAGTTTTTATTGGCTAGATTTTACTTTACTGCCCATTCGAAAAAAATACTTTTTTTGTTTATTCGGATTGACTTTAATGTGCTGAGCTCAAATCTGCAAAAAAAGAATTGGCGGTCTCTTACCGTTTGGACGTGGCACGCCCCCAAAGTTCCAAAAATACCAAATAAAATAGTACCAAAATTTCAGGAATGGAGTGTCTAATTTTTGTAAAATTATTTTTTTTATATTCCCTAAATGTGCAGTAAACTTATAAAAAAAGTTTCATCACAATCCAATACAAAAATTGGACATTCCGATCTTGAAATGTTGGTACTATTTCATATGGTATTTTTGAAACTTTGGGGGCGTGCCACGCCCAAACGGTAAGAGACCGCCAAATCTTTTTTTTCAGATTTGTGTTTAGGGCACTGAAATCAATCGGACTGTGAAAAAAACCGTTATTTTCGAATGGGCAGTAAAGTAAAATCTTGCCTTTTTATTTAAAATTGAAACCTTGGTAGCGACCTCTAAATGTCACTTAAAAAATTCGAAAAAAAATACTGAAATACTTTCTTATGGTATATAATCAAATTACGTGGTGCCCCGCGAAATTAAGAAAAAAAAATGTTTCTTAGGAATAAGGAGCACCCTACTACATAACTGTAGGTATTGATTTTTTTCTGTTGCCATGAATGAATTAATAATAAACTGAATTGCAGATCCACTTGGAAATTAAAATTTGTTACATTTTTCTTGATTGAATTTCATGTACTTACGAAATATGGATCCCATATGATGGTATCTTCCGGTCGGCCAATATAAGCGCCGAGGAGTTCTATCTTAGCCTTCGCTCCTTTGGGTAGTCGTTTCATTAGGTCCTCAATGTTGCTATTATCCATACCGAATATATAGTCAAATTTGTGGTAGTCAGCCTCTACAAGCTACAAAAAATGTCCATGTCAATAAAATAAAAATAGGTACATACATAGTTCATATAGGACCCTAGAGAGCCAGATTCTCACAACCCTTTATTTGTGAACGTAAAACTACTCGTTCACGAATGCAGCGATTTGATTTCAGATTATTTACCTCTCTTCCCAAATGTTCTGATGTTAAGCCATTTTCGGATAGAACTTTAATGCACCGAGGTTCGGGGTAAGTTCCAACATTCCACGATCGCAGTGCAGCGCTATCAGTTTCCCAATTGAGAACATTCTTTTCAATAAGATCACGCATTACACTCTCCGCCATTGGAGAGCGGCAGGTATTGCCTAAACAAAATAAAACATTATGATACAATTTCACAACATAATTTCACTTGTCACTCACCGATACAAACGAAAAGTATCTTCTTTGAATTACACATTATTTCTGCTTGCACGTAATGAGTAAATAGATACAAAAAAAAACTATTTACAATATATATGTACTTTAATATTATTTTGAACAGACTTGCACTCGACACAAAAGGATAATCACTTTAAATTCAAAAAAATGTAGCTTGGACCTTTCGGAAAATAGTTTCAGTTGATACTGACAGGCAGACGGCAAAAAGTAAACTAAACACCACGTCGAACACCGCGCTGTTGTTGACTCATATCATAAAGAAAGATACACGATTAGAAACGTTTAATTAACATTTACACAGGGGAGGGGAGTTTGTGGTTAATACATAATACATATATAGCGATATTTCGTGTTGTCATATCTTGGCTATTTTTTAAGTGGTCTATTGTGACCCAGTGACTAATTCTTTAGATGTTTCTAAGAATTGTACCGAACCAAAATTCGACAAATTATTTCATCATAATTTGGGGGAAGTACCTACCCAGGTTAATAATCTATTTTTCTTTTTGGAAATAAACCAAAATAATAACAATACTTTTTTCGATAGATTTTGGACAGAGGATTAATATATAATGGTGTATTCATACATTAATATGATGATAAATACAAAAAATATGTATGTTCTTGTACATACATGATAAGTTTCCTGCACTGATTATACACTTCTTGCGATTTGCCCTTTTCCTGCCACAAGTAACAAACGAGCGTCCTGTATTTAATCGCGACCTTTGGGAAGGTCTTTCTGAGAAGTATCATATCGTATAGAAAATAAAATATTCAGTTCGAATTAAGAGATAAAAAATACCGGGCAAAAGTTTTAAATAAAATGTATTTCGCTAATTACACATAAAAATCAAATCACACACTTTTGCTTTGATTTTAAATTTTTCCAGCTAGTGCTTCTTTTAGGAAAGCATCGCAGGCAATCACACACTGTTGGTAGGCCTTTTCAAAGGCAGCTTCTCCTTTTAACTGAAAAAGCAATAGAATCAAAGAACCTGAAATACTAAAACAAGCATTGCTCGCTTCTTACATAATACGGATCCTTTATGATTTTATCTTTCTTCTCTAGTCCAAAGTTACCCAACATTAACAACTTTGCCTTGGAACCTTTCGGTGCCAAGCGATCTAGATCGTCCATATTCTCCTCATCCATACCAAAGATATAATCAAACTCTTCGAAATCCTTTTTGCGGATTTGTCTAGCGTGATTTGAGTATTTAAGGCCATGGTTTTTCATGATATTTAATGCACGGTGATCGGGTGAATTGCCTGCATGCCAGTCACCAATTGCTGCACTATCCACATGCCAGTCTCCATCAACACCGGCTTTTTCGATGGTATCCTGCATCACCGCCTCTGCTATGGGAGACCGGCAGATATTACCTAAATTCAGAAGGGAATCACTATTGAAGTCGATGTGGAAATAAATTTGTGGCATATTAACTACCCAAACAGATCATAAGCACTTTCTTCGTCATTATTAGTATGTTTTACTAGTGGATAGTTTGACGTATTCTAGTTTTTCAATAAAATTTTAGCAAAATACACAAATTGTGTCTGCCTTTTCAAGGTCGTTGTACCTCGTAATTTGACATTTGACAGACGATTCCGTTATCCGATGAACGATGAATATGTAGGTATTGAATACGCCCAATTAAGTGGTTAGATTCAGTTAAAATTATAAAGGACTGCATTCAACTCGAAAGGAATTCTACAGATGAAGTTCTTCTTAAAAGTTACCTTTAAGTACAAAATAATTCATTGTGCTGGTACACATAAGACATAATGCCTTCCCATGAAAGTCGTATCGGTCGAGACAAATCAATTTTAATGAGAATTCGTGGATGGCCATGGTTTTTCTGCATGGCCATTATTATGCCTCCCAGAAACGTTGTTTTGCCTGCTCGTACATTTTCATTGTCCGTTAACTGTTCTGCGGCCGTTTTATTATTTGAAATTTTATTTGTGATTTTTTTTTTAGTGTTTATTATTTGAAATTTTATTCATGATTTTTTTTTTGTTGATTGATTTATTTGAAATTTTGATTCTTGAGCTTATTCTGGCTTTTTAAATATTTTTTATTGTTGAGTGTTTATTATTTGAAATTTGGTGGAATCGTATCGCAGCGCCACCTACCGGGTCAAATTGTGAATTGGTCTACCATCCTTAGGCTACGTTCATAGTGAAACCAGCTTCTCGCTTTCTCACCCTAGAAAGCTGGTTACCGGCGTCAACAAGAATTAAAAATGCATTCCGGTAAAAGCTGGTAAGCGAGAAGCTGGTTCACTATGGACGTAGCCTTAGACCCATTCAAATAAACATTCAATTTCATTAAAATCGGTATAGCCGTTTAGGAGGAGTTCGGTTACAAACACGTATATAAGATTTTAAAGAAGCAATTTTGGAAAGAATAATTAGGAAAAGCTAAGCTATTTTGCGTTAGTTCGATTACAGAGATATCTTTTGTGTAAGTAGGTGTTACAATTTTGAAATATTTGCTCGATTGGGTACGAGTCGGGTCGAATTAGAAATGTGCTTCCTCATTTCGGCAAATATCCTGAGAAATTTAGATCAGAAGTAAACAAGGACAAATATGTTTCGCACCATGACTTTAAATATAATGACTAAAACGTATAATGAACATCTCGAAAATCGATTTTATAAATCTCGAATGAGACAAAATCTAGAAAGTAAAAAGATGTAGTGATTGTCTGAGAATTTAATCGAAATAACTCACAAGATGCTGTAATTATGGCAAAATGTACATATAATAAGGGTATTCATGCAACGTCGTAAGTTTACCATTTGCGTAAAATGGTAAGTTTACGACAAACGTTTCATGAACGCCCCAATTTGCTGTTTGTGGTAAATGGTGGTAAACCAATCAGCTGTTTCACATGAGAGGGAACGAACGAATTGATAAAATGCGAACAAATCACTTTTGATACAATTATAAAGAGAAAATTGCACATTTTACTATTCCAAGTGTAGGATAATTAGTTAGTCCATCAAATTGTATTAAGAAAACAAGTTTTAAAAGGGTTTAAATAACGAAATTTACAATACCAATATTTTTGCCGCGAACGAAAACTCCCTTTGTTTGGAATTGGAAATTTCGTTATTTAGTATCTTTTAAAACTTGTTTGCTTAATACAATTTGATGGACTAACTAATTATCCTACACTTGGAATAGTAAAATGTGCAATTTCTATTTAGAAATGCATCAAAAGTATTATAAATGCATGCAAAGTATTTTTTTTCTGATTTCGCGCCCTTATTTCAAGTGTGAAATGTCACAACACCCTCGTCGTAAGTTTACCATCTCGGTTTTCCACACAAATTCGCGTAGTAAGTTTACCATCTCGTCGTAAATGATTTTCCATACAAATTTTGACAGTTCATTTACCACGTCGTAAACTTACGACGCGACGTTTACGACGAGTTTACGACGTTGCATGAATACCCCTAATGTGTTTACGCTTCCAATATTTCGCTAAACTCGCCCATCGCTGAATTGATTTTCCAGAGCGCTTTCACGTCGAAGAAGAACGCAGCCATTTTATTTTCGTTTTTTTTTTTTTTTTGAAGTACGAGTGTCAACTCAGTCCCATCAAGTTCTGTGAATTCTAATCAAAAATAACAAATATTCTAAGTTGCAACTGTTTCACAGACAACTCACTAATAAATAAACCATTTCTCGTTTCCAAAAATGATGGACGAAGAAACTGAAGACGGTTTAGTTACGTACACTTTCGACGATGATTGTGAATGTGCAGCTGAGTGTGCAGAAATAAATGGTAAATATCAACCGCCAAAGATTGAGTAGACAACTTTCATAAACGTTTTTCTGTTTATAGTTACTGAAGTGGCAGAGGCAGAATCATCATGGAGTCAGACAACTATCTGTTACCTTCTGGAAGAATGCCTGAAAAAGAAGAAGGATCTTCACGATCCGCGTCATCGTCGAAACAAATTCTTTGCAATTATTCGCGAAAATATGATGGCGCGAGGATGCTATTTCAGTGCCACCACATTGCAAAAGAAGTTCCACAATTTGAAAAAGCATTTCGCTACGATATGTCAGAATAAAGATCGTGCTGTCAACCCTGGCAAACCCATTACCTGGCCGTACTACAACCTGATGATGGAGATTTTTGCGGAAGAATTAGAAATTGAGGACGCTCCCACAATGGCATCGCTATATCCCGATCCACCTCCACCAAAGACTATAGTATTGGTTAAGCAGACAAATGGGAAAGACGCAGACTATGAATCGCTATCCGAAATTGAAGTGGAACTTCCCGCTGACGATGGTAATCCAATGAAATGAACTTGCATATCAAAGATTAATCTGTCGCCTTTTAATAGCAGATCAAGATTCACCTTGGACGCACAAGGCTGTGGTTGCCTTTTTGCGGGAATGTGCCAAGAAGAAACACGAGCTCTGGAATCCGCAGATACGTCGCCGCACTGTGTTCGGTGATGTACAACTGCGACTGAAAGCGAGGGGATACAACTTTAGCCCCGATTCCCTTGATAGAAAGCTGCGAAATATGAAGAGCCACTTCCAAACCGTCACAGTTCAAGCCCCCAGGAATGGAAGTGTTAACCATAAGCGACGGCGACTCACTTGGCCTTACTACGACCTGATGAATGATATCTACGGACCAGAGGCCGAGGAGGAAGTCTACCTGAAGCGGAAAGAGCTCGTTCTTAAAAAGAAAGAAGAGAACCAAAGGGCCAAAGAAGAAAAGATGAACAGGAAAGAGCAGGCCGCGAAGAAGAAGGAAGCCCAGAAGTCTACTATAACGATAGTACCGTCGGAAAACCTAATTATGCCCAAGTCTAGCCTAAAGTTTCGGCCGATCGCACCGAAAACCGAAATGCCTACCAACCTGCAACCCGTCATAACTCAAACAGCTAATGGTCAGAATATGCAACTTATTTTCATACCTCAAATAGCGCAAGTATTTTCCGCTGCTCCCCATAAAGTCGAAAATCCCGCAAACAGATCATCTTCTCCGGGCGAATTCGACGGAAATCACCAGCATGACGATTATCCGGACGTATTTACCTCCCCAAATACATTGGAGAATTCAACAAAGGAAATGCCCCTTGATTTCGAGGTAACAATGCACAAGGACGAAAAGCCAACTTATGTCGGCGAGAAGCTCAAGTTCTCCCTAGACATTCTAGCTCTCGAGGAGCGACGGACTATAGTTTCCGAGCAAATGCTTGACGAATTAGTAGAATCAAACAAAATCAAGCAAAAGCTCCTGCAATTTAAACGCGCTAAGCTCGAACTAGCCATGGCGAGAGCAAAACGAAAGAACGACTACTCTGTTTAGGATAAGCCATTTCTTTTTAAATTATGTAGTTTATGTTTTTATTAAATAAAATCAAACAACGAAAGCAAGTAGTTCCTCTTCATAACGCCATCACAGTCGGCATTTTCACCTGTTGCGCCATCGGCGTCCGCATTGAGAAACACTTCGGGCGATTCATCTCGAATCAGTTGATCGACATCGTCCGCTGGGTCTGTCATTAGTATGTGGTTGTGGAGGATAATGCACGCGCATACCATTTTATTGGCCAGCTCTGGCTTCGAGGTGTCGAGGTACGTCAATCTGCGGAAACGGGCCAATAGCAGTCGAAATGCCTCTTCGACTGTCGCACTCGCACTAAGCAAACAATTGTTGAAGTGCTCTTGCGTTTCCGTGAGCATTCCTTCATCTACGAAGGGCACTACTAAGTTTTTCATCTGCGGATAGGATGCGTTACCAACGATGTGGTAGTCTCCCGGTATAAGATCCTCAATTTGTTTGGACAGTGGACTGTTGCGAAATACTCGACCTGCATGAAGACACCCCGGCGCACCGACATATACGTCCGTGAATATTTTTTGATTATCACAGACAGCTGTGACAAAATAACCCTGCATTATATGATATACTACGCCATGGACAGACTTACCTTGTAAAATTATTGAATGCGTTTTCCTCTCATTGCAGTATATCGAGTAGCGCGATGGCTTTTTAATTTGAATGTGACATCCATCGATTGCGCCAATAATTCCAGGTACATAACCGCCAGTCTTCGGCTTAAAGCCCTATAAACGCGGAGTAAATTTCAAATTCACTTAAATACATGTTACGGCTACCACATACCTGTTCAATGTGTGAAAATTCAAGATCACCTGGCCATGAGACATGGTCTTTGAATAGCACAACTAGTCCGTCAATTATTTCACAAAAATACTGATATGCTGCACCTTTAGCCAAGCCAAAGCGTGTACTAACTGCAGAAAAACTGTCTCGTGTACTCAGCATCCAGATGGAAAAGAGGAGTTTCTTCTCTAGATTAAAGATTTTGACCTTTTTCGACAGTTTATCCATTATACTACCGAAGCAAATTCGGCTCATGCGAAAGTAGTATCGAAATTCTTCTTCTGTGAAATTTGGTATAGAAGTATCATAGAAATCAGTACTCTTCGGTATGTTTGCTCCGCGTTTGACTACTTTTTTAGGTACTTGCTGCTCGGGAGGACGATCCTTTTGTTGGGGAATTACTGGCTGTATAGTCGCTCGATCCGTTTCAAGTTGGTTAACTAAGTACTTGACAATGTCATCTAAAATATAAATTGGTTTTCAGTAAAGTAGAAATTAATCGCTACTACCAATCTATACCAGAATTTGTACAGTCCATTGGTGCACTATTTTTTCTTAAATTCTATTATAAAATAAATTGATGCAGATTTGCGATAAAAATTTGTTTGGAATACAATCTGTTGGATCTAGTGTCTTATCGAACAATAAATTCTGAACAAAGTGTTAATTCAACTTTTATAGGAAGACGCATAGTGTGTTCAGCGTGTGCTGTTTAAAGTCGGAGCAGTTATCAGGCATTTAAGCACCGAACAGAATACTTTTCAGTATACTACTTATCTACAAGCCCAGTATTCTGCTCGCGCTAACAGCACAGATAAATGCTCGCTAAAGGGGTATTTTTTTGGGAATCTATAGCTAGCTCACTTTTACTTTTACATGCAAAACTGTTATACTCACTTTTGCTTTTACTTCCAAAATTGTTATAACTCACCTCCATTCATTAGGAAGTGAGTATAACAAAACCAAAAGTGAGTAGTATAACAATTTTGCATGTAAAACCAAAAGTGAGTATAACAGTTTTGCATGTAAAACCAAAAGTGAGTATAACAGTTTTGTATGTAAAAGTAAAAGTGAGCTAGCTATAGATTCTCAGAAAAAATACGCCTATAATCGTTTCCTAAATTATGCGATGAGAGCCTTGGCGAATTTTATGAATAGGCGTATTTTTTTGGGAAGTGAGTATAACAAAACCAAAAGTGAGTATAACAGTTTTGTATGTAAAACCAAAAGTGAGTATACCAGTTTTGCATGTAAAAGTAAAAGTGAGCTAGCTATAGATTCCCAAAAAAATACGCCTAATGTAGGTACCTCCTACCTAAATAGGAAGTTATGGTTTAGCTGAACGCACCCATTGAAATATAATTTCAACTGAGAAACAAAATGACATTTTACTTGTTTAGAATTGGTTCTGTCACCGCAGTTAGGACAAATATAAATTCTTGCACGAAGTTTCTTTTATTTTAATTCTTATTTCACTACGATCACATTTAAATCACATCAGTTTTTGTTAAATTTTCGAGGGCTCAGCAGACGAGTACAAAAATCGATCGAAATGGCAAACCAAGAACCATCTCAAGTTATGTCCCTGCCCCTTCCTCCGACGCAGTATATCAGTCTCTTCACAGAAGAAAATATTCGCCGTAATCGTGCACCAAGGCCTCCTCCTAGCATATATGATACGTACTCAATGTTTGGGGTACAATACAGCAATGAGGAAATGGTAAGATCCCTTGAAAGTCAGGGAATCAAGAGGCTAATACCACAGCACTTCGACAGACGAAAGGAACTGAAGAAGCTCAACCACTCTCTGTTTGTGAATTTTTTGGATTTAATTGATTTGCTCATACAATTTCCAGACAGTCCAAGGAGAACAGAAAAGATTGATGATCTAAGTTTGTTATTTGTTCACATACATCATTTGCTTAATGAATTTCGACCACATCAGGCACGGGAAACTTTGCGAGTCATGATGGAAATGCAGAAAAGACAGCGTGTAGAAACATGCAGCAGATTTCAAAAGCACCTTGAGAAAGTTCGAGAGATCGTAAAGAATGCCTTTGCTGCCTTACCAGACTTCGAGGAAGAAAAGCAATCGCTTGCCGAGTTCATGAAGATGGACGATGATGGCCACAAAAACTCCTTAAACTTGAAAGTCGATCAATGCCACCAATGTGATAGAATAATGTGTAAAATTGTTGACAACATCAATTGATTGCCCTTGAGAGGGCTTAGTTGTTAAGTGAAAATATTGTAAGTCGTATTAAAAACGGTAGTTGCGATTTTTAACTGGAACGCCGTTTAATTTTCTTATTTAAATATTATGTATGTATAAAAATAAACACCATCAACAATAAATTATTTAATTCATCAATTTTGCAGTAACACCTAGATCCTTCCAGCCACAGCTTCATTGAAGAATGCCTCACATGCCACCAGGCATTGTTCAAAGACCTTTTCGAATGCGGCTTCGCCAACTAACTGTACATCGAAATACAAGTAAATTTTGTAACAAATTCCTGCGAATTCACGTTATCCCTTACGTAATACGGATCCTCAATAATTCGGTCTGCTTTATCCAGACCAAAGTCGCCCAACATTAGCAACTTGGCTTTTGAATTCTTTGGTGCGAGTCGCCTCAAATGCTTCATATTATCCTCATCCATACCGAACATGTAATCGTATTCATTGAAATCTTTGGGCTTAATTTGTCGCGCATGATTTGAATACTTCAAGCCGCGTTTGCTCATCACGCTAACTGCCCGTTTGTCAGGAGAATCACCCACATGCCAAGCACCAATCGCTGCACTTTCCACATGCCATTCATTTTCTTTGCCCGCTTTGTGAATAATGTCAAGCAATATAGCTTCAGCAATGGGAGAGCGGCAAATATTTCCTATAGAAAGTAGAATTCCGTTAGGTATGACTATGTTCGAAAGAAGATTTTAGAATACGGCTTTACCCAAGCAAATCATAAGAATTCTTTTTCTCTCACTCATTATAATTTATTGAAATGTAAATAATTGCAAATCAATTAGCAAAGTTAAAAATATTTTTTTTTGCGAAATAAACCGTAAACAGGAAGTAATGTATTTTTGTTGTTGTCATTGCTTACTTTAGTTGTCTGTCAACAACCCAGTCAAGTAACGACGTTTCGCTTTACGTTATGTTATGTCGTTTTCGATTGGTAATCCAGAATCGTCCGGAAGCAATCCGAACGCTTCTGAAAGCGTTCGATTGGCACTCAACTGACAGTTCTTCTACTGAAAAGAAGAGAAATTTGCTTCTGGATTTTAATTCAGAATCGCGGAGAGTTCTTCCGGACGCTTCTGGATTACCAATCGAAAACGACATTAAATTACGTTGTACAGCATTGGGTTTGTTCCCAGAGTTCGTGGAGCCTTGAGAATAAGCTTGTTACGATAATTCTTGCCAACAACAACTTTGTATTGAAAAAAAAAAATAATAATAATAATATGGGGTTCATCTTTGAAATTTAACGTAGTTTTCCAACTGCTCGTTGCAATATTAGTTAGCTGTACCTACTATCTATCAGCTGTCACAAAGCCATTAAGGAAAGTTGACTACAAACACATTCCTTGGGAGTCCTTATAAAATATTAGACTTGTATGTACTTTTTTGCGCCGGACCTTAGAGTTACTAGTTACACCAACCAGCCTCGGATAACGAAACTCCTCAAATGGCAACCAGACCCGGAACGTCAATGGACTACGATATGAGAGTATGCACCTGGAATGTAAGAACACTACACCCCAGGTGACACTCAAAAACTTGAGTCTGTCCTCACGCGGTACAAGGCAGACATTACCGCGATCCAGGAGATACGATGGATAGGATCAGGCATGATGAAAAGAAAAGATTGCGACATTTATTACAGCTGCAACAAAAGACTGCATGTATTAGGATGCGGATTCGTCGTGGGAAATCGGCTTAGGACAAAAGTTATTGACTTCAAGCCGATAAGTGATCGCCTTTCTGTGATCCGCATCAAAGCTACTTTCCAAAACATAAGCCTTATATATGCACACGGCCCTACCGACGAGGCTGAAGACCCCATCAAGGAGGAGTTTTATGACCTCCTGGATGGAGCCTACGGAGCCTGTCCGGAGTACGATGTAAAAGTTGTACTCGGGGACTTCAATGCTAAAATGGGAAAGGAAAACATCTTTGGCGGGTTAGTTGGTAAGCACAGAATCCACGAAACGACAGCAGACAACGGCTACCGACTAATAGATTTTGCAGCAGCTCGTAATACGGTGATAAGTAGCACTAGGTTTCCAAGGCTAAGGATCCACACAGCAACCTGGCGCTCTCCAGACGGTCGAACCGCCAACCAAATCGACCATGTGCTAATCGATGCGAGGCACGCATCCAACATCCTCGACGTGCACACATTCCGAGGGGCAAACGTCGACTCTGACCATTTCCTTGTCGCAGCAAAATTCAGAGCTCGGCTGTCCAACGAGAAGAAGCTGCGAACCGCCCAGAAGAAGAAATTCGACGTTGGACGCCTTAGCACACCTGGAGTAGCCAGAGCCTACAGTGAGCGCCTGAGCATGAAACTCTCCTCTGTGCACTCACCTACCACAGACGCCAACAATCAGTGGTGCCAGTACCGCGACATCATCAAGGAGGTAGCCGAAACCACTGTAGGGTACCAGCCACCCCAGAGAAAGAGCCCGTGGTATGATGATGAATGCGTGAGCAGGAAAAAGGTGACAGAAGATGCACACAAGAAAGCGCTGCAGAGCAAAACAAGGGCAGAGAGAGAAGAGTATCGAGCCAGGAAAAGAGAGGAAAAGAAGATACTGCGTAGGAAGAAGAGGGCTTAGGTTAGGTTAGGTTAACGGGTTGACAGAGCAGGGTATGTTCTGCTGTGCCACACTTAGGTCCTTGTGGACCCATTGTGATGCCCTTTTATGTGGGGGTTAACCGGTGATGTTGTAGTGGTTAGCCTCATGTCATCCTGATTTCCTCAAAAACCTGTAAAGATTAAAAAGTGAGACATCAGAAAGTTCTTGTAGGTCATGGAAGTAATGACTTCCAAGTGTTCTGTTCCTCAAGTGACAGAGGCTCGGGCAGTGACAGAGGAAGTGAGGTGTGTCCTCATGTACCTCTTCGTCTCCGCAGCCTCTACATATATCGTCATCTTTGAGATTTAGTTTCATTGTATGGTTTCTTAGGAAGTTATGACCCGTTAGGGCTCCTACCAATTTGGACAGCGATGACCTGTCGAACTGTAGAAGTTTGATGGTCCGGCCGCTGTCGTATTTAGGCCAAAGCTTCCGTGATACTTCACAGGTAGTTAGCCCCTTCCACCTGTTGTTGGTTTTCATGCGAATTTTATTTTCCACTCGCTCTCTAAGATTACAGAGTGGTGGCTTCACCGACTGCAGTGCTAGATCATGATCCATTGCAGACCCATTTCTTGCTAGTTCGTCGGCCCTCTCATTGCCGGCTTTGTCACTGTGTCCAGGGACCCAGCAGAGGACCGTGGAGTGCTGCGAGCAGAGAACCTTTAGCTCTTCGCGGCAGCGATGTACTAACTCTGATTTTATTTCAGTAGCAGAAACTGCTTTAATAGCCGCCTGGCTGTCAATGAAAATGGTAATATCATTTCTTGGTATTGCCAACAATGACACCTTACGGGCCGCTTCCGCGATCGCCAGAACCTCTGCTTGGAAGACACTGCAATTGTCAGGAAGCCTGATTGAGCAGTGTATATTTAATTCCTCAGAGAATATACCGGCACCGGTTCCACAGTCCATCTTCGATCCATCTGTGTAGATGGATATCGATTTCCTCTTTGTGGGTTCATCTGTATTCCATTCATCTCTACTCGGGAACGAGCAGGAGAATGGTATATCAAAGTTTAGATGTGGGATCATATAGTCAGAAGTGACATTCCCAATGTATTTCCCAAGAATCTGTGCGTGACCAAAGTTGCGCGGGTTCCAAGTACCAGTTTGGCTGATCCTTAGGGCACTTTTGGTAGCAGATTCCTCCATGTATAGGTCCAGAGGAGTCAGATTGAGGATTGCCTCCAGTCCAGCCGTAGGTTTAGTTCTCATCGCACTGGTTGTTCCCAGCTCAAGGAGATCGAAGAGTCGCGCGATCGTAATAACATCCGGAGGTTTTATAAAAAAGCCAAGCAACTGGCTGCTGGCTACAAAACCGGAACGCAGGCTCTTCGAGACAGCGAAGGAAACCTAGCCACCGAAGCACAGGGAATAGTAGATGTGTTTAAGCAGCATTTCCAGCAACTGCTAAATAGGCATCATGTAGAGAGAGTGATAGGGCAAGAAGAGAACCCGAGTCCAGTCAATGAAGAACTAGTTCCACCACCTAGTATAGAAGAAGTTGGCCTAGCTATAAAAAAGGTTAAGAACAACAAAGCCGCAGGCTCTGATGGTTTACCAGCGGAGCACTTTAAATACGGTGGTGATGTTTTAGTAGGGAGCATGCACCGAATCATCAACCAAGTATGGGTGGAAGAAAACATGCCCGATGACTGGACTATCAGCTCCATATGCCCCATCTACAAAAAAGGCAAGATGTCTTGCAAGAACTATCGAGGCATATCCCTGCTTAATGTTACATAAAAGATCCTATCCAACGTACTGTGTGAACGTCTTAAACCGTTCTGCAACACACTAATCGGCACGTACCAGTGTGGCTTCCGGCCCGGCAGATCGACTATAGACTAAATTTTCACACTGAGGCAAATCCTGGAAAAGACCAACGAATTTCAAGTCGAAACTCACCACCTATTCATCGGCTTCAAAGCCGCGTATGATAGCATACATCGTCAGGAGCTCTATGTGGCGATGGCCGAATTCGGAATCCCGGCAAAACTGATTCAGCTGTGTCGCGTGACGCTGGAAAACACGCGCTGCAATGTGCAGTTTGGAAGCAGCTCCTCCGATCTATTTCAAACTTGCACCGGATTTCGGCAAGGAGACGCGCTGTCATGCGACGTCTTCAATCTCGTACTGGAGCAGATAGTGCGCAGAGGGCAGGTGTCAACACGGAAGGCACTATCTTCAATAGATCCGTACAGCTACTGGGCTATGCGGACGATATTGACATCATCGGTAGCTCCCAGCGTGCCGTGGTAGAAGCGTTCACGGCGATTGAAGAACAGGCGAAATCCGTTGGCCTTGAAGTAAATGAGGACAAGACTAAGTACATGCTATCAACAAACAAACAAGCATCTATCCACCGCCTAGGACAAAACGTCACTATTGATAGCAACAACTTCGAGGTAGTTAAGGAGTATTCACCTACCTCGGAGTAAACATGAACTCCACGAATGACACCCTAGTGGAGATCCGGCGAAGAATTACCCTAGGAAACCGTTGCTACTTCGGTTTGGCAAAATAACTGGGTTCAAAACTCCTAACTCGAAGGACGAAATGTGTGCTCTACAAAACCCTCATTCTGCCAGTTCTGCTTTATGGCGCCGAATGCTGAACGATAAGCAAGAAGGGAGAAAGACAAAGCCATCGCGGATGCCAGAGCGCTTGGTCTCGACAACTGGAAGCAATGTTCCCGGGATCGTAGAGGATGGAAGGCTGCAGTGTCTCAGGCAGAGACTCTTCACGGGTCGGGAGCCCGATAAGTAAGTAAGTAATAAGTAGTTGATGTTACTTCGACTAGATTTGTCTAGACTAGATTCACGAACTTGTTAACTTGACTTGTCTTGACAACTAGAGCCCTGTTACAAGTTGTTTTTGTTACCTAAAAGAATAATAAATCGTTCATTTAGCTACTTTGAAAACTTCGAGTCACATTAGGCGTATTTTTTTGGGAAGTGAGTATAACAAAACCAAAAGTGAGTATAACCGTTTTGCATGTAAAACCAAAAGTGAGTATAACAAAACCAAAAGTGAGTATATACCAGTTTTGCATGTAAAAGTAAAAGTGAGCTAGCTATAGATTCCCAAAAAAATACGCCTATTGTTGTTTGTTACTAATGCCATTCTTTGTGGGGATGTATACGTATTTTTTTGTATGTGTGTGCGCTGGGGCAGTCATATATGAATGAAAATAGAAGCACCAAAAGGACGTAGATGGTTATTCATTCTGAATAAATAGCGCACTCTATACCTATGCTATTCATACACAGACAAAACTTTAGCTGATCAGGCCTATTCGGTAAAATCTTTTATTCATTTTTTTCCTGTTATTATGTTCTGAATTTCCATACAAAAGTTCGAACTGTCAACAAAATTTTAACGATCTCTAGAATTGGTATTCTCCGTGCAAAAATCTTTTATGAATTCTATTATAAATCATAACATATTAGACTTCCGACATTCAGCCGGTAACTTTCGACAGAACATTGTAGTGTTGCCATGTGTTTTGCTTTATAGTAGGACAGAAATTTGGAACCAACATCTCTACTCAGCTTAAATCATTTAATCATTTTTTTATAGGTACCCAAAACAAATCTTTGTTTTCACGTCTATTTATTTACACTTATGCATCGTTACCTTTACCAGCGCTAAGCGAAAAAACTTGGCCGAAGGTCAAATCAGACTCATACAGAAAGAAACGGCCGGCGCGCCGTTAAATATACAAGTTAGGTAGTCCAAAACCTTAATAAACGCAGAGAGACGCCAATTAGAAAAAGTGATTGTCTTTACAACCAGACAATCGTTGATCGCGCCAATACCAATCCCAGTATTAATTGCTCCATGTGACATTACATTCCATACCACACTACACTACACACTGCAGTTTCATTGTTCGCCCCTGGCCACACCTCTTTTTCCTATGTGCAACAAATCAATTTCCCTCCCAATGCACACAGGAATGTCTTTAACCTGACCTAAACTCCCTAATAGCCAAAACATTATGATCGCTGATGGAATTTATAAAGAAAATGACGAATCAAAAAGACAAAGTAGAATCAAATGTATGTCAACGTGGACATAGTTTTCATTCAGTGTGGCAAACATAGAAGTCGAAAATCCGCTGGCAAAAGATCAAAAGCGAGAAGAGCAAACCAAAAGCCTCCAAAAGACACGCGTATATAAAACTTGTTAATTCCCAATACAAATAGGTAAATATGTGTATAAGTGTATAATGTCACATTGGTTATTGGTATAATGTGAGAAACCTGTGGAGCCTGAGCCTGGCACACCAAAGATACACAGTGACAAATCAGAGTTGGAATGAAAAGCGTTCGGTTTTGGCTATATGATCATTGGTATGATGTGATGACTGATATCGGAGAGTATATAATTTTTTTTTGGAATAATAATAGGTACCTACATTATTCATTTCAGCCAAGACAAGGGCGCAGACTTCAGTCGCCTATACATGTTGCGAAAAATTCATTTTTCCAGCATGGATTTGGTCTGAGATAGGCTGTAACAGCTTAACTGTTCTTGTGTGGTAATGTTGCTGTGGCCAACAATGTTTCGACGGCATTTAAGGTAAAAAATTAAAAAAGCTGATGAGAAATTATAAAAAAAATATGAACATCGAATATCTGTGAACGAATGCTAGATATACACATATTCGTCGGTACGATTACTACTCGACGTACCGATGGTTGAGATAAATTGCAATTTGTACGAAAAGATTAGTGCTTCTAGATATTTTTCAGGTAGTAAGTACTCCATATTAGCCTATTAGTAAATTAATGGAGGTCAGGGGGGTTTTCTAATATTGCAAAGTGGTGTTTAAGTTCGATTTCGGATTAATTAGACGTGTGATTAAGCGCCTTATATGTATAGTGGTGGAAATAATAATAGAAACAAGCTGGTTCTTCGTCGCTTATGGCAAAAATAAAATGTTTTCGGGAAAAAAGATAAATTAAACCCATGCTAATAGTTTTAATACAATGTAATGAAGAAATGTAACATTAAAATGTTTAATAAAAAAAGAAGAGAAATAGTGAATAAATGTCGATTCTGGTTTTCCTTAATTTTGGCCTGGAAAAAATAATAGAAACAAATTAGTTTTTCTGTTTTTTTTTTCTGGTAGGAATTAATTTACAGTAAAGGTGTTTCATATCCTTTTAATACTTGGTCGTTGCGCCCTTATTTTTTATAACTGCTCCACATCTTCGTCGCATGGAATGAACCAACTTGGCACAGGTCTTGGGAGTTATAGAGTGCCATGCATTTTGAATAATTGACCACAGTTTTTCCTTATTTTGGCTCTGCAGCCGCCGATCCTGCGCATAAGGGTGTCCCATAGATGTTCTATCGGGTTAAGATCAGGAGATTGTGATGGTCACTCCATAACATTGATTTTGTTTTTTATGAAACCATTCTTTGGCCAACTTTGAGGAGTGCTTGGGGTCATGATCCTGCATAAACTCCCATTTAATAGGCATGTCCTCTTCAGCAAATGGCAGGATAACATTGTTTAAGATTTCCACGTAGTCTACGGCACACATTTTATCCTTTATCATGAAAAGTGGACCAACCCCAGATACTGAAAAACAGCCCCAAATCATTAAATTTCCTCTGCCATGTTTAACTGTCTTCTTTGTATATTTGGCATCGAATTCGGAATTCTTTGGTCGTCTGACGTACATTTTCCCATCGGAACCAAACAAATTGTCCATAATTGACGTTGGTTTCATCCGATCATAAGACGTTATTCCAATTAGCACGGTGGAGGTGTTTGTTAGCGAGACTTAGTCTCTCTTTAGTATTTTTATTGCTCAAGTATGGAACTTTTCTAGGACTTCTCCCAGGAAGACCTGCTTCCTTTAATCTATTTCTTATTGTACGACTTGTAACAGGTGCGTTTAAATCATTTTTTTTTTAAATGGTTTCTTCTTGCATAGTCGCATTAACAATTTTTCAAATCATGGAGTCTTTTTTCGTTTTCTGCATCTGGTTTCTACTTTGGGACTTGAATGGATAGCTAAGAATACTTTTTAGACCTATTTTTTTAGAACACTTTACGACCTTAGATATTTCATCCATTGTTTTGCCGTCCTTTTTATCACCTCACGCTCAGAACTGGTGCAAAGGACTCCTAGACCCATTTTGACAAAATGTTAATTTCATAGTTTTAAGATTTTCTTCTAAAAAACACTAAATTACAGGATAAACTAATTTACAACTATTTCAATTAAAACAATACCGAGCTTTACTTCAAAATCACTGATGCCGACTGTGGTAATCGTTTGTTTCTATTATTTTTTCCAGGCAAAATAACATTTTTGCTCAGACTTTCTACTGTTAGACGAAAACTAAAAGCTGATAAGAGCGAATTGCTGCAGCATTTCGAAGTATTTTTACCTAGCATTTGAGTATAGAATTGATTTTGGAGAAAGACCAAATTGTATGCAGTTAATGATGGTTCAGCATTATGTAAATACTTGTTTCTATTATTTTTTCCATCACTGTATGTAGATGACGAATGAAATGATACTTTACGGTATTACAACCAAGTCAGATCGGCATCATGACCAATTATCCAATATTGAAAGTTCGGCGTCTCCACAGTTTAGTTGATCGAAATAGCAAAGAGTAATTCAGCCCGAAACAACTTTTACTTTTCTAAAGGAAATATTGGAATCCTGATAATGCTCGCATATTTATGCATATACGATATACCTATGCATGTACATATATGCAGCTCATTGACTTAACATACAGCATACATGCAGTTCGACTAATTGCAGCTTCTAGTACAGAGTACAGGGTGGGAAATTTAAACCTACTATGGTATTTGGCAGCCCTGTATATAGCTTTTTCTTTTGTTTTCAGATCGGCTTATTATAGCCCGCGTTCGAAGCGTCAGTCAATGCTAATTCTGATGACTCAGTGGCGTAACTATAGGGTGGCAGGGCTGGCAAAATGCCACGGGCCCCCGACCCGAGAGGTCCCCGGCCCAAGAGGACAAGAACTCAGAAATAACCTAACATTTTTACAAATAATTTTTACCTAAGTAGGTATTTAAAAAAAATTATACAGCCTTATTGTGAGTTTCGCCCGAACAATATTCCACCCGAAAAAATTGACATTTCACTTTTTGCTTATCATGAGTTCCGGGAGAAAATTTGTTGATGTTCAAAAAATTGCCCTTATTGTTAGCAATAGCGAACAGGAAAACAACAAGCAGCGCCATAAGGTATTTATTTACTTTATGGTAAAAAAATCATTTAAGGAAGTAATAAAATGATTTTGACTTACCCAGCAAAACATAATAACCTGCATTTTCGTTTCCTATTGTAAAATAAATGTTTATTTTCTGAAATATTAGGCCTGTGTTATTCGCAACCTATCTCAGTGAAGTAAAGTAAAGTAGAATTTTTAACACGCAATTATGTACAACATCTACATAGAGTCTCAAAAGTGTCAAACAATGCAATAGTTAGTTAGTTAGTTACAATAGTTATTGTAATTGCGTATTAAAAATTCTACTTTAATTTACTTCACTGAAATAGATTGCCAATAAAATAGGCCTATTGTTGACATGCGTTCCATCAAATCACCCTACAACACTACTTGGCAGCTTGTACTTTGCATAATATTTGAATGCCGGTTTATTACTTCTGTAATATTGTTGAAATCTAAACAAAAAATGAGCACAATATTTATTTACAAAAATGGTAGAAACGATTCATTCTTATACAATGGTTCGCGCAACTCCAAAGGATTGAATTTATCTCGCAAGTGTCTTCAACTTCGAGTAACTCGTTCCTGAGTTTTCTCTTGCTCTTCCTCTTGTATTAAGAAAGAGCTGCAGTGTTATGCATTTTTATTACTCTACTTGAGAATCTAATATTTTCCTCCTAAAATAACAAGAATTTTTAAACATTTCTTTATTTTCTTTTCAATGCTGTCAATTTCAGTATTTTGCAACCTTTCATACTTTGCAAATGTTAAATGACCCTGATCTGTGTTAAAAAAAGGTCTAGAATTTGTTGATTTATATAAAAAAAGATGTATCTGAATCATTTGCCAGGGAAATTCTAAGTTTTCGGTCCACATTCAGAGACGAAATAGAAAAGTCTTATAATGTATTAATGTATTAGATATTTAACTAAAATACACACAATATTATTAATAGTGTTGGGTAACTACTTAAGTGGCTTATTAAAATTAAATTACAACGTGACGATTTTTACTGGGAGGGCCCCATCCAAAGAAATTGCCACGGGCCTCAGATGGTGTAGTTACGCCACTGTTCTGACTGCTAATGGCATCGAAAAATGTTGGTTTCAACAGGACCAGGTCACACAGACCGGGCCATGGCTTTATTACTTTATTGCGTCTTTTGTTCCTCGATCGCATAATTTCGAAAAATTTTGATTATGATCGCCTCCGCGATCACCTGACTTAACCCCTCCAGGCTTCTTCTTATATGAGATTATTTGAAGTCCAACAAATATATCAACAACCCATGGACCCTAGAAGCTTTGAAAGACAATCAGGCCTATTCGGCAAAATCTTTTATCCATTTTTCCTGTTATTCTGTTATGAATTTCCATACAAAAGTTCGAACTGTCAAAAAATCTTTTACGATCTCCAGAATTGGTATTCTGCGTGCAAAAATCTTTTATGAAATCTGTTATAAATCATAACAGAATAAAAGACAGAATTTTGTGACTTTTATCATAAAAGATTTTTATTAATTAGAAAGTTTTGGATTGAAAGGGATAATCTATATAATTTATGGTCAACGAAATGTTTACAAAAGAAGACAAAAGTAATAATTGTGCATAAACTAGTGGGTTTGTAATGGAACATAATTTGGAAATTTATATTTTTGCTTTAATTCGCGAGGAACTCAATGTCGAGTAGCTACTTCTCCGGACCGAGCGATCCATGCTTCGGTGGTTTGGTCATGTTGAACGCATGTCCCCAACCAGGATCCCACGACGTCCTATGGAATCCGTACCATCATCCAGGCAGGCGTCCTCTAGGTAGACCCAGTATGAGATGGTTAATTGGTTATATCACGTTCATAATCCCTCCTCTACCCGTATGGAGACTGCCCTTGATGATTTAGAGACGATGGCGGAGAATCGAGAGCTATGGAGGGTCCACTTGAGCAACCTACACCCGCAACCCACTTAATGGATAAGCGGACCATTGAAAATGATTGAGTGAATATTTTTGGTTTAGACGAAGACACCGATCACTTTAGCTGGAACTAAGATTAAATAGTAATCCATTTGATCTTCCTAATGTGCGTTTTACTCAGCTCTTCAGATTGCATAAGGTGTATGCTAGAATTATAATGAACAAATTGGAACAATTTACAAAACACGAATACAACCATTTCATTTCAAATGCATGTAAATTGTATTTCTAATGACGATGTAAAGTTGCATATTTATTTCAAGTTTCTCGCGACACTACATTTTTACGGATACAGTTCATATCAGGCATCAATAGGAACACAGTTTTGGTTTATCGCAGCCCAGTACCTACATCGAGATCGATTCATTACTAATTTGAAATAGAGTTTTCAAATTGCATTTTGCTCCATGTAAGAGCAATATACTTCTTTTTGCCTCGTCGTGGTTTTTTGTTGTCTTTTTCCTAAAAAGATGTTCCAGTATTTATTACACAATTATTTAGTTTGTAATAATTCAAAACATACTTTTTTCAGACTGCATTTTAATATGTTTTTTGCGCAAATTTGATCAGGTGCCTACCGTCTATGCATAAAAAAAAACTCTGCGGTTTGTTTTGACAGCTTCATAACAGATTTTCAAGTTTCGAACTTCCATAACAGATTTTCATAAAAGCTCGAAACCCTGAATACGATTTATAAAAGATCTTTTATGGTCGAGATCTTTTATGATTCATAACAGAAAATTCATAACAGAATAACAGATTTTGCCGAATAGGCCTAAATATTCGACATGAAAAGGCTGCTATTCAGACCGAAACACTACGAAAAGTGATAGAAAATGCGGAAAAACGAGCATATTGCGCACTGGAAGCGACCATTTACGCGGTATGATATTCCACAAGTGATGACAATAAAAATCATTCATAGCAAATAATTTGTGTTTTTTTAGTATTGTATTACCTATCAAAAAACCAGCCCGAACTGCCCATTACAATATCACATTAGACTATAGATATTCTATTATATATATATACACGCACGAGCAGACGTCAGCTATCAGTATCTCCACTTTACAATCATTCAGTCACTTTTCTGAACTTAGTTTTTCCGTAGGACAAGCTGACTTTTTTTCAGGGTTTCACAACAACTAGCTAGTCCTCTTGGAATTTAAAGGCATTCAGAATCTCGAGCTCGAAATTTTTGAGATGAAATTGTGCGCTAACCGAATATGAAGTTAATAACTTATTTCATGCAATTTTACCATTGCGGCTGTACCTATATACTTTGTACGCCCGCCGCCGACCGTTGCGTTGTCCTGGTGGAGGGATTTTTTTTTCTCGCCAAATGCGTTAATTTTCGTTTCGTTTTCGTTTTACCACTTCAAGATTTTTGTCCGACAGACATTATGTACATAGACCTACATTGGCCTTCTCCAGCTTCGATTCACTAAGAGAAATGCATTGTCCCGATCCCGACTGCCAAGCAAAGACTTTCGAGGAGGCTGCATCAGAGACTAAGTTGAAGAGAAAAATATCATCCACTTTCTCTGCGCATGCCATCCACTTTTGTATACTATATAGAAGGCTGGAAACACCAGCATTGCTAACATTCTAAGCCGTATCGAAGAATTAATTTCTTTCCTCTCAGTCATAGTTGTCATCAGCAAGGCATCTAACACTCTAATGCCCAAAACACATGTGCAGAAATTCTGAATGCTTCACTGCATGCAGTACTGCAGATGAAACACATGTGCAGAATTAAATTTGCAGCGGTTGCTGTCAATGAGGGGAAAAATATGTGAGTGAAACAAAGACGACAAATAATTCCCGTCTCTCTTTTCCTCGTATGCATCAGTAGCTGAATTTAAAAATTCGATGCTGCCAAGTCTACTTAATTTAATTCACTGCGTTGCTATGCAGTGGATTTAGAAATAGAGACATGTTGCAGTGCTGCGGTGGCTGCAGAATTTACATTTGTTTCACTACATAAGAACATGTGTATTCTAATCCTGCTGCGCAGTGAATTCTGCACGTGTGTTTTGGGCATAACGAGTGTGGAGACGGCGCTACATTTTGCTATCAGCACAATAGAGAAAATATGAAAAGATAAAGAGTATAGGTACTCTAGCGGTATTCTTATATACATTGAAGGAGCGTTTAAAAGTGACAATACTGATGCCTTACGTAGAACGATAAGTAAGCTTAATGCCCAAAACACATGTGCAGAAATTCTGAATGCTTCACTGCATGCAGTACTGCAGATGAAACACATGTGCAGAATTCAATTTGCAGCGGTTGCTGTCAATGAGGGGAAAAATATGTGAGTGAAACAAAGACGACAAATAATTCCCGTCTCTCTTTTCCTCGTATGCATCAGTAGCTGAATTTAAAAATTCGATGCTGCCAAGTCTACTTAATTTAATTCACTGCGTTGCTATGCAGTGGATTTAGAAATAGAGACATGTTGCAGTGCTGCGGTGGCTGCAGAATTTACATTTGTTTCACCACATAAGAACATGTGTATTCTAATCCTGCTGCGCAGTGAATTCTGCACGTGTGTTTTGGGCATAACAGTGTCAATATTATTGTCAACTGGATAATCAGCATGCTTGAAGAACGCCACATTATAGCCGAACTAAGGGGCTCTAAGCTTCAAGCTTACACCTTCAGAGGAAGCTCTCAGCGCAAAGTACCTCGGACTTATACTAGATAAAAAAACTGAACTGGAAATTGAACACCAATGAAAGAATCAAAAAAACCACAATAGCCTTTTATTCCTGCAGCAGAATATTCGGGAAAACCTCAGGACTATCTCCCAAAATTAAGCTCTGGATGTACACGGCTATAGTAAGACCTATATTGACCTATGGCAATCTCGTATACGTATACGTAACGAAGGTTCAGAGAATAGCGTGCATCGGCACCACTAGTGTGATGAGGGCAAATCTAAGCGCATGACTTGAGGCTATCCTCAACCTGCTTCCGCTAGACTATCGGCCGCAATTAGTGCCATGAGAATTAGCCAATCAATAACCTGGAAATTGAACGAAACGGGTCATTTGATGATCCTACAGAAATATTTTGGCCATGTACCTATCACGGACTACATCACGCCTTATCTAGAGTTTACAAGGCCTTTCTCGAGCGCCTATCCCAGCAGGAGAATCCACAGCCGTATTTACAGACGGTTCTAAAATGGACACTGGGGTAGGGTCTGGTGCGAATTGCTGGATATATCAAAATCGATAGGCCTCCCCGACCATAGTAGCGTCTTCCAAGCAGAGGTCCTGGCAGTGACAACAGCAGCCCGTGAGCCTGTGGTAACGGCAATACCACCTGGAGCCATAACTGCAGCAAAAATAAAATTAAAGCTTGTGAAGTGCTGTCGCGAAGAACTCAAGGCTCTTGGTACACAGCACAAGCTGTCACTCTGTTGAGTTTCGGGACATGAAGGCATTCCAGGCAATGAGAAAGCAGACGAATTAGCCAGACAAGGTTCGACATCTGTATTTATAGAACAAGTTGATCCCTCTGTGAACATTCCGCCTTGCATACTCAAGATTGAAGCAGGGAGAAAAGCTACGAGAGGAGCGAACGCTAGATGGGCCACCTTAAATACTTGTAATACCACAAGAATGCTATGGCCGTCCTTCAATGAAATCAGAACCGAGAGTATAATACGGAAGGATAGGGGATCCCTATCCACCCTCGTAGGAATCATGACGGGGCACAACACTCTGCGGTATACCATTATGGAGAAAATGGGCTTATCGGAAGGAGATCTTTGTAGAGGCTGCGGTGATGAGGGAGCTCTTGAGGACACACTGCATGTCTCCAACACACCAGGTATAAATTCCTAGGGAGTCACTTCTTAATCTACCTAGACGAGCTTCGCCAAATCAACAAAATGGTTTGTATGTAACAGCACAGTAAGTATAATTTGAATACAGGGTTATAATGGGTAAGGGACAACCTCTTTCCCCTACGGACATCACAATGGGTCAGCATTGACCTGAGTGTGGCACGGAGTACTCCTCGCTAGCCTACAAACATAACCTAACCTAACACCCTAACAACTCGCTCCTGATGATCCCAAATAAATCAAAACGTTAAGATTTAAAAAAAATGGTATAGGTAGGTACCTGATTATGCATTATTGTATACACTTTATCGCGTTTCCATAATAATCTGTCGGTTATGCATAATTATTCATAGAGTGTTCGTTTCATCGCACAGATTTAGATCCATACGAAAATCCGTCCTTTAAAACTAATTAGTTGTGGGAATTGAAATTGCGTTAGTCACCAGCTTATTGCGTTGCTCCATTGTATTCTGCAAATATGAGTTTCTATAGTTGGCCGACCAAAATATGAAGGTAAGCCATGGCCATGGCACAAGTGGCCTAAAAATGTGGCAATATCTAGAAATTGAAGTGCTCGCAATGGGGATAACGTACATATTATGTACCTACCTATATGTAGTTAGTTAGTGAAACAATTTAAATTAATTCAACTGCAGTCGCCAGCATTCACAGCCACACATACCTAGAAATAGTGCCTGTGGGAGATTAAGTGGACTGTTATGGATATTTTTGGCAGGTGGTGCACACGGCGCGGTATTATCTGAGTGCTTGCATTTAGGTATAGTTATTTCGTTGATGGAATTCTATCTGAATTTGAAAAAAGGGATTTGGATTTACCTTTTGTAGTGCACAAATAAACCCCAAATACTACCTATACATAGATACTAACTTATATTAGTAAGTATAGTTTTAATTTGAGAATTCAAAATTTGGCCGATGGTCGTCGGTCAGATACAACGTTTCGCGATCTTCTGAAATGTCGGATCTTTAAACATAATATTTGCTAAATTTATTTCAAAAAAGGCAATTACCTATTTCAGAAGTGGCACATTCGGGCTATGAAGTCCGACATTTTAAAACACATATAGATGTTCGAAACGGGCACTGTAGGCAATGCAATGTGCAGTATATGCGCGTCTCCGTGTCTAAAGTTAAAGCCTCCAACACAAATGGACCTAGAGAATATTATATGCCTATATCATCTCATATTGGATAGAAAGATAAGTTGGAAATTCAACATTTCACAAAGAGTCAAAAAGGTTGTCGTACTTTTCTCTTACATAAAAGGTATTTTTATGAAATGGGTCTTACAAACTCGTATAACTTACTAGCTCTATACATTAGATCGATACTCATATACGGTGGTTGTCTGGTGGACTGAATCATTCTCCAATAATTCGAAAGTAACTCCAGACTGTCGTTTGTCCCTCTTAGAGATAGGGGTTTGATATTAACCTTTATTGGGTGGCGGGTCAGGGAAATGTTTGGCCGCTGAACTCGCCAGACGTACCCATTTTACTATAGATGAAAATATCTTAGGTATACGAATGGCTACGTGCTAACTTGAATTAAAGCTAGATGCTTTCGATAGAGCAAATCTTAGGTGTTGTGCTACGTAACGTGTCTAGCAACAAAACAGATTTGGCCAAAGCTGGGTTTAAATCGCTCTAAGATTTTGATCATTATATAAACATAAGGCCTGTTTTATTGCGCATCTATCTCAGTGAAGTAAAGTAAAGTAGAATGTTCATCACGAAATTACAACAACTATATATAGAGTCTCGAAAGTGCCAAGCAGTGCGTAGTTGTTGTAATTGCGTGTTAAAAATTCGACTTTACTTTACTGAGATAGATGTGCAATAAAATAGGCCTATATTATAAAACTATGTCATTACTGGACTGTATGTAGATATGTCATTACCAGGCACTGTCTAATAGAAAAAATCGCAGAGATTAGATTAGCAGGAGACTTCTGCTTCTACCCCTGCTATCAGCCACAGAAAATAAAACTCCACTTTAATGATCCTAACCATCTTATTAATACTGATATTAGAGGTCTACTACGCTTCATTCGATGGTGTTACGAGCACTTAGGTATGGCGAAATAAATGATACATAATGGTATCAGAACGGATCTATTACATTACAACTGGTCTAAGTGTGCTGACGTCAGCTGTCAGGCAGTCACTTTAACTTAATCTAACCCAATAACAACAACCACGCAACCACAACATACGGTGTTCATTTTTCTTTGGTGGTTAATTCACGGTATAAGGCGCCCCCATTGCCCCATAGGCGCCATAGACGAACGCCCGTGTTGTTCCAACTTAAAGCCGACACTGATTAGTGAGTACTAGGTATTAATAATGACTAATGAGCATGACCGCCATTTTTAACATTCTCGTATAGGTAGTAAGAGTTATTTCGATATTTCTCATGTATTCATTCATTTTTAATGTCCCCCTTATATGCATTATTTTATAAGGCTACTATATATTACACAAGGGTGTACATTTTTGACATGCTGATGTCAATAGGACGTCCGAAGACCCGTCACTTTATGTCGCGTGCTATCTCGCAGTCTAGGAACAAGATAACCCACTGCAAATAACAATCTTAACACTTTTCCACTGTCAACTGTCTTGTTTTTGTGCTGTGGAGAATGGAGACCCCATTCGTCGTCGGAACAAACCTTCCGAATGACGATAAAAAAGACGACAGCAAACAAAAAAGGTCTTAACGAGTGCATATTTGCCAAAAGGCTTAAATTTTTCTGGAAAAGTAAATGCATCCGCAACCAACGTCCATGTGTATCTGACAGTTTGTTTGTTTGCACATTAAAAGAAGAACTTTTACGCTGGAACCTCAGGCAATTATTTTCATGCCGCTTGTCGTAAATTGTGTATCTCAATACAGCAGAGTCCCCACCTTCGTATATATTTTTTCCTGCGAAAGGAGCAACTAAACAATTTTTAAAGTTATAGGAAAAATTCAGTTTCCTCAAAGAGATTATCTTGCCCTCGGCATCGATATACATTGCATCCTCCCTCAGACGAGGACAAACTATTACAATGGAGAGGAGATCTCCAATCGAAGGAGAAGAAGTGCACTTTGCAGATACGACTACGACACACTCTGGCACTCAATCTTTCAAGAGCCTGCATGTGTCTGACATTCGGATGATGATACGCGCGATTTTCTTGTTCCAGCTAAGAACGGAATAGGTACACTTGAAAACATCAGACATCTGGGGGTATGGACTTGAGAACAGGCCAAATGTCATGTTTATCAAATCGATATCTTGGGAATCTCATCCGCGCCAATATCAATGCAGAGTGTCCTTTGCCAAGAGCAAGTCAACTATACCCACAAAAAATGCGAGAAGAATTGCATGTATATGTGTGTTGTGTGCATTAGTGTGTGCCTAGATTTATACACTTTGCTGGTTTGTTTTAATTCCTCTTCTTCTATGACAGCCACAGCCACAGCATCAGTGTCAGTGTTGAGTTGTTTACAATGCCCGAACATCCTGTTTATTATTTCCTTATGCTTTGGCATTTTATGAAAGGCATCTCGAGGGTTAAATTCACATGTGATTCATTATAGGTGGATGGATGATTCCTCTTAGGTGAAAATAGCTTGGTAAACAAAACAATACACAAATAATAATTATGACAGAGGAAAACAAAAAAAACTATTTATACATCTACGAAATGTGTATGGCACGGGAAAGCGGTGGCACTGGCAATCTGAAAAACACAAGCTTATCGATGTTTGAGTGACCTTTTGATGATGCTATGGGAATTATCACATCGGAACTTCAACTAGCACGATGTCAGATGTGAGCATCAAATCTCTTTAAAAGAGGCTTAAGTGAGTTGCACTTTTCTTAAGTCGGTACTTTTAATGTGGGTGCAATTATAGTTTCTTTAAAAAAGTAGGTAATACGTCTAGGAAATAGTGTTTTACTTAGTAGAACCCCTATTGCTGAATGGAATGGAGCCTACTGTAACGAACATTAATTGACTTTTCATCTATTTCAATGAGTGGCTTAACCTCTTTGATCTGTTTTCTATACGTATAGAAGCAATTTAAGCTCTAAATACCGAAGAGTTTCAGATCGATACCCAACATTTCTAGAACAAGAAAGTGAATACAAGAAGCACGGACACGATAGAAAGATTTCTCTCCAGGAATGAAGTATGATGTATGAACCTTTATTAAAGGATAAAAAGGTGAAAATTCCTCCTAAAGCCTATTATCTGGTAGGTATTTCAAAACACGGCTTTAGGACAGGATAGTCCAGATTGTGATAAAAAAAATCGAGAAGCCCATCGATTGCAGGATCTATATCTAGGCACGAGCTATATGAAGCCGTTCCTAGTTTTGGCATCCGCGTTAACTCGTCAACTACCACCAAACATTTTGACAGGATGATGCCCTACCAATGCTACATTTTTAACATAAAACTTGAAAGAATTACACATCTGAAACTGCAAGCCAACTCCGGAAACGCACTCTTTCAGTATATGCTGATGATTGGCATAGCCGGAAGAACTCGGTAAATTGTGGGTTTATGAGCACTGACGAAGAAGCGGTAAAAGAAAACGCATATGCCCACAGGAAAGGACATATGCTAGGTTTAATGAACGCCTTGTGACTATCCGCAGCAAGACTAAATTCGCCAATATCAGAATGATATGCGCTCACGCCCAACCGGAAGATAAAGGCGACGCTACCATAGAGTGTTTCTATATAATTCTATGACCTCCTCGACAAAAAAATATGAGCGAAATGTCCTAAGTATGACGTTAAGATCGTCTTAGGTGATTTTTAATCCAAAATAGGAAAGGAGGACATCTTCGGTAGTACTATTGGGAAGCACAGCCTACACGACACCACGTCTGGAAACGGACTTAGGCTAATTGACTTTGCTGCGGGACGTAATGTTACTATAGTTGGCACACAGTTTCCTCGCCTCAACATTCACAAAGGAACATGGCGGTCACCAGATCATCAAACCGTCAATCAAATCGACCACGTTGCGATTGACGCAAGGAAGTCCTCCAGTACCTATTCTAGATGTCCGAACTTTCCGAGCGGCCAACATAGACTCGGACCTCTACCTTGTTACGGATGCGGATATTCCAGACACCACAACAACGAGGAAATACTGTGAGGAGATTCAATGTCAAACCCTATCAGTGCGGCTTTAGGCCTGGTAAGTCCACAACCGACCAAATATTCACACTACGGCAGACCCTGAAGAAAACTCAAGAAATCGATACCCACCACCTGTTTATCGACTTTAAGGCCGCATATGACAGCATTTATAGAGACGAGTTAATATAGGTAGAACCCCTGCCAAACTCGTCAGATTGTGCAGAATAACGATGGAGAACGCTCGCTGCTCCGTAAAGGTCGGAAACAATCACACCGCGAGACCTTTGATGTCAAAAAAGGACTTAGACAAGGTGATGTGCAGTCATGTGACCTTTTCAACATCATTCTTAAGAAAATTGTGCGAAGCTCGCAAGCCGACACCAGGGGCACAATTTTCCAAAAGCCTATGTGTAACTACTTGCATACGCTGAAGACATTGAAATCATTGGCAGAATACAGCGAGCTGTCACTGGTGCGTTTGCAAGTATCAGTACCAAAGGCAACAAAATGGGCTTAGTGAACCTTTGGGACCCTGTGACCTACCTACTATATCAGACCATCTGTGGGTTGACTTAGTTCTAGTCTTCTCGAGAATAATTGTTTTGGCCACGGCTATTCGTGGTCTTATGTCCTCAATAGTTTCAATTTGTCGAAGCTCTGCTACGTTTTTGGCCAGAACGTCAGCCCTTTCGTTACCCTCAATATAACCTAGAGTGTTAGGGTACCCAACACAATCTTACATGGTTCTGTCCGCATAATGCTCTGAGAATTGTGCGACAGCTCCTGACTACTTCAGATTCTTTGGTGTTAGACTCCCGCGCCTTTAGTGCAGCCTGACTATCAATGTAGATATAGTGAGATTCTTGTTGAATATTGATCCCATTTAAAGCAGACCCGCTGCTTTAAGCACGGCCAGAACCTCTGCCTTGAACACACAACATTAGATTAGTTACTAATTTTATGAATTTACAATAAAATCTAATGTCAGTATATCTAGGTGTAACTATAGGGATCAGTGTCCTTGCATAATTGTAACCCAAACCCACCACTGCTGGTTCGTTCACATCAATCTAAACATTTTGTCTGTCATTGGTCTTCCTGTTTTTTTTGTGTCGCCCTTGTTGCAAACATACTCGACGTATGGATCTCATTCATGCATTGCAAAATTGATGCAGTACTTGGAAGTCTGTTGGCATAGCACCATCAAAATTCCTCCCAATTGAGAGCACTGTCATTTCCTTCCTCACTCAGACTAATGATAAAACCACCGATTCATCTTTCGTCCAATTCAAAAAGAAAACCACAGCATATTTCGACTGTTATACCTACCTAGAAATAGAAATAAAAACAAAACGATGTCAAACGAAGCACGCTATAGTCAAAGGAGCGCCTATGAAAACTTTGTATCTGTCAATCTCACAATGGGACCCATTCATCACGTCATGTCGCTGCAGTGTTGTATTCTTGCATTCCGCGATATGAATTCCCATTATTCACTTATAAAACCGAATGAATTTGGCAACTCATGCACACTGAGCAAACACTTAAACAGGAACTTCACATCAATAGATATACAGGGGGATGGGGGTTTGTACTTTGTAGATGGCGCTACTATAGCATACTCGAAGTTAGACTGTTGTGGGACTATAATGTTTATAAACAAAACCAAAATCAAACATTTTGCACCGCTTATTTTGTGCAACATATGTATACCAGTTCACTATCCAGTGCAGTGAACATATTTCAAAATGTATCTCACCACATCGACCAACCACTTTTCACCACACCATGCAACAGAATTCACCGATTATATTATTGTGAATGTGATTTGAGTGTGTTGCCTTCTGCCTGACGCAGAAGAAGTTGGCAGAGAATTGTGGTGTGTGTTTCACTACGAAAAACTAAACTACCTGTCTGTTGTCTACTGTATCTGCGGCTCTACACAACACGAGTACAAAACGAGCATCCATTCTCATTCCCTCTTAAGTGTGTGTAGTGTATGAAATTTGTATGCGCTTGCAGTGCAAATGTGTGCGTTAAACCGATTGAATTCGATTCTTCAAACGCTTATTTTGAAAACAAGTTTTTAAAGTAGTTTCAGTTCAGTCGTGCTATCCGAGTTGTTGGACGTGTCTAGTTAATTTAGCGGACGTGTAACCAAACGTCCGTTAAAAAATATTGTAATTCTTCTTTTTGTGTTTTGTTTTATATCTCACCTAGTCTATTGTGGTTCTTCTTTACTGTTTGAGTATTACAAATTCAATTACTAACCGCATTTTTGTTTGCCTACCAACGCGTGTGTGAGTGTTTAGAATCATTTTTTGTGTGTGTTTCCCTGTCTCAAATTGCAAACAAGTTGTATCTATGGAAATGTTGTATCTTTGAGTGAAAATACATATCTTTTTTTTAAGTAAAAATAAATATTTAATGCCGCAGCAGAGAAAGAAGTGTGGCAAGTGCAAGTGTATCTAAACAAGTTTCTAAGCGTCTCTCTTTCTACTATTCTGCATTCTATACCTATATCTAACATCTGAAAAGTTAAATTATCTAAAAGCGTTTGGAATTTCTCTTTGTGTGTTGTGTATTTAAACGAAACAAATCCTCGTCATCATCCCATCCGTGTTTCCTTCGTTTCTTGTCTTTTTTTTTCTTCTTTTGGATTACTCATCATCGAACATCGAAAACCTGTATAGAATCACATTGATGCAAGGTGAAAACCATCGCCACCATCAACAACGGTGAAGGAGGAAATTTATAATCAAAAAATAACAACAACAACTAGATACAGCCGGGAATATTAGGATAACAAATTTCAGAAAAGGAAGAACAGGTAAGTCAGCATCAGCACCAGCACAGAAAAGGGTGTGTGTATAGTCTTGCAGGATGTGAGAAGAAGTAGACTTTTAATATTCTTTGCTTAGAGGGTCAGGTCAGTTTTCATCGCACGCATACAAGTTTTCTTAGAATTCATATGTGTGCATGATGGCGTTTGCATTTGAATTTCATCCTATGAAACAGGTAGAACTACTTGTAATTAACCGTAATTGCACGTGTTATAATCTGATTTTGAGACAGTACCTACCTAAACAATCGGCTTTAAAAAGAAAGGAGTAGGTACCTACCTACCTACTAGGTACATTATGCTTTTGTATCTTTTGAATATTAAACCTAGGTATCTGTGCTATGCAAATTGTTTGTTTGGCGCTCGTAAAGGTTGTCACACTTGATTATCACGGGACTGTTGAGTGGGGGGCGAAGGGGCACCACTTCTCAACGCCATACCCATTTTGCAGCTCCACTCCAGTGTGGTGAGTTTTGAATAGGTAAAGCCTTTCGAATAGTTTGTGTATTTTTGAGGTTTCCTCTCTCGGTTGCTGGTTCGAGTACCTTTGTCTTTGGCTTCGGTCTTGGGTGTCGTCGAGTTTGAGTGTGCCTTGCCTGGTTTAAGCAGATTTTTGCAGTGATTCAACAAGTCGACATGTTGCCAATTCTTGTAGTTGTGTTTTTTTTTTGTAAATTCTTTTGATTGTTTGTTGTGTTGTTTTGTATCGTTATCGTGCCGTTGGGGTTTTTTTTTCTCTCTGAGTAAAACCGCATTTATTATAGTGGTGGATAGGCAGAGTGGTCAGTTTGAATTGGGGGTGCATAAAAAAAACCGCACAAATGAACACAAAGACCGTTGGGTGTATGTAGGTATATGTGACTAGGTATACAGACGGATGGATTATGTTTCATTTTTTAAATATTTGCAGTTTTTGCACTTAAATGAGTGAAGAAATATGATATCACCGTAAGAGTCCCGCCGAGTGTTATTTACAATTTGAATAATCTTTGCCTCTAAGGCGGAAATGTGGTCGTAAATTGGCGGCATCTTTAGTTAAGACTCAGATTGGAATGTGAACTTGGGTGTGCTTCAAGGAGTTTCATTTAATAGACACTTCGGTAAGTATGTGTGGTTAACATGAGTTTTCGAGAATATTTCTGGGTCTTCTTTCAGCTGGCAGTAGAGGAGTGTCGCAATGTCCTTGGTGAATTGAAACAAAATGTGCGTTACCTTTTAAATTGATTAACAAATTTGCTTGCGACAGATGATTTGTCTTAAAGATAGCCATCAACGGACAATACGGAACCGACGTCCAAATATTACAATAGCACCAGAATCTGATCGAATTCCAAGCCAAATAATAAATAAAATCGGTGTTTTTAAAACAATTTTGGAGGATAGGATAATTCCTCAGTAATTAAAAAACCGCGTTGATTTTCCTAATTGATTAAAAAAAGATCAGATTCATCTATATCGCCGAATTTCATTCCTCAATCCATCCCATTCACTACTATTGTACATTAACTCATGGATTGCTACGAAAAATCTGATAAATTCAATCAAGCTGGTTTTAAGTGAGGATATTTAACCAATGGGCATGTTTTCGTTTTGAAGAGCATCCATCACGGAGAGGAACAAAAAACTACGTATTTTTTTTTATTGATTTCAAGGCAGCGTTTGATACAAATATGACAGACCAGGGTGCATTATAATACTCGCAGAAAATGGGTGGAATGGACTTTTTACGTAAGTTCGGAAAAGTGATACGAAACCTTTACAGGGATACCCAGGTAGCAGGTTGAAACGACAAGGATGTATCAAGGGATTACTCCAAATGGAGAAGCATTTAAAGGAGAAACTTGTAAAGGCTGAAAGAGCAATTAGTACAACATGGAAAGACGTTAGGTATATATCTTGCCACCAAGAAAATTGCACACAGCAGTAGTACCTTTGTTTTGGCAGGTATTCTCGGAAGCTATATGATAATTTAAAAAAATTATCTTTCTCCACCTTCGCAACAAGAATAAGATTACAATAAGATTACATATTAAAGTCCTCAATATGGATAATAATCGGCTTAAAAAAATGTCGCTCTTGAATCAATACAATAATAGGACTAGCTTTATCACAGTACCTACCTATTCAAGTGAATGTTTAAGTTTCTGAGCTGTAGATCAGCGAAGGCCCAAACAATGCTGATGGGAAACATCGAAGTCAAAACAACTAGAGGCTATTTACCAGAGGAGTTCGATAACTATCACCGCACTAGGAAAAGTTAATCTTCGTTAACATCAACTGCCAGGCGTATGCCGTTGACATAGTAGGTATGTACTGATTTCCAGAGGAAAGTTCAAGGACCGAAATTCAAACATCACGCACTGCTACTGATACCAATCAATAAACTAAAATATCCTGAATTACAACACCTCATCTGGCGAAATGGCGAATCATGCTGAGCGTTCTATTATTTCATACAACTACATATTATACTAAAAGGCTAACGGTAATAATGATAATGACATGGTCGAAAAGGGCCAGTAGGCAGGTGCGTTCGGATTAATCGTAATAAAAGCTACAGAAGATGAAGCATTCGGCGAAAAGAAAAGAAGAAGATATTGTAAGAATAAAACGAGACGTCGACAAGAACAAAACGATATAAAAAAAATTTAAACGTTTCAAGAAAATAAATTTGGAAAAATTCGTAAGTTAAATTCGAAAAAAATTTCCCTTATTACAATAATAGATACCTATTCATTAATAAATAATTGAGTTTTCGAGAGAGGATTCTTACTTCAAAATTTCCGGGGAAAATCGGGTGTTGACAGAAGATTTCGTTCTATCAGTAAGTTTTGCCCAATGATTTTTATCCCTATCTATGACCTTTAATCTTGTTTGAGAGAAAATACCAACACAGGCCTTAAAAATGCTGATTTTTTTTGCGTCAACTGAATAGACATAAGGTCATTAGGCTTTACTGATGAATATAGTAAAGCCTTACTTAAGAAATAAAGATTCGTATGGAAAAAACCTGAAAGGAGGTAAAAAAAACATCAACAACAGCAGTTGTTCTAAGAGCAATTTTGAGATGTGCTTCCAATTCTTGTGACTCTGCCGCAAAAATAAAAGCGAAAGCCGGTGTAAGTGCAATGGTTTCAACAGTGCCAACCATTTAAAACGATTAAAAATTTAAAAGAAACCATTCCATAACGAGCAACGGAAATGTATGCGATTAGAATTCTGTAGACCCCATATGAGTTGGAAAAATGAATGGCGTCACGTGGTTTTTTCGGATTAAAAGAAGTTTAATTTTGATGTCCCTGATGGGTTTAATTATTATTTCCACGATGTGAGGAAAGATGAACGTTTTTTTAGCGCGGCATCATAGTCGAGAAGGTGGTGTTATGGTATAGGGAGCAGTTAGCTATTATGGCACTGTTGAGCTTGAGTTCTAAACCTCAAAAATTACTGGAAAATCATTTTCCTAAAATTTTCCGACATTTTTGGAACCCAAAAATTGACTTTTCAGCAGGACAACGCCACCATCCACACGACGCGTATAGTAAAAAATTGGATAGACAAGCAAAATCTGGAAATCCATCAATGGCCGCCGTTCTTTCCTGATCTGAACTTATCGAAAATGGTTGGAGATGGTCAGTACGTAACGTTTATGAGTCTGGCCGTCAGTTTGAGGTCAGAGAATCCCATTAAATTAGCATGGAGGGAAATTTTGCTGGACTACTCTAAGGTTCCATGCTGGATCGAATTTATGAAGTCATAACTCATAACCGCTAAAGGCGGCAGTACCCACTACTAAAACTACCAAATAAAAAACTGTTTTAAGAAAATCCTGTTTCTCTTCATTCCATTAACTTTTATTTCCAATTTCAATATTTGTGTCTATTCAGTTGACGTAAAAAAAATCAGCATTTTTTCATATGAAACGCTTTAAAAGAGAGCCAGAGAAAAAATAACAGTACTTTTGGAATTGTTCTTTCTGTTTCTTTTTCTCAACATCATAAGCAAACAGTAATCATCATCAAATGATACATTTACGAATAATGTTTGGAAAAAATGCATAATGTACCTTAGAAAATGTTTGTGCTTATTCAGTTGACGCGAAGTGTATATATTTATATAAATTAACCAGTTTTGTCAGCATACCTTGTTATTAACAGTGTTGTATGTTTTGGCATGTACCGATAAAAAAATGTATAGCAGTCAACTGACAATATCTACATTTGTGTCCACCCTTGAAAAAGCTGCAGTCAATATGTTAATTACTTCAATATATTCAATAGGTAGTACTGTTTTTTTGCTGCTGCCATTGGGCTCTGCGAAATAAGGCCCCAAAAAAATTATGAAATAAGGCCCCAAAAAATTATACAGGAAACAACAACAACGATTTTTAATAAAATGTGGGGTGTTATTTCCTAATGAAAATTGGGGTCTTATTTCATTATGAAATAAGGCCCCAAAAGAAGAAATGAAATAAGACCCAAAACGAGTATGGGAAGGCATGATGGAATAAGTATAAGGTGGTCTCGTCGGCTGCCGACTCGTTCGTTTTTTGGTCCCTTAAGCCAGTGTTGCCACTAAAAAGAAGTGAATCCGGTCAAATCTGACCGAATGACCGGATTTTTATTTTCTAAATCCGGTTAAAAAATCCGGTCAAAAGTTGAAATGAGAATTTTTGACCTGAAACCCGGTCAAAAAGAGAAAATACCTATACCTACCTATACAATTTACGAATTTTTATGTTCACCTGCATTATTGATGTTTGGAAAACGTTTTTATAATAGGTATGTGAATCTTGAGTTTGTGGACTTGTTTTTTATTTCGTTTGTTTAAAATTTACTGAAATTATTTTTACATTTTATATGACATGTTTTAAGTTCTGAAATAGACTTTTGCATGGCCATACACGGATTCCAATGAACGTCGTGTCCAGCGACACAGGTAGATTTTGAGTGAATAATGGAGAAAGGTAGATAGCATAGAAAATCTGCTTTCAGAAATAATTCTGTCACGTTCTTTTTCGCATCGTTGTGCTTTCGATACACATCTTCATTTGATATTTGCGTTAATAGAGTGAGGACGTCAAAAACGGGCGTCCGCTTCGGCTTAAACATAGAATTTGTTTGTGTTTTCAATTTCACTATTATTTTACCTGCCAAATTTTATTTCATTGCAATGACGCCTGGTTTTTGTGTGTAGCCAAATCGTTAATGGAAATGAAAGTCATGGGAGGACATGTATGGCCAGGCCGTGTGTAAATTGGGCTAAATAATTATTCTCGGATAATTTTCTGTTACTTGAAAAGAGTAGTTCACCAAACTCCAATCTGAGATTTATCGAATTTCACACTTTAATTAATTGAAGTTCATTGTTTAATTTCCTCTTCAAAATTCTAGCAAAAGAAAACGTCAAAAAATAAGATAATTTATTATACTGCTCCAGGAGCAGAATTCCATACGTGATGTTGTAGTCCTATTATTCGCATTAAATTGGTTTCTGTTTGAACTTGGGAGCATGTTCGTAATGTATGGCAAAGTTATATTCAAATTATAGAAATCTTTATTTATAGTCAGTAGGGCAATTTTATTTTTCCAGTCAAAAAAGGGTTTTCCGGTTAAAAACATTTTTCGTTCCGGTCAAAAAACGGTTAGGCCGGATTTCAAAATTTTCTCCGGTCAGATTAAACAGATTCCGGTCAGATATGACCGGAATCCGGTCAGAATGGCATCACTGCCCTTAACGCTTCGTTAACGTACACTTACTACGCTGAATAAAGAGAAAAACGAGTCGTTAAGGGACTACTTTTTGCCGACGAGACCACCTTATACTTATTCCATCATGGGGGGGGGGCGTGCTGCCCCCCTGCTTGGGTTTACTCTCAGATTTGGGGCCTTATTTCATTTTCTTTTTTGGGGCCTTATTTCATATTTGAAATTGGGGTATTATTTCATTATGAAATAACACCCCAAATTTGGGGCCTTATTTCATTTTCTCTTTTGGAGCCTTATTTCATTGGGGCCTTATTTCCTGCAGCCCTGCCATTGATCCTCTTGTCAAATTTGCTGTTGATGTTTCTTATAATACGCGTCACGTCCCGTTATGTTGAACAAAATATTTTATTAGATAAATAGTCACGCAGCAAAACAACCCGAAAACTTGAAGAAAACTTTTGCATTAAAAAACAAATCGTATACTAAATAAATAAAGTTACTAACGGCATCCATATCCATAATCCAAGTTCATTGGTTTTAACAATGACCTTTTTCTGGTTAGATTGCAAAGTTCGCAGTACCCTACCTGTATAATGGCTTTAAATTAGACAACATTCTTAAAATAAATATTATATAAATAAAGATAACCTTCGCGCATACGTGCTTTTCCCAAGTTTTCTTATGATATTTGAACATTTGCATACCTACATTAGAATTAAACGTTTTAATGTTAAGATTATTACGGGTATTGTGATATTGATACATATTGCAGTAAAATTCATTTTTTAGAAATAAATATAGAATCCACAGATTTCAGAAAACATCTGAACGTAGTATCCATTTTTTGGAAAATTATTATATTCTGCCTTAAAATCGTGGTGTCAAAAAGTAATAAGCTAGGTATAGGTACTATGACTATTACTTTTACTGTGAACATTCCTCCATACTTTCAATGCCAAACAATACTTCATATTCATATTATATACCACGATATGTATTATGAAATATTTAAACGTTCAATTAGGTCTTTTCAATCGTCAATCAAACATGAATATACAAATCAATGTTGCTTGATCGATACAATACGAAAAAAACATAAAATATCCAATCGATCAATATTATAAAGCTTCAGATACAAATGCAAACAAGAAACTGGCTCGGTTGTGATAAACATGTTCCTACATATAGTTTTATTTTATTTTTCTAGAATTTCTCCTATGGAAAGATGAATCAAAGATCTCGTGAATTCCAATGAAAGATTCAACCAATTAAAATTCAATTTGGCTTGAGTTTGAGTTTGCGTTTATATTCCCTCAGCTTTCATACTTCATGCTTTTATATTGATGATGCTAATCATTTCGCATAATAACGCGACCGTTTACCCCCATACACAATCTGCCAATCAGCAAATATTCAAATATGGTAATTGCGGTGATAAATTTGTTAAAACAACACTATTTTCTTGCCGTGGGACAATAATGCTTATCAAACTGTACACAAAGCACAAAAACATTCAAATGTTGGGAGTGATTGTGATTTGTGATATTTATGTTGATATGACACATCGGCTAGTTGCACTGGATTTGTGTACGCCAGCCATACCTACACTGATGCACCCTGAAAACGGAAAATGAGAAAGAATCTTGGAAATTTATGAAAATAATCTACAATATTCAGATAACCGAATTCTGTGCAAAGGAAATTTTTAAAACTAAAAAGCTGCAGTTACAAGTTTTAAATATACAACACCACATTCATTAAAAAATACAGACACTAAACTTAGCTTACTTACTTAAGTGACGCTATATATAACCGCCTTAAGTGGCGCACTCGAAGTTGGTTGTGACTTCTTTCACTTGAGAGCGCCACCTAAGGCGAAGTCTTCCTCGACTGCGTTGTCCCTCGGGTTGGAGTCGAAGACTCTTCGGAGCGTTTTCATCCGCTCTACATGTCCTTAGTCGACTGATACGTACTTTTCTGACTAGGTCTAGGTCTTACTTACTTACTTAGGTGGCGTAGAGGTAGAGTCACAACCAACACGCGTCCAATTAGCACGATCTTTGGTTAACCGCCTCCAGTTGCGCAATCCAAGTTTGTTGAGGTCCTTCCACTTGTGCGCGCCACCTAAGGCGAGGTCTTCCTCTACTGCGTTGTCCCTCGGGGTTGGAATCGAAGACTTTACGGGCTGGAGCGTTGGTGTCCATTCGCTCTGAATTTCCCAGCCATCTTAGACGACTGATGCGTACTTTTCTAACCAGGTCGCTGTCGCTGTACAGCTCGTAGAATTCGCTGTTAAATCTCCTCCTCCAAAGCCCGTCAACGCAAACGGGAACGAAAATCAGTCGAAGAATTTTGCGTTCGAAGCGACCAAGGAAATCTTCAACCGCCTTTGATCTCGCCAATAATGACAATGTCGTCATACAAGTATAGTTGCACAGACTTTTGGAAAATTGTGGCCCTGGTGTTGGCTTGCTAGTTTTGCACAATTTTCTCAAGAATGATGCTGAAAAAGTAACATGACAGCGCATCACCTTGTCTAAATACTTTTTTGACATCAAAGGTTTGGTGAGATTGTTTCCGACCATTACAGAGCAGCGAGCGTTCTCCAACGTCATTCTGCATAATCTGACAAGTTTGTATAGGTTGTCTCTATAAACGGTGTCATATGTGGCTTTAAAGTCGATAAATAGGGGGTGAGTCTGAGTATCGATTTGGACTTCTTGTGTTTTCTCCAGGACCTGCCGTAGTGTGAATATTATTTGGTCGTTTGTGGACTTACCGGGACCGCGCTGATAGGGTCCAATCAGTCCGTTGACAAATGGTTTCAGGCGTACAGACAGTACGGCAGACAGGATCTTGCTCTATAGTTGGCGCAGTTTAGAGGGTCTCCTTTCTTGTGGATCGGTCAAATAATGCTGAGGCTCCATTCATCAGGCATACTTTCCTCTGACCAAATCTTGGAGACGAGTTGGTGTATGCGCTCTACCAAGTCATAAAAAGCCCTATATCAGTGAGTTGAAGGGCACTAATTACCTGCTTCTAATTTTATTTGTATAGGTCCCCTGATTAAAGACACATCAATGCCTCAAGTGCAGTCGTTGGTGTATTTCCTAAAGCACCAGAGCTGAAAAGGCATGTTCTTTGTACCCTGGTCAACATATCCCGCGAATTCTTCTTGATCTTTCACCAAACAAGAGCACCATAATGTAAGAATGGACCTGACTACCATGATGTATATAGAGCCAATGCGTTGTTGCTACTTCTATGTCCGACTTTTTCCCGCTGTCCTCTTGCAAATGAAGAGAGCATAGTGAAACCTACGGACTCCTTCTTGAATGTTAAGATTCTAGTTCCGTACCTCTAGATATCTTGCGGGTAGCTCCACTCCAGCGATCTTCGGCAGTTTGAAGGGTGGTATTGGTATCTTGTATTTCCTTGTAAAGGGTACCAATTCTATTTTTACTGGGTTGATATAAAGTGCACACACTTCCGCCCATTTACCGAGCTTATTAATGGCTAATTCCATTACTTGGTTCAATGCTTTTAAAAACTATATGATGTGACGTAGGTAGCTGATACATTAAAATAGCAAACTCAAAATTGCTTGTATTAATTTTTTAAGAAAAATTTTCAGTGTGGTATGATCAAGATGATGCAAAACATTAGATGAGAAGAAGCACAGTGAATAGGTACGTCAGAGACGCCTAGAACCTAGAATACAACGTCATCTAGAGCTGGTTAAATTTCAGCTCAATATGTATACGCGTATATGGACGTTTAGCCCTCGGCAGGCGAACCCGGTTTTTTTTAACGCACTGTAGTATACCGTTAAATATACATTATCAACCATACTTAGCTGTTTAAACTATCGTAGAAATCATGCGTTACCATTTCTATTTAAAAACAAAACTAAAACTCCGACGAGGAACTATAGGAGTGCTGATTCGAATTACAAAATTAATTAAAATTCACAAAGTTCAATGGAAAAACCTCACAATAGAAATGATGTTTCAATAGACTACAAAAATAGGTTTTCTCTTATTATTGTTACGTTTAGTTAATTTCAAAACTCACTGGAACACTTGTAAATGACATCATTATTTCATTATTCAGCTGGCGCTCCTGGAGTGACCTTTTTCCATTCTATCGGTTCCCATTGTCAAATAGAACAATGCAAACCTCCAACTGGTTCACCGCACACACAAATTGAATTCTACAGCAGATTTTCAAACACGATGTTTTACAATTGAACAGCAAAGAATCATTAACTTAGCTCCGACCAATATACATGCAATTATCCTTCAATTAAATGGTAGCACGACCAATGGAAACACCTGCTGCAATTGTTATACACATGTCCCTCTAACCGAAGGAAAAACCACTCGATACGCCAACGCCATTTGTACAATCAATGGTGGACTGACATTTTCAGACTCATTTTTAGGTCTTCCAAATATAGACTTGGGAACGAATCGTAGACAGGAAATTACAGCACATACGCACCCTTGGTTTGCGTTACGTTCCACTGAATCGACGACAATCATGCTGATAGCTATAGAAACCATTCGCGCAGATGTTTCCCGACGAAACCAATGCCACACTCTCGCCCTGGTCCAGTAAGCCACAATCAAATTGAGCAATACATTTGGGGGAACCTGATACAAGATACGGGTCAATAGTCACGTACCAGATATAATACACATTTAGATACAAACCCTAAAACGGGAACGCATGCTACACCGCGGCGAAAGCAGTACATCACATATACTTAGAGGGAAGACGAAAAATAAAAATTATTTGGAATTACACTCTTCATTCATTCAGCGGATTAAGGTTGACGAAAATCCTCAATAGAGTCTGCTGAACTGAATCTCACTGTCGAAAATGAAGTCGTGCGTTATGCTCTAATAAGTGTCAAAGAGAGCGTTAAGCTACTTATATGTAAGAAGTCCTAAAGTACACGCATACCTAATATATATGTCGTCTAATCAGATTAAAAACTTCCTAAACGGTACTCAAGTTCAATGGCTGCTTTCGAGTGTAATTTCCGTTAAAGTGTTTGACAAACATCACTTCAAGAGTTCATTGCTTTATTTCCTTCTCGCAGCCGACAACTGCGCACACAAACACAAAATCAGAAACTGGAAGCGATGCCAAAAAACCCACTCTTGTGGAACTTATGCACTTGTTCTTGAACCTGAAACTTCTGCAAAGAGTGTAGTATAACAGAAGCACCCGCCCTCGGATCGAATTCTGCTTACTGCGGCTCTGAGCAAGAGTAGGAGTATGATATGAATCCGTCATATAACGCCGTGTAGCGTTATTAGATCGTTGCCAAGAACTTATTCCATGAAATGTATTGTACAGTGTGATGTATGCCATATAACAAAAACTGACGCCAACGGCAACGGCGACGACGGACGCATTGGAAATGAGACACCACATGCAGGGAGTAATATAATGTATAAAGACAGTAAAACACGCCAGATAACAATAAATGTAAAATAAGTGTTTTGGCATTGCACAGACTGGAACTTCAGTTTGCAGACAATGACATATGGGGTCGGTCTGCCTGTGTTCCAAATGGTGGATGAGGAAGAGGTTTGATGGTTAACCGAGTGGAAAGTAAGGAACACTATTGTGTTGACTTACCACTAAACGTACGACAATTTAAAAATTTCCTTTAACAGTAATTGTAACAGAACAATCTACAAGTTGGACTTTCATTATAAATTTAGAAGCCTATAGCTGACTGTGGTCAAGAAGACGAAGGTCTTTTTAGGGTCTTTTATTTCCGGAGTAATATGACAGAAATATGAGACGGGAAAGGCATTAGGATAGGAGAGAATTAGACATCTTTAGCCGTTCGAGGAAAATGTCTTGGATATCCAAAAGTTCCGAACGGCCAACTTAGACTCGAACCACTATTGGTAGTACGGATGTGGATATTCATCATGACACCACATCAAGCGGATGCTGTAAAAAGATTTTAAGTTGCAAAGTTACCTACCATTGCAAGAGACCATCAGAAGTTTTGCCTATCGCATCATCCTTAACCTCTCAGCAGCAACGTTTTGGGTTTCATTACAACTAAAACTACCACGAAATTCTTGGTTCGATAAGGAGTACCGGGCGGCACATGCAGCCAAGAACAAGGCATATCAATCAGACCCAGACAGGAGTTGCAACAGATTGACGCCATTTGATAAGGGAAAAAGAAGGTACATCGACTTTTTGGAGGGAAAAGAAAAAGCACGAGAAGAGGGCTTTTGAATGTCGCGTATGAGATCTTGTCGTCTATACCATGTGAAAGCCTAAAATCTTTCGTTAGGTGGACAAATTAAACCATTAAACCAGACAAATTTAACCATCCAACCAGGGGCAGACTAAGAGGCAGTGGCACCCGGGGCGGTGAAATAAGCTTACACCCCTTAAAAATTAAAAAAAAAAAAACACGAACACAGATTTTATTTAAAGGTGCTTTCGAGCTTTTATTGCACTGAATGTTTCGATTAAATCATTAAAATCTATAATTTTTGTGTGCTCCTTTTCGATTGAAAGTATAGCCAGATTAGTCAACCTATTTTGGTCAATTGTTGATCGATAAGATAAGTCTTAATTAAATTTAATTTTGAAAAGCTTCGTTCACACGATGCCACTGAGACGCAAATTGTTAAATAAATTCTCATCGCCAATGACAGACTCGGTAACGAGGAAGAAAAGTGCCACTTAACAATGAAGCTTAAAAATGCAAAGGCTGTCCAAATTCCAAATTTGCAGCTACCATGTGACAGCGTATTCGCCCGATTTCCAATATGATACTGTTGTTTAGTTCTGCAAATGTCGTGGTAAGCATTGGAACAACAGCACTCAGTTCTTCTTCCAATCCATACACCAATATTTTTGGTTGAAGAGCTGAGAAAACTAACGCAATATCTTCCATGGCCTTAGACCGATGAATAAGTTCAGTGCAAAATGTATCCCGACATTCTAAAATGGATCTTCGTGTTTCCAACGTCAAATCAGCATCTTGACCTTGAGCCTTTTCGCCTGGCGTAATTTTCTTCGTTTTTCTTCTTCCCCGCCTTTCAATTGAAATTTCTAGCCAGTACATTGTTATCTTGCGTATATTATGACCTCTTTCATGGTTTCATCACGATGTTCATGAAGAAAACTCGCGAGCGCCTCAAGTTTTAATAAGTACACTTTTTTCTAACGTGAGCCCGGATTTTTGCAAGTATTTCTGTGCTGCATCAGAATGAAAGATAACACAAAAACGTAAAGTCGCATACAGCAGATAAGAGTATTGTTGCAGCACCTCTTGTATCCAAATTTTCCTTTTGAGGATCACAAAGGAGTTGAAACTATCTTCAGGATATTTTCCTTCAATGGCTTAACAGCCTCGTGATGAGCGCTCCATCTAGTGTCTACAAGTCTCTTGACTGACAACCTACATTTTTTATGAGAATATCCCAACGATGCGCAGATGCTGAGAAAAATGTGTAAAGTCCTTCCACTGTCCCAAAAAACCTTGTACTTGAAGGAGTGCTTCCCAAAGAGTGAACTCCACAAAGGTTTAAAGAATGGTTTGCACATGGCGTAAACAAAGCTTTTGGATTAATTTGCCGGATTCAGTTTTGAACTCCTCCATTAATATCCGCCATAGTCGCAGCATTATCATATCCCTGAGCCCGGCAAAGGCTAATGTCAAGACTATCTTCGTTGAGTTGCTTTAAAATATCGTCGGTAAGTTTTTTGGCAGTCTTTCCAGATGTAGGAAAAAACGGTGCCATGAAATAAAGTCTTATGGAAAAAGGTACAAAACGTAATTTTAGAATTTATTGCACTGAGCTATTTAAAAGATAACCACGAACAGAATAAAAAAGAAAATATTTTCCACTGACAGTGGTCTTATTTTTTTGTATTTTTTTTTTTCATATTCATCCACTCCAAATCCTACAGTGATCCCAAGCAGGGGGGTTGCAGGTGGGCTGCACCCCCTTCCATACATATTCTACTGTTTATGCATTGTGGATATAATATATAAGTAGGACATGCATTCGTCCCAAAAATAGAAACTCACACAAACGAATGGTTGCGAGAAGCTAGGCCTTGGGTGTCTACCGCCTGTTGCGCCATCTATTTATTTATTTATTTATTTTTTAGGACATGTATGGGGGGCATGCTCCCCTCTGCAACCCCCTTGCTAGGGGTCGCTGTAGGATTTGGAGTGGGTGCGAGGTTTTTTTTATGTAAAGTTCGGAACTGCACCCTGTTTGCACTTTTGAATATGACAAAGCCCAAAACTCGTTTTATTGTTTTAATTTGTGTAACGTGCAAAATAGTTATTTTGCTGTAACTGATGGCACCCCCTATTAGTCTGCCACTCATTCCGAGCACACTCATTTTCGTTTCGTTCTGCGCATCTGTCGAAAAGGCATGCTTTTCCATAGAGATACGAATGGGGTCACATTGTCCATGAAAACTCATGCGCGCCCATATTACATCTATACGTTTGTTGTCAGGGTCACATAGGCCGCCATTGCAGATGCGCAATATATTACCTTTAATATGTGTACCATGGTAAGCGCTATCTAGGGTAGGTAAAGTATTACAAATGGAGTGATGCTCTGAGCGTGGCTGCGTTTCGCACCTATACCTACAAACATAATGCTATATAGGTATGGATCTCAAACATGAGTCGGACTGTAATCGCATAGGTACGACCTACCGAATCATAGGGCGTATAGTAAACTCTATTAGGCATATTCTCCCAATCACATTATAGCATTTCATGGCATTCCATTCCAAATAGATCATCACTGAGAGCCAAGTTTTTACAGCAAGTTAAATTTAATGCAAGAAACGTCAGTCGAGTATATTTAGCACTTTAATGTTCTTGAAATTAAATAAAACCAACTTCACCAGAAGAATTAAATCTACAAAATCTCTCTAAGCTATTTGTATACGTTTCCTTTTTGGCATAGATGTTGCTAAGCGTCTATAGGCGACTAAGACTTTGCGAATTTGCTCAGCACTTAACATTTTAAACTCCAACTAGACAACATATTATATGAAACCACTTTCTCTCGCAAATTTAATTAGGGCCACAGCCACAAGATCCATTAAAGTTTTACACACCTCTCCATAAATCACATATTCCATCGCCTGCTCCGGTGTGATGAGGTATATAAACTATAAAGATCCCAGAACTTTCTCGAAGATAAGGAAAATTTCCACACTCAATGCGTAAAGCTATTACCCAAGGTAAGTCTTTACCTAGAGCTAGGTAAATTCAAAAATTCAATTTATCTCGCCACCCGCAGCACAACTGATAGTAGGATTTATGCAATATGCATTGGTAATTGGTTCCTGATTGAAACATCATCAGACACCAATACCAAGAGGGAGTTATGCTTTCGTGACCTTTATCTGCATCAGTCCCAGCCCATAGCTGGCTTTATGCCAGCGATTCAGACACCGCAGTCATATTCAATTGTGTTGACAATATTATCTTCGACTGGCTTTCGATGTGTATAATATTTATTTAAGCACTTCTCGCCTTGTGTGTTGCACTAGTATATGCGGATGTCAAGCAGGTGAATACTAATTATCTGCATCATGAGGCAAAAACAGGTCGTTGTTGTCAGGGGGAGATTTCTTCAGATACTCACGTTCCATTGCGCCCATTGAGTGCATAGAGTGCGCGCTGCAACACTAAAGCTTGGCCCGGAGCAAATTGCAATATTTTACGGACACGTTGCAGCTACGAGGGGTAGCATTCATTTATCTCGATAGAAATCGAAAGCCAAATGCCACAGCATCTGAAAATATTATTCGTTGTGTTACTTTTGACGTATAGTCGTTTCTATGTATCTCCATGACAATTGGATTTTGTTTGACGATATATACTCGTACATATCGATTTGAACTGCACATTCCTGGTTTTTATTGGCAATAGGTGAGCTTGGGTTGGTATGACACACAATATGCTGCTGCCTCGGGTAAACAGGATACGTATGAATTCAATTCGCGCCGAGAGCAATACTCAAATGCCACAATTTTGTGGCAATTTTGCACTTGTGCCACTTGCCGTCGAGGGGTATTCCAGCAGTAAATAATATGGGATTTTCCATATTTTTTGTTTCCAGAAAAATTATTTTTCTTCCGCCATCGAGTGCATGCAGATGAATGAGCAAATACATATACATATGAAAGATGATTGCCGTGCCCGTGCATTGTGTCAGAGTGTTACTGCCCAAAAGAGAACAAATTTGAATTTTTTCCGGTAAGCTATCGATATTTTATGGGGGAATTGTTTTTTTGGGACAGGAAGCGTTTTCGTTATTACGAATCCAATTTGGTTTTCGCTTCAAAGGGAGTGTACGACTTGTTTTTTTTTTGCTTCCTTAGTGGAATTGTCTAGGACTTGTGTGCGTCCGTAGCTGGTCGATAAAATTGATAGGGGTGTTGGAAAATTCATCCCCTTTTACTTTTGGGGTCAATTCACTTTTCGATTTTATTTGTTTGTTTCGATGGCGACTTATACTTGTTTCTTTTTTTTCTTTGCAGGTAAAATAAGATTAACCAACATTTTGGTAGGAAGTTGTAACCAATATCCCTGGTGAGTTGTGCATTAAGATTACAGGGGTGGGATTCTATAAAATTTAACGAAAAATATATTATAAACGAAAAAAACGAAAGTTAACCCCATGTGACTCCTTCCGTGTCCTTCTTGTCACTCGCAAGAGTTGAGGAATCTGTGGAAATTTAATTTCATTTACTTTTGGGATAAATGGATTTTATTTATTGAGACCTCTTGAATGTAGCTTTTAATTCCTCTTGCTTAAATTTGACCTTTGTTAATTTGGACTATGTATTTAATTAAAAAAAAAATGGGTGGAGTTTTTCTCTTTAACCGAGGCGGAAAAAGGGCAAATCAAAGCTTAAAGGACGCTCGCTTATTTATTGCCAAATAAGCAAAGAAACTCGAGAGAAGGCGACACGTTATATCCATATTTTTAAGTAATTAGACTAACTATGGATAAAAACATGAAAGACCGCATACACAGTGTGCTTACTAATGCGGAAAGGCGACTAATATTAAAAAAAAATTGTCACATTGTCAAGTCTCAGGAAAAAATCTGGTTTCAAAGAAAGTCGCCCAACTATTCGTCGTATTCACCCCTATTCCCGTTGACGTTTGTCGTATACGACTCATGTTTCGTGTCGTTGTAAAACGATGTTCATATTTGTTTTTTAACTTTTGTTAACAATTTTATTTCCTTTTCTATGTGCGCACCATCATTTCAATTCTTTTGTCTCAAAAAAGTTAAAAACACAGACTTAAATACGAAGTGAAATACGAGTCGTTTCGACAAACGCCAACGGGAATAGGGGTGATTATTTCGAATGCTAAGCATATAAAAAGACTAAAAAACAAGAAGAAGACACCACTTAACCCGGTTCGAAAAGCGCAACGCCTCCATTTTTGTCGCGCACATGTGACGATGACCGTAGTGGCATTATGTGGTCTTCTCAGAAGAAAAAAAAAATAATTTTTAAGGCCCCGATGGCCAACTCTACTACTTCTTGACATCAATGCCCATAACATGGATTGGCTACGATATTCTAACCGAACGGACGGATCATGCTCTAATATCTGCTATCCTCTCTATACCGACATCTATAGGAGCGAACCAGGATCGCCATCCATCGATTTGGAATTATAGTAAATCTAACTGGGACGAGCTGCGTAATTTCTTCGATTCATTGCAATGGGCTGATATGTGCTTTAGAGATACCGATGTCAATATGTGTGCAAAAGCCGTAACCGAAATGATTTTACTCGGTATGGACATTTATATTCCACATTGCATAAAAAAACTAGCTTCAAATAAACCCTGGTTTAACAAAGAATGCAAGCCAGTTATCGCAGCGAAAAACATGGCTTTCCGAGAATGGCGGTCAAACCCTTCGGAGCAAAAAAGATCTGAATTTATAATTCTTCGAAATATGTAGATGCAACCTATTTATTGAATCGGCGAGGATAACTTACAACGAAAGAGTCACTAACAAAGTAATTGGATGTCCTAACGGCTCACTCGCATTCTGGTCCATGGCAAGGCAATCAGTAATAACTTTAGTAATGCTCATGACCATACAGTACACTTGACAACCGCGAGGACATCAACTTTCCAAAATTCCTTCTGCAAGCAAACTTTGGAACTCGCTTCCTGGGGGATATATGTATGTATTTCCAGAAGACTACAATTTGCAGCAATTTAAGTGCAGAATTAGCATACATCTGCAAGCATCTCGGGGCCCTGTGGAAGCGTTATAGGTTCGTCTTTCCTGGGAGAAGTATTAAAAAAAAAAAAAAAAATTCCATAACCTCCGCAAGCCGCAAAGAAACTCACCATTTGGACAGGCTGCATAGCAGAGTTGATGGTGTAATGATGTGGGAGGCCGTTTGTATTATGACACCTGCAAACTAAAATGTTTGTCAACGACAATGAAGGTGTTGCCTTACAATGGTATATTAAAAGATATTTTAACCTTTCCATACTTTTTGAACCTCTTCCGTGGATTTATCAACATGATAATGCGCCAATACGAATACACACAGTCCGGGTTCTTAAAACGTATAAAGAGAGCCACAATATTGAGCTAAATAAGCAGACCTGTCTACTCACCGGATTCAAATATCATCGATCGGGACAGCAATATTCGACTATATCTGAACTATCCCAAGCCATCGAATGAGCTTGAAGCTCGATTTTGCTAAAATACTTGGTCAATTTGTATGCATCCCTTCCAAACCGGATGCGTGAATTTTTGGTGGCACAAGATTAGGAGCTCACATTTTGCCAGTTTTTAGTTAATAATTTGTTGTTAATACTTTAACCTTTAGTTTTAAATCTTCCTTCTGGTCAAATCACAACAATTAAATTAACTTTAATAAAAAAAATTAAGTCTGTTGGCGATAGAAAACCGTCCTTAGGGGGTGTGCTATTCAAGTGGTGCGGAGTGTATTTCATTTCTTTATTTAGGTAGGTACCGATTATCTCCTTATTCCTTGGTCATCATTAAACTAATTTTTGATTTGGGTTGGGTAAAAGGCACTAAAGCGCAATTTTGAAACCATGACTCAAGATGGCATAAAAGACGAAAAAAGTGGAAACTCAAGTGGAACTCAAAACCAACTTCTGGCTATGATGGACATCATTGAACATAGCAAAAAACAGATTGGTTTGATGGGAATGCCATCAATTCTCTTAGCAGACCAGGGACCAATATACAGATAAATCATGAAAGGCAACCAAAATACACCCAACTTCTGACAATAACGCTTGCAAATTTGAGAAAGACAGCCCCCATTGTTGGAAGCTAACGTAAGTTTCCCTAATGGCCAAACTTTCACAAGTGACATACAAGTTGAAGCGGCGTTGTTAGCCGAGTATGTATTTTAAAAGAAGCCTAACGCACCATACGCGTGACGTGATCCATTAAATAAGTTACAGTTTTCGTACCAGAAAGTCAATGGATCCCAAAATTAGCTTTAAAAACGTCTGCAGAAATCAATTCAACCCCAATTTATATCATCTATCAGTACACAGGAGACAGATTTCCATTTCATAAAATAAAATAGTTGGCGCAATAGGTCAATATATACAACTAGTTTCTGCCCGCGGCTTCGCTCGCGCAGCCCTCAGGATTTTAAATATCACGAAGGAAACCTTCCTATGAAAGTAACTGAGAGCAGTTAGTAAATCAGTTATCTAAAAATACTGTGGGAACCGCTTGAAATGTATGCCTTATTTACATTACACATTACACAAAACATAAAACATTATAATAACATACAAAACATACAAAACCGGAGCTAGTGGCAACCATGGTATCTTTCTTGGTAACAGGAAAGGTAATGGGGAGGGCAGCTCTTTGGTACCCATAACACCAGTGGTACCATATGTCTTGAGGAAAGAGAGGAGGCCGATCAGAACGCCGCTATCCTGACGTTACATCAGTTGTAGCATGCGGACTGATCGAGTGATTTCGAGCGCCGAAGCTTTTTAATAAATTGCCGCAATCAATAAGGAACATAAGAGTTTCCACCTTATTCCTAAAAAACTTAAAAAGTTGGCTTTTTATTAGTATTTTTATTGAATTTTAGAAACTTTGTAAATTATATTAGTTAACACTTTTGGTTTATATATAATGAATAAAAATCTAAAAAAGTGTTTTTCCCTTCAAAATTTTAAATCCAAATTTTCACCTTCCCATTATGATATCCCATCCTTTATTCCTTTCTTCTTTAGTATCAAATTTTATCCTAGGCATGTAAGGTACGGTAGTCCGGAGGCCGGTTAAAGACCCCACATATAGTGCGCTGTGGACTATAAGTGTCACAAAAAACAGCTGTTCGTTGAAAATAACTTCCTTCAAAAATGCATAGACGCGAAAAAGTGTTATATTTCCGTTGTACTTTCTTTTTTCCTTTTCTGGTATTCCTTGATCTCAAATTTATCACTTTCAAAGTATTTCTCATCTAGGAATTCATTGAATCCTTATTAATTTTCCCAACACGAAAACACAACAGGAAAAAAACCGACATGATCTGTTAAAATTTAGCGTGAAAAATGTGCCGAACAATTAATGGGCGAGATAAATTGTGACAGATACATGCAGTACCTACAGTCTGAAATAAATTTTCGCTTTGGGAGTTCTATTTCTTATTTCCCAATTTCATTGCCGAGCGTCAGTTTCATTGTTTGAACGTTTGAACTATGAAGAAAATTTAAATATTATGAAAAGTAGGCGGTGGGAATTTGAATAATGAGAAAACTCAAATTTTGAAAATTCTAAAATTTATTCAAATACGCACCGCCTACTTTTATTTAATATAACAAAAATATATGAAAAGTAAGGAGCGTTACAGAATCAGTAAGGGTAAATATATATATGATTCAGTGAATACACCTGCACTTAAGCTGAAGTTGACCTTTAAAGCTAAAGTTTAAAGATCCAGACTTTCCGTTCTTATGGCATCCACTCCAATATTCTGCTTGCCAACCTGGAACTTGGTATATAGCCTCCCCACTCCCACCTAAAAAGAATTTGAAGGCGCTACTCTTGACACGAATAAGTTACACCCAATTGCAATTTCTAGACTATATCTAGTAAATATTTAACAAGCTACGGGTCCTTCTATTTTTTGTACCGAAACATATGTTTGTTCCATTTGTCACTGCCAGTTTTACTCTTCCTGCCGTAACTATTTTATAGTTATACTTAAAAGTTGTCACTTTTCCATCCTCTATAATCAAACAGCATTTTTCAATGGACTATACCCTTCCATTCTCGTCTAGTTTATTTCCGTGCAAGACAATTAAAATGTCATAGGTCTTCTAGTGAAACTGTTAACGATATAATGAGTTTCTCAAATCCTAACAAGTTCCATAAATCCGAACACATCCTCCTCCCTAATAAAGAGATTTCATTTTAATTTAGCCATAAACCCGGCCAATTCGAGGAACAGAATAACCCATAATGAACTCTTCACTTCATAACAGTAGCACGATGTACGAGTCTGTATATAAACATTCAAAGTGAAATTTAATTGTTTCACTTAAAACGCAATAAAACCTCCCGTCCCGTCCGAACACGAACAATTCAGATACCATATACAGCTTAATAACTCACTCGGCAGAGATACAAATTTGACCAACACCGTAAAGAAGCATAGATACAAATTTCAAGTATCTAAATTAAACAGCACCTTGTAGCTCATTAGGAATCCCTTTTCCCTTTTGTTCCCCCATCGTCTTTAACGAAGACAGATACCATGTCGTTGAATTTTCTTTTGAAATTTAACTTTTGATTTACCTTTGGCTGTTGTACGTATGTAGCCATTAAATTTAATAACGGCCCTCTTTCATTTATGTCAACCATGCGACAATCCAGATACGAGTAGGTAACTCTAACTATATACTTAAGGGCTAAGGTCATGCTCACACTGTATCTAAGTACCTACCACCCAGAGTTGTGCAGATCGTCCTCTTCTAGTTCTTTGCTGTACAAACACTTTCACGGAAACCCAGTTGCCTAGTCTGGAAATTCTCTGGAAGAGCTGAACAATGAAGAAAATAATTTTAAATGGACAGAGTACATACTATATATCTCTGTCCACATTAGAAGAGCACTTCAGCGCAATTAACGTGCGGACACAGCACAGCGAAAGAGAGAGAGATGTACCTACCTGAAGTGGTACTGTATAAACTGTTTTGTTAGCTCAAGAAGCGGAGAATGAAAATCAGCTAATTTCATAATTTGCTCTTGGCCAATTAAGGGAATGAAAGTTTGCACTCCAGTGCAGCGCGCTACACCGTTTGTGTACCTTTAATCAACTAATGTCAACATGGACATACGTATAGATGCGTACATTTGTATCTATATAAGGAATGGAAACCAGATAAAACTGTGTTATATTGGATAGCGTGGGCGTTCGAGTGGTTTTCGACTTTTATTGATTAAAAATCTATATTTTTCCAAAAAAAATCTTTTATGGTAATAGGTATCTATTATCTTCAAAGATTGAACCTACGAACCTTAAAGCCATGAATCATGCATCCGGTGCTGTAATATATATACACTCTTTAGGGTACCGTGATGCTCTCGGAAAGAGTCGCTTGGGAACTTACACAATCTAGATACAAATTTACATTCTGCGCACATGTGAGTTAAACAACTAACGTGTGTAATTTTTTTGAATTCTTATAATTTATTCGGCATTTGGATGTATGAGAGTCACGATTTTGTTCAACGAGGATGTGGCCTTTTAAATAAATTAAAAGCGCTTTTGTCATCAAAACAATGCATTAAGGTCCACAGTTTAGTATAGACTGTTTTGATGCTGAGTACAGTCGCCTGTAAAAACTAAGCCTATGAATAGAAAAATACTAACATTTATTTTGTAACTCCGTGAGCTTTTGCCTTAAGTGCGTGCCGACCCGATATACAAAGTATATAATTGAAGGAACTTTGAGTAACCAAATTAAAGACAAGATTGTTCGTATGTATATTTTCCAGGCAAAACTGCTAGAGATTTAACACCTGAAGGAAAAAGGGTTGCACTGAAAATTCGCTTACGAAAACTGTTTAGCATAAATGATGCAATTTATATAGGTTGCGATATCAAATGCACCGTGTCTGGGCTTCATTAGAGGGGCGCCGGGTTTGTTTCTGTAATGTGCCTTCTGGTGTGTGCCTTAACTAGAGAACTTGAGTAAGGGGCCTACCGTGGTCTTTGACATTTTTTTTTTAAATACTTTTCCCGGGAAAGGCGAACCTATAATGCTTCAACAGCGCCCCGAGAAGCTTGCAGATATATGTTAGTACTGCTGTAAATTGTAGTCTTCAGGAAATATATCCCCCAGGAAACGATTTCCAGAGTTTGCTTGTCCTGTAACAGAAGAAGTTTTGGAAAATTGATGTCCTCGCGGTTGTCAAGTGCACTGTATGGTCATGATCATGAGCATTAGCTGCCTGACTTGTGGGGCGCCCAAAAGTTGCATTTCGAGGGATAATGTCTTTGAGATCCTCAGAACATCTACCATGGAAGTACCTAAAGAACAAGCATAGGTCAGCGACTTGTCTTCTGTGCACCAACGGTTGTAGATTTGATGTGAGTGTATAGAGTCTCCACTAAGTCGAACTGCTCGTCTCTGATGCTGTCAAATGAATGTTTTGGGGCCGAGCTCCATATATGGGAACAATATTCCAGGCCTGGTCTAACCTGTGTTTTGTAAAGAAGGAGAAGTTACTTGGGGCTAAAGTACCTATTTGCTCTAAATAGGTAGCTCAACTTAGCGGACGCCGATCTTGCGATATAAGATATGTGGGCCTGCCATGTGATTCCTGAATTGACTGTGACTCCTAGAAGGTGCATTGAGTCCTTGGGATGGACTGGATGGTGATCCATTTGTATCTGAGGAACTGTTGATGCATTTTTTCTAGAAAATGTTGTGAGCTGTGTCTTGTTTGCATTAAATACAACCAAGTTGTCTTTTCCCAACTTCAAGATTTTTTCCATATCATCATTTAGAGAACTAATTTGTTCACATCTCTGACTGTGTGATGTAGCCGCATTCACAGGCCCACTTTTTGAGACGGAGGATATAAGAGTGCTGTCATTAGCAAACCTTTATTTATTATTATTTTTCGATCCAAGCAAATCGTTTATGTGGAGAATAAATAGAGTTGGAGAAAGAATAGATCCTTGGAGCACTCCTGCATTTATAGCAAACGAATTAGATGATACACTATCTACAACAACTTGGATCGATCTTCCCAGAAGAAAATTTTGCATCCATCCGCAGAGTTGTTGTGGTAATCCATAAGACCCTAACTTGCCTAATAGGGCTCTATGCCAGACTCGGTCAAATGCCTTTGATATGTCCAAGGCTACAGCTCTGGATTCGCCGTGAGAAAATTGAGAAGAAATTATATTGCTTTCAAAGTCTAGCTCAAATATTGGAACTGATTAGAATTTAGAAATATTCAGAGAAGAAACTGGCAATGATTCCGCCAGACTGGTTTCAAGTAGCTCAACCCTTTTGTTGCTCTCAACCAATTCTTTATAAATGATGCGTTAAAAGAAAGAGATTTCCTGATGATGTATCGTATATATCTAATAGTGTTTTTAACCTACTAAAATCTGAGCTGTATTGTACGCGCCTGGCTTTGTCCATTTCCAGGAATTGCATTGCTTCGATATGTTCTTGTCTATCAATAATATTCCAAATTTTACATTTAGCTCCCATGAGTGTCGAAAAATAGCGTTTGTTTGTATTAGAGGTGCCATGCCCATTTTTCCAATCCTTTGTTCAAACAATGCGCAACATTGGTCCAAATTTTAAATCTTTAGCTCCTATAAATCCCAAACCCTTTAAATTTTCTTTTCATATGGAAGGTGGTACACAATTGCTTTTAAGCCCAACAGATGATGCTTTTTGTTGTTGTTTTTTTTTTTAAACATGTGATGTATCAAGCGATTAGTTTTCGATTTACGATTTTGAACAAAGGGACATTTAAATTTTTATTTATGTGTATAAGTATATCTAGAATTTATTTCTCTGTTTTGATTTTTTTTGTAATATTACTAGCAGTTGACCCGCGTCGCTTCCCCATTCCGTCAATATGTAATGTATGGAAGTTGTAGAAGTTTTTCTCACCCGCGGCGTATTGCTTCTCTATGGCTATGGGAAAAAGGGAAATGGTTTCAACAATAACAATATTGAATGAAATTTCCGCAGTCTCTTTCCTTCTTCTGTTTTTTGTTATGGAGAAGTTTTTGGCGGAAGGCCTTACAGTGTCAACTTTTCGAAGTGTTACTTTTCGAAGTAATTATAACTTCAAAAAACACGAAAATAAGATTAATGTTTCTTGAATTATGGAGGAACCAAGAAACAAACAGCCATTGCATTTAATATACTTAGCTATATGTGGACTATGGTTGCGCCTCCCCTTGCGTGTAATAATACCATTAAGTAACAAAAACTGGTCGGGTGAGTGTCATCATTACAAAATATCATTATAAAATATCTTTTAAAATCGGCATATTCCTCCTTTACCTTTTTACCTATTTTTACCTATGTAATTATGTTTAGAAAAAACTTGGCAAAATGGACTATGAAGTATGTACATACATTCAATTATGTATAGCGTAATAGAGTGAATTTCCATGTATACGTCATCAGGTGAAGTGGAATTCGCTGCATTTTTAATGTCAACATTATTAACCAATTAATGGTGTTGACGTTTATACATTACAGTCTATTGCTCTTGTGAAATATGTATGTAGTATAGAAAATATTTCTATACAGTAAGCCAAAGATCCAATAAATGTGTATCCTTTTATATGCAAAGAATGGAGAGAAATTTTTTATTTTGGTTTCCTACCCTCTCTCTGATTTAAGTTTATTGCAGCAAATCGTCTAGTGACGTCGTGCATTAATTATCTGAAAACTGAAATGTTGCATTTCGAGAAATAATTTTTTTCCCCTCTTCTCTGCCATGACAGTATTAATAGAATTAGCATATCGTTCCCTTTCTGCGTTAAGCACGTATCTACAAAACATCCATTCTCCAGGAATTAAAAAAAAGAATAGCTTGCCTTAATCGAACACAATACACATGTCAAAAATCATGTCAATTTTTGACAGGCTGTCATCATATTGACCTCCAGGTTAGTCAAACTGTCAAATTATAAATAATAGAAAGATTTTACTGATACATGCGTTTAATTATTCCTGAAGAATATATGTTTTGTAGATACGTGCTTAACGCAGAAAGGGGACGATATGTCAGTGACTTGTCTTCTGTGATATGCAGCATAGTCAAGTAGGGAATGTTTTGGAGCTAACCTCCGTAAAGATTCGACTACAGCACAGCCCAGGTTCAGAATCTGGCAGAAGCTAGTCCTGAATGCAACGAAAGGCCACTATATAATTGCATAGCATCGGAAGTTCCGATGCACCGGATTTCTATGGAAACAGGATCGTCGGATAAGTGCGTCCCGCAAGTTCATCGAAATTCCAGTATGAATGTTACCAAAAGTCACGGTAAATTTATAACCTAGAAAAGGTATTACAATATAGCCATGTAGATGGACCGTTTTCAGTGATATTCCCCATGTCTAGCCAAAAACGCTCTTACACTGCCAGAAGACTGAGAGCGCCTTGAATGTCTTCCACTTGACAAACTTTGTCCACAGGAGTTGAGTCCGACCGGTCACATTCGTCCATTTCGTGAAGAGAACAACCTCAGTTTTCTAAGCATTGGCCAAAAATATCTATCACGCTCTTAACTATACACTTATATCGAACATCAATGAAAATTTCGTAGGAGCAAACATTTAGGTGTTGAACTTTTAAATAGATTATTTTAAGCGGCTGAAACCTGCAGGCCAGCTTATAAACAGAAAATAAAAACCCGTACACACGGAAGTACCTGCATACTATATGCCTATAGACCACACCGATTTAGTTAACATTTTAAAGCCACAAGCAAAACGAAACACTATAGCAAACTGTATTCATAAGTTCATACTTGAAGTCCTTCACACTTTGAAGTATTTTCTTTGCATAGCAGAAAATCCTTCAGAACTTTGCCAAAAGTTTATTTTTCTTTCTCTATAGAATTTGTCCAACTGGAACCGCAGGCATCTCCACCTTACAAAACTTATTCATATCCAGCTACCGGTACAGTCGGCTTGTTTGCAAAGGACCTTTTCAAATTACCCACTGCCATCATTTACTTTTATTTTACTCTCGAAAGGATACCCTTTTACTTATGTTGCATAACTTACCTGCATGGTGCAAGTGAAAACTTAGTTAACACATCCAAAGTTCCCATTGGAAGGATTATTTAGTATACAGAACGAGATCCATTCCGATGCAGGTGCAGAAGTTTTTAATTGAGCCAAGTTTAACAGGACAGTGCATACGCTGGTGGGACATTAGACCAATATGGACGCGATGTTATTGACCTTTGCCGAAAAATAAAGGGAAAAACTTTTCGCAATATAGCTTCCCTGGAAAATTTTTCCTATACTCGTGCGTAGCTGACTGAGTCCTGGATAAGTGGTTAGAATAAAATTCTTTATTTTTTTTTTCTTATAGAAAAGGAACTTATGTCTCCCGTTAACTTATTTCATTTCCGTTTACTTGATTCAATTTTTATGGTCTCTTTTGGGAGGGGTGCGGTGCGGCTATGCCTGAAACATGGTTATACTCGTATTTCCAATTTCAAGTTTGAATGAAAATTTATTTGAGCGTGGTCTTTAATGGAAAAACTTTGCGTCGTTAAATGTTTGATTTTTCTTTTTATTTGCAACCACTGATGCTGGAAGGCGAAGGAGTGTATATATGTTTTTGAGGAGAGGAAGCATACGAAGTACCTACTAAAAGTTTTAACTGCTCCCAAATGTTAAGCAAAACGCTTTGAAGTGGTTCTTAATATTCACAATGTCTGCTCCTTGTTATTTGCTTTGATTTTCAGTGCGGCAGAACAAGTTTTTTTTTTTTTTAATTTTTGTTTTCTTCGCACAATTTTATTGTAGTTGTGGTCCAAAGGATGCAAATACTCTGCAGGATTTATGCAAAAGGAATTAAATTCTCTTTGTGCAAAACGTAAAATAAAATAAAAGTGATTTCCTTCAAATTGAAAGCTTTGCCGTTCGGTTTTCTAAAATAAAGTTTTTCAAGACTTTGTCTTTCCAATATAGGTGTATAGGTGAGTCCCAATTAGTATACTGAGTTGAATAAAAAAAATTTCAGTTGATCTTGATTCCCCAATCAGTATTTTGTAGTTGGCCCACCTATTGATTAGTTGTCATCGTTTCCGATTTTGACTCGAATATCGGTCCATTGTATACTACTAACTGGCTTTTTCAACATGTTTGCTACATAAAAATCCAATATTCGCATTTTCATATTCAAAATTGCTCCACTTGGGTTTCTCCTCATTTGTAGAAGGCTTTCCAATAGGGTTTCTGGCCGTAAAGTTAGCGCCTGTTTGACGTTACAACTCTTGTACTTATTTACAGGGTGGCGCAAAAGTTGTCATGTTGTCGCTGTTCTTTGGCTGTAATTTTTTTATGAATGAACAACTTTGGTTCTAAATATTTTTCCATTAAGTCGAGAAAATGATATCGGCTAAGTGGACGTCGGTCGCCAGAATTAATAAACATTCAGGCTCCATTAATGGCATTTTCCATCATTCTTGCCAGAACTTTCGGCGATAGGTCTCCGCATTTTTGACGCATATTCTCTTTGAGTGCTTGAAGAGTCTGCGAGTTGTTGACATAGGTATAGACTCGTGACTTCCAGAGACATATCGACAGAGATGCAAATGGGCATCGTCGAGTTGTCGCTTATGATGACTTGCGATGAAAATGTTGTCTCCATTGTGGTCGAGATTGAGGATGGCTTAAATGTAGGTTACACGCGCTTGGCGGTCCACAGCTGATGCACTGTCTGTACTTTATAAGGGAAACTCTTCTTCTACTTCTCTGTAAAGATGGCCAATTAATGCCAAATTGCGTGGCACATCGTCTGGTCGATGCTCCGGGGTCCTCTTCGACATCTTCAGCAGAACGGCTGCTCCGGGGCCGGCCAAACTTGATAGCATCCCGTGTCGTCCCATAACTACTCTTATATTATCTTCCGATAGGGTAATGACTTTTGCTCCGCACCTTGTACTTGCCATTTAATTACGGAAATCACAAGTTTCAAAAACATTTGTGGCGAGCGTTTCATGCTGGACTGTTCTTCAGTGCTGGCATTTCGCAATCCTCTATGGAGATTGCTACAAACTTTTTCAGGTGACGGACTTCTACTAACCTTTTATAAAACTTCGTGGTCCACTTGGCAATATTGGTCACAATACCTTATTAAAATTTTTTTTAATTACTTTTTTGTTTTAGAAACAAAATTGTACTTGGTGAATTAAAAAAACTAACAGAAAGAAAATGGTGCCTACCCTAAAAATTTAAGAAATTCAGCAGTCCTTAGATGTTGAAGCATGACACTCCTAATCGTTCACTAAGTTTGTAAATCTCAAACAGGCATTAAAGTTCTCTTCAGATATGCAGTTAAGATGTTTTGCTTTTATAGCTCATTTTTGAAAACGGCGATTCCCATAAATAGGCTGAACAAAGGAATGACGTTAAATGAAAAGTATTTTTTTACTAAGTTCGCATACTCTTCTTCGCTCATAAACTTCCAGAAGCATACCTCAGAATCCGAACTATGAGCCGTGCATAGCATATCAAGGAGTAGAATTTTCTGATACGACCTTCTTTTAACTTTCTGGTATACGTACTAAGAGAAAGATAGATATTGTTTTCGTAAAAAATTTCGAAGTCAAGCTCAAGATTTCAATCATTTCATATTACGATAGGGGAACTCAAAAAAGTGGGTCGCGCTATTAAGTCCGTACGTAAATCTGTCTGTCTGCAATAGGCCTGCAGCCTAAACTCTGGTTTTTGATTGCAATTGTAGATTAAAATCATTGAGGTGTTTAGGTACATAATGAATGTGACAATAAAGCTTATTACTACTCATTATTAAGTTCGGGATGTATTTCATTTGTGGATGTTAGAAAATCTTTTATTTCGTCAAATAATTCCCGAGCAGTAGAAAGAATTTCTCATCGAATCAAACGCCAACAATTTATAAATTTTCCTCTCATAATTTACAAGTTCAAAGAATTCGGAAATACCTACTTATTTAATTATTATTTTAGTTTTATAAAATGGGTCCCAATAATCTGGTAAAATGTTGGATATTTTAAAGGATGACGACATTTCAAGGAAATCATTTTGTTTTCATCCTGTATATAATCGTATACAAATATATGTTTATGTACTGTTCGTAATGTACATACATTCCAAAAAAAAAAATCATCTCTCATTTTGCCTCATTGCCCTTTTACAATCCCACCGCATCGATCATCGTCAATCAATCAGCTGTCCATTTGGCACATAATTACCCTACTCCGAAGTCGGAAGATGAATCTGTCCCATCCAATCATTTTGTCAATTAGGAAGGTCCACTAGAATATGGCACAACTCCTTCTGAGCGTCTCAACTAATTAGAACTAAGTATACCTCCCGTCAAAGAATTAAATCAAAGTCACCCACCAAAACTGCTTGAATTAGACGCAACACTGGTCCATTCCATTCCATTCAATCTGCACATCGTTTCATGGCAAGAGCAATTAACTTGTTTCTAATAAAATACAAAGACACCTCTCATTGCCTATGCCATGCTACCTCACTGAGCACAGGCACAAAGTCCCCCAAGAAATAGAGTGAGCAATCCCCATCAAAAAAAAGCAACATTCTCCAGATCCAGATCCAGACCAGACACACCGACGATACAGACGAAAAACACACAACAAAATCCCAAAAGCACACGAGGAAATGCACAATAAAAATGTGTTTCTTCGGATCCCATCCACTATACTATCATTGTTTTACTACCCTTCGGTAGATAGATCTCTCAAGTTGACACCTGCCGGGTGTGCTGTCATGCCACTATATACCACTACTGCAAAGGGGAAAAATTAGAGAAAAACGAAGAAAATTGAACAAATTCCCACGCTCCACAAACTCCTGGCATTTTAATTATAGTAACAGCAAAAATAACAATAAAAAAAAACGAAAAATAAATTTTATTAAACGATTTCATCTGCAACCTCGTGTGCACGCTAATGTTTTGTTTAGATGCAGAGTTGTGTTTTTTTTTTTTTTGTTTATGTTTTTGTTAAACGTTTCCACTCGGTTGACTTTGACCACGAAAGTGGTGGTTTGTTTAAAGATAGAAACCGCACAAATATCTGACTTGCTTTTGGACAAACGAAAACAAATTTTGGAAGGCTTTTCTCAGCTGTTTTGTTGATGACAGACGAAGCGGGACGACAGACGCGACGATCTACTGATGACGCGCATTGTTTTGCGTTGATTGAGGGGTGAGTGATGGTGAGTGGATGATTCTGTTATCTTAGATGACATTTAGATTACCACATTCAAACTTAACGATTCAGTTAAAAATGGCATTGAAGGCAAACAAATGAATTGCTCCCAATTTAGTTTAATAGTTTGTTGGCTAAATGACATTAAATGGTGGTGATTTTGTTGCTGATAAACAGTCTGTGACAAACTCAGTAAGGAAACAAAAATTAGGGCAGTGTAGGTGTACAGTTCGTTGATTCCTATTCAACGGTAAAAATACATGGAAGGCACGTATTAATTTGGTTGCGCGTCGAGTTTCAGTGGTTTTAAGTTTCAATAGATTTTTTTTTTGTTGCTGAACAAAAATAAACAATTCACATCACAGGAACTAATTATAATTATTAAATTGACGTAAGTAACCGTAATTTTTACTGAAATTCGTTATAAATTAAAATTAGTATTCAATTGTCAAATCAAACAAAAAAAGTAAACATTTTGAAGTTTTGCCATTTGTTGCGTACCAGTACCATTCGAGACGATAATTTTGAAGCGACCGTTAAACGCAAGTGTCATTGACGTGTTGATCTCCATTACACATTTAAAATGTGATCTCTTTGAAGCAGGGTGGAAGAGCTAATAATTATTCTTTCATCGATACTGTCTTATTTGGCGTATACAATTTTACTCTAGGTAACGATATATGTATTTTTTTTTTTAATTTTAATTTTTAGTAACACCACACTTGTGTATGGCAAGGCTCTACGTCTACAGGAAGCGGGCAGACTAAACGCTTGCTCCTGAAAGTCAGTAAAATAAGTCTGCGGCATTCCTGCTGTCTCTCAGTGGAAATTACTGCAGAAAACTTATTGGGGTTCTTACGGGGCACTTCGATTTTGCAAAGCATCTTAGTCTGCGACGCTTGTGGGGAAGGCGACGATACTTCGGATCGGATCATTTCCTTTGTTATTATCCTGCCTTTGCTCGGATCAGTGTCAAATTTTTGGCGCTGATGTGGTGAGTGCTGATACTACTCCTCATCGCTGAAGTCTATTTTCTCGGCTTTCTCTGAAAGTCGAAGAAATTCCAGTAAAATGTGTAATACTGGATTTGCTTCCTCGTAGTAAAATGGACCAGTTGCTTCTGAGTGCTCCAGTGTTTCCTATCCCAAAAAAAAAAAAACACCGCACTAAAAACTGAGTTTTCAACAAAAAGGGTTCACACAGAAGACGAATTAAGTTTTGTGTAACGTTTCAATCACGGGCTAAAAGTTAACAGTTTTGTTGAATGTGTTGCATGCTTCAAAAGGTATGTTTGTTTCAACAACCGTACATCTGTCAAACATTAACAAAATCCTAATACTGGGGTGGAATCGGCTAAGGATATAGTTGATAGCTGACAATTAAAATCATCGCTTTACGTCCGGTCCACGTAAGGTTGACAATCGCTTTTTTGCGATCAATTTCATGTGACAGTTATTTAGGTGCTTTCATACATTTGTGCCATTTTCATAGGTATGCACCTCGGCTTCAACTACAAATAAATTAAATGCTTTAGTGAAAAAAGAATATATTAAGTAAATTAAAATAAAAAAAACTTTAAGTGAAATTTGGAAATTCGAGAAGTGCAATGACTTCATTGCATTATACCATCTAGCCAAATCCGGATATTATTGCATATACGTATGTGGTCAGTATGTGATTTTATTTTGTACCCTCTGTGGTTTGTGCGCAGTACTACTAAGAGAGAAATTATTGACTAAACCTCCAGAAAAACACAAATTACACCTGTTACACGACTAACAAACCGTACCTTACCTACATTGTAAAGGGGATTTTTTTGCTGTTTGGTTTATCAGCCGGTTTTTTTTTGACAGTTCACGCGTGATTCGTGATCGTGCACGTGCCAATGTAAAAAATGATCAGTTAGAATTACCATTTCACCATAGATAGACTTACGCTCGAACAACGTTCGCAAATTATTAAATTTTATTACCAAAATCGTGCTCAGTAAAAAATGTGTTTTGAGCACTTCGTCCATTTTGTGGTCGTCGTAATCAACCAGAAGCATTGCCAGTGTATCCACAAAAATGTCCCGTTTGGTGTGGTTTATGGGCCGGTGGCATCAATGGACCAAATTTCTTCAAAGATGATGATGGCAACAACGTTACGGTCAATGGCGCTCGCTATCGTTCGATGATTTCGGACTTTTTTTTTTGGCAAAATGGAAGAGCTGGGTTTGGTCGACATGGGGTTTCAACAGAACAGCGCGACATGACAAAAAGCACGCAAATCCATGGACATATTGCCAGGCGAATTTGATGAGCAATTCATCTCACGTTTTGGAGCTGTGAATTGGCCGCCTAGATGGCGCGATTTGACGCCGCTGGACTATTTTTTGTAGGGATATGTGAAGTCTCTCGTCTATATGGATAAGCTAGGAACTATTGCCGCCTTGGAAGACAACATAACTAGTGTTATTGGTGAGATACCAGTCGATATGTTGGAAAAAGAATGCCAAAATTGGACCTTCCGGATGGACTACTTGAGGCGTAGTCGCGGCCAACATTTACACGAAATAATATTTGAAAAGTAAATGGTAGGAATTGATTTAAAAAAACAAATTTCACTCAATTTTGCAAATTTTCCTAGTTTCAATTTTAAAAACCAATCGCTGAAGAAATCACCCTTTGCAATATACTGGGATTTGATTATTTGATAGCCTCAATTTTCCATTGAAACAGTTTACGGTAGCAAAAGATAATCTACCGTCAAAAAAAGTGTCACTCTGCGGAGGTAGGTATATCTATTCATAGTCATATCATAATCCAAATCTTGTATTGATTCACTTCTGTGAACCACTTTCCATGTCGTTCCATTCAAATAAATCATTAATGAACCGATTTTAAGTTCTGTCCAATTAGCACACCAGCCTTGCCTCAACCAATGGCTGCTCTACGCACACACATAATAAATAAAAACACACCCTCAACTATCTTTGATTAAACTAACATACGCCTTTTAATTAATAAATTCTTTCTACCCTTTTTCTTTTCAGATGACAATGAACCCCAGCTAATTGCAATTAACTTCAAACAAACGGTAAGTACCTAGACGCAAGCATCTTTTCGACTTGAGCATCTGTATACTGTATGTATTCTTAAATGCACTTTACACACATTTAAGTGCCTTCATGCATAAATATATTCTCATAAACCATTTTATTTGTTCTCTCTCATATTGTGTAATTAGCACATTGCATAATGACGGTAACGCATAAATCGCATCGTCATAATTAACGTCAATTGCTTGTCAAATGTCACATAGGCGCGCCCGCATTTGCAATCATCGATGACAGATCCAGTGACCCATTTTGACATAAACTGCATTAGGGTTAATGTAACACTCTGCACTGTAAAAATAAACTTCAAGAACTCATAATTATGAATGAGCTAGTTACATGCATTATGTAAGCTCATGCAGGTAGATGTGCAAAGGTGCAGAGAGTTAGTTGGCGCTTGCTGCCTTCTCTACCTCTGTTTTTGATATTTTTTTGTTCTCGAGCCGAATAGTTTTTCTATTGATTTTCACTTGACCATTGATGTCAGAATATACTATTAATGGGCCACAGCGGCAAGTTCTCATCGGCATAGTAAACAATGACAGTTGCCCCGTAGAGGGTGGCAGCGCCAGTGGGCGGGCTTCTATTTAGAAGGGATTACTTGTGGTCAAAGTGTTGGCAGAGTATATAAGTAGGTGGAATTTAGTGTAGTGAAATGTATGGTTTCCAAGTGGGATCTGAGGACCTCTTTAGGATTACGCTTATGTAATTGTTAGCTATAGTTAATCCAGTCGACATTGACTATGACTTCTGTGTTGGAGGTAAAATCTAGATTGGCTTATGTTTTGAGTTACGCACCAGGTACTCTTGTGGTTTATGCAGTTTATACAGTTGTTAACGATTTGGCTGGAAAATAGCCCAGGAGTGCAGTGTAAGTTTCAACTTCTGCTGGTACAATTCATGGGTAATGGAAATTGGATCCTGGCACTTAAGGTATAGTTGATTTACTGCTTATACTGTTTAAAGAATGTAACTTTGCAATTCAACCCATGCCCGTACCTATAGCTCTTCTATATGTTGCAAACAATATTCACACCGAAAAAGTAAAATTTTATATACTTCTGAACTATTGGAACTAACGAATGAGCTGGGTTTTATTATGTATCTTGTCGGAGCGCATTGATTAAGTTTGTCCAACTGAACTACACTATTGTGAACATCAGCAACTTCAAGAACACATATCCTAATCGGGTTGAAAGTTCATGGCTTTACTTTTCAACAGTCAAAAAAAAAAAATTTATAAATTTTACGAGTTAAAAAAAAGTTTTTAAGTTCTAAAAGTGAGACTTGTGTTCCGGTATTTATTTTGCGGAATAATTTACATCAATATAGTCCATCTAAATTCTAGACGCAACATTTGCTTGATTAGTCCTTAAATTTGATATGAAGCTTGTCAATTTTACACAGTTTAATTGACAACACGACTTATACAAGCTTAATGCAAAAGGTTTCGTGTGCTTTCAGCCTCACGCAGCCTTATGTCGTTTTCCATTGGACAAAAACAAGCGTCCAAAATCAAAAGAAACATCTTTTGAAGTTGATACATTATCAGAAAAAAATGGCTTCTCTCGATTCAGATAGAGAATTTTGGTTCTTTTCTTAAGACAGAATATGCTCAAGAAAATAAAAATATAACTTAGCATATTTGATAATCATAACGTCGTCATCTTTATAATCCATCTGCAATCACTTTATAGCCAGCTGTTTCCATTTCCAGGTTTATTAGTTGCCTGCTGACAGCAACGCCAGTTCGTGTAGCCTATTAATATGCAATGTATTTACTCTTTACTTTTATTTTTTAGATACATACAAAGGGTGGGCCAAACACAAGTTTCTTTTTAAATATGCAATAAAATTAACAAAATTAAATTTTTTCCATGTATTATGGCTTTATTAGTAAGAGCAAATATTCCCATTAATTATGGAATACAACGTCGTTCAAGTGGCTGTGGCCCAAAGGGGTTCAATCGCAGCTCCGAGGCGGGCAATTGACATCGCCAAAACATCTGATAACACGATTTGGGAATTTCGTGCGCAAAAAATCGATTGTGGAATGGGCTGTGTGGCATGGAGCGCCATCTTGCATGAACCAGAGGTCGTCCAAATCCATGTCTTCAATTTCAGTAAAAAAAAAGTCTGTTAACATGGCTCTGTAACGCCCACCATTGACCTAAACGTTGTTCCCAACCTCATTTTCGAAAATGATCCAATGATGCAACCACTCCACAATCCATACCAAACTGTCACTGTCTGTCTGTGCGCACCGTACGACGCGACGACGGCGAGGACCATGAGTGTTGTCCATATTAGCATACCAGTCTAACGAACTTTTTGCACAAACTTGGGTACTTCATTTCGGCCAAAACTTCTTTTCAAAAAACGCACTGTTTGGGCTACATAGCACACACTTTGGAAATACGTTTTCAATATTTCCCAACGTTTTTCAAGCGTAAAGCGACTCATTTCCTCATTTTCATTTTCGTATGATACTGACTTCCTGTCAAGATTTCGAGCGGGAAACAGCTATCAGTGGCAAAATAACCTATGATTTAAAAAGAAACGACTAGATGGCCCACCCTGTATATGTAAATAAAAAATTCAGTATTTTGTCAGTATTTTTGAAATTCACCTTTCATTTGGTCCCTATTTCATAAAATTCTGTTTTGAAAAAAAAAACTCCATAAAAAGTGTTGCCTAAATATAATGGCCACGTTCCATTGACCGCTAGTCGTCTAGCACATAATATCCCTGATGAAAAGGAACGCTGAAGCTAGAGATCTAGCGCCAGCGGCAAAGTGACATTTTATGAGTTCGTATTATTTCATCTTCATGAGAGTCAAAAATGTATTTTGTGCCATCATTCGACATATTTATTATTACACTATAATTTAAATAAATAAATACAATGTATATTAATTACATAGAAGTTGGAATTCCCATTTTACACCAAATTGGAAATATTTGAATTCTGCACTTTCAGTTTATTTTTACAGTTCGTTATTTTTTTTCAATCTAGCAGTTCATTTTGCGATAGATTGAAAAATTTCCCAGAAAAGGATATTTCACAAAATGTGCTAGAGCTCTAGCGCAAATGGTGAAATGTCAGTTTTTTTAAACTTGTTTTAAACAGTTTAAACTTGACCTTCAGGAGCTTATTTTGGCTCCTCCTTTCTTAGATCGTGGAAATAAAAGTTGTAGCCATCGGGGCCGTCAAGTTTAAACTGTTTTTCATCCGAAAAGACAACGCGTTTCTATTCACTGCTCCAAGCGACATGTTCTCCTGCAAATTTCCTTCGATGCTCCTTGTGTACTTGCCTCAAAACCGGTTTCTTTTATGTTTTTTTTCTCTGTATAGTACCACTTGTTCGTATTATCCTTCGGACCGTTGCTATCCTGGCTGATACTCCGCTTTTGGCCCTTATTTTAGTCGCTGGTAGTGTCGAATTTGAGGCAAGCCGTAGAATTAACCGCTTTTCTCGCAATGTTGTAGTTCTGCCGAACGTCCTTTTTGATTTTTCCCATAGTGTTGGGGATCCCCAAGATAAATGTTTACAACAGTCTTACTTCTATTTAGCCTCCTTGCAATTTCTCGGCCTGAGAGTCCTAACTCCTTGAAAGCATCTATTTTTCCTCTTTTTTTTGTGTCGCTGTCAAAGTGTTTCCGGAACCCATTTTTTTTAAACTAAATAAAAAAATGTTCTTTTTAACAGTTCTTAACAAAACTTCGTCGTTTTTTATTTACCCTTTAATTTTATGACTTACTGTTAGGAAAATATGTACCTGTTCACTGGTAGTAAAAGTTCCCGGGTAAAACATTTTCAGCAGGTATAGGGAGTGAAAATCGATTGCAAAATGTATGTCCTCATCCTAGTGAGCGGCAGTGTATATGACATAAGACAATAGAATTTCCTTGGCAGCGCTGTTTACATGATAACGGATATCCGTTTTTGTAAGCATTTCTACGGTGCATTTCTGTATCCTGTTCAAAAGTGAAACAACTCTATCAACATCTTTACCATTTATTTAGCTATATATGTATTACATTACAACTGATTTCTTTTTCAATGAATTCGTTCTCTTAAATCCATAAAAGAACTAACTCATCAGAATTAATTGAATCGAAGAAGAAATGAAAGATATTAGAGAAATTAAAAAAAAAGTCGCAGACACACATCAAGGCGGAAAGATTTCAATTCCCGCCACTTAACGACCACAATTAGATTTGGGTCAGACATTGAGTAAAGGATTTACACCAACGTCAAGTACACAGACAGAAATGTATCTATACAGAAAATGGAGACAAAAATAAATTTCAAAACAATTTTTGGCATCTCTTCTTCGTTTGGCTGTTCAATTCGAATGGGTTGTTTTTTTTTTTTGTTTTGCTTTGCTTTTACTAATGGATATGGATGATCCTCGGAATGATGTAAACAAATCATTGACTTATTGATGGAAATACATTTTGAAGGAGGGTCACTATAAAACGTCGACTTTTTAACTTCAGTTTGCGATTAATTATTTTTAATAGACACGCACGGAGTGAGAGTGTTTGCTAGATAAGTTTCATTGTTTCCATAAACAAATAACACACATACACTTCAGTCGAGTCATGGAATGTGGACCTTGTGAAACTTCAGCAAGAGTGTCCAGTCGGCCACTTGAGTGCCTACACCTGCGCACCGTAATAAACCTGTCAGTGTCAGTGTACATTACCCCATAGCAATGCAAGTGAATGCCGATGCACTTTTTAAGATTTTTTTTTGATTTATGATAAAAGCTTCGTATATGAAAGTGAAACGCTATGGACGACGTCAATCACCATCACTATCTTTCATCCCAGATATCTGTCGATTTGAAGTCATCGGAAAGGCAGTCGAAATGGGAAAGTTGTTTGGTGACAATCTTTTTGATTAACTGCTGCTGCAGGTAGGTACCTACTCGTGTATCATATTATTGAGTTATGCTTCGGCAGAGACGACAGCAGACTCTATCCCCACAGATGGACGGACGTATGAAATATGACGAGTATTTAATTAACCTAACTATTCCTTTAGTCATTTTAACCACTTTCTCGGAATGCAGGTTCCTTGAAAGAGATTGTGTTGATTCCTATACGAGTGTAACCTAGGGCGGGTTGATTTAAGCGAAAGTCACTCTATTAAAGACACAACAACAATTGCAGATGCTGGAGCTGTTGATATAACAAAGTGCAGATGGTTTTAGTGAAAACGAAAAGTGTATTGGATTTTTACAATGCAACTGGCGGGTAATGGAAAGTGGTTTTAAATGTGATTCGTTACTTATACTGGTCACTGATGTTTTGCTTTACTTTGATCCAGATGTTCCCAAAATCTAATTTGAAATGTCACTCAGAGTCAGCTGAAGTTTGGGTCTGTGACATCTTTACTTATCTTAATTGCCTTTCGCACTCTGCGTTGCACTTAATTTTCAACTTGGGATAGTATATGTCATTGTGGGGTTTGAACAATGGGGTATTCTCCTCGCAGCCCTTTCCTGATCGTTATCAATTTCAACGAAATATCTCATTTAGTTTAATGGGTAAAGTTTTGGATTTGCTTTGTAAAGCAGGAGGAATGTCACCAAGAGGAGGTATCAAACTAATTTACATTTCCGTAGTATAGGTAGTTACTTCCGACGTTATCGCATTTTGAATTTAAGTAGTTTTTTTTAAAAGCCTGGGACATAGAAGACAAAACTACAAGTCCACAATTCTTGCAAGTGGTCTATTGCAGGTCGATAGGTAGAGGTGCAGTAATTCATTGGTTAGTCGGCTGTACTACTACTGAATACCCGGAAAAATACAATATTTATCTCTTGTGAAAATCCGTCAAACGCTCGGATGCCGGTCCTGAGAAAGCATCTCCAATTCAGCCATTCGGACTTGGTATTCAATTTTATGTCCTCTCACCCGTTCTAAAAATAATACAAAATCTACACAAGTTAATGGTTGGCCCAATGGTCCTGGTGTGCCAACTATTTAAAATGTTTTTTTTTTTAATATATTTTGAGGTGACTGCCTACACAAATCGATCAAAAGTCAAGACGCATACTTGCACTTAGGGCTGATGCAGCATTTTTATTCGACAGCTCGCATGGCTAGGATGCAGGTAGTCATGTCTCGAAACTATCTATGGAGTTAAGGAAGTTAATAATGGTGCAGAATTGCATACTACGCTTAAGAAAGCTCTGCCAAGTGTGCGGTATTTAGCTGTAGCTATATAGTGGCGGACATTCATAAAGGAAATGAGTCAAGGTTCCATTTCCTTGTGGATGAAAACTGCGACAGAGAGTATGTTGAATACCTTAGTTGGGAGTGTGCCAATTCGGCATGCATCCCGTTGAGACCGGATGGACGACTTCTATAGAACTCATAGCTCATTCTTTCCGCGGTTATATCATTCCAGGAAGCTAGTTGCGTTTGCTGTTTGAGTATGACTGGTGCAATAGTATTTGCATCTAAAAAGTTGATGCGCTTACGAAGGTCGAGATTTGTATTTAATGGAATCCGTCCATTTTCTTTTGTTGGAGTATTTTTCTGACAGGATTTTGCAGAGAGCTTGACTAAGTACTTTTGTAAGGCCTGCGACTTGGATATTGAAGATGTATCTAGTAACTTTTCTTGGGCTGGGAAGATTTTCGATCCACCACGGCTGCGTTTGACTGGGCCGGAGATATTGAAAACTGTCCATGTCCTTAGCAAGGTCTTTATCTCTGCGTCCATCAGTAGTTTTACTGATTTTTCTATAAGGGCGATGATCGGATAAAATTGAGTGAGCAACTCTGTGCATGTTATAATTATTGTAGATCAGTAGAGGGCATTCGGTCACTCGAGTTCATTCCGTAAATACGTAATTCCAACTGTTGAATACGTTAATTTGGTGGCTCAAGAACTCCAAAAATTATAAAAGTCCTTCATAGCGCCCATAATCCTGTATTCGTTTCAATAAGTTCGTTTCATTGGATGTATCAATCTATGTGTATTATCTAGGAATTAACGCCCCAGGAAATAATGTCCTAAAATTAGAGCCATTTTACATAAAATACAAAAATTAATTAGGTAAGATCCCAAAAGAACAAAATAAGACCCCAAATAAATAAATAAGACCCCAATTCCAAAATAAAAAGTAATTGTTGTTTTGCGTGGGTATACATTTTGGGGCTTTATCTTATTTTTATTTTGGGGTATTGTTTCCTGGAGGCCTTTATTCCCTGCAGCCTAATTCATCAAAGGTAATTGCTTTGGTTTAACAGGGTCAATTGTCAATACCGATCGTAGTTTCCTCCTACCGGCGTTGGTAAAGGTTAGATAAATTAATCCGCACACATTAGCTAATTTTTCTTAATTCAAAAGTGTATAAATACGGGCTACTTTCAAAATGGCTCTACAACTTGAAACTGTTCAAAGTTTCAACCAACCAATGCGCTACCTGTCAGCTATCTTTGGAAGTTGCACATTCCATGTCGGCTCACGGCTGATGTGTCCCTCTAAAAGTATATAATATATCAAATGAGATGAAAACTGCGTGTGCGCTTAACGAATTTCAGTCATCGTAAGCGATGTTGCCACCAGAAAACGAGTGCACATTAAAAAAAAAAGTTAAAAAGCACCAAATGAAGGTGTTTATCAAGCTTGATCCGGTTTAATAACTGTGATAATGAATGCATTTTCATCTTCGACATGCTAAATGAAACACCTACACTACTAAACGAAACCCTACAAGTGGTACAGTGGCAAATCGCACACCTTTAGCTGTTTTCTATTTCTTGGCTTCATTATCTAAACTAATATGCCGGTAAGCTGGTTTGTGCCCATTTGGTATAGCTTTCCACATACATAAAACAAAAAAAAAAAAAAAAAAAAAAAACATTTTTCTCTTTAATCGAAACCCAGATAAACACATCGAGCGACGCGCTAATAACCACTTTTGTCATACATTGACTTCTCGTGCCTTGATCATGTTTTCCCTTTTCCAGTAGAAAGATTACCACTGCACCATGTCCCCCGGTCCTCGCACTACCAACCGTCAACCGATGACCAATCGAGCGACAACAATCGTTGATAACAGTAATTTTCCCAATTTTTCCTGCCCAAGACTGGTTTTGGGTATGGAATTTTCAAGCTGACTTGGACTTTTTCTTTGCCAACGTTGTGCTTTTGGCGTTTTGCTCTTCATTGGAAACCGGGTGGGTCATTGATTTGCCAGATAGCCATGAGACACCACCATAACCATACTAAACCACAGATGGTGTGTGGTTTGGTGTGGTCAGCAATACAACGACGACGAGCATAAATGAGAAACTATCGCCAGCTGAATGTTTTACAATGGAAACTGGTAAAAAATAAGTTGTAGTAAAAAAGAAAAAACAAGTTGAATGCCCTCCAAGCAGTGGGCACCACATTGGATACTAATGGTAATGGATAATGGCCGAGATGAAAGTGACTTTTTTAGGTCATATCAACGGATGGTGTAGGCTCTTTTTTTTTGGCATGGAAATACGTGTTAAGCATTTAAGATTTCCAGATATGTATAGTTTTTTTTTCTTTTTTTGTTCGTTGGGCGAATTCTTATTTGGCAATTCCTTTGAATTGTTTTGAATTTGTATCCGACGAAGAGGAATCAATTAGTTGGCCTATTAACACGCCCGGAAGCTATAAGATAATTAAGATCGATTTTCACTTGGATTCTATTTTATTGTTAGCCAGTATAAGTTTATGTGTAGACTGACCTTTCTCATAATAATGTTTCTTCTGTCTAGTTGCACCTTTCGTTTAGCTTAATCAACGAGCCTATTATTCATAAAAATATGTTCATGAACAGTAGCGAATGGATTATTTAAACGAGTAGTTATGAGTAGCTTGAGTGGATCGTCTAACATAATTGATTCATTAGTTAGTTACATTTGCCTAAGGTTAAAAAAAAAAATCGGATGCAAAATAGAAAATAAGAATATTGTATTGTGTCTTTTTAAGATACTTTTTTTTCAATATGACAACATTCAGTTTCAGACAACTAATACTTAGTTAACCTGTCGGCCGACTCCATTATTCAGTAATATTTGGCAAATCATCAGGCGATAATCGTTTGAGTTCAGTGATTGGGCGGTTGACGGCTAAAGGCCGATCCAGCTTTGCTAATAAACAAGTCGCATTTGGAGCGAAGGAAATCCAAATCTGATCCATAAGCTAGCATTGCACCCCGAAAAATGTAGTGTTAGGTGCGTTTATTATGAGAGCATTATCGGGCCGTATGGTAGGCCTTATGGTGGAAGCAACTGACACAAAGAATTATCTATGAAAGAGCTTTACAAAGTGACGACGATAGTTGTGAGAAGCGCGCAACAAGGTCAAGGGCTGGACATGATTCTTCATATATCTCTCTATACTGAACTTGTTCGGTAAGGGCTCTGCTACAAAAGGCGCTCTCAGGTTGAGAGAATCCAGCCGCTGGGCTGGAAGCAGACTGCCCTTGAATATGCGACGATTTTAAACACAATAAAGTCAATAATATGTAGGAAATTTAGCTCCGAATTGCGAGTTAGTAAATCATTTTCCGAAGTATTCGATACGTAGAGGCTGCACTTAATGCGCATAAAACTTGACCATTGTGGTACACTACCAGCTACGCTATCCTATTTTATTCCCTCTTCAAAATCATAGATAAGGACTCTATTCACAAAGTATCTAACTCGTTATCAATTGATGAAGATGGTCTGGTCTTTCAATCAGTTATGGAAAGCTTATTATATTTGTACGTTCCCAATTTGCTGAACTAACCGCATTTTGTATGCCCAAAGCTATAACGGTGCAGTATTTGTTGGCGCCTCCTTTCCAGCGCCTAATACCTTCTATATGGGATTCGGGCAGCAGGAACATTCTTTTTACTATTCTTTGATGCTTTCAAGGCTTTGGGAAAATGTCCTCCTAAAGGTCTGTGTTAAACAATTCCTCAAATTGTAAGTGGACTCGTATTCAAAATAGATTTTTAGGGCTCTATTTGAAATGACATTTGTAACGAAATAAATGGAAGGCTGCAGGGGTACAAGGACTTCTGCAGGAAGGCATACCATCCTACAGGTGCTTGCACACCTGGGTCGTATCGTAACCGCCGATCGACTTGAGCAGATGCAAAAAATATTCACGACCAAATTCCAAAAAAAAAACCGTCCGCCTCCTTTACCACCCATATGACCTAAGGCTACAGGAGACCTTAAGTCAGTCCGGGCAGTGAGATCGGAAGGGCGTCCATGATACTGCAGCTCTGCATGCTTGCACCTGGCTCGACCTAGCTCGTCGGATATGGGGGGGAATCTTGCTGCAGGATCAGGACATTTGTTACGAATTTCCATGCAAGTATAGGTGTTATTTACTGAAGATATTGAAGATAGAGGCCCGAGTCGTCCTTACATATTAATACACAATGTTTAAATTTTTCCGAGGATGGGAAGCGAAAGATCTTATTTGCTCCCCAGAGTTAACCCACCCCTACTCAACACAGACCGCAGTCTGCGTAAAGATACCTTGGCTACCATGGCACTCAATATTTATGGAAGCCCCTTACATGCGTCTTCATCGGCGTTACACGCTTAAGTTAATCGTCCTTTCATTGATGACCAATCCCTGCCACATCCACCTAAACTAAAATCCTCTCACTTCATGATAGCATTCACCAATCGAGGGTAAATGTTTTACACCACATCAATCTCTTTTAAGATTGCACCGCCAAACAAAAAAAAAGGTTAAATTTCTTTTTACCTATATTTATTACAAAAAAAAAAAAAATTAATATCTAATTATACATCTAGCGAATTAAACAATGTGTGGTCTTTTCGTACCCAGTTCTTCTCACCACACTGTTCTTTAATATTACACAATAATTCTTGGCGTGTAATATGCGAGCAGACTAAATTTCACCTCGATATTTATGTATGTACAACATATAATAATCTAGTATCTACACGTTAATTTGCACGAGCAGCATGAATGTTTGATAACATGATACGATGATTCGGTATCCCAAAATTGATTAACCGAACTTAATAATGTTTGAATGCTTGATATATTTCATATAATATTATGTATGTACTTTACTTAATTAGCATTGTAGGAACTATGATATGAGCATTTTACTTTAGCTTATCATCTTTGAATACTGCAAGATAATGCAAGAAGCGATAGCGCGGCTACTCGCGACTCGCGTTCGTACTGGCCGCTGCACCAAAATGACGTGCAAAGGCAAACGAATAATAAACAAGTTATGATACAAAAAAAAAGTACTACCTAATTAAATAGTCCTATTAATTATTGTGGTACAAACTAATAATACCTAATGAAAATAAAATTCAATGATCACTTACCGATCTTTACCATGACTGCGATGAAAATTTCCAGGGGTGAGGAGATGTTGTGCGCACAGCATGCCAGCCCGAGTTGTGTTGTCTTGTAGACTATAGATGATTTTTCAAATGTATGATCGCGCTATATTTTGGAAATTTTGTACCGTATAATTAAAATGGACCTTACATTAACGAATTAAAGAATAATACATACTTAGCTTGACTATGAATACTTGACCTAGGTTGCTCGTGTTTGCGATCAAAAGATCGGGTGGTTAAATTTTTTTTTTTTTTTTACTTTTTCTAGGGTACTACCTGGTGGGTGGTATTTGGCTTTATTGAAGCGGGTTTTGTCACAGGTACTTTACTTATGGCTAATTTGTTTGCCAATTAATGTGACTGATGTAATTTCGGCTGGTGGAGAGGTTGTTGCTGGTTTCTGGAGATGGGGATTCTCTTGACGGCTAAGGGTGATGGCGCTGAGGGAAATGATAGTGATAGGGAGTTCGTTGCTGCGGCGAGATATCGTTTTTTTGTTTGAAGATCATACGTATCAAAACGTCGTTTAAGCCAGGTCCTTTTAATTAAGAGTAGGTTGCGTGTGCACCTGCGACACAGAGGAAGGCTGAGACGTGGTCGAATAGCGATTATAAATAGCTTGAATGCTATATACGTAAAGTCTCACACACCACTGCTGCACCGAATTTCCCTTTTCCCAACTTGGCGGGGCCTTTTCTGGGATGGAAATCGGGCTGTTCGCAAATGTACGGCTGTAAGAGGTATATGAATACGTTCAGCAAGGAACACTTGGTGGGGGTTTAGGTACTTACCAGGTGGTGTGCGAAAAGGTAATTCCGGGTATACTCAGGTGTGGCCACTAGATACGTATTGTAAACTAGGGTACAACACAACAAGGATCTTTGTGTGAAGATGATACAGAGGTTCACTTCGTGTCTACTTCCAAAAAGCACTAGAATGCAGAGCACTATTAAAGCCTGTTAAATTATTGGGTCGAACTAACAATATACCTATATGCACGCTGGACGAAGTGTAAAACACACTGTTTTATTTTCAGGCTCAGACAATAGTCTGTGAATTAGGCACTTTATTTAGTATTTATGCGATAAGGTTATTCGGATTAATTTAGAATGAATTACTAAGAATTTTTTTTCTTATTTTCCGAAACACACTGCTTTTCGCGTATAACAATAGCTAAGTGTATAGCTGGAAGTAAGTATGCACGTATAAAGATTCACGCACTGGACACGGTACTTGATTGCAAACCAAAAGGGAAGCCGACGACGAGTTATAGGTCTTATATAAACTCGTTAATCCGTTCGTGGTTGGCGTTATTTACCAAGCTATGAGCTGATAGCTCCGTTTTTTGACAAAAAAAATAGTTTTTCTCTCATGAATATCACTATCGCTGTCGATATTCTGTGAAGCTTGCGGTGCAAACGTTTTCTGGTTTGCGAGTGCACTGCTTCCTCAAAACCACCTCCTCGCAGAGTAGCGTACGCTTCGAGCAAGATGAGCTTACCACTGATAGTGCAATAAAACGAAGCTTTCACACACGCTTAGCCAATGCATGCAATAGGTTATCGAAGACACTAATCATTTTTGGGACAAAGCTGAATTCTAGCTATTAGTACAGTGGCTGCACAACTTTAGGTTTAGAAATTAGATTTTGGTATAAATAAATTTTTTATGGTGTGGTTTAAGGTGTTGGATATTCCAATATCATTTTCTTGCGTTTAAAAATAAAAATGTTGGTTCCCTACACATTCTATCGCGTATCTTCTTATATGTATTTTTGGCGCAACAGGTCCAATGGGTATAGGATCCGAGCACCCTATGGACGCAAGCAATTGACCGAGTCTTCTATTAGGCAAGTTAGCGTCTTATGATGGATTACAACAACAACTCTGCGGATGGATGCAAAATTTTCTTCTGGGAAGATCGATCCAAGTTGTTGTAGTTGGTGTATTATGTAATTCGTTTGCTTTAAATGCAGGAGTGCCCCAAGGATCTATTCTCCAACTCTATTTCTTCTCCATACATCAAAGATTTGCTTGGATCGACAAATTATAATATCTATAGCTTTGCTGATCACAGGACTCTTATATCCTCCATCTCGAACAATGGGTCTGTGAATGCGGCTACATCAAACAGTTAGAGTTGTGAACAAATTAGTTCTCAAAATGATGATATGGAAAAAATCTTGAAGTTGGGAAAAGACAACTTGGTTGTATTTAATGCAAACAAGACACAGCTCACAACATTTTCTAGAAAAAATGCATCAACAGTTCCTCAGATACAAATGGATCACCATCCAGTCCATCCCAAGGACTCAATGAACCTTCTAGGAGTCACAGTCAATTCAGGAATCACATAGCAGGCCCACATATCTTATATCGCAAGATCGGCGTCCGCTAAGTTGAGCTACCTATTTAGAGCAAATAGGTACTTTAGCCCCAAGTAACTTCTCCTTCTTTACAAAGCACAGGTTAGACCAGGCCTGGAATATTGTTCCCATATATGGAGCTCGGCCCCAAAACATTCATTTGACAGCATACAGAGACGAGCAGTTCGACTTAGTGGAGACTCTACACTCACATCAAATCTACAACCGTTGGTGCACAGAAGACAAGTCGCTGACTTATGCTTGTTCTATAGGTACTTCCATGGTAGATGTTCTGAGGATCTCAAAGACATTATCCCTCGAAATGCAACTTTTGGGCGCCCCATAAGTCAGGCAGCTAATGCTCATGACATCAATTTTCCAATTGTTACAGGACAAGCAAACTCTGGAACTCGTTTCCTGGGGATATATTTCCAGAAGACTACAATTTGTATCAATTTAAGTGCAGAACTAACATACATCTGCAACCATCTCGGGAGAAAAAAGGAAAAAAGGGAGGCTGTACCTGCTTTACAGGGTGACATATAAAGATCACCAAATAAATATGTACATGAAATAAATCGATCAGATAACGAAGCGTATAATTATTATCCTCTATCGTGGTTAATCAACGAACATGCCTTCTCCCTCATGGCGGTCGTTTCAGTGTTGCCGTTGACAACTAACTGTGTCATCAGATGGTTGGTTTATTGCAAAACACCAAAACGGCGGTCTTTGGAAGAATATTATGTATGTTTTTGACAGCAATGACAGAGCTGTAATATTCTTTAGGTTTATTTAAAAACAATTATTTCATTTAATATTTTTATGCTACAAATAGTAATTTTTTTCTTTTTATCTCATCATTTACGAAATTGGTGCCGCATATACTATACGCGTTTGAGTGTTTCAAATATTAACACTTAACTAATGAAATATAGTTCCCACCTCTAACACACCGAACTCCGAAGCAGTAAGTAAACAGTGCTCGAGTTCTGCAAAGGGCCATGCCCATCACAGTCGTTGTGTGTACTCCAACAAACTTCTAAAATATTAATTCATTTGTCTTAGCACTCTGTTTTGTTGAATTATTTCAGATGCATAGCATGCCGACTGATATGCTACGTCCTCAATGCAAGTAATATACAATATTTGTTCAAGCAATGCGCATGTATATTCCTACACACACTTGAATTACACATAGCAACGGCTAGAGTGCTATTCTTCATTCCGCAGCAGGTTTCAGGCAGGATATGCACTCATGCTACAACACGCGAAAACATTTAGTTATATGGAAAAGCCTTTCCTCTCAAAAGCCGGCACCACCACACCACAACCACTCAATTAAAACATAACCCTCCTCAATGAACCCTTGAAAAATATTGTTGCGAAAATCCCCATAGATCTGTTGTATGTAGTTACGTTGCTGCCACTGCACATCCACTTGAGGAAACGAGTTTGATAAATCACTTTGGGGTAGATTGAGATACTTTGTGTATAGCATCCGAACGGAGCCCCTCGATGGTAATTAAAACCAAACAAACACTTGTTCTTCTGGTTGGCATGGGCCCTAGCAAGTCTTAAATTATAAACCATAACGAAGCTGCAAGTTCACAATGGTCCGGTCTGGTTGACTGCAATTGGCTGCAAATTATTCGATGAGCAGACCATGAAATGAATTAATTACTCGACTTGTTGCCGATTGCACGCGACGTAACCTTAATTACAAAGAAGTCGCCACGCTTCGTGGGCTTCCTGGCAAAGTTTAAGGTCAATGCAAATGGAAGAGAACGTCGGTCGTTGTCTCGTCGTAATCGAACTTCGACATCAACATCACCATCAACATCAACTTCCACTGAAGCTAATTCGCAATTCGATTGACGATTGACGATTGATTTCCTTTCTTGTGTTTCATTCTCGCTGCGACTGAGAGTGGGGAAAAGTTAATTTTCCTTCGTCGCTCTCGTCCCTAAGCTAAACAATAGGAAAGTGGCAACAAACTGACTTTCCGAACTTTGTGAATGTGTATCTAGCCGCAATACGCTGCCAAGGGAAGCCCATTAATTTCTCATTAGTTTGTTGATGGCTCGGAAAAGTGAGGAAATGCCACCGCATTTTCTTCGATTTTTTTTGTTGTTTTCCTTGAAGATATGGTTCTTTTGCTTTTGTTGTGACCAAGCTGTGTGTATTTTTATTGGTTTCATCCTTTACCCTTTTCAGTGCTCTTATACATAGTAATCCAATATACCCGTACCCGAGCCGCAAAGAGAAGGGACCAAAGATGTGCCCCACAGTAAAATGTGACTCTGGGTTAAAGACATTTCGTGGTTTATGACTGTGATTACACTCTGACTGTTGTCGATTTAAGTTGAAGGAAAATGGGTCAAAAGGTGAGGTGGTGACGGGTGCCTGTATACTAAGGGATTTTCTCTTCTGCATATGCATTTTCTGTGAGAAATGAAATAGTCTGTTTCGTGTTTTATTTTGTATGCGCCCATCGATCATGATGGGAGTATACCTGCAAGTGACACCGTTTTTTTTTTTTTTCATATCTGTGAAAATTTTGCGGTGGAAAAATAAATTAAAAAACATTTACAGTGGGTTGCCAAATTAATAGGGACATTGTTTCAGTGTTCTTTTGAGCTTTTGTTTTGGTTCTAAGCGTACCTCGTGATTTTTATTTCTCAGTCTATGTGCTTAACGGTTATTTTTCACTGTCGGCGGATATTCAAAATGGTTTTATTCGGGGGAAAAACCGGTTTTATTCTTGAAGTGCAATCAAAGGCAGAACAAAAATAAAAAAGTTTTTTTTTTGAAAATTTATTGGGGACATTTTTTTAACTTCTTTTAATTGAAACGTAAGTAATGCACTTTATTTTGTTTAAAGCAAAGCTTTTCTAAAAAAAAAAATCTTTTTTTTTAATGATTTTAGGCATTTTTTCGGAACAGAATGAGTCGAGGAATGGATATCACTCCAAGAAAAAGAACGGAAATAAGAACTTTATTAACTCATTCGAGTCATTCCCAAAGACAAGTAGCTGCTATTACCAGTTTAAAATTAAATTTGGACCAAAATATTCCGATTACTCGCAAAAAAACCGGTAAATGTGGATTAATGTCCCTATTAATTTGGCAACCCACTGTAGTTAAGTAACGAGCTTGACACGAGGATGATTTTTAATTGGATTTTGGTATTTGCTGCTGTCATTACAGGAAAGGGTAGTGTTTTTCGTTAAATACTTCTTCAACTATGTATGTTGAGGTGCCGCCTTGAGTGGAATTATTTCACTCTGCTTGGTGCGAAATTTCACATATTATAAGAATGTATTGCATTTTTTTGTAATTTGCATGGGTCTTTAATCACTATTAGCTGGAGAAGCCAAAAAATAACTTTTTACAATAGCGCTGTAGTAGGTGAAGCTCAAAAATAGAAAAGTAGGACCATTCCTCTTTTGACTTACTTTTAATTGGGTTAAGTCCCTTTGGTCCCTTTATAAGATAAACGAACACAATGTGCCCAATTTGTATTTGTGAACAATGTCATCCAATTTTGTTCCAGGGTACATTTCAATTTGATTTGGAATAAACTGAGAACTTTTTCAAATTACCCCAGCGATACTTTGTTCACTTGGCGACTCAGAGGAAATCGACCCTTGCTATAAAATATTTGAAAACCCAATCTAGTTTGCAGCTCAGACAACTGTGTAGGTATATTGGGCCCAGAGCTTTTGAAGTAGTCGGACTAGAGAACCTATACATAACTTCTTCATATTTTCTGAACTGTATTCATAGCAGAACAAGGAGTCCTCACAAATAACTCAGTTTAGTTCAGAAGTTCAGTTCTCATTTGAACCAGTTCGTTCTATTAGTTCACATTTTTGAGAGTGTTGGGTTGGCTTTGTATGCATTGCCATTAAGGTGACCTAAAGCTAAAAAAAAGTTGACTCAGTGGTTAGTGTGCTGGACTACTGTGAGTGGGGCCAAGGTTCGATCTCCGGAAAATACACAAATTAAATCTTAAGGTTTTTTCCACTGTGCCACCTCTCGCGAACGTCTGACAAACATCCGAGATTGTTACCGTCCTGAAAAGGCTTCTCAATTCAGTCGTTCGGATTCGGCATTAAGTTGTAGATCCCTTTCTTCCTTGGGACGAATGTTCCAAAAATAAAAATTAACACAAACGAATTGTTGTGAAAAGCTAAGTATAGGGTGCCTATTCGGACCTGTTACTCCAACTACATATTTATTTTTGTTTAAACTAAACCGAAATGAAAAAATAAACTAAATATAACAAATACTTTTGAACTATATTTGTCTTAACGGACTTTTGAGCTTGATCGTTGTTGAACTTCTTATTATAGGCACGGGCCAACTTCAGGTACGATTAAGAATGTGAAGTACCATGCCCGTTGTCCAATACCACCTACATTTTGCGGGGTGCTTTAACTTCCATAAGTGCCTAGGTTTGTTTTCGATATGGAAGTTCACCTAATCGGAAACAGTTCGGATAGAGCTAAAGATGTCTCCAAACTCTTCAGGATTCTACCTTATACGGGGATAATCCGTGGTTGCTGATGCGCTTGCTGTTATTGACTCCTCGAAAGTGTTGATATTAAGAATCCCTACTGTTTCTGAATGTGTCTATTTTTGCGGACTTCCTTTGCTTGTATCGCGGCATTTTTTATTCGCAGGTACATACATATATACAATTACTAGCTGAACCCCCGCCGGCTTCGCCAGGCCTTTTTTTGTTTTTAAAATTATTTTTTAATTTTTTTGGTTTATCAATTGATCACCGTAATTACGGACATTTAAAAAAAATTAACTAAATATTGGTTGAAAATATTACGGGCGACAGAGGGAAACATACAGTTTTTCAACTTTGTTAGATAGCTGTACCCGTCCGGCTTTGACCGTGTACAGGAATCTTGCTTAGGTCTTAGATAATAATGTTCTTTCGTAAAATGCGAGAAATGAGAATATATCGATTTGCTGGAACTTTTTTTCTGTCTAAACCTGAAATACAGCAATACGAACAAAACAAAAAGCGAATAATGAAAATCGGCCCAGCGGTTATCGAGATATACAAACTCGATGAGTTTCACCCCATAGAGCTTAATATTATCTGCAAGTTTGAGCTCAATCGATTAGGTGGTTTTCGAGATATAAGAATTTGAATGTTTTCTTTGTATGGGCGGTGCCACGCCCCTTTGTCAGATTTTGACCAATCTTCACAGGAGCACTTCAGGGCCAATACCAAAGATTATCTGTAATTTTGAGCTCAATCGATTCGGTGGTTTTCGAGATATACGATTTTGAATGTTTTTTTGTATGGGCGGTGCCACGCCCCTTTGTCCGATTTTGAATTTGTTTGGTCTATCGCCCGACCACTGTAATTACCGACATTTGAAAAAAAAATCAACTAAATTGGTTGAAAATTACGGGCAGCAGAGGCAAACATAGTTTTGCCACTTTGTTTTATATATATAGAGATACAATCTATATACAGCCACTTCGACTTATATTCCAATAAATTTTAGATCGCCCTTAAGTTTCTTCCCAACACTTCAGCAAATACAAATTGGGCCTTCTTTCCTAATAACCACATTTAGTTTCGACTATAAATTTACGAAGTTCACGATATTCCGTCTCCGATACGATTTTGAATCCAGACTAAATTTAAGAGTTGTCCACAAGTCTGGGACGAATGAACGCCATATATGTGTATATTGTAGTCAGGGGCCAGATTATGTAAGACGAAAACGATCGAACGCTATCGTTTCGACAATAGCAGTCTCTGTCTATTGCCACAGATATGATAGAGACAGGTTTAGTGAAAACGAAAGCGGTTTTCGTTTCGTTTTTTTACAGAATCCCACCCCAGATCAATCATTTCTTAGCGACTTCGTAGATGTGGTCGTTTCAACTAAAGTTTTACACACATGAGTTCACAAGAGCTTTCATAGATTGAAAATCAAGATTAGAATTTGTATACGCATTAAGGTATACTTTTCCATTTTTGTTAAGTCTGAAAACTGTCATAAATTCGTTATTATACTTATACCCGGTACCACACTCTGGTGAGGGTATATTATTCACTTTGACATTCCATTTGTAACGCACACAAGGTATGACAAACTATATATATATAAATATATATATATATATTATTGATCAGCATCACTTTCTTAGTCGATCTAGCGATGTCCGTCTGTCTGTCCGTCTGTCTGTCCGTCTGTCCGCACGATTACGGCAGTAATTTAAGAGCTATCGACTTGAAAGCGACGTAAGCTTTTATTCACTAAACTGAGGCTAAGTTCGAAGATGAGCAAGATCGGATGAAAACTACTACTACCTCCTATACAAAAATATCGGATATATATAGCATATTGATGTTAAAAATTAAATTTAAATAGCTAAAGTAAAGATAGCAAGTTTAAACTTTGCACATATTGTTTTAATAATATTTAAAATTTTTTGACAAAAAATGATCTTGGTCGAATAAAAACTATGGGAGGTATGTCCCATATTACAATAATATAGTACCGGGTATTTGAGCTTCGCCACAGTCGAAGATAATTGTCTTACTGTTTTTTTTTTTTGAAAAGGTTCGTTACAAATGAAAACACTTTAGTTTAGTAGTTTCCCGCCAGTAAAAGAATCTCCACTCCAGCCGTTGTTGATATAATTAATCTTTATTCCACCGACACCACTCACCGCAAATTTCAGCAATCGTCCCGAAAGAATCAACTTGAATGTCAACGGTTAACTGCTCTACCACAAGATGTCAATTCTTCAAAAAAAAAAAAAAAAAAAAAAAAATAGAAAGAAAGGAGTTTCCCTTTTTGGGGATTTATTTCCAATTCATTTGTTCTCTTATGCGCTGTATCATCTTAAGTGTTTCCCAAAGGACAATGTCTGCAACATAAAATATCAATAGTACCGCTTAATGGCGCATTGAAGTTGGGCAACTCGAAGGATTAAGATATTTTCAATATGCCTTTGACATGTTACGGCATATTGCATCATAAATAACCGTCCTCTGGCTTTGGGTTGGAAAATTATTTTTCATCTTCCATGTGGCATCCGGTGTGGTTAGAACTTTTTATACAATCCATTCAGGATTTACCGACAGCTCTCCCTTTTCTTCACCTGAGAGAAAAAGTGTTGTTTGCTATCATAAATAATTTTCCAAGATGCAGGTAATTTCGGCGTCTGGCTCTAAGGCTCAATTGAAATTTTCCTTTTTCTTTATGCAAATTGGGCCACTAAGGAGGAAGAGTTCATAATGTGGTCGATGAACTTGGTTGACATGCACTGCCTCGTTGTTCCACTCCCATCTGACATAAATATTTACACGTTGCCATGGAAGAGTTTTCTACTGTCACGAGTCTTTTCGAACCACCAAGACGGGGCATTAAAGGTAAAAAGCCCCCAATGTAAGCATTTTTTGTTTTTGTGTGTATATAGTAAAGAATTATTAATTACTTCGAGAGAAAAATGCTGATAAGTACGCTCTTCTGTGTGTTTGTGGAACGTGGACAATTATTTTCAATCGACACCTGTGTTGCGCTATGCATTAATAATTTCAAATGCGGTTACTACCGCAGATGCATAATGGAGGGTGTTTGAAATTAAAAAAAAATATTTTTAACAAATATTAACACAAATGCATTAAGGGACGAATTTTATGTATACATTTTTGTTTGTATTATTTTTTTCGAAATGTCCAATGATGGAATTGAAATGTGCTTGTGAATTATTAAAATCGTTGCTGCGATTAAAGGTTTTCCCCTGAATATTAATTGAATGGGATATGGGAATAACATCAATTACTAATGAACTGTACAAATATATATATAATTATTTTCGTTATTTGTAAGTGAACAATCATTGGGAAACATTAAAAAATAAATTTCTATAAATACCAAATGATTGCGATTTAATTGGCCACAATTGTAAAATGATTGTTTTGTGCATCAAAACTGTTTGTAATAAGAGTTGGCTACAAAGTTACCATGTAACATAATTAACAGAGTCTGGAATGGTAGGAATGGAATTCTTATGGATTGCACAACATACCTTACCTATATGAATGGATGCTCATGCTTCGACTGTTGTGCGGTTTAACCATAAAAGAGTGTTTATTGTTCGTTTTTGGAATTCGATTTTCATGAAATAGGTATAAGAGCTTGTATTGTTGATGGTTCAACGTTTAGCTTACACCAACAGACTAGTAATGTGCAAAAAGTAATTATTCGGTATTTAGTATTCGATACTTGAAATGAGTATCGATACCGAATACTACTCAAAATAAGTATTCGATACTGATACTCATTTGCTCACTCCTAACATGCAGCACTAACTCCATCCAAACAATCAATATCAGTATTTAAAATACACATGCATAATGTTACCTGATGCAAATACAAAGCAACATACACAACACACCCAGCAAACCTCGTCTCCGGTCTCCCTCGTTCATAATGTCTCGCAGTCACATACTCTCATGATCTTCCATTCTCTTTCTCTTACAATGCACATGATACTCTACTCATACAGTTCCAATTTGATTACTTTTCTCCACACATATTCTGGTATTCTATTCGATGCAGACTTAGTAATCAATACTCTGATTGGGTACTTTGATTACTTTGATTACTTGACTTGGTTTAAAATATGTGTGGAGAAAAGTAATCAAATTGCAACTGTATGAGTAGAGTATCATGTGCATTGTTTGTAAGAGAAAGAGAATGGAAGATCATGAGAGTATGTGACTGCGAGACATAATGAACGAGGGAGACGAGTTTTGCTGGGTGTGTTGTGTATGTTGCTTTGTATTTGCTTTGTAATTTGCAAATACAAAGCAACATACTCATTCCAATTTGATTACTTTTCTCCACACATGTTTTAAACCACATTATCACAGGAATCAGTAGTCAAGTAATCAAAGTACCTAATCAGAGTATTGATTACTGAGTCTGCATCGAATACCAGGACTCGTATTCTTTATGCAAGCAGTCAAGTAATTATGTATATTATCTTATTTTGAATACTTTTAAGAAACAAGATTCAACGAATTTATTTGTTTCTGAATTTACTTATTTGGAGGTGAGTAGATTTGAGTACATTTCATTTGTGAATATGTAGGTACAAACAATTAATAGGCTTAACAATCGCTTATAGATGCGAATGTGTATAAAAGAAAAAGAATTAGCACCATGGTTGCATTTTACGATGGAAGGAGAAGGGAAAGCTAAGTGTGATATTTGTAAAAGTAGGTATATACTAGTACTACAGGTATACATGTATTCAGGCACATTTGACTGCGAGACAAAGTACTAGGTATCGAATACCAAATACCGAATACTGAACTTGAAGTAATCAGTACTCATTCGTTACTCAAAAGTAATCAAATTGCACACCACTACAACAGACAGCTGCTTCCAACTATGTAATTTGTACAAACAGATATTCCATTGTAAATGAATATCATTGTATCCCAACTGTATATTATATAAGTCTCTTCTAAAACGGTTGCTTGTGGAAGTCAGTCCGTTTGAAAAACTCACGTAAGCGCTAATTTTGGATGAAGAAGAAACATCTTGTGTTGTTTCTCACTTCTTAGGATATAATTACTCATTTTGTTATGTTAATTTAATGAAACTTTATTAAATTTTAAATAAGTATTCTATATCTGTGTATAAAATGGCACATTTACAAGGATCTATCAAATAACCTATATGGAAGAAGATCATATCTCGCTTTTGGCACTATTAGATTTCCCTAAAGCTTTTGATTCTGTAGTGTAAATCAATCAAAATTTGTAAGTGAACAATTTCTGGTGCCCACGACGACCTATCTTGAATCCTCTTTTATTCTCAATGTTCATTTATCTTAACCCAATTTTCGCTGTCCACATTTATCGTTTGTCTTTTAAAACCATTTTTGAGATATTCCCATCTGAAAACATTACATTATACTTTGCTACAGATACCTTATACGGAATTTAAGATGAACTGAAGAAATTCACCGTCAGTTTGGTAGCATTTGTAGGTACAGTAAATCAAATTATGATCTTAATGATAATAACTATTCGTATAGAAGGAATTGCGAATTGTGAAGGAAAGACACTTTGACATTTCACTCATATAAATATCTACTTTTGTTGGTCGCAGAATTTCGCCAATTTCACTAATCAGTTTCTGATAGCAATTTTCAATTTTAGGTTAAGTTCGAACGAAATTTTCATTCGCTAGTTTGTGGAACGCGTTTTAATGTTATGGATGGTGTAAAAACTTCGCGGTAAGAATATTTTCGTTCGCAGCAAAAATGGCAATTTCGTTGTGCAATTTTCTGGCCATAAATTAATCAAAAATGGTTTATGCGTAGGAATGGGCCTTAACGTCGATATCGATGTTGCTGTACTAATGTGTTATAATAAATAAAAGAAATAGTTGGCGCAGCAGTCGTGTATAGATTTAAAGACCCTAGGCTTAGCTTCTCACAACCATTCGTTTGTTGGAAGGATGGAAGGGACCCACAGCTACAATTTTATGCCGAGTCCGAACGGCTGAATTAAGAAGCTTTTTCAGGACAGTTATACTCTGGCATGTTTGTCAGACGTCCGCGATAGGTGGCGCAGTGGAAAAAACCTTAATGTGTAATATGTGTTTTTCCGGGGATCGTATCTGTACAGTTCACTGTTTTAGATCCAGTACACTGATCTAAAATCTGTATCCCGTTATAACACATATCTATGTATCGATTGCCCATCCTTTTTTTCTGTGTCTGAATCAAGGGGGGAGTTTTGTAAGATGAAAACGTTAAATCGTTTTCGCTTGCACGAACGTTTTGCTTCATGTGACTTTGGAAACGAATGGAATTTTCAACTGAGTGGGAAGCGAGGAGTAACAACGATTCTCGTTAGTCCTGAAAATTTCTTTTGAATTTAACCGATGTGTCCGGACTGATTCTGTACATTCCTACTGTACATACTGTACTGTAGATAGTAAACGATTTTTTGTTGTTGTATTGAGTGGTTATTATTTGAAACTTTGTGGAATCGAATTGCAGCGCCACCTACCGGGTCCAATTGTGAATCTAAACCATCCTTAGACCGACTCAAATACACACACAAAATTTCATTAAAATCGTTCCAGCCGTTTAGGAGGAGTTCGGTTACAAACACGTACAGAAGAATTATATATATAAAGAAGATGGCAGCTAGTGCTCAATTGTGTTTCATAAATAAATCGTATCGCTCCGAACACGCTTGATTTAGAACATCCTCGACGTGCTTGAACTCTGTTCCGTGTTCTATTCTAAACAAGAAAATATTTGTGTACTAGTCAGTTACAAACATCTATGACGTTGGTATCACTTTATTATCGTCAATATACCTACATTCAGATAATTCAGATACATATTCAGATAAGCAAAATAGTAAAGTATATTTTTTAGTGATTTAGAAGCGCTATTCATTAGTTGCAATGATGTAAGACTTTAAGTGCAACACATATCTTATGCAACCTAAGTACTTTGACAGCTACTAATTAGTTTGTCATCGTTATTTAAATTTCAATTCAAAAACAACAATGTGCCAATCGCATGTGAAAACTGCACACCGTATGTCAAAGTCATAACAAATTGCTTAGCTAATTAGCTACGTTTCCCACAAAACGGTAGATACATTCCACTTGAATGGGAAATAATTATTATCGCTTTTAACTATACACCTACCTATAGACCTGATTAAAATCCCATTTCGCAACCCAGTCAGTTGGGTTCCCTCCATTCACCAAAAATCTACTTCCGCTGTGGGTACTTTCGCTTTCCGTGGAATAAAATTAAGTAATATTTAATTTAATACTTTCTTCCCAAATCATCGTCTGTCTGACTGGCTGGCTAAGTTTGACTAACCTTTTCTCATAGATTAAGCAAAGACATATATATTTTATCCAGTATGACGTGTACCTAGAGGTGGCACATTACAAATGCGTCGCGTTGTCGACGCTGTTGCAGAACCACCATAACTGTGGGAAATTCGCCACAAAAGGAAACCATTCCGTCAGTCATTCAACTCGTGCGGCAGGTTGAGTCTACTCATGGTCTTGTGACATAATATCCGTATGAATAAATTACCGACTTGTTAATTTTGAGTTAATCTTAATGGCATTTGGCACTTGCCGTGCATTTAAATATTAATTGTCTTGTGACCCCCATAAGTAGCGCAACGGCAACGTAATTATCGCTCTCTTATTATGTCTTATTTTTTTTTTGTTAGTCGAAAAGGGAAAGGGAACAAAGTGATTTAGGAATTTGTTTATATTTTTTTTCCTGATGCACATAATTAAAAAGTTCACTGAATTCGAATCCAGTTGAGTGAAAGTTTCACCTTGTTTCTAAATAATTTCGGAAACGTGACTTGATGTTTAATGGCGAAATCAGTCATTCTTGAAAAATGTTAAAATGTAGTGCAACTGCCACACCTCTGACATGTGCCATACCTGCTGTCGGTGGCTATTACGAATGCGTAGCAAATGTATCTCAAATTAAATGACACAAGATGGTTTTTTCCGATAATATATTAACTTTTGGGGAAAATACATGAATTCTGAAAATTAAGTTGCTTATTCGTTATTCTAAAATAACGAATACCTTTGCTGACAGTAGGTAATTGGCTTGTCAGTTTGTTTCTTAAATACCTACATTTGTACTTGGTTTTATTTTTGGTTGGAATGAATTCGAAAATATGACACATTTTACTATGCGTGTGCAGTCAGACAGAACAAATATGTGTCGTTGATGGCGTAAACACTGTTGACGTTGCGTTCGTTGATTTAAAATCCAAATTTTCTGTTTACTTAAACAGTTTGGTTTAAATTGTTTGCATTTTCATATTTACCTGAATGTGTGTTGTAGAAAGCTGCAGGGAAGCGTGTCGTGTCATTTGTAGGCATATACATAATTTGTTTGGTGTTATACTTTATTATGCACTTCGGGTGAGATGAACGGGTAAATGATTCATTTTATGCGAGTGGCGCAAAATTCTGCGCCCCATTGTGCTGAAGTGTCATTATGCGGCATACATACAAAGTGAAGTGTGAAATTTGACATTATTTTTAAAGTGAAGTATATGAACCGCTTTTGTGAATTACACTTTCATAATGATGAGGTGGACGATTACTAGTGACCTGAATGTCATCAATTCAATCAAAAATGTTAAGTTAATGGAAAATGTACGGGTAGGTAGGTACCTAGATGCTTTTAAAGGGAAGCACTTTAATTTATGGAATCCTCGGGGTATGCTACACTATAATGAAGTTCGACAGAGGTAAGCTTGTAAGTCCTAATATTTACGCTGGGAGAACGCCCTCGGCGATGATGGCGGGTATTTGTTGATTTTGCTTTAAATTTCAAAGCAAATTTGGAAATAATTCTGACAGACGGATGCGCTTGTTTTTGCCAGATATCGATATCATGTTTATCAGCCCTAGGGATCCATATTTTGTTGTGCTGAGCACAATTATAAGTCGCCGCCAGCATTCGGCAAATGTTCGCAGCTGGACGTGAAGATAATATTAATTAGCCTAATATTCCAACATAAATCCTGTCCTCTTAAGATGCCCGGGGAGTAAATGTATATAGTTGCCCCATCACAAAATTGATATTCCCCAGTGATTATATGTTCAAGAATAGCTGTCGATGCCCGACACCTGTAAAATGTCACCTTCTGTGAAAAGTGTCCTAATTGTGACTTCTTCATGTCCGTTTAAGGATGTCATTTTGACGATATTTATATCAAATATTTATGCCTGGTATGTAAAGCGACGACAAAAAATCCCTTTGAACAATTTGTTTGAGAGCGAGGGGAAACTTGAAATTTTCAGGGTCTTTGATAATTTCTATTAAATCGACAAAAGCAGGATATTCAAGAGCTGTTGACATCGAAGCAGATATCAGTCCCTGTTGAACTGCCCAGATAATGGTCCTGACAAAAGTAGAAATAACATAGATAACTCCAACTTATGTGTACGACACCGACCTATTTCTCAGAAGTGGCAGAAACTCCCAATGCCGATATCCCACCATTTTACAAAAGAAGAATTCCTGTTGACGTGTTAAAAGATTGGTGGCTCAAAGACACCGGATCCAAATGGAATCTCAAACAGATGCACTGAAAACAGCAATTAGTTACGAACATAATGTGTTTCTATATGAATGAAATACAAAGCTGTCGAAAAATTATACCTTCCAAACCATTGGAATCTCCAACGAATAGGTACTTTATCCCAAAGATACCAAACCTTCAGGGTTCTCATTGCAATATCCTCTCTAACACGATGTGGAAAATCGCAAAAGGTATCATCTAGCTGTTTTTTTTTGGCAATAGAAAAGGACACGTTATCAAATCACCAGTTTGGATTCCGAAAAGGTCGCTCGACAGTATACGCCATAAATGGGGATTTATCGATACAGCTGGTGCCTCGATGGCAATTCAGAACGAAGTAATAGTGCCTTTAACAACTTGGGCATCAAAATCTCTTTCAATTCCACGGACTGGTTCTGCATCTGGAGTTCTCTCACCAGATAACCAACGTACCAAATGTGCCCAGCGACTTCAGTAAGCTATGACATTGAGAAAGTATTACAACGTGTCAATAGGCGTTCCACAAGGATCTGATGTATAGGCTCTCTTTTCTGAAGTATTATGAACGACAGTGTTTTGAGCCCTTCAATCCATCCCGGAGTGAGGATTATAGGCTTTGCGGATGATATAATATATGATTGGATAGCCAATAAACTGATCTCCGTAATCAGAGACTAGCATGATAGATGATATACATAAACGAAAACAATTCTAATAACAATTCCGAAAATAACGGAATACATCCAAGTACGTCTGAAATACCAAGTTATTCGATCAAAACCATCTACCCGATATCTAGGAGATGTGATAATCGACAATAGGCTTAACTTTAAGTCGCACCTAGGTTGCTAGACCACCAGCGCCTGTAAGAAAACATCAAAATAATAAGCGAAATATAAACAGAAGAAAGAGAGGTTGGACTTCGGATATTGGACACATCGACTGAAAGGTAGAACCCTAGGTACAAAGAAAACCGGTGAATTAAAACGTCAATATCAATCACGCAGTTCCTAACGAAAAATTATTGTAAAACAATTTTTATTCATCAATTTTGTAGAACCAGTGACCTTTTACTATTTTTGAGTGTGTCCTATTCCTGCTTTTTCAAGTATTTGCATCAGTGTGATGTACTGTTCGATCATATCAAACGCTTTTCGGACATAAAGAAATAACCCAAGCACACTTTTAACCATAAAGGTTTGACATTATTTTGCTTCACAACTGTATCTAGAAGTGCTTCTGTGGATAATCCACATACCTATCTTTTACAAGCTTTTCAAAGACTAGCTAGGAGAAGTGAGATAGGCCTTTAATATAAGACATTTCTAGAGCATAACTCTTTTTAAATATTGGTCATACAACAGGCTAGTACAACAGATTGTAAAACATCATTCCAAAAGTGGTGACATTTCATGCGTGTCATGCCTACAAACCAAAATGTACCATGACTCCCCATCCCCAGCACTGATAAATTAATCTTATTTTCGACAGCAAAAAGTACCGTATAGAATTTCAATTTCGTAAGCGAAAACCACAAACATTATATAGGAACCCACTTGTAAACACTGCACTTGTGGATACGTTTCTATAGTTCGCCTCCATATGTAATGTACACAAAAGCACATCCAGATCCAAGGTGGATCTGCGAACAGCCAAGTGATATACGACACCACAGCTGCACATATGAAACTGCTAATATATCATTCCATTCAACAAAACAATTTCGAAAATAGTCAACAAACTAAATACAATTTCCGAATCCCTCGAATCCCCGAAGAGGGTGTTTCTTTCTATCAGAGAATGAGTTCTAGTCTAGTTAGCACAGCTTTTACCATAAAGTACACACAATGGCGCCTCATCGTCATACCCCCTTCCTATATACTAACAAAAATCAGTGATTTATTACATCTAACCCATGTTTTGTACACCCGGTGGCCGTCGGCAAATTAGGTAATGTTCTCATCAGAGGAGCAGTCGAACAGAAGAAGGACGACTACACCAATCACACCACAACAGCATGTGTTTTTATCGCCATAGAATGTGCTCACATTAATTACGCTCGAAATGCTTCCAGTTGAAATGATAGGCTTTGAGTTTGAGTTGGTTGAATGTTCTAATTCAATAAATTTCTCGCTCAAATGGATATGTAATCGGACAGTGAATGAATCCTGGCTAAACTCAGTACAAGCCTTCGATTGTGTATGACTTTGATCGAGTTGTTAATGTTGATGGACTCAGGGAAATTTAGCATTCATCATCGCAAAGGAACTGCAATTTTATCTCTCATTAAAGTTTCCTCTTGCTTGAAGGGGATATTCGAAATATTCACTCCCGGGTGAGCTCTTCCGTGTGCTCATACGTAAATAGTGAATTCTTCCTTCCTTCCTTGCGCTGTCATCAGAGAATAAGCATGAAAGCACTGCATAGGTTTGCTTGAAACTCAGGACTCTATGGAATTGGAGTAGGTATAGATATGTATGCAAATGGCTTTAATTCTTTATGAAGGTAGGTGTTGCAAGTAGGGATACAGTATTGTTGTTTAACAGGAGATTGACATTCATAGGTTCATATGGTACTTTTACATGTTGCAGTCATTTGACTGAGCTAATATGGTTTACATATTTATCGAAAAATAATTATACAAATTCAAAAACAAATAAAATAAAATATTCACCTCGATTACCGTTGTCGTTTCCGACTCAAAAATACACGACTCTTCAAAATCGGTATTACGCTTGTCGTTTTTACACGACAAAGGTCGGATGAAAATGTCAAATGCCTTTTTTGTACTAGTTTTGTAGTCGTCGCACGACTTTACTTTAATTACCTTAGAAAAAGCGACACGACTAATGACCTAAAAAACGACCTTTTTTGTCGTTTGCAATTTCGCTCCCGACAGGTAGTCGGGTGGTTCAATTAGGCTGTGTTTTCGCGCTTGTTTTCGGTTTTTTTTTAAACAGAATTTATTTCTTTTGTATAGAAGAACGCACACAAACATGCAGGCGTTCGTTTTTGGTGGAAAATTTATATTTTCATATATTTTCATTTTCAAAACATTTAGTTTGATTGCGTATGTCCGATGGATAATTGAAAACATAAAAAAAAATATGGAAAAAAATGGAAAATAACAAATAAAAAGCAATCAGAAGTTCTTACTTCATTAATGGAGTAGAATACTCATTTGGCAAAAGGATTCAGCAAGGGGTTAAATAAAATCGGTTTTGATAGTTCTTGGAATTGTATTGCTACAACGATAAATAGCTATTGCCCTCCTCCCTCAAGTGTTGGCAAAAGGTACTAATTTTGATAGTGAATTCTGTATTTTAGTTTATTTTGTTTAGGTACAGATTTGAAATATAAAGTGAAAGGTTCTGTATGCAAAAACTAGTGCACTACAAAAAGGAGTCTCGCTCGAGCAACCGGAGGAGGCAACTTTAAACAGGCGATACTTTCGCCTCAAGATGAAGCTATTGCGAATTTGGTCTCGTTCGAACAAATCTTAAATCCGAAAGGTGTGTCCATAGCGGCTTCAAATAGATACTTCAATAGTTCAGGCACAATCGCGTGATTGTAACACGAACTATCCGTCGACATCCCAGGCAGTTTCCACGCTAATCCCATCACAATGGGATAATTTCCCTGAAACGTCAGCCATATATCTCATTACAAACTCGCCAACACCATCCACTTCTTTGTCCCATCAGACTGGACATATTCCTGCACAAAATGAATGATCTCTTATTTTTGATCGTGTTAAAATTAATTCCTTTCTTTTTGCCCTTTCACTGCTTTCTTCTTCGTCACGATCTGAACTGTAAAACATTTCAATGCTTTCATCTTATAAATCTTTTGAAAACTGAAATCTTTCGAGAAGTAAAAACTTATTTGCACAATAATTTATTTTCTTGATAAAAAAAAACAGACTATTTGACAATTCCATACAAGTGCTACCAATCCTTCGAAAAGATTTTACTAGATTCTAGTCGTCTACAAATCTGCTACAAATTCGGCGGGTCGTCTGTGTTAGGTAATGAGGATTGAAAACCGACACGACTCAAGAAACGACAAAAGTCGTTTTCGACAAACGACAACGGTAATCGAGGTGATTATAAAAGACAGGTACATAAAAGTAAAAAAGGAGAGCTTGAAAACAAAAGTTCAACCTAAACATTGGAAGTTAAGCAAGAAACACCATCGCAATAAGACAGTTTGGCTGAGTGTCAAAATGCATCGGTTTAACTTCAAAGTCATCATTTCTGAAATTACAACACGAAAATGTTGACAAAATCGCAAGTTTCTAAACGCATCCAAAAAGTCATCGCTACCTATTAATTAACTGAGGACACCGGTCAGCGATTATTTTTTTTTATTGCATTCATTTGGCTTTTGCTGTGAATATAAAATATGACGTCTACAGAGAAGTAACCAAAATATATTGTTCTCTTGAAATACATATTTGTTACTGTTTAATTTCTATAATTTTCTTCTGTACCTATATATTTTTCAATGGCTTTAATAAATGCAAAGATTTACAAATTTTCCTACGGAATTGCTTACAAAAATGTAGGCAGTTCTTGGATACGTCCTTAGATCTATCCAAACAATCAAACCATTAACTTAAAATTTGTTTGAATTTAAATTTTTAATTTTTACAAGCTTTTGCCCGCGGCTTTGCTCGCGCAGTCCTCAGGATTTGGTACACAGAGATTCCTTCACAGTCAGTTAGTTCCCTCCTTTGTGTTTATATATCGCGCAGGAAACCTAGTTATTGGTGAAAACAGTTCAAAAATATAGGTATGATGAACTTGTTTGTGAAGCACGGGAATCTCAACAAAGATCATACTATAGCAGACTGAGCCACTATCTATGGGACACAACATATTTCTTAGTTAGCCAATGCTTAGTTATATTTCACACTGCCCAGATCATCCTATAATGTGCAACCGGAAAGATCGTGGAGATGTGTACCACTTTCTAGCAGTTATGTATAACCCCATTCTTACAGAATTCCGCTTGATTATCTTTGGAGTACGTACGATGGAGTTAGATGAAGCGACCTTTTTGATGAAGTTTTGCAACTCAGTATCTTTTAAGCTCGATACACTTTATCCAACGTTTCTCCAATTTGTTGATGCCCTCCAAATAATACGATTTCTCGAGCACCTCAAAATAAGCGTTTGTTTCAGCGCCCGAAATCTCTTACCTCCGAGCCATTACTTCATGTTTGGAAACAAGAAATAGTCGCAGGGGTCTGAATCTGAGGAATATGTATGTTGGATGAGGGAGGAGTTCGTAGCGGACTTGTGCGCCGCGCCGGTCCGTTGTCCTGATGAAAAATAACTTTTTTTCTTTGCCAAATGCGGTCGTTTTTGCTTCAAATCGGCTTGGAATCGATCAGCAGCTCTGCGTAATATGCGCCGGTGTTCGGTTTACCTTTTTCAAGATAATCGATGTGAATAACACCGCGCGCAAACCCCAAAAACTGTCGCCATGACCTTGTTTGCGGACAAACCCATTTTGTCCTTCTTCGGCTTCGATACACCAAGAGAAGTCCATTGTTTTGACGGTTTCTTGGTTTCTGGTATATTGTGGTGAATTCAGGTTTCATCCAATTTTTCTGGAACATCGCCGAACACCCTTTGAAGTTGTCAAACGAATGCGCTTGTTGTCGATTGTGAGCAAACGCGGCACCCATCTTGCGGAAAGCTTTTTCATGTCCAAATATTTATGTAAAATCGAAATCACTGAGCCATGTGATAAGCCTGCGGCCTCTTCAAGCTGGCGCACTTTCACTTGCCGATCGTCCATTATCAAACCATAGATTTTGTCGACCATTTCTGGTGTGATGACCTCAATTGGGCGACCAGAACGTTCGGCGACACTTGTGCTTGAACGAGCGGCCCGAAATTGAGTAAACCAGTGGTGAATGGTTCCAATCGATAGTGAAGAGTCCTCATAATATTTGTCAAGCTTTTGTTTGTCTGTATAAAATGGCTGCCATAAATTTAAGGTGCCGACACAATTTGTGTTCAGGGACTTATTATTAAGCTGAAAAACATTATCGGGTTATTATACTAATTGATGTTCAGCAAACCAATACCTCATTAAACGTATATCCCCAGTTAACACCAGAAACTAGGCCCAAAGGAAAGCAGTTGGTGCGCACCCTTGAGCTGAGGGCAGAGAGTAAGTTGATGTACATCAAAAACAAAATTGGACTTAAGACGGACCCTTGAGAGACACCCAAGCTCGGGAACAATAGTCCGCTTCTTATATCATCGGTATTTAATCTTTGCGACATATTTCTGAGGTATGACTTAAACCAGTTGCGAGTGGAGTATGAAATCTGGCTTTATCCAGATTTTTTCATTTTAATTTATTTTTTAAAACGTCAACGTTTTTACAATGTCTCTTAGTATGCAAGTCCCTTTTCAGATCTTCTTAGAACAAATCTACAATATTGGACATATTTCCAGTGGATTCCCTTTTGTACCACATACTGTACTTACATTGATGCTACAAGGGCATTCAACCTCCTTAGACTATTAGTGCATTTCAATTAAAGCGACACCGGTTCGTTGTGTCAGAAAAGCCAAAACTTCGTTTTGAATAATAATTACACTCTTCGCACTCATGCTTGCTGGCTTTCAATGCTCGTTTTGCGTTTTCTATATACCATCATTCCATCCGTCAGTGGAATGGTGTTGGCATTTGTCTACTAATAGTATGCGCATTCATTAATGGTGTTCTTCGTTTAATCCTTCACCATGGAGATGAGTGTTGATTGTGTGTTTTCTCGCTCCTTTTATAGCATCTATACTGCTATTTTGCGACATCTTAATGTCAACACAAGCGGATGAAGAAACTAAAAAAAAAAAAAAAAAACAGGAATGATGATAGAGTCATAAGCGAAAGCCAACATAGACGAAAGGATAAAAAGAAACTCTTGCCAGGACCAAAAATTTATCGACATCGGATGTCGACTCTAAAGGCAGGCAAAGACTGACAAACAAACAAACAAAACACACATAGCCCACTATGAGCTGTCTATGTCATGCCAAGGATATTAAGAGCTCTATTCACAACACAATCTGTTATCGATTTTATTCATCTCGAAAAGCCAATTTAATAAGAAGGATGAGACCGAAACGGGAATGTGCATTCATGTCTCGTTGGGACTAAAAACTTCCTTCTGGCTGGCATTATCGGTTCATTGGATTTCTAATGGCCGACTACTATGGTATGGCGATGCCATACACTCTCACATGAGACAGGATAAATATTGTTCGCCTCATAGCACACCAAATGGGAGTACGACGACGGGACATATGGTCATTAAGGAGGGAGAGGTCAGTTTAGTTTGGTATCTTTGCCGATATCCTGTGCGGCCATGAAATAATAAATGCATTTCGTCGTCCTGTACTGTGTTGTGATTCTGGGGGCCATATTCAATGGAATTCAATTTCTGATGGTTAAATGGTTTGTGCGCTGGCTGACATTAGTCTGAACCTGAAGCGATGCACATGGGAATGGCTGATCTTTTATTTGAGTTGCGGTGTGCAGTGCAGTGAGATTTTGGAACTGAGTGTGCACCATAATGGATTGAATGAAGTTGTTTATGTGTTTTGAGATTTTAGAAACTTGATTGGCTGAGGGATTTACGGATTTATTTCGGTTAGACTGTATATGAACTCGTATATGCTGCTGTTTTTGGGGGAATGCATACGAAATGATTCTTGTTGGAAAGCACCTTTAGAGACCCACCAAATTAAAATACAATGTATTTTTGTCTTCTGGAAGCGTATTTAACACCCATCTTCAGCGCAAACTGGAAGAATGGAATATTAACATTTTTCACTAACAAAATTACCAGAAAAACATATAATTTTAAAGCAGAAAACAGAAAAACACAACAAAGATAAACAAAAACAAACTAAAAACCAGTAAGACAATTATCTTAGACTATGCCGAAGCTCAAATACCCGGTACTATATTATTGTAAAATAAAAAAAATATTTTAGTATTAAAAAATTATATATTTGTATGGGAGGTGTGGGTACTTTTTATTCGACCAAGCTCATTTTTTGTCAAAAATTTTTAAATATTATTAAAACAATATGTGCAAAGTTTAAACTTGCTATCTTTACTGTAGCTATTTAAATTTAATTTTTAACATAAAAAGCTATATAAATCTGATATTTTTGTATGGGAGGTAGTAGTAGTTTTCATCCGATCTTGCTCATCTTCGAACTTAGCCTCAGTTTGGTGGATAAAAGCTTACATACCAAATTTCAAGTCGATAGCTCTTAAATTACGGCCGTAATCGTGCGGACAGACGTACAGACGGACAGACGGACAGACGGACAGACGGACAGACGGACAGACAGACGGACAGACAGACGGACATCGCTAGATCGACTAAGAAAGTGATGCTGATCAATAATATATATAGTTTGTCATACCTACAACGCCTCCTTATGGGCGTTACAAATGGAATGACAAAGTGAATATACCCTCACCACAGTGTGGTACCGGGTATAATTATTATTATTGTGTCAAGTTGTTGACGTTGACTGAATAAAGTTGTTGCTGTTTAGAAATGGGTGGGAATTTTGAAAATTTGTGATGGAATTGGTCCTAAGTCTGAGTTAATTGAATCTGGGTTGTTTTGAATATAATAACTCTCGTAGGCATCTAAGTATGTCGGATTGTGGACGATCTTCTCGACTTTTAAATTTTGTTTTGCAAAGAGGTGTGATCATTCTCGGACATGTGTTTGGCTACTGATGATTTCTCAAACTCCTCTCTTCTCGTATATCCTACATGTTCAGCAAAGCGTGTTTTTATTGGTAGTCTTGTTTGTCCAATATATTTCAATGGACAATTTATTTATCGACATATACGACAGATATTTTTTTTGTTCCACAATAACGTAAGAACTACTAATCCGATTGGTATGGTCTTTTTGGAAAAGGTAGGCCTTAACATTGGGCAATATATAGGCTTTATTTGGTCAAAATTGGTAAAAGGGGCGTGGCACCGCCCATACAAAGGAAACATTCCAAATCTTATATCTCGAAAACCGAAGAATCGATTGGGTTGAGACTTACAGACAATCCTAGGTATTGGCCTAGGAGTGTTGCTGGTAAGATTGTTCAAAATTGGACAAAGGGGTGTGCCACCACCCATACAAAAAAAAACATTCAAAATCATATATCTCAAAAGCCGCCGAACTGATTGAGATCAAATTTACAAACAATCTTACGAAAGAACATCTAAGATCTAAGCAATACAATTTCTGTGCACGGGCAAAGCCACATTTTCTAGGTCTAGGTCTAGGTCGCGGCCACGCAGTGCGCGACGAGCGAAAAAGAGGTTGGGGTCGAAATTCTGGCGAGGTCAAAATTCTTTTTTCAAAATTCTGTTTTACAAAATTCTGCTTTCAAAATTCTGCTTTTAAAACAAAAAAACTTTATGTAAAACATTCTACCTACCTACTCACTTGTTATAGAAGAAGAGGTAAAAGGAGTTTTTTTATTGGTTTTAAGTTTGCTCTCTTGGTTTAGACAAATATTCTGTTAGTATACCCTTGTGAGTGAACGTGTGCTTCTAGAGTGAAAATGAATGTATGTATCTGTAATTAAATCCAATAAAGGAAAAGATAAGTTGTGCGTGGATGGATATATATATTATTAGCCGTTTTTTATTATCAGCTATGACTATGATCCATATAGATCATCGATTTAACATGCACAACAATGACATGTGATCCTGCTTTTAATCGAGATCACGAATTATGATCTGAAAATTAATTCAACTATTTCTTGTTGTTGTTTCGTGGTGTTGTTTATTTTATTCACTAAATGTTGGTGTCCCTGTAAATTATAGCCACACAGTAATGTTGCCAGACCAAAATATGAAACACAGTTAACAACACAAAAAATCAATTAGCATTTTTTCAAATTCGAATAAGTTACTACTCTGACTTTCGAGATGTTTTGTTTCGCTATATAGCACAGAAATATAAATGGAAATATTAGCAGTACAATACGGTTAATTATGATGCATATTTGAACATAACATTTGAACATAGTTTCCCCAAAAAAAATATTCAATGCTAAATGTATGCAGATTTGTATCCATATGGTAACACCCCAGCACAACAAGCGAAATGTCAAACTCAAATATGAGCAAGTGCAATGGAGAAATCATCGCATTGTGACGTCACATTGTACCGTGTGGCTGCAAGATGGCTGGTGGCAATAAGATATTTGTCATAATTGGTATTGGATTTTATATGTGAAAAACAACTGTTGCCACAACTTAATCAATGATCCAGTTTGTTTTAGTTTCATGATCTGATCCGGATCAGATTACGCTTATAATAAAAAACGGCTATTGTGAAAAATTAAATAAATGTAAAAATTATATTGCAATTATGAAATAATTTATCATTTTTTTGCTGTTTTTTTTTGTGTTCCTGGTACCCACCTGTGTACCTACTTTATATGAAATATATTGTAATTTATTGACAAAGTAGAAAAATATTTGTTTTCTTTAAATTCGTAAATTGGAAAAAAAAACAGAATTAGCAGAATTTATTTGTTTAAAATATTGCCTGTCAGATTTTTAAAAAGCAGAATTTTGAAAAGCAGAATTTTTGTGTTAAAAATCAGAATTTTGCAAAGCAGAATTTTGAAAGCAGAATATTGAAAGCAGAATTTCGACCCGCTCCCGCGAAAAAGCAATCCAGAACACGAAGGAATGCGGCCTAAGAAACTTAAGCATTTCAACTTTGACTAAATACAAAATTGCATGAAGGCCAGTAAATATATTCTTAATTAAAAGGTTTAATACAAATTTTAAAATTTCATTTGTACCTTTACTTATACTTAATGCACAAATATTAAAGAATTTCGAGTATTTTACTATAAATCTGACAGACATTTTTTTTCATGTCATAAACAATTTTTTTTTAAATAGTTGTTTAGCATTTAATTGCAGTAAAATCAAATTATAATCGAAAATCTACTCGTATTTATAGGTTCAATTCATTAGAGGGTCATTCATAACTCACATTATTATCGGATCATAAACCAAAACAATAAACATTTTATAAGAGTGTATATTAAACTACTTAGGAGCATATAATCTTTATAACCGAGCTTAAGAATTAAGAAATTGGTATAAGAATATCGGTTGCGTGTGTTATATGATTGTTAAAGTCACGACTTTAGCGATAATACATTATACTGTGAATTTTGTTAACACATTTATATTAGCTTTTATTGTTAATAAAATATGGTTTTGGTTTTATTTATACATATTTTGTTCAATTATGATAATTAGACTTCTTTAAAAGAAATTAAGAAAGAACCGCTTTTAACCTATCTGTCCAAACGTTAAAACCGTTTGCATCTTTATATTAAAGATTAATTTATCAATTTAGGTATAATGGTTAAATAGGCTAAAGGGCAAACTGATGGGCATTAATTCTAGTACCTATATATTTCCTATTCCTATTCATTTTTAAGATTTAAACAAATAAATGAATTCCTAGTCAGTGGAATCTCCCGACCCATTGCAAAGGGATCTATATCCTCTTAAAACGCGTATAAAAGATCTATTCTGTTACACTGCGTGAACGTGTAAAACCCTTCGTCAACAACCTGTTGTGTGATCATAGGAAAGCTAATCGTCGATAAAATGTTTAGTTAGACAGGTCATGGGTAAAGCCGAGGAAGTTTAAATTGATAGTTGATTTATTTTAAAATCATCTATGACAGCATCTGTAGATATGGTCTATAAGGATCTTTGTTTTCATTATTATATTTATTTGAAACACAAAACAAAGCAAGTTTACGAAAAATATTTAGCTATCAGCTCAAAACAATTCAGATTCGTATTTATTAGGTGTGTTTTGTTGGGCTATTCAGTATACTTACTTAGATGGCGCTACAGTCCGGGGTGGACCTGGGCCTCAACCAACACGCCTTTTCAGTTAGCACGATCTTTGGCTAACCGGCTCCAGTTGCTCAATCCAAGTTGGTTGAGGTCCCCTTCCACTTGTGAGCGCCACCTAAGGCGAGGTCTTCCTCTACTGCGTTGTCCCTCCGGGTTGGAATCGAAGACTCTTCGGGCCGGAGCGTTGGTGTCCATTCGCTCTAAATGATACGTCCTTTTCCGACCAGGTTGATGTCGCTGTACAGCTCGTAGAGTTCGCCGTTAAATCTCCTCCTCCAAAGCCCGTCAACGCAAACGGGACCGAAAATCACTCGAAGAATTTTGCGTTCGAAGTGACTGACCAAGGAGATCTTCATCCGCATTTGATAAGGTCCATGATTCTGCGCTATAAAGCAGGACTGGGCTGATGAGGGTCTTATATAGAGTTTTCTTGGTGTTTCTCGACAAGACCTTACTAATCAATTGCCTTCTTAGGCCAAAGTAACAGCGGTTGGCAAGTGTAATTGTTCGATTGATTCTGATGTGATGTCATTTTCAGAGTTAATAGCGGAGCCGAGGAGCCCGAACTACCTCAAAGTTATAGCTGTCTATCGTGACGTTCTGTCCGATTCATCGATGTTGTGTGTTCCTTCTTGTTGACAGGATATATGTATTTTGTTTTGCCCTCATTCACCACTAAACCCATTTTTGCCGCTTCTGTGCTAATACTTGCAAAGGCACCAGTGACAGCTCGCTGTGTTCTACCAATGATGTCGATGTCGTCAGCGTATGCAAGTAGTTGCACAGACTTTTGGAAAATTTGTGCCCCTGGTGTTGGATTGTGCGTTCAAAGTCACATGACAGCGCATCACCTTGTCTAAATCCTTTTTTGACATCATGTCAAAAAAAAGGCTATTCAGTATAGCTTTGCAAAAAAACGATTATCGGGACTTAACTCTTTCTTGATAAATGCTTGGCAGCACTCATATCACAGAAATTCGTAAAATATCACTCACAAAAAAAAACATCAGCAGAAGAAAGTTATATTATTATATTAATTTTAGACTTTTGATAGAATTGTTTTGGCATTTCGTTATTTTTTTCCAATATAGCAGTTAATTTTGCGCTAGATTAACAAATTTTCCAGAAAGCGATACGGAAACGATTCAAGGACTAAGGCCTTGATATCATCCAAGCAATCCGTGAGCTACAGCCTGAAACCCTCAAGAAGGTCTTGGAAAATTGGAGTGACAGAATGCGCTACTTGAACGACCTTGTGTTCCATAATTAATGGAAATGTTTGCTAATAAAGCTAAAACACATGGAAAAAATCGTTTCATTTTATTGCATTTTTAAAAAGAAACTTGTATTTGGCCCACCCTATATGCATATTTAAATGGAGGTCTGAAAATTATTAGTTATCCGGACTTTATGGTGGAAGTGAGGGGTTGGTCCATAGTGCCTTGTCTCTAAAATCTTAAATTTCTTTCAAGGGAATTCTGGTTTGCTCACTCTAAGCGGTCCGTCTTTGGATTGGATAATCTGAGAATATAGGATTGTTTGTAAAATATTGTTCAAGCTCATTAAGAATTGTTCGTTATTTAAGTGGCCTACCGATTTTGGAATTTCTGTCAATTTGTAATTTTTATCTGATTATATAAGAATTTAATCCTTGAAAAATTGGTTCTGCACTTCGAATTTCGCGTTCGTTTGAACTTCAGAACAGATCTGACTGTATGCAGTCATATCTAGTCATTATTCCTGAACCAATGCGGACATTTAGCATACCTACCTATAAGAAAAAAAAATATTTTCGAGAGTCTAAGGATAATGTAACCAACTATAGGAAAACCCTAGTTACGATACCCAAATCTTTTCGTCAACAAATAATAATGTAGTTGTTCAAATACTTAAAAAAATCACTCTATTAGACCAATTTAGTTTATCCTTAAAATAATAAATTCAAATCAAAACCCACCACTTAAGCGAGAAAAGAAAAATATTTCGCCTTCAAATTTGATGATGACTCCATTTTCCTTTTTTTCTTCTTCTTTGCTTCATTTTCTCATCTGAATTCTCTGAGTGAAAAATTGGATTAAATAATTGACCTCATCCACTTAAATGGGCCTCGAAAGAATTCCTGTCCTTTTTTTTTTGCCTTTTATTCTCTATGCAAGAGCAAGGCTTCTCTCTCTTTCCGTTTATCCTCGTTTTTTTTTTTCTATTAAAGTAGGATGCCTTTAGCCGGGCACGGTTATTTAAATGAAGCTTTTGAAAGTGCCACTTGTGGTTATGGCGATAGTGTGGTGGAAGCCAAAATCATTCCTGATGGCTATGCAAATGTCTCGGAGGAGTATAGGGTGGTAAATGGGCTCGAAGAAGTTTTCGTTTTCTCTTGTCGAAACCCCAAAAACGAACTTCACGACAGCATTCTGTACAGACATGCCAACAGAATAATAAACACTTGACTGAGATGAACAAAAAAGCGGCTAAAACAATAAAATTAAAACCCAACTATCACTGCATGCACTTTGGTGGGGAAATTTATTCCATTTTCTCTTTCGTCTAGAAATGTTTATTCGGTCCGAGTAGTGTATGCATAGGCTATTAAGCTGGTTCGCCGGTCCGGCTGGAGCCGGCCGCGCTGCACAAAATGAATGCAAAGACAAATTGGAACTTTTCGAAAACCCTGTCTCTTTCCTGATTATACATGCAAATGGTGAAATGCTCATAAATCGTCATTCTTTCTCTCTATGCTTGTCTGTTTGGGTTCTTCAGACAACTTGGACATAATCAATGAATTGAACCTCATAGTTGTGCACTGTTTTGTTTTGCTTATAGAGGAGCCTTTCTGGTCGTGTTGCTCTCTTTCAAAAACCCATGCCGAACGTGACCGAACTAACCAAGTTGCCGTGCCGAGTTTGATATTCATTTCACTTTTTTAGGTTATTCTTGGATTATGTTTGTATCTATGGTATATTTGACAAGTTTCAGATACTTTTTTTTTTGTGCATAGTAATTGGGAAAATAAATTTACTGACCTCTTTCGTTTTGTTTTCTTGTGTCTTTCTTTCAGATAAACAGAGAGCCATGTCTTCATAGGAATTAATTTGGGTACTTAAGGTGAGTCGGCAAATAAATTTATCAATAAGACATGTATAAAAAAAAGCGTTCCTAGTCTATGGGGCTACAAGTATTTAAATCAACTGATGGGTGACACATTTTGCAAAATTTAAATATTAGTTGTCCGAATTTTGGTGGCATTCTGTGTCGTTATTCTTTGTAAACATAGTCAATGGTTGAAGTGGCAATTTTTGAAAATAATGAGACGCAACGATTTAACTTTCTTAAATACATACTTCTTTTTAGAAAGGCGAACCTTATATCTAACCGTCATGATGTACTGTACGTATATCCCAGTGCATCATTTTGGGGCTAAGACTACTGACCCACAAAGCTGTCGTGGTGAATTTGGTGTGTGAGATCCAAGAGCCACCAAATAGCCCTTATTGTTGTACTGTTCTAATGCGTATAGTACAGTTTCCTGCAAGAATCTGGGTGATGGTTGCACTTACAACTATAATAATAATCGGCAGATCAGTAGCTTAATCAACTGAGGTATTTTATAATTCACGTAGAGTGACCAGAAGTCTGTCTGGTGACCATAAAAGAGGGGAAAGTAGTCCTCCTTATGGACGACAGCGTTGGACAAGGCTTAAATGCTCGACTTATTTTATTTCCGTCTGCTTCAGAACAGTACTCTGAAACCTAAACTATCTTTCATTCTGCTGTCGCTACTTGCCAGAAAAAATATTTCGATTTGCCTTTTAAAAGGTCTCAATGTCTTTCACTTTCAAACAGCAATTACAACATCATCTATCACCCGCAGGATGACAGTAGATACACACTCTCACTCCCTATCGCACTTCGGAAACCTATCCATTATGCAGACCAAGACATTTATTGGAGGACCCTCTTCTAGTTTCCAGATGCAATCGCGTCTAACTCGGTCAAAAGCTCCCCCGAAAGCTGTCTACGAAGGCGTGGTATGGGAGCCGTAACCTCAGCTGTTTGAGAACATATTGCGTATGTTGCTATCGAACCTTTTAAATATGTTAATCTTTATCCTTTAATCGTCCCAGTATGACAGGTGCTATTATTTTCGGGAAAATAGACAAGACGATAATACCTGTTATTAAGCTCACCTTTATTCTGTCTCTAAGCAATAACTCCATCTATTCAACCTCTGGACCAGCTTCCATTTTGTCATATGTTTTTTTTTTTTTTGTTTTTGTAACAAGTTCCAGCTGCTCTGTTGACTTTTGAGATTATTGGGGTTATTCCTATTATCTACAACCGTACCTACAACCCAATGAGTTATACACTAAGTGCATGGCAGCCAAAGGTGCTCTTAAGGACCATTCACAACTACCTACGAAGGAACGAATATTTGCAAGTTTTGACAGTCCGTTCACACGAACACTTTTCTAGGTCGGGGCAGTTCGGGAATTTTAGCCATCATTTTCTACCCGCAATATCTAGTTTGAGGTTAATTAAGTTCGAACGAATGTTTTATTCGCTAGTTTGTGGACCGCGAAATTTCGTTGATGAGACTGTTTTTAAACTTGTTTTCTTAATACATTTTGATGCGGGATAATTAATTATCCTCCTTTTGGAATAATAAAATGTGCAATTTTCTGTTTATAAATGCATAAAAAGAGTGTTCGCATTTCATCAATTCGTTCGTTCGCTAACATGTGAATGGTCCTTTAAGATAAAACAAAGTTTGTAAGCCTGGTATATTTGACACCTATATACCTGACTCAGACAGGAAACTGCTCCTTATACCCACCTAACCTATTCCTAGTCATTTTAAGGCAGTCTGGTATCAATAACCCCGTCAGATCTGCGTATTTCGAGTTGATAAGGTATCTTCGTTGTTGCTTATCTATCTAGCCTTCCTTAATGGTCACAAAACGGAGAATACAAAACACTCTCAGCATTAAACCGAATTATTGTACAACTGCAACACGTCGTCAAACTCGTCGTACATCTACAAACAAAAACAGGTACCCACCATCAACAATCTGCAAACTTTGAAAATAAGTTAGTACAGCAATCATCACCAAGCAGCACTCACCAAACCCCAATTACCAACAAGAAGGTCATTGCGTTCAAAATTCTCCAACAAGCCAGTACACCGATAGATGCATAGCATACCACTGCCACCAGGAGATAACCGTAAAACACATGAAACATCCACCAACAAAACGACCGGAAGCAGCACCAGTTAGTTTGTAAAAATTTCCTCAGGATTTTGTGCGGTAAGCGCTTATCCTTCGGTGTAATTTTAGCTAAATTATTCTACCATTTCCGTCGACTTCATAATTACTACTACCGACGAAGTCAATGGAACTATGGACCCTAGTCTCCTTCCGTCAAAGGTTGTCTAAAAAAAAAATATTCCTTTTGTGTAACTCTTACCGATCCCTTTTAATTCCAAGAATAACTCACCTCTGATTATATATTAAGCCAATTTCAGCATGCGGTCCTGGCAAACCAGCTACTCAAGCTTGTTAAGAATATTCCTTTTTGTTTCGTATCTCCACTTTTCTATCAGTGATACCAACCTGTCCCTGTCCTGCCTCACCACAAACCACTGCGGTCGAGGTAAAGTTTCCAATGAAAAAAAAAGAAAATCTGCTGCAAATACCATTCAACTCTATTTACGATTTCATTAAAGGACGACAGAGCGAGAGAATCCCCGCAGGCGGGCTTAAAATAAAAATGTCAACTGTCATATTTTTTTTCCCTTCATGGTGTTTCGGTGTGAGACTATAGCGATGGAATACATCCTTTAGCAACGAATAACTAAAATAATCTCATTAAAGGTCCTTTTATTTACTTCTTTTTCATTCCTTTGCTATGTGTTTGTGTTCGTGTGTGCAGTGCAGTTTTGTATATATGCATACTTACGTATCCATCACTTTTGCTCGGTATTTTCCAATTCCAGCAAGATGTATGTACATTTCATAAAGGACTTAATATCTACACCTGTTTGTGAAGGGACATTACTCTACTTCCACTAAGATGGTGGTGCACAGCAACAAACAATCGTAATCCTCAAGAACAAAAAAAAAAAAAAAAACAAAAAGAAACGAATTCCAAACATAGACAGAAATCATAAAGCACACGACGATGATAACAAACCGCAAAGCAAAGGGAAAATTTCGCTGATGTTGAAAGAAAATTTAAAAGGAAAACCATACCGTTCTCGGAGGTGGTAGTTCCAAACGAGGCAGTTACGTGAACGTTATCCTTTAAAGAGAAGCCAAATGTGGTGGCCCATAGGTATGTGTGTTACTGTAACCGCACACACAACCCCCAAAAGTTGGGAAAAACTTAAAAGCTTACATAATTTTACACGAAATTCCATCGGGAAGAGAGAGTTATAGATAAATAAATAAAGGAAAGAAGTGAAAAGCAGACGAAGAGAGGCCGTTTGTGTGATGATGTGATGCAGAAAGTCAGAGATGTTAGATGTATTATGCATGTTATGTCATAAAGGTGCGCATGATCCAACAGTGGGAGAGTGAGAGCAAGCAAAACTACTGTTTGGTTTATTTATCGAGAAAAAAAAAACTTCGCTCTTATATCGTAAAAGTGAGCTTTTTATTGAGTCCTTCCTTAATTAATTCACGAAACGGGAACACATTTTGAGGAAGATAACTAGTATGTCTCCACAGCTATAGATTTTGAAGAAAAAGCTTTTCAAAGTATAGCTTTAAAAGGTACCTATACTGAGCACAGTAAAGGCTGTCGAATTGAATTACATTTTTGACAAAAAGTTAGACTTGTATATGAGATCGCTTTTGAGTAAAAAAGGGTTCGATTAAGACAAATCGGCACACCCCGTGTGACGAAGGTCGTCAGGACGATATAGTTTTCGCAATTTTGATGACCGAAATAAGATACTTTCTGGATGATGTGTTTTTTTTTTTGAGATCATATCGGCTGTTTCTATTTAACTTACTGGGAGAGTCTGAACTGAACTGGATGTTGTTCTGAAACTTTTAACTTTAGTACTGAGATGATCTTAGTTTCGGACGTCAATCGTCGAAAAATTACATGACTAGGGCTCAGCAAACTTGAAATTTGGCAACAACATAGCTGGAAAGTTGTAGAGATGAGCGGGAACTCTGCGCTAGCCTTACCTGCCCGGCTCGTGACTAGAAATTGTGTTCCTTTCTCATTTACCCCATCCAAAGAGGGACCATGTTTCTAGTTGTAAGATTCTAATACAATGTCTGCTTAGTATTAGTTACTCGTAAGAGGACTTTGCTATATTAATTCAATTGCCTACTAGGCCCGTGGAAACAGCTATTGATTTGACAGTAGTAATTTCTCAATTGATCTCAGGGGTGATATCACTGCTGGAGTTCATCTCAGAGCCTATTATAGATAGAATCTTTCACTACTTCTAAATTATATCTATCAATTGTGACGTTATACCCAAGACGACGCTGTTCAATGTTGTTCTTTCATTCACCGCAACATAATGACGATTCTGACGAGAAGTTTCCCACTGACAGCCAGCCGATTATGTCAGTGTCATCGGCATACGCGAGTAATTGTAGATACAGAATTTTGAAGGACCTTTCAAGTATGATGTTAAAGTAATCACATGATAGAGCGCCAGTCTGGTCAAATATTTGTTTGACAGCTACTGCAGTCTTTCGACGTCGAACTTCTACACTATATTTTCTTGTTACTGGACTGTGTTAGTTCTGCAAGGGAACTTTGGCTGCTACTAGACAATGGTCAGAGTCGGTGTTAGCACCGTCTAATCTGCAATCGCATGCCTTTCGTCGATCTCAATATGATCAATCCGGCTGATCGTGTCTTGATAAAGTGGCAGCCACGTTTGGTAGTGTGAGTCGAAATGTGTGTGTGGGAAACATGTACTTGCTACCATGATTCTTTGAGCCGTCATGGAGTTAATTAGAGTTTGTCGGATACAGTATTGCAAACGCTATTCTCTTCTCCTAAAAAAAAAACAAATAGGTGGCGCAACAGGCAAGTAGGCACCCTAGGCCTAGCTTCTCGCAACCATTCGTTTGTGTGAGTTTCTACAATTTTATGCCGAGTCCGAACGGCTGAATTGAGAAGCTTTTTCAGGACAGTCATACTCTCGGATGTTTGTCAGACGTTCGTGAGAGGTGGCGCAGTAGAAAAAACCTTAAGATGTAATTTGTGTTTTTCCGGGGATCGAACCTGGGATCCCTCGCACAGTAGTCCAGTAGACTAACCACTGCGCTACTGCGCCCACTCTTCTCTTCTCCTATGTTGGCATTAAAATCGTCAAGTATTCGTATGCTTTTAACGCCATAGGTACTTAGAACACTTTTCATAGGTCCTCTCCAGGAGTGCTTAATGACATTCTTTGGCACTGTCGCTTTGTCCACCGATTCGCTAGTTTGCAAAATAGGCTTATGATGACGAATTTTTCCATGATGCGTGTTGGCAGAATTAGGTCCACAGAATAAAGAGACGAGACAGTATATATTTATATTCAGATTTATTTTATTTTTATTTATTGAGGCACAACTTGTCATTTAAATTTCACATCACAATAACTCAAAGGCTAACAACAGAATGAAGAGAAAGATAAACCGAACATTTATTTCAACGTAAACATGTTTTCTTGTATGTGTGTGTGTGTGTGTGTGTAAAACAACTTATTCGCAATGTCCTTTTTGCACCTCACAGGAATTTCATACCCCATCTGCCGTCTGCGACGCCAGACAAACAAACTGTGCATCCAATAATGTGTTATTGCACATCTGCTCCACAGTGCACATTATCCAACAAAATTACTGTGCATTCAATAATGCGGATTTGCATTAAGTTTACTTCGGTTAAGTGTTTAGAGCTCGAGACTTTTCGTCAGTCTGATTTAAGGTTTGCTCAGATCAACCCGAAACGCAAAAGCGGTAAATAAATACATGGCGATGGCGGTATATACCACCGATTCCCGCGCAAAATTCACTCTCGCCCTCGCATTTTGGGTTGGTACGGGGATACGTCATCTTTGTAGGCCTACAAATGTCTCCGTCAATTTTTGCATCCATTTCAATAGAATAGGCAGATTCTGGAACTCGCTTCTCGGAAACATATTTCCAAAAAAAACCGAACCTACAAAAATTCAAAGGCAGGACCACCAACCATTTGCAAACTTCTCGGCCACCATGTTTAGGGGCCGGTGTCATTCAGTTAAAATATTCACAACAGTACTATAAAATTTGTGATTCGTGAATGCGGCCAGTGTTTTCCTCTACTTTTAACTATCCGTCAGCCGTCACTCAATGTTATTATTGATGACAGTGATTTGACAGTTGCTTCTCATCTTCCTTATTCAGCGCGGGTTTAATCCTTATCAACAGTTTTATTTTCTTCCCAATGGCAACACCTTTCTGCTAGCTTTTACTTAATAAGAAAGAAAAAAGTCCCTTATAAAAGCTCTCCCGCATGTACACTGTACACACAACTCACAATCAAAATTATTTTCTCATAACAGGGCAAAAGTAACCCAATTTTTCGTTGAATCGTGCAAAAAGCATTTTACCATTCCACACTGTTGTTGTACTCGTTCCCATTTCAGCCTTATTCCCAACCTTCACTCATGATTTATACATGACGTGCGCATGGAATACCCACCCGACTCGACCATACCCTCCAAACAAGAGGCGGAAGACATGTATACAATTCCTGTCATTTCATACTCCCACTCCTATTCCCGTCTATAGAAGTATAGAACCAGAAAGCTCGCCCATCTGGTGGTGGTGTTGCTGCTGCTCCTGGTCGATTTGGGCCGTGGGGAAGTAGAGGTATAAAAAATCCCCGCCGTCCTCACCTCATGTGCGGTGTGTTCCCTCAACAATTCGATACGATATAACATACGATCAAACGAATCCGTGTCTTCTCGCTCTCGCAGTTTTGATACATCAATTGCTTCGGGTGGATCAGAAGTACGGATCCCCGGTGTCGCGAGATTCTTTCACTCCCGACTATTTGTTCTTTTTTCACTTTTTTTGTTGAGTTTTTATTTTTCTTTTCATTTTGTTTCCGTTTTGCCAAAAAAAAAAATTAAAAGAAAATTTATTACAATACCTGTGGTGATCAACTGTGCGTATCCGTGTATGTTACTGAAATGAAAAAAAAAAAGTGCTAACCGTGTGGTGATGATGTGTTATCAATGAGTTCTTCGTAAAGGGAATTGTTCAAATTATTCACAAAAGAAAGTGATGTAAAGAATATTGCTTCTGGCAGTCCGATATTCGAAATGATACGACGCAAAACGGTATTACGATATGTTCTACGCACTGGAATTCATATCGATGGAATGAAGCACCAAAAATTCGTGTATACTCTCAGACTCACCTACTTTGGATGAAAAGGAAAAAAAAAAAGGATATTTTCATTTTGTCTGGCAGTAGTAGGAGTAATGGTTATAGTTTTTAGTTCTGTAGATAAATACTATTCCCCAAACAAACAGAGAATGACCTCAGGGCGAGAGTCTCGCGATATGTAGGTCCTTTAGTGGGTATCTCAAACTTTTGCCATTGAAAGTCCAAAGACATTTTTATAAATGGAATTTCAGACGACACTGAACTAACTTTTCCGAAATAGAGGTAAATTGGGGATTGCTATCCTCGATTAAGTTGTGCACATTTCATGACATGTAGATAAAGACAGATTGAAACCATTTCAAACTGACGGCTGTGGGGTTGAATGAGGTGTACTTTGGGTCAATAAGGACGTGTCCAGACCGTGTAACTACCCACATAATCGAGGAATCTCTTGAGCCTAACACACTTGACAGGAGCTGTGTTCAGAATTATTGGTGAAGCTTAAAATTGAATGTAGTACTTGACGTAGGTCGATCACCACTATTGAGTCCACTGTGTGTATACCTGATTTGAAAATCAATTGACAGGACGTAGGTCACCAATTGAGTTCTTTGTGTAGGTACGCCTCATTAAGCGTTATTGTATTGTCAATGATGAAGGTAGGAAGGACAAATATTGTGCGTTCAAGAGAAATTCGTTAAATCAAAATGTTTGGCTCTGTTTCCATTGAAGGATAACAACGGCTTTGTGAACATTTCTCTAACACCATCGGGTGACATTTGAAATTTATTCAATGGCTGCCGAGAGCTCTTGATCTAAATCTTATAATAACTGACGAATTGAATGGATTAAATGGAATAATATGATTTTACAATTTAACTCAAATTGTGATTCTATGAATTTGCAAGATACATGTAAAAAAAATGTATATTTTATATGACACAACCTTCGTGCCTTTGAAGCAACCTCTCTGCCTTTAGAGATTTTATTTCATACCATGCTGTTATCCTTCATGTGACGTGCTTCAATGTGCGATTTTTATTTCTTGTGTCATTATGCATGCGAAGTAGGTATTTTTGTTTTGACTCTCTCTCTCTCTCTCTTTGTCATTTTTGTATTCTCTTGTTTCACTTGAGATATTATAAAAATGTGCTTATTCTACGTTCTGTGTGAACGTACTGTTTTTCTCAAAAATAAAATAGTGACGAATTTTCAACAGAGGATTACAACAACTACACTCTACTTGGAACTTCTGAGACTTGCACAAGGTAGCTGTCGGTGCCATGACATAAGGCCATGCGACATAAGGCCATATTCGAACGTATGACCTTATGTCACTTTGCAAAAGCGTCATAAGACCATATTTTTTTGCGATATAGGGCCATACATATTTCCATCATGCAATGAGGGCCTTATTTTGCTCAGTTCAAGTTAAATTTTAAAGTCCACAATAAATAAACAGTGGAATAAATATGGGGGGCATGCTGCCCCCCTGCAACCCCCTTGCTTAGTTTCACTGCTAGGCTACGGGATAGGTGCGCGGTTGGGTATATGCAAAGTTTCTTTAAATCCACGCGAAACATTCATAAAAAGAAACTTTGCATACACCCAACCTGAAAATGACTTGAAAGTGACATAAGGCCATAATTATCAAAGCGACATAGGGCCATGTGTTCGAATATTGCCTTATGTCGCTTTTCGAAAGCGTCATAGGGCCATATTTCGAAATATGGCCTTATGTCGCATGGCCTTATGTCACGGCACCGTACCTGTCTCGTGAGCAGTAATAAATTCCGGGCGTGCATTGTGCTCTGATCCACGAATTATGGTAAGAAGCTCATAACGTCCGTAACCTACTCTCTTTCTGTTTCTGTCTATCGCCTTTTCCAACCCCCTCGCGTTTCATGTCGCTTTTTCGTTCCATCTAAGTTTAGAATATATCTCAACGACATGTCGGTTTTTCGTTTCATCGGAGTTCGAAACGAGCCATTTGAAGTTAACCTGTTGCCTTTTACTGCCATCACTGCCATAAAAAGTTGGTTTGAGGTCCACGGTGCTCTTAGACTAATGTGGATCTACTCAAGAAGTTACATAATTGAAATAAAAAAAAAACATCAACATTCTGCTTTGTTCAAAGTTCACTTTTTATACGATTTTTGCCTATGCCTCTCTAATACTAATTTTTAACCTTCACCTTAAATAGTCTGTAGGTCATTACTCATAATAGATACATAATTTCATATGGAAATAAAAAGTAATTGGGAGAAAGGTTCGTTAACCTCCGACCAGTGAATTGGCAATCAAAGGGCTATTTAAAGTCATTGTACGGTCATAATTAATCGAAAATTGGTGAAAAATGTGACCTTACGATTACATGTCTAGGTTACATTTTACAAATTCACAATGTAACCTGGACATGTAATCGTAAGGTCACATTTTTCACCAATTTTCGATTAATTATGACCGTACAATGACTTTAAATAGCCCTTTGATTGCCAATTCACTGGTCGGAGGTTAACGAACCTTTCTCCCAATTACTTTTTATTGGGGACTGACAGTAGGATATGTTGCATCATCCTGATAGTAACTAGCATTTTTTTTTTTAAATATATTCAAAAAACAACATCCTTGTGTATCTAAGGTTGATTAGATTTGTCTGGTATAAATTCACTTATGAAGGCGACAGATTAGATTGCCATGCAATGACATTTAATCTGATTCCAAGACGTGCTTTACCAAAAATAAAATAAATCTTAAAATATTTCTCATTATTTAAGATCTGTGCATAGAATATATGTACATATTTTTTTTTTATTTTTATACCCTCCACAGGAAGGTATATTCACTTTGTCATTACATTTGTAACGCCAAGAAGGAGTCACCGGAGACCCTATAAAGTATATATATTCTGAATCAGGATCACATTCTGAATCGATTTAGCCATGTCCGTCTGTCTGTCTGTCCGTCTGTCTGTCTGTCTGTTGAAAACACGATAGCGTCCAAACGAATCGACCTAGGCGAATGAAATTTTGTGAGAGGACTTCTTTTTACCGTCGTCAGATTGGTATTGAAAATGGACTATGTCGGTCAAGTAGTTCTGGTACCCCCCATACAAAATCACTATTTAGACCCATGTGTCTCTCTGTCTGTTGAAATCACGATAGCGTCTAAACGAATCGACCTAGGCAAATTAAATTTTGTGAAACGACTTCTTTTTACCGTTCTCAGGTTGGTATTGAAAATTATCTATGTCGGTCAAGTAGTTCTGGTACCTCCCATACAAAAACAATCTTTGGCCCATGTGTCTCTCTCTCTCTCTTGAAAACACGATAGCGTCTAAACGAATCGACCTAGGCAAATGAAATCTTGTGAAACGACTTCTTTTTACCGTTCTCAGGTTGGTATTGAAAATTGTCTATGTCGGTCAAGTAGTTCTGGTACCTCCCATACAAAACCACTATTAGAACCATGTGTCTCTCTGTCTGTTGAAAGCACGATAGCGTCCAAACGAATCGATCTAGGCGAATGAAATCTTGTGAGAGGTCTTCTTTTTACCGTCGTCAGGTTGGTATTGAAAATTGTCTATGTCGGTCAAGTAGTTCTGGTACCTCCTATACCAAGCCAATATGGCATGGCGAACATTTTGCATGACTTTTATGCAGTGGAGGGTATCAAAGCATCGGCCAGGCCGATGATAACACTTTTACTTGTTTTTTTTTATTTCTTCCGAACTTGATATTAAGTGTTCCCACTTACGTGTTTTTTTGTAATAAAAAAATAATTTCATTGTTACTGTATACAAATTGGGTGCCGTAACATATTTCTACAAATTCAATACTTTCGAATTTGTTTCCCTGATAATAATATTCCTAAATGCAAAATGCTACCTATAACGTGTCTAAAATGTTACAGAATTGTACTTATAGGATTGACGTTAAGTTAAAAATCAAGCTTCTAGTGAATTAACGTAACTTGCTAAGTTAAGGTCGATAAAGTAAAGACCTTCAGTGATACCTACAGATAATATAGATTTTGTAGATCTTAAAATAAATATAACCCAAGAATTAGGTATAGGCACATAGATTACATAGATTACCTATTAGTGGCTAAATTTAGTGTCTAAAAATAGGAAAAAATTAAACTTAAACAAAATCGACTCTTCAATGACTCAAATTCAACATAAACATAAAATTTCAAATTCTTAAAGGAAAATAATTGTTCGTAGGTATAAACAAATCTTATAAAGGTTTCCACAGCTGTCAGACGCAAAGCAAGACCCATTAAATATGAATAAACCGCAAGAAAGAATTGTTACCTATATCATTCCGGAGCAAAATATTATAAGATGCTTCGCTGAAGTCAATCAAGTACACACCTTAATTCTTGGCACTTTAACATATATGCAGAAGGTTATTAAGTTTGGCGTGTAGGTACGTACAGTACACCTACCTTTGTGGGGTAAATAAAAAAATTTAAAATTTGACTTACTCACTACTCAGTGAATGGGCGGTGAGAAACTGAAAAGAATTACGATTATGTGCACAATAAACAGAATTGTCATCTTCATTGTGACGATTGTCCTTGGAATGCGATTTCGTTTATATGCTAATAAATCTGAAAAGGATTTCTCGCCGACTATTATGCATGCTGCATTATCACACACACACACCTTCTAGTATTGTATAAACAATTTTAAACTCAGCATCACCTTAGTACATTTTGTTGTAATATCCCTTACGTTGTCCTGAATCAATTTGAGAAAATTAAACAGGAATGCTGATGAAAACAGGGACTGTCTGGTGATGGTGGTATATACTCATGGTGAATACTCATGGCTCATGCCAACAAAACAGATCCCCCTCTTATATCTCATGCTGTGTGTGCGTGCAATTTTGCATCCAGAAACGGAAATAGAACAAACAACAACGAAAATTACCAAGCACTCGCATACACATATTTTCATCCGGCCAGCAACGCTAATGAATACAAACGCACGACATTATAATTCCACTCGAATTGTCAAATATTCGTTCTGCGATGACACGAATTTGCGCATACGTTCCACATATGGCAACGAGACAATGGGTAGGCCAACTACACATTGTCATTCAGTCGAGGACGACTAACGAATTGACAAGCAAAAGCCACTCCACCGCACCGTCTGTTTTTGGATCTGCTAGGAAGGACGACAACTCGTCTTTGCAATCATTTGGAAGAATCTCTTCATCGATTGTGTTGTGTCAGTAGTGTTGTAATTTATATCATTGGTATTTGTGCGACTTCAGTAATGCCGGAGGATTCTCAAAGAGCGGGAGAATTTTGTCGATCCTGTTTCCTGTGTGAGTTTTATACGCGTGGGCTAGCAAGGGAGTAATGAGGGTGGAATAACATAACCGAAAGCTATTATCCTTCGTTAGCATATTTTAATGAACCGAAGTATGTACTAGAAATGTAATTGAATGACTTCGGTAAATATCAGACTCATTGTCCTCTGTAGATATACTTTCAATTGGTCATTGCATTGAAGTTTACAGAATTGTTTTGGAAGATACTATTTTTCTTTATTTTACGGCGGTATTTATATTGTTGCGTTGACGCTTTTGATACAAATATGTCAGAATTAGGCGTGCTTAGTTTACTGTAAGTTAACAAGGTCTCTGGCGTATAGCAAATATATATTAGACTGGCATAAGACACTGAACATTTTTTTTTTATTGAACACTTGATGTTCGTCCAAGCTATGCTTACTCTCAGCACCCAAGCACCTTGAAGATTATGAAATCTTTGTAACATCTCTCGAAGAAATGTTGCCCGGGAGGCAATCGAAGCTCAGGAGAAGGATTATAAAGCCTGTTTTTTTAAGTCATAGTACAATAGACCCAAATATTAACGTTGCTTACTTCAAAAACTATGCCTTAGCCACAACTATTGCTAATATTATTGGGAGAGTCGGAGCTGCAAGATCTAATGAGTGTTTCAAAGCTGAATACTACGTGTTTGCCACTTCTGTAAGAGTAACGGCTTTCCCAGATTGTAAGCCGGAGTAATCTATGACTGTCTTTGAAATGTTGAGAGTATGACGTTTAAAAGAAATGCTTTTCCTTTTCCCTTTTAGCTTAATCTGCACTGTGAAAGGAGCACGTATACCGGCCACAATTTGTAAATTGCGTGGTACATACTTAAATTTCGTACTCGTATATAGCACTTAACATGTTTTTGTTGTATAAGAGGTATCAAACCCTGTTTTCCAATCCCAGCCACACTTTGCAAAATACTTCCAACCGGCATATACGTCCCTTTACCAAATTTTAAAGCTATAGCTTTCATAAATGTAGGCGCAGTAGCGCAGTGGTTAGTGTGCTGGACTACTGTGCGAGGTTCGATCCCCCGAAAAACTCAAATTACATCTTAAGGTTTTTTCTACTGCGCCACCTCTCGCGAACGTCTGACAAACATCCGGGAGTATGACTGTCCTGAAAAAGCTTCTCAATTCAGCCGTTCGGACTCGGCATAAAATTGTAGGTCCCTTCCATTCGTCCCAAAAATAGAAACTCACACAAACGAATGGTTACGAGAAGCTAGGGCTAGGGTGTCTACTGCCTGTTGCGCCACCTATTTATTTTTTTTTTAGCTAGATGTAGATACCCGAATGAAAGTGTCCTTCGGAGGGACTTGTCTACGTGGTGTTTCGTAGCAATCTAGTGTACCAGATAAGACTTCCATACAGAAATTGACCTCGGTGAGTGTTCTAAATTTTTGTCGTTCGAGTTTCCTTGGGAAAGTTGCCTTAAATGGGCAGTGTCAGTACTTTTGGCTGGCCTGCTTCCCGTTCCACTCGCCAGGCAGAGGCACGGTAATCGTTGTCCTACTTTCTGTTAACCAGGAACCACGTTAGTCGTTGGGCCGCTTTCTGGCATACGTAGCATAATCATAGGACATTAGGTTAAAAGTGGGTTCCTTAAAACCTTTTACCTCTTCTTATCCAAAGTTTGTAATTTAGTGTCCATTTACGCGTCATAATTGTCTTAGAAGACTGATTCGTACTTTTCTGACTGGGCCGATGTCGATGTTGTTTGCTGTAGAATCTTCTCCTCCGAAGTCACTCGAAGAATTTTGCGCTCAAAACGACCAAGGATATTTCATCCGCTCATGAGTTTCGCACAATTTTCAAGTATGGTGTTGAATAAGTTTCATAACAGCGCATCACCGTGTCGGTCAGCAGCCACCGACATCGTCATTTAACACAACCTAACGAGTTTAGTAGGGGTGCCGAAACTGGACATGGCTCTGTAAAACTCGACTCTATAGAATTTGGGTATCGATCTAGATCTCTTGGCTTTTCTTCAGTAGTGTGAATAATTATTCGCCTGTGAACTTACAGGGCTTTACTACAAAACAATTTCATTAAAAAAGGCCTATTTCTGGCAAAATTTATATTTCTCATAGTAACCTGATGTTCAAAATTAATCGAAAAGTCAATTTGTTCTTTGACGCTTTTCCAAAATCAGATTTGTGCTAAGCGAATGAAATCCTCCATTCAAAATGTTCACCATCAAATTATTCATTGTAGTATGTCTGCCATGCATCTCAGAATGGCATGCACTGACACTCAATTGACACAAAACGTAATGACATTCCTAACCAAATCCCACATAATAGACGCGAACACGAATTCAAAATGAGAAAGCTAATTGAAAATTGAAAAGCAGAAGTCGTATAAGACATTTTCATTTCCTTTCCTCTTAAGATGTATTTAAGCTGCAATGTAAATGATTACATCATACCTATACATACATATACCTGCACTATATGTATATTTCACCGAAACTTCTTCAATGGCATTGCAATGAAAAACTTTAATCATCCAAGTTCTGCATCAGAAAGCAAACAGCAAAACCCAAATATATGATGAAGATGTCTCGAAGAAGGAAAACTTTTCCATCGTTAAAATTAAACTATTTCCAAGATACGAAGCGAAGAACATTGATTTTCACTTTGCATATCCTTGTCGATCTAAACTTGTGCTATCTGTGTTTTTTTGAACGCATTGACATATTGAGTGTAAGTGTAGGTGTGTATGTTTATGTGTATGTGAGAGCTAAAGACGTCATTCTCTGAATAGATAACTAGGATAAGGCCGGAGGAACGAAAACTTATGGTGATTGTGTTAGAAAAACGTATAAATTGGATTTGTGGGTCGAAGCTCTAAGAAGAGGAGCCTACCATCAGGAGGTGTGGAACTATACAATCATCATTTGCATTGGGTATATGAGATAGTAGTTTCCAATTTTGTTCGAAACGTAAACAAAATAAGTTTTCATTTCGTTTTATGTCTTTTTTTTTTTAAGATAGCGTGTAATTCTTGTTAAGGTTGTAGCCATATCTGGGGGATTTGAAAAGATGCACCGTGAATATAAAAGTTATTCTTTAAATTAGTTTTCAAATGAGCTATAGGCATTTTTTTGACTTGTAACTTTAGCCCGTAGGACATAGAAAACTATTATTTTGAGTGGATGATAGGATCTTTTATTTTTAAAGCTGAACATTAGTATCCAAGAATTTAGTTGCAAAGCAAGCCATGCTATTTTGTGACGGTGTAGTCCGGTCGGAACTCAATGAAAAGAATTTCTTACTTTGAAAGAGTTTCGTAGAACTTTAACGACTTTTGAGTAAATTTAGAAAAGGTTATTTAGACACGCAAAACTTAAGGAAGTTTTTCGATCTTGTCGAGTAGGTGCTGTCAATAAATTGCCTCTAGAAAGTTGTCGTTATCAAGACAAAATACTGTTAAGAATGAACAGCTACCCCATGTACTGCAACATACGGCAATGTATGACTGGGAATACTATTGTGTGGGAGAAGTGTTATAGCTGAGTTAAAAAACGCTTTTAATTTTTTTCAGATGTTTATGAACTATTGGTTCCCTTCCCTTTATAAAGTGATGATAACAGACGCCAGTCTGGGGTAAAGCCAAAATTCCATCGTTCAAATATCAAAGCAAAGCTGAGTCTAACCAACTCTCACTTTTGCAAACAAAATTCATGACCGGCGGTGGTTTTGGAACTGCATGATGAAATTGCATCTTTCCATTATAGAACCTACCTACCTACCTTCTTATAGCCATTTGTTTGTGTGCTTATTATTTTTGGAACGAATAGAAGGGGCCCTTCTACTAAGACTTGCCCGGGCCAGTGGAAAGCAAAATGATGGTGCTGATGTAGCCTGCGACAAAGTGTACCTACAGAAAATGTCTCTATCTATAAAAATCCTTACTGCTGGCTTGTAACTACCATATAGCCGATTGGCGATTGGTGGGAGTGGTTTTCAAACCGAAGATAGGCAAAGATGTCTTACATACTTGAAAAGCATATTGAAATGCCTCTTGTAAATCCTACGAGACTTTGTTTCAAAACAGATTAATGACGCGTTTAAATAAATAAGGTTAGGGCACCAGGTCCATATAGGATCGTAGGCTTAGCTTCTCGCAACCATTCATTTTTGTGAATTTTCGGTCTTATACTATAGAATCCGAACGACGGAATTGTATTTACAGGACACCTTAATATTTAGGTAGGTACCTATAACTTAAAGTAAATTTTGTTTTTTTTTTTCTTTTGGTTCAATCATAAGACCCCTCGGTTGATTTAGAGGAATGCCGCTCTGATAGACAGCGTTAAATAAACAGTTTGTTCTCCAGTGTAAGCCTTTGTTCGAAAATAGAGCACTTTATGCAAAGGCGGCTATGTTTACTGACTAAATGACAAGATAACATAGGGAATGCTACAGTCAACTATCGACTACTCACTCTGTCCGGAACTAGATGTAAAGGCCACCTCTAGAACTTGCTAAAAATCTGGTAGAGGAGCCTTCGTGGAAACTGAAAACACCAGACTTAGCTTCTCAATAGAAGGACATGCATCCGTCAGAGGTACATATAAAAAAAAAAAATAAATAGGCGGCGCTACAGGCGGTAGACACCCAAGGCCTAGCTTCTCGCAACCATTCGTTTTGTGTGAGTTTCTATTTTTGGGACGAATGGAAGGGACCTACAATTTTATGCCGAGTCCAAACGGCTGAATTGAGAAGCTTTTTCAGGACAGTCATATACTCTCGGATGTATGTCAGACGTTCGCGAGAGGTGGCGCAGTAGAAAAAACCTTAAGCTGTAATTTGTATTTTTCCTGGGATCGAACCTGGGATCCCTCGCACAGTAGTCCAGCACACTAACCACTGCGCTACTGCGCCCCCAGAGGTACATATTTGTCATCCTTATTGCTATGTTCTATTCTATACGTAGCGTAGTTTCGAGATCATACTAGTATTCAGGCGAGTTCGCTTATGAAGACAAGACAAGCCAAGCAATCTTCAGTGGACCGGGAATCTGCAGTTTGGAGTATCATTAACGAGTAAGTAAGTAACCCATGAACACAGTTATCGATGAGGCGACCATGACGAACATAGACAAGAAAATTATTTATGTCAGTTAGAAATATGCTTCTTTTTGCCCTTAATTAAGGAAGGCCTTTTGATGACATTCTGATGTCCTCACGTACCGCGTCAATTTCGTGACATATACAGCCTAAAGCTTAAGCTAATCTAAAATCTCCAAATCCTGCGAAGAAAACGAAGAAAGCCACTATAGAGCGGAATATTTCCCCTGCTATATTACTACTTTCTGGGTGACGGAACTTTTGAGACAAAGCCGAGCCATGATACCTGATTAAACTCTTAAGACCTATCAGATACCGCTTTTACCAAATCTGCTTTATCGCTAGATACATGTTGTACCTTATTAAACAAGTGTTGTGCAAACATATATAGTGTGACATTTTTTCACTTACCACCACAGGCATGATATAATCCTTTGTAATATAAAAATCTACCTCGTTGTGCTCACAAAACAGAAAAATCCTGGTGAACGTGACAAAGTTCACAACTGGATTACGTTATACAGCATACAAGCACCGCTAGATTAAAATAATTTCCACTTCATCTGCCCCCGTTTCGAGAACATTTTTGTTTTTCCTTTTCTATAGTAATTTATGCGTAAACAAACTGTTCACCACTTTACGTACTCATACTCCCACTCGTATAACCATTGAATAGTATAACGCGTTTACAATGTCAGCTTCATGTCATCCCGTCATAAATGAATTTTTCTTTGCTTTCTTATGCGCATAATATTGTAATCCACATAGATTACCTTGGTCTGCCAGATGGAAAAAAAAACTGCTCACACCATGAACTCTGCAAGGACATCCGCAGAGTCTATGTTGGAAAATCCAATATTTCAATTTGCAATTTTTGTAACAGGGGAAAAAAAAACCGAAAATCTAATTATGTGCACATTAAGAGGACACTCTTGCTCTGGCAAATATTTATGCGCATATTAGGAATATCTTTTATTTGAAGGATATCTCGTTTTCGGAATAAATGCATATTTTAAAAATTTCCAATGAATATCATTGAGAGCGAGAAAGTGAATATAATTGCATATATATATATATATATTGGAAATTGGTGACAATTTACGATACAAGGATATATGTTTATGTATATTCCAAACCCAGCCGCACACACGCACTCATCACACACAACAGTCCTTATTCCAATTTTTGTTCTACATTCTCTAGTAGTTGTGTTGTGTGTTCTTGTTCTGTCTTTTAGCATAGTGTTGCCCTGGAGTACAAGTGTCGCATAGATCATCGGAAGGAGGAGTCCTTTTTGCAGTTTTTTCATATGATTTCGGTGCATCATCATCGTACAGAGGAATAAAATAAACATCCCCGCCCCGCACAACACTTCATGTGCGGGCAGATTTGATGTGACATAGTGTGGTTAAGTTTACGGGTGTTGTTTTCTTTTCTTTTCATCTACAGCCAATGCTTCGGGGTATAGTATACTCGTACATACTCGTACACACAATGTGTATACAAAACATAATAACAAATAAGATGTCACCAAGTGCACTTCCATGTGAGGGCTTAAAATAATAATAGTATAGACTGGTGGGGCGAAAATAGCAAAAAAGAAAACTAATCAGCGATATAACGAAAGTGAAAGAAGAAAGCAATTGAGAACAGTGTAGCCGGGAGAGAGGATGCAGGCTGAAATAAAAAAAGAAAATACAGAACTAAATCAGGATAATAGTCCTTCGAGAATATAGGCCAGAAATAGAAAGAAAAAAAAAATAAAAATAAAAAAAAAATAGTCCACGGTTAATTGACAGCGATGAGGGTCTGCCATATTCACATAAATACACTCTACTCCTGAGAGGTCCTCGCTGTGGAGTATATCATCCTCGCATGGTCTGATGGAGGGTCATATGGGTTTTAGCTTCCGATAGAGAGAAGGGTTATAAAAATGAGTGGAAGGATACAAATATGTGTTTTTGATTGGTATTCAGGTAGGTTGGGAATATATCGTGCATTTGATAGGAATGCGGAAGCAGGGACTGAAAAATGTTACTATCCGCAGTAGCACATGCAAAAGCTGTGCACACAAATCATTTGCATGGATTGGCACCAATATCTTTTAAATAAAATAAAAAGCGCACCCAGCTTATATAGCAGAGGTACTTTATGTCAACAATGTGGGCTCATTGGTTAAACGTAGTAGAGATGGCAAATAATTGTGCCTTTTGTTTGACAAGTACCTATAACTACAAAGCCCCCGATAAAGGCTCTCAATTCATACCTTCGGATATGGTATAACATTTTTGGTTCCCTTCATTCGTTTTGAAAAAGAAACGCGTACTGAAGAGCAATTATGACGGATTCGCTAAACTAGGGAAGCGGATTTGGATGAAGCTTCGTTTCTGCCTTGTCTAGGTATACACCTTAAGGTTAAATTTAAAATTTTAATTAAGCTCTAAAATGAACGATAATTTCCATAAAACGATGCATTCATAAAGGACCAAGTTACATGCGACCCAGACGTACGAATTTTTTTATGTCAACTTCTCAGTTGGTCCATTTAATATTACGTGTAGGTAATATGACAACACGAACTTTAAAAAGGTTTGCAAGAAATGAAATGCGAAGCCAGATTGACATAATGTAACGATTTACCGGAAAAATAAATCACTCCTACGGATAATTTTTGTTTTTCACTTCACTTTAGATTATTTGCTAGATATATTGCCTTAAAGTTTCAACATAATAAATTAATAAAAAAATATGGCACGATTAACGAACACAATGTACCTCTCATTCTTTCTACCAAGCGCTATGCATCGTACGGCCTACTCGCACATAGGCCACATCACATACTGTTCCAAAGGACGTGGCCATAAACGACATAGCCTATAGCATTCTCACAGTCTTAAGAAACATTCTTAGAAAAGTTTCATTGAAATCTGTCCAGTAGTTTTTGCGCTTTTAAAGGACAAAGAAAATTTCTACCGTTTTATTATTTATTATAGATTATAGATATAGAAGATATAGATAACATGCGCATTCTTACTTAATCTCTTGTCAAGTACTTAGGACTCTATACATTAGAACTTATTGTTTGTTTTGTTTGCAGTGACATATCTAATATATGTACTCTTTAGTTCTCCATTCTGATATTTATTAAACCCCATTCTTAAGTTTTAATGCTGATGACTACACCATTCCCACTTAATGGTTGTGTTGTTTTGAAGTCGATAGTTATTAACATCTTTTAAGTTTTGTTCCAAGTCCATCAATTGTTGTCCGCTATGCAGAATGGCTTCTTGATTTAAATTTCAGTGCTAGAGGCTTTGAAAATTATAAAAAAAAATTATAGACATACAAAAATGTACCCTTGTCCCCACTTAAAAAATTGTTCCCAATTTCAGCAAACCCTTTTAAACCACGACTCGTATTTTAATCGCTTCGTCGAGTTCGATATCGTTGCCGGCCTTGGCGAAGTCTATGGAAGAATCGTCAGCCATGTGCCAAAACCGATGCCGTGAAATAAATCCGAAGGAAATAAGATCGAATCGATTTTTAGATTGGAAATAATGTCGAATTGCACCTTTTTTTGTGGTCGTCTTTATTTCCATAGAAAAATAGTAATAAGGTCGAAAAAAGGAAATTTATGTCGAAAATAAAAAAAAATAAATCCCATCTAAACATGTATGGAGGCGCATGCTGTCCCCCTGCAAACCCCCTTCTTGTGGTTACTATCAGATTTGGAGTAGGTGCGTTGAAATGATCTTATTGCAGTGCGATCGCCATTATTTCAATTTTTTTATTTTTTTTTTTGGAAATAAAGTCGAACACAAAAATTTTTGGAATTCGACATTATTTCCAATCTAAAATGGAAATAAAGTCGATTCGACCTTATTTCCTTCGACTTTATTTCGAAGGTCGATTAAGGTCGATTCGCCCTTATTTCCTTCGACTTTATTTCACGGGACCGCTAAAACTGACATCTAAAATAGACTCTTCATTGGAACTGAAAGAGTTGACGTGTACCATGCCCGGTTTTTCAGAATAGCCGTTGAATCAATACCAGTAATAAAGGCGGACTTCACGGGTTAAAAAAGGCAAACTTCACATTGGGTTTTGTCATATGTATTTTCAACTAAAATTAATATTATACACATTAAAAGGGTCTACAAATTTGTGAATGACACCTATTTCAGTACCCCGGATATTCCCTAAAATTTGCTTTAATTACCCCAATTAAGGGGTAATCAATAAGCAGTTTACATTAATTAAATAAACTTTTAGGGAGCCACTATATAAATCAATTTTTAATTACCCCATTTAATTGGATAACTCAAGTATTCAGAAATAAATGTTATTAAAATAAATTTCACTTTGTGTGGTCAAAGTGTAATCATAAATTTACAAAAAAAAAAAAAAAAAAAAAAAAATTGGAAAATCCCGACTAATTAATTACATACTCGTATTATTGATTTTTTTTTTTATTTTTCACAAACATTTACTCAGATGGAGTAGAATAATCTCGTGAAATCCAAAACCGCCAGTATATGGAGCTGACGAATTAATTAGCAATCAACATTCATCGCATTCATCACTGTTTGTCTATGTATAAAATAGGTTCCTTCTCGTTCTCTGAGTTCAGCGTGTCGATAATGGTTGATTCAAATGAGAAAGTAGACTTTTTTTATCCAATCGATACAAATTTATTCACATGTGGGGTAGTAATGTTGATATGGCATCCCTACTCTACATCGGACCAATAGAGAAGCGTGTTACAAAAATTCAGTATCCAATTTCGTAAACACGAATCGTGTTTATTGACAGGCGATTGTGTGAGAATCTCTCTTCCAATATTGTATCCGCGTATACCTTATGATATTCTGATTCTATGATGCAGGTTTCAATTACGTTAATTAGCATGACAAGTTTCCAGTTCAGCTAAGCGTGATGCGGATGGATTTTGATTTTCGAATATACGGGGTAATGGTTGGACGAATTCGTTTTCGATTGACCTCTGAATTTAATTTGCTTGACTGCGTAATTGATGCCGATGCCGCCCGCAACAGACATTATATAGTGTGAGGTGACGAAAAGGATTTTTGGATATTAGCCAAAAGGCAATGAATTGAAATTAATGCAGCATAAAAGCTCGCTCAAATAAGTAGTTATGAGAATGTGTATTGGACTCATATGGACATGTTGCGCCCTATATTTATTAGTTTCCATAGAAAGTTGCTTTTACTGTTGTTAATACATTTGAGCAAAAGGACACTTTGGCAACAAACTTTTTTAATGGCGCTTTCTTTGGTAAGTTTTTGTTTACTTACTGTATTTCACTATACGTTTGCGCACATGTGTTAACAAAACGCACACTCATGTCATCAAAACGCACACATGTGTGCGTAAACATATGAATAAATGCGGTAATTCCAAGAATAAACAAACAATCAGTTAAAAGTTTTGTCGCAAAAATGTCTTAGTTCATAAATAGAGTATTTTTGCGCACTCATGTAAGTGCGTTTTGTTTACTCGCACCCCTCCAGGCTTTTCAAGAGTCGGCAAATCAACGAGCAATTTTCAAAAATTAGGACTTAGGTTTGGTTTTTATTAGGTATCGGTTCGTCGGCATTTTCAAAGGTTCCACATGAACTCCTTAAAATTTAGCTAGTTTCGATTCCACTTAAAAAAAAACGGGCGGCATTTCTAATTTGAGGTTAAATTCGAAGGAATATGTTATTCGCTAGTTTGTGGAACTCGGCTTATTGATGTGAAGGGTGTTTTCGTTCGTGGCAAAAAGTTTGGAAAACGAAATTTCGTTATTTAAACTGTTTATAAACTTGTTTTCTTAATACAGCTGATGGCTGAAATTCGCGAACTGCCGCGACCTAGAAAAGTGTTCATGTGAACGGACTGTCTAAACTTGCGAATATTCGTTCGTTCGTAGCTAGTTGGTCGCTCTCATGTGAATGGTCCTTTAGGTATTGGCCCAGGGGTATTCCTGTATGGCGCCTCCCATTCCCATACAAACATAAAGAATCAAAATATTATATCCCGTAGACCATCGAATCGACTGAGCTCAAATTTACAGGTGAACTTAGGTATTTCTGTGAACTTAGGTGAACGGGATATTTTCTGTGACAATTGGTCAAAATTGGACAAAGGGGCGTGGGACCTCCCATACAAAAAAAATATAATATAACTCAATTAGCGCTGGGCCGATCTTCATGATTTCTATACAGTCGGCAAGTTCCTAAAATAAGTCGGCATTTCAATGAAAGTCTTCTCCCCAAAGGCTCGAATACCCGCTACGCCCCTGGTCATTTAGATCGTTGAAAAAGTAACAAGAGCATCAATTGCTCATACAGAAATCATATTACATTGCAGAATATCCCTTGATGACATTATTCAGTTTAGAGTTGTTGTCGAGGGTATTGCTGATAAATGTCCCTGTATCAAAGTAATCTAGATTTTATTGTCAAAGGCTGTGAAACAAAATTCATAATATCGGTACCAGGTATTGGGCTTTTTAGGGTCTTGACTGAAACCTGTGACTTCGGCTTGAAATGTGGCAGTATGTAGCTTTCGAATCTACCATCATCCACTTGGAACCTTATTCGGCTGTAAACACATCTATATGAGGATTCTTTAACCACTTCTATGCGGTCTAATAGTAGAATACCAAAGCCCGGATTGAAGCCGGTTACATAGCGATTGCGACTTTAATGCATATCACTTAATTGTATTGATCAGATACCTCATCAAAATAAATTAGGTTAGGTTAGGTTTACGGGTTGGTGAAGCTGAGTAGCCTCTTCTTCACCCCACTCAGGTCCTCGTGGACCCATTGTGATACCCTTCGATGGGGTTAGCCGTGTTGTAATGGCTTTGTTTCATCCTTCCCATGGTTACTCGACCCTGTCCAGCCATCCCGCTGTCCTCAGAAACCTGTAAAGATTAGACATTGAGACGTTAGAGAGTTCTTGGATATCCTGGAAGTAGTAACTTCCAAGTGTTCTGTTCCTCAAGTGACAGAGACTTGGGCAGTGACAGAGAAAGTGAGGTGTGTCCTCGTGAACCTCCTCATCATCGCAGCCTCTACAAATGTCGTCATTCTTGAGATTTAGTTTCATTGCGTGGCTTCTTAGAAGGTTGTGACCAGTGAGGGCGCCAACTAACTTGGACAGCGATATTCTGTCATATCGTAGCAGTTTGTTGGTCCTGCTTTTATTGTATTCTGGCCACATCTTCCGTGATATGTCGCAGGTGGTTAGTGTTTTCCACCTGATGTTGGCTTTCATTCGGATCTTATATTCCACTCGCTCTCTGAGACTGCAGATCGGTGGTTTGATCGACTGAAGTGCCTGGTCTAGGTCCATTGCAGAGCCATTTCTTGCCAATTCGTCAGCTCTCTCGTTGCCGGTTATGTCCCTGTGTCCAGGAACCCAGCAGAGAACCGTGTTATGCTGCGAGCCAAGAACCTTGAGCTCTTCGCGACAGCGGCGAACTAGTTTTGATTTTATCTCATTAGTAGAGATTGCTTTGATAGCCGCCTGGCTGTCAATGAATATGGTAATATCACTCCGTGGTATTGCCATTATTGACACCATGCTTGCCACCTCCGCGACCGCCAGTACCTCAGCTTGGAAAACACTACAGTAATCAGGAAGCCTGATTGAACTATGTATGTTGAGTTCCTCTGAGAATAATCCGGCTCCAGTTCCACAGTCCATCTTTGATCCGTCAGTGTAGATGGCTATTGACTTCGTTTCCGTGGGTTCGTTCCTGTCCCATTCTTCCCTACTCGGGAACCGGCAGGAGAATGGTTTATGGAAGTCTAGGTATGGTGACATATAGTCAGAGCTGATGTCACTCCCTACGTATTCCTTGAGAATCCGCGCATGCCCAAAGAGACTAGGGATCCAGCATTTTGTCTGGCTTATTCTCAGTGCACTTTTGGCAGCCGATTCTTGCATATATAGATCTATAGGTGGCAGGTTAAGAAGCGTTTCCAACCCAGAAGTCGGTGTTGTTCTCAACGCACTAGTTGTTCCTATACATGCCAGTCTTTGTATTTTTGTCATTGCCTTAAGATTGGTTACCTTGTCTGTGGCTTTCCACCAGACTATGTTGCCATATGTGAGTATTGGGCGTACGATTGCCGTATACATCCACAGAATTATCTTCGGGTTAGGTCCCCAGTTTCTGCCGAAGATACGGTTGCATGCATAAAATGCATTCGATGCCTTTTTAACTCGTTCATTGACATTTAGTTTCCAATTAAGTTTTCTGTCGAGAATTATTCCCAGATATTTCGCACTCTCTGCCACCTGCAGGGGTATTCCCTCAATAGTTGGTGGTTCAAAGTGTGGTATGTTTCTTCTGTTTGAAAACAGCACGAGTTCGGTCTTCTGGGGGTTCACCCCAAGGCCACAATGTTTTGTCCACAGATTAAGTGTCCGCAGTGAGCTTCCTAATAACTCATTTATAGTTGGTAGGAATTTTCCTGTCGCCAGCAGTACTACATCGTCCGCATAAGCGACGGCTTTTACTCCACTGTGTTTGAGTTTCATGAGTACTTCATTGATGACGAGAACCCAAAGTAGGGGAGAAATGACTCCTCCCTGTGGTGTGCCTCTGGAGGCAGTTACTTGTAGGTCAATGTCACCTAATCTCGCATTGATATTCCTTTCATTGAGCAGGCTCATGATCACGTTAGTGAGAGATTTTTCAACGTTGGAATTCTGCAGCGCCCTCTTCACTGCACACGTTTTGACATTATTGAACGCTCCCTCAATGTCTAGAAACGCGGCTAGTGTATATTCTTTATCTTTTAATGATTTTTCTATAGTGCTGACGACATCATGCAGCGCTGTTTCCACTCCTCGGCCTTTTGTGTAAGCATGTTGAGCTGTGGAGATCGCGCTGTCGTCTAGCCGACTGCGAATATGAATATTCACCAGTTTTTCGAAGGTTTTCAAGATAAAAGATGTTAGACTTATGGGTCTGAAATCCTTAGCAGTGGTATGACTAGGTTTCCCCGCTTTAGGGATGAAGACTACTTTCACTTCCCGCCAGGCTTTTGGGATGTAGCCATATTCCAGGCTGCTTATGAAAAGTCGATTGAGAACCGGTACGATAATGGTCTTTGTCTTCTGTAGCATGATTGGAAATATCCCATCACCTCCTGGGGATTTGAAGGGAGAGAATGTGTCAATCGCCCAGTGTATTTTATCGTTGGTTATGATTTCTTCCGGAACTGTCGAAGCCGTTGCCGGGACATTATACATAGCCTGTGTGTTACTCTGTTTCGGGATACATCCCGGAAAATGAGTTTTCAGTAAGAGACTAAGAGTCTCTGTGCAGGACTGTGTCCAATTTCCGTTGCCGTCCTTGAGATATCCAGGGACTGCAGGTTCTTTGGACAGGATTTTTCTAAGCCTAGCTGATTCTGTGGTGTTTTCTATATCATCACAGAACGAGCGCCAGGTTATGCGTTTGGCACTTGTCACAGCTTTTTTGAAATTCCTCTGACTGGCTTTATATGAATCCCAATCTGTTGGGGAATTGGTGGATTTCGCCGCGTTGAAGAGTGCTCTTGTCTTCTGCCTGATCTTTTGGAGATCTTTTGTCCACCACGGTGGAGACTTCCTATTCTTTATGGTCCGTAGAGGACAGGCTTTATGGAATGCACCTTTCAGAACTCTGTTTAGAGTATCTGTGGCTATGTCAATCTCTTCCGGTGAGCCTAATGTAAGCCGTTGCAGTTTCTTGGTATGTCTACCTACTTCTTCAGAGAACTTTACCCAGTCTGTTCTCCTTGGATTCCTGCATTTGCTTAATGGTTTCATCGTTTCGTCAATTAGGAATTCTATAATCCTGTGGTCTGATAGGGATGCTTCCAGGGAAACTTTCCATTCTCGCACAGTGAGAGTTTGTGAGTTATTGTATAGTGTGATGTCTAATACCTCACGCCTATTCCTGGTTATGAACGTTGGTTCATTGCCGATATTTGCTATCATCAAGTTATTTTCAATAATAAATTCAAAAAGGGACTCACCTCGCGCATTTATGTCAGTGCTTCCCCACTGAGCATGATGTGAGTTGGCATCGCAGCCTAGAACAATGTCCTATTTCTTGCGTTCTGATTCCGTTACCAGTGCACTTGTTAGCTCGGACGGTGGACTATCTTGTGAGTCGAACGGCATATATATTGCCGCCAGTATCATTGTGATTTTCCCTCGTCTCTCCCAGGTGACAGCTGTTTGGTCTGTATTGCTGTAGCTAGGTATGAGAAATAGGTTAATCTGTTTTCTAGCTACAATACATGTTCGGTTCTTACTGTTATCATTTGGAGTGTTGGTGTTGTACACCAGCAAATCCTTGGCATTCAGCCCTTTTATTTTACCCCGGTAAGTCCAGGGTTCTTGTATTAGGGCGACATCTATGGCTTGTTGCTTCATAAGCAGAACAAGGTTGGCGCTGGCCGCCTTGCTATTGTGAAGATTTAGCTGGATTATCTTCATGGCGGTCAGGTTTTTCTTCGCTCTTCTTGCCGTGTTTGGTCGACAGTAGCCTGAGCTTGCACCGTGTTATGCCAACACGGACTTTGAAATTTTGCTTCCTGAGCAACGGCAACGATTTGTGGCTTAGAAGTACAAGGACTTCCATACCGCTTTCGGTGTGTTCGCCCGTTTCCAGGACCTTCCACTCCCTGCTTTGTAACTCCGGGTTAAGGAATTGCAGGTTGCGTTCAATTCTTTCTACGGGCAGATATGGACCTTGTATGTAGATGCGGCCTTTGGGTCTGGTAAAGTTGAGGACTTCCTTTCTGTCTACAACACGCAGGTCGGCATTTGGCCAAGGTGCGTCCGTGTTGGAGACGAAATTTTTCAACCAATCCAGGGTTCCTTTGTCGTCGCATTCCACTATCTTGAACCCTTTGAAAGTGGTTAGCTGCCCGAACAATGGGATCGTGCTGCTCGCTTTCAGGATGGCTTCATTAACGCCATCTAGGATTCTTAGTTCTATAAGCTTCCATTGGTCTTCGGTGAGCCTTCGTTCTGGGTTTCCATGGTCGACTATTGCGACACGAAGACTCTCTTTGACCTTGTCTATAAATTTGGCCTTTTTCGCCTGCCTGCCTACTACCGGAGAGAGGGTGTCATCGTGTCGACCTCTTTTCGGGCATCCTGGAGTTATCTCAGGTTTGGTCGTAACTTTACCTGGGACAACTGTAGGGCGCTTTGGATTGGCCGCATTCGAGATGAGAGGCAAATGGCCCTTCGTCCTCGCTGCGATCAATCTCCTGCTGAGCCCTCCCGAGGTCCACGCCTGTGATGTGCTAGGCCCTGCGCTATCTGTTGACAGAACCTTCTTGGAGCATCCTGGCGTCTGCTCAACTTTGGACGCGTCCTTGGTTGAGTCGTCACCTGGTTTTTCGGGTTGTGACCTACTCAAGGGGAGATGCAATTGGCCCCTCACCCTTGGTCCGGTCAGCTTGCCCTTCCCAGTCTGGTTCTGTCTCCTGTCACTGAGGCTGCTGCGCCACGCCGATGCGGTCGATTTTATTACCGCTCGAGCCCTTTCTATCTGTGCCGCTTCCTTTTCCGTGAAGGACTTTGGGTCGCGGTTCCTAAACCTACCTAGCAGTCGGCGCGCATTTTTGCGCTTTTTGAGCGGGTCCGTTTCCGCTGTGCTCGACTGCGTGCTGATGTTTGCCGGGTCCGCCTTACTGACCGCTTTGGCTTCGGTGGTTTCCGAACAGTCGGTGTCGTTTGGCTTACTTGGCTTATCAACAACTGTGCAAATGCTGTCTAGTGTCGAGTCTGCCTCTCCCGGTGACATTGTCTTCCCTGTGTCTGCTTCTTTTGTGGGGACAGATGCGACTGACCCTTGCCCCGATATGCCATGGCCCATCACAGGCAATGGTGGTCGCATAAGTACACCCTCGCTTATGGCTTTTGGAGAATCAGTCTTTGGGGGAGGGTTCGCACACGGCTTGTCTCCATCCTGAGTTTGACTCTCCAGAAAGTCTCGAGCGCTTTGAAGCCTTCGCCGTTCGTTGTCCTCTAGTAGGTGCTTTTTCTCTAGCCTCCTGATCGTCTTTTTGCAATTCTGTATTTTGGTCCTAACAGATGCGCACGACGAGATAGAGAATTTGGATGAGCTGGCGACGGAGCGGCTGTCATCATCCTCCAGAAATAGCTTCTCGAGGTTGATGTCAACCGTTCCCACGCTTCCCTCAGCCGAAACTGCCCTGCCTGTTGACGGCTCATGGAGTAGGAAGTTTTCTTCTTCCTCCGTCATATTCGTCTGGGAATCGGTTATCTGTAAGTTCTTGGTGCCCGATTCATTTACACCAGTCCCTTTGTTTGTTTTTGGATTGTTTTTAGAAATTTTGGTCCCACGAGTAAGGGGAGATGTCATTCTGTACTCACCCCCTGTATACAGAAAAGGGGAATTACTTAAAACTAGAGGTCCCCAGGTATCTAGAGTCCACCGTTAGAAGACACCATAACATTGTGCCATACATCCCAGGGCACGGTTGTTCACACCCGGGATTACGGGTTTTTATCGAGTTATTCCGCTCTAGATCCGTCATATTCAGTAAAAGCAGTGGTACCTCGTGCAGGATGTGGTTCTTCACCACGTATGACGATCTTGGAAACGTTAATGTCTCCCTGATTTCCTTCCAGTAATTCGATGTCCCCTCCGCCAGAGACGTGTCTTTGGCTGAGTTGGCACCTAATTTCTTTGATTCTGACCTACTCAAGGCGAGGGGCAGTGGCCCTTCTTCCTTGGTCCAGTCATAATCGTTACAGAAACCTTCACCACCTTCACCATCAAAATAAATTAGTAGATAATATTCGTACGAGTAGGAGGCCATCTTTATCGGTGCAGATTTGTTACGACACCGCACTAGACAGATGATAGCAAATTGAATAAATATTTAAATTTCATGATTCTCTATCTACATATTCAAGAATACATACTTGAAGACAATATCTGGAACTTCACGTTTGCTCTTCAAGTGGGAAAACTTATATTTTACCCCCGTATACCAAGTGTATCTATAATACTGACTGAATACTTTGCACTATTCCGCATTAACATGCCCTCCCTTAACTTTGTGGTGCAAATATTCAAATAATTATCATCCTAAAAGTAATCCACCCCCATCCAGGCGGTCCAATAGTTTAAATCTCTTTTACCTTTGCACAATCATAAATGCAAATGATGCTCAAAAGTCGGTCGGTCGTCCTCAAAAATGGTGCTGCAAAGGAGCTTTAGGTGTTCAAAAAAGTTGAATTCCATCCAATCAATAGCTACTGTTTCGACAAAAGTATAGCTTCCATGTATATATGCCAAACGATTAGCCTACTATACTCTACAACCTACAAGTAGATGATAACAAGAGGAAGGGATATAAATTGGTTTCATGGTGTTAACATAAAAACAAATTGTGTGCACAATAAAAAAAAAGTATTTCCCATACCGGGAATCGAACCCGGGCCTTCTGGGTGAAAGCCAGATATCCTAGCCACTAGACCATATGGGATATGAATGTTCTTTAATATCCAGGGAATATTAGCTATTGCGCACAATGATATTTTAAGCTATGAATACGAGTATATACAGATGCAGATACTATTTTTAGATTCGATCACATTTGTAGTACCTACACAACTCAGCTTATAATTTATTTACTTTCTTCATCATCGTCATTCCATTGTTCCATATAGTGTTTGTCTTTATAGCTTATATCGATTTTGATTTTTCTACTCACTATATTGTTTGTCCGCAGAGGAGTGAGGAATTAGATAGCTCAAAAAGGGGGAAAACACAATATTATGTTGCGAGCACATCATTTAGACTATCGTTCAATAATATGACGTGTTAAACACTGAGCTTTACAGAGGTGTAATTTGCTGCTACTCATACGAAATGGAACAGATACAATGTGGGCTAGATGGCAATGTGAGACTAGTGCGGAGTACATTTCTACTCCGTACGTGTATTTTGATTTATTTGGATCTGTGGTTTTTGGGCTTCGGTCAAAATAGTCCTTTCGCTCCAGTTGAAGTGTCTCTTTTCAAATATTTACTTTGCAACGTATTTCAACTACGAAAGTCCATTGAACGTCCCCAGGATGAGATGGTTAGATCAAGTCCATAATTTATTCTCTACCCATTTGGAAGTTTTGAAATTTTTAGTTTGAAAAAGGAGGACCATCCTCCTAAAAGGAGGATTGATGGGATGGTTACGTATGGTATGGCCTAGGAGAATTACCTTTATTGATTTAGAGTTTATGGTCGATGGCGGAGAATCGAAAGTTATGGAGGGTCCACATTGGCAACCTACACCCGCGACCCACTTAATGGATAAACGGGCCATTGAAAATAAATGCATGTCGGACGTTATTATGTACCAACCGCGAAAAAAAGTTTTAACTTAGAAACGTATGTAATTAACGTTGTAATGTACATCAGCTCGTCGGATATCTAGGTGCCTTCGCTAATATTCATGGTCATGTTGAGGGTCTTATAAAGAGTCTTCTTACTGCTTACTGGCCTTAATACGCAGTTGCCCAAAAAACCCCTACGTTATATAAGTCTATGCAGAAGTCATGTCTGTTTCGTCGATGTTGCGTGTCCCTTCTGGCTGACAGCATATACCTACCTCATTCAGAACTAAACCTATTTTCGCCGCTTCTGTACCAATATTTGCAGACGCGACACAGACAACTCGCTGAGTTCTGCCACTTATGCAAATAATTCTAAAGACTTGTGAAAAATGATCTACCCGGTATTGGCTTCTGAGCTTCGTATATATTTGTTCAAGTATGATGTTCAAGAAGTTATATGATAGCCCATCACCTTGTCTAAATATAGTTTTGACGCCAAAGATATCAAGGATCTTTGGACTACTGTAAACGAGATTCCCAGGTTTAACCTTCCTAAAATCACAAGCTAAACCTTTAGGTTATTTCCACTCGCCCAGGTTTTTGCGAAGTATAAATAAAACTCAAACAAAAGAACGGTTGAGAGATAGCTCCAGCAACTAATATAAGCCAAACCAAATTATTTGCACTCCGAATCCTTTTACGTTTATGACTTTATAGAAAAATAAGTCAATGTTCGCCTAAAATCCGGTCAATCGTTTATTCTAGTACTATACCTTCTTCTTTATTTCTATGTAATTTATGTTCTCAAAAGAAGTAGCTTCTATATAATAGACTGTACTACTACATACGGACATACAAAAAAAAAACAACTTTCATATGTTTTCTTAGAAAATCCGCATCCACTAAACAGAAGGAGATAAGAAAAACCAAAACGGAAGTGATTGTATAAACTCGAATATCGTATAAAAGGCATTTCGAAACAAATTGCATTATCCTTCTTCCGCTATATAGCTCCACACACATTTTGACGGATGTTGTCGAAACAAACAATTTTACGAATTTAGATGAAATTTTCCCTCGTCGAGATGAAGGATAGCAAGAACACCGGAAATGTACTGATGGGAGAGATATACCTCGTTCGGCGTGCTATTGAAATAATATACATATCCTTCGTTCGAAAGGAAATCAACCAAGCAAAATAAAAACAGTTACTATACCTATAGCCCGCACAAATTCTGATTGCATACTCATACTCACATATGAAGTGCATTTTACGAAATGATGCAATTTTATTTCGTACAATCGCTTTAGTTGTTTTCTTCCATTGTCCTTACAATATACCCATAGATACTTATGTATCTACATATATGGCAGTTTACATTTCCTCCTCGTTGTCCTGCTTTTTGAATGGAATTCAATGAGACAAAAAATGTGTTTCCTCCTTTCCGAACGCAAAAGGACTAACACAATCTTATCATTTTTTTCGATTCTTATTCAAAAGCATATACGTGAGCAGAGGGACGAGTAAAAGTGGGAAATGATTGTAATTGAATGGAATGGACAAAACTAATAGTTATAGAACTGTAAACAGCACAACGATCTAAAGGGTTTATATTTGTGTTGAGCTTTTTTTTTTTGTTTTTTGTGTGTGCTCTATTTCTTGGGACTATGAAGAAATAAAATGAAAAATTGTTGGAGAAGAGGTTACGTTCCTTTTTTGTGTTCGAAGGAAATGCCAAGAACGAACGGGGTACGAGCGATCAATATTTAATTTCCATTGTTTTAGTTTGTAAAGAATTTTTTTTTTTTCGTTTTCAGTTATTATATATTGTTGCTGTTCATGTTGACCACTGAAAGGGATATCTTTTCCATGGCAGAAGAAGATTATAGAATGAAAACAATTCAACCGATATCTGCTCGAGAAGAATGGTTTTATGGATTTAGAAAATAGTTTTCGATTATGTGAATCTGAGTTGGCGATTGCAATTACATCGACTAATCTTTTTATTATTGCTTTAACTGATTTTAGAAATTGTAAGTCAGTTGGTTTTATGGGTAGGTTGCCTTATGTACAAGTACATACATATATACATACACTGGCGACAACTAGGATGAGGCCACACATTTTGCAATCGATTTTCGCTCTTTATGGCTGTTGGAAATTTTGTACCCGGAAACTTTTAATACCTGTTAACAGGTACATATTTTCCCAACAGTAAGTCATAAAATTAAAGGGTAAATAAAAAACTACGGCTGGAATTTCCGAAGATCAAAAAATGAACTACCTAAAAAGCGTATAAAAAGATGCTCAACTAGGATGAGGCCACTGCGAATATTTCGTTGCAGGAGTGCACATTAGCGATTTTTTTCAAAGTTTTGTTAAGTACTGTTAAAAAGAACTGTTTTTATTTAGTTTTAAAAAAAAATGGGTTCCGGAAAGGCTTTGACAGCTACAGAAAGGGGAAAAATATATGCTTTCAAGGAGTTAGGACTCTCAGGCCGAGAAATTGCAAGGAGGCTTAATAGAAGTAAGACTGTTGTAAACAATTATCTTGGGGATCCCCAACACTATGGGAAAAATCAAAAAGGACGCACGGCAGAAGCAACAACATTGCGAGAAAAGCGGTTAATTCGACGGCTTGCCTCTAATTCGACTCTACCAGCGACTAAAATAAGGGCCAAAAGCGGAGTATCAGCCTGCATAGGAACGGTCCGAACGATAATACGAAGAAGTGGTACTATACAGAGAAGAAAACTTAAAAAGAAACCGGTTTTGGGGCAAGTACACAAGGAGCATCGAATGAATTTTGCAAGAGAACATGTCGCCTGGAGCGATGAATGGAAACGCGTTGTCTTTTCGGATGAAAAAAAGTTTAACCTTGACGGCCCCGATGGTTACAACTTTTATTTCCATGATTTAAGAAAGGAGGAGCTTATTTTGGCAAGACATCACAGCCGTACATCAGGTGTAATGGTGTGGGGAGCTATTACCTACTATGGCACAATCGAGTTGGAGTTTTTGTCCACAACAATGAACGGAAACAACTACAAATGTTTGCTGGAACGGTCATTTCCAAAAGTGAAAAACATTTTCGGACCCCTGCCTTGGATATTCCAACAAGACAATGCCCCTATCCACACTTCCAGGGTTGTTAGAAGCTGGATTCAATCAGAAGACGTGGAACTTTTGCCTTGGCCGCCCTATTCACCGGACTTAAACATAATAGAAAATGTTTGGGCATGGTTATCTCGTAAAGTGTATGAAGGCGGCAGACAATTTGAAGACAAGGACACTTTAATCGAAGCTATTCGTGATGCCTGGACCCAAATTTCTCTTAATTATTTAAAAAAAACTCTATTATTCCGTTCCAAACCGTCTTTTAGTGGTCATATCGAAAAATGGCGGGCATACTCATTATTAATGTAGAAAAACATAATAAATAAATGTTTTAAAACCATAAAATGTAAACATTTTATTAATTTTTTGCTTTTTTTCGAAGATTTTGCTTGTGGCCTCATCCTAGTTGAGCATCTTTTTATACGCTTTTTAGGTAGTTCATTTTTTGATCTTCGGAAATTCCAGCCGTAGTTTTTTATTTACCCTTTAATTTTATGACTTACTGTTGGGAAAATATGTACCTGTTAACAGGTATTAAAAGTTTCCGGGTAAAAAATTTCCAACAGCCATAAAGAGCGAAAATCGATTGCAAAATGTGTGGCCTCATCCTAGTTGTCGCCAGTGTATATCAGATATACCGACAATACGTTTTTTTAATTTTAGAGCAGATGTTCCTATTTAATAAAATTATTAATTGCAACGTTCAAAAAACGTACCCCTTTGTGTAGTACGTTTAAAGCAATAGTCTAATTTTTAAAAAATTACTTAGAACCATATTTTCTTGGCCATCTTTATAAAGATAAATGCCATAAGAAACATTTTTTTTTCATACAAGTTAGTCAAAAGGTACCCGTCGGTAGTCGGAAAAAAGTCGATGCCCTTTAAAAAGGGTGCAAAATCAATTATTCAACTTTTTACGATGATTGTGCTAAAAAATCAGGTTTTCTGTATTTATTTTCACTGGTGTAGGTACAATGGCTAACGTTTACACCCCGAATGATAAATATAGCAGAGTCATCCCTAAATATGTAAAATAGATGTGACTTATGATTTATTAGGGTTAAAGGTATTTAAGTACTTGAAAGTGATGAATTCAAGTTGAACATATTGTTCCCTCAACCAATAGGAATGCTCATAAGTTATGAGTATTTCTCCGCCATTTAACTTTTATCTTTATAAAGATAAATGCCAGTTGCTTAAATACGTATCTAATCTAAGATTATAATAAATCTGTGCCGATTTTTGGATATTCACGGTTGACGTTAAGATATGCAAGCACATCGGGAATAGGTCGTAGGATAAGCTAACGGTCATCTATAAATGATTTTATATAAGCTTAGTTAGCTGGAACTACGATCTTCAGGATCATTTTAGTATAGTAGTTTTGTTATTTCTATGGAGGACTTTCAACATTCGACAGGCAACAAATGGCAAAACTGTTAAATTCGTACCACCTGCAAAAAGAAGTGATTTAAAATCGGCTTCGTGGGCATGTGGTATCAATGCTGGCAAATTTCCATAACACAATATAAATGGAAATGTTATTACATATATATATTACATATATATCAGTGAAAGTTTTCTATTAGAGAGGTCCCGATATGCACTCCAAACGGCTGTTTGAATTTGGCGAACGGAAAGTACATTTTTGATCGAAATTTGATATTGCTAGCTCTCGTGGATCAGAGCGGAACAAATTGGAAACGTTCACTTTTTTGAAATGACATCCATACTACTTTATCTATTATAAACAATAGGGCATACCAATTTGAATTTAAACCGTTTTACTTGGCAAATTCACTCACGTCCAATAGGTGTCTCTAGCATTCTATGGAGAAATCCAAGATGGTTGTCATTTTGTTTCACTTATTTTTCGCCTGGAACCACAAGCGCTAGTTATGTTGGAATTTAATTTGAAATTCTATTGAAGAAAACCGCATAAATTTTGATGAAGTCTTGGTGCACTATAGGCACTCATATGACAGGACGACGTATAGCAATATACCGACATAATAGCATCTGAAAAGCCTTACTTGATGAATCTCTAACAGTTTAGCAGGCGTATGGCTCCAAATGCGATGGGAGAAAGTTCAAGAAGATTTTAACTTTCGCACAGAAGGAGTAGGTAGTAGGTAATTGAATTTCAAACAAGTAAAAGTGTTGCCTTGATACCCTACACTACATGCAAGTCAATCCAAATGTTAATCATGGGAGTTCGTACGTACGCAACGCATGGATCTAATATTTGTTTTGTATTGGAGGTACCAGAAGTACACGACCGTTTCAATACCATTTTCAATACCAACCTGAAAAATAAGTTCTTTAACAAAAATTCATTCGGCGAGGTCTTTTCGTTTGGACGCTATCGTTTTTCAACAGACAGATAGACAGTCGGACGGACATGGCTAAATCGATTCAGAATTTGATCCTGATTCATAATGTATAATATACTTTGTGGGGTGTCCGGTGACTTCTTCTTGGCGTTACAAATGTAAATGGCAAAGTGAATATAGATACCTTCCTGTGGAGGTTATAAAAATGTGGATATTATATTAGTCTTAAATTCAGTAGATGTAGTTTGTAAAAAGTTAACAATTTCTCTACTCTATTAAAAAAAAAATATCTTCCGTACTACACGGCGTATACGTAACATTTTCGAAGCACTTTTTTTTGCCACAATTAGGGGCAACGCGCACACTTTTTGTGAGCATTTTACTGATTAAAATCCGTGAATATAATTTTAAAATGCCTTTTAGATGCGCTTTTCAATCTTCATTCGTAGTCCTCCTTAAGACATACCTCCTAATTGCAGCATTATTCGTCAAACTGTCTAATTTAAGGCAAACGTGCACAACAACACTTTTAAGTTCTTGACATTTTTCTTTAATTTTATTTTTCCACCCTCAATCAGTGCAACGTTCTAAACTATGTATTTATCTCTCCCCCTCTCCTCATTATCCTTGTTGGGACTGGAGGATTTCATTCAATTAAAAAAGATTAAATATACCTTTGCATGTCATTCCAATAAAAGTCGTCCTCCGTGTTTAGATTTAACTAGAAAAAAAAAACCAAAAGTAACGAAGTAACGAAGTAAAATAAATAAATAGGTGGCACAACAGGCGGTAGACACCCTAGGCCTTACTTCTCGCAACCATTCGTTTGTGTGAGTTTCAATTTTTGGGACGAATGGAAGGGACCTACAATTTTATGCCGAGTCCGAACGGCTGAATTGAGAAGCTTTTTCAGGACAGTCATACTCTCGGATGTTTGTCAGACGTTCGCGAGAGGTGGCGCAGTAGAAAAAACCTTAAGATGTAATTTGTGTTTTCCGGGGATCGAACCTGGGATCCCTCGCACAGTAGTCCAGCACACTAACCACTGCGCTACTGCGCCCACCATTAACGAAGTAAAGCTACATAATCAAAGGACTATCGGAAGAAAAACTCAACTAATTATAAGTACGTGAAGGTGATTCGGTGTTCTCATTTAACTTTTTGTTTCTCTTCTTTGTCAAAAAATCAATACTTCCCTGACCTACTGAAAGTTAAGAGAACGCTGCTTCAAAAGCATACACAACCAATCATTTACCCACCATTGATTATATTGCCAGAGGCTAACAGAATAGAGTAATTATACATTATCCAGGAAACGCGCTGATGGTTATAGGTTTTATTATTTCAAAAAGACGTTATAAAACAGAAGACAAGTCTTTGAGTTTTCTTTCTTATAAAGTTATCCGTTCCATTTCAAATGATTTTTAGCCATCCATTTTGATGTGTTTTTCGGTTCGTTGCGCCTTATCCATATTATCAATTCGACAAGACTGGGTCTTGTTTGTTCTCATTTATTTGTATTTAGCTCAAACAATGTCAATTTGTGTCAATGTACCGCATTAAGGATTCATCGCAGGAAGAACACGTATTTACTTTTTCTCAGAATTTTCTATTTGGACGAGTTCCAAAAAGGATCTGAGGAAAATCCGACGAGCTACAAAAATTGAAAACATTTTTGTGTACAACATTTCCACGGCTTCAATCAGTGAATGAATATTGCAAATGATAACGATGAAGTCAAAAAATATAAAAAAAAAATTTAAAGGATACTGACAGTTGACATACATACATATTTTTGCCTCTTTTTTCCTGTTTTGTTTTTTTTTATAAACGATTTAACAAATAAAGTCAACACAGATTAAACGAATGATTTTTTATGGTATAAACATCTACAGGATGTGTGCCAATGAAATATTGATTTTCAGGCGGACATCGATTTTTCATTGGGTATTTTGTATAGTTCCTCACAAGGATGTACATTTTTGACTCATTACACATAGTTTATTCATATTTTGCTATGAATTTGATGTATGTCACAGAATGTCAGTTAACATTACGGAACATACACTGGGTGGTGGTGGTGGACACTATAAGTGATATCCTTATTACTCATATACCCCATCGCCATATAGGATGTTATGCATTTCATTTAGTATTCATCATAGTTTATGGTAATGATTTATGGGAATTTCTATGCTCCGGGCTTAGGGTAGCTATCTATTGGGTTATATGAACATGCAATGGTGCACAATCAATTTAGGACAAAACTTGTGTATACGGGAAAATCAATTTTAGTGTCTGTTGATGGAAAACCACTTGGCAAGTTGATTTATTTGTTTTGGGAAAACTAATTTTATAGGGATTTAAGTGAAAATATTGATTTTGTCATTTAGAAAAAAACAGGATCGTTTATTATGGTTGCGGATGCGGATATTGTCATGTTTGAAATATTGTGCAGAATATGTGGATCTAAACTGCCAATTTCTGTGGCATGAGTTGCGTTCTGTTAGGCTATTCATTCTCATGTTTGATATTTTTTTACAAAAAGTTGAATGGATGTGTTAGATGGGATTTTTCATATTCTTACTTACTTACTTAGATGGCGCTACAGTCCGGGGTGGACCTGGGCCTCAACCAACACGCCTCTCCAGTTAGCACGATCTTTGGCTAACCGCCTCCAGTTGCGCACTCCAAGTTGGTTGAGGTCCCCTTCTTCACCACCTTTGATAACGTCCATGATTCTGCGCCATAAAGCAGGACTGGGATGATGAGGGTCTTATATAGAGTCTCTTTGGTGTTTCTCGACAAGACCTTACTAATCAATTGCCTTCTTAGGCCAAAGTAACAGCGGTTGGCAAGTGTAATTCTTCGCTTGATTCTGATGTGATGTCATTTTCAGAGTTAATAGCGGAGCCGAGGAGCCCGAACTACCTCAAAGTTATAGCTGTCTATCGTGACGTTCTGTCCGATTCATCGATGTTGTGTGTCCCTTCTTGTTGACAGCATATATTTTCTTTTGCCCTCATTCACCAATAAACCCATTTTTGACGCTTCTGTGCTAATACCTGCCAACGCACCAGTGACAGCTCGCTGTGTTCTGCCAATGATGTCGATGTCGTCAGCGTATGCAAGTAGTTGCACAGACTTTTGGAAAATTGTGCACCTGGTGTTGACTTGCGGGTTTTCATATTCATGTGTATGAATTCAGATTTGACAGGTGACTTGTAGGTGATATGATTAGTTGGTTAAGTCACAAGTGTGGGTGAATATTTTATTGTTTTGGAGATGTGGAACGATAGTCTTATAGACATTCGCTCTATTTGGAAGTTACAAACTCCTAGCGACCTAAACCAATTCACTTTTCGTTCCATTTTCATCGCAAGAGTACCGGTCAAGCATTTCGTAGCAAGGGTTTTAGCCAGTAATATTTGGTTCCTTTGGTGTTTGCATTTATATGCAGTTCATTCCCTGAGTTTTATATGCGAATCTCTAAAATTCAACTTCAGCTCTTCGGAGACTAATAACTCCCAAGACTCTTATTTAAAAATCAGTCTACAATATGCTCTACACATGGCCCCAACACACATAGTTGTTTTTAACTCAGTGACGTTTTTTTGTTTGTTTTGTTTTACAAAAGCAGTATTATCCAGATTTTCATTTCCTATGCTTCATCACCATGCATACCGTTTGCATGGTTTTTCAGTTGTCAATTTTAAGAAAGATTGATATTGCTTAGTAGTGCGTCCTTCGGGGCTTTATTCATTCTTCTCCGTGACTGAAATATCATCTAAGAAAAAACCTACATTCGTCAGTTAACCGGTAAGATAAGATGCCTATAGAGTTTCGAAGAATATTTACGCGCCTATATCCACATTTGAAGTATCTGTATGGAAGGTTATCTGAAATCATTTTAGCGTGGAACTCTCCTACTGCTTACTATTCTGGGTATTCCTTTATAAGAGTAATCCAACCCTTATTGTCATTTTTGCAGACATCTAGGTGGAAACGAAGTATTGATGCCTTCTCTGTGCTATTTACTCGCACCTACTTTATTTTACTTTATTTTTGAAGCCCTTAATATTCATCGGCCAATCTTTTTTGCCAGTTCACTGTAGATGTCAAATGCCTGCCTTTGATTTTTTGACTGAATATCTATGGCAGTTATTATTCTCTTCTTATCGTAACCAAGTTTCTTGGTCGAACAACTTATTAATGATCAGTGTATGAGCCTCTTCGCTTTACACAGTATCGAACATTCCAGGTGCTATAATGGAATAATGCCTGTGACCACGTTTGAGTATCGAAATCTTACTCTGAAAAGTTACCCAGCATCCTTTTTGGGTAATTCGACAGCAACATGTACATTGTACACTCATGATGGTTTCTAGTTCGCAATATTAAAGATTTACGGAAGATGGAATATATTCTGCTTCCAGGTTAATGGATATATCTCGCAGACATAAGGATAGGTTAGGTTAAGTTCTCAAAAACGACGTGTTAATAATTGCCATGAGACGCCTATTCTTTTGAGAGAAAAGGGTCGCAAATCTTGCTAATAAAGCAATCCCGGATAAGGGCTGGTTCACGCGACAGCAAAGTACAATTTTAAAAATCAAAAATAAATAATTTCAACTCTAAAATTTAAATAAAATTCTGGTCAAAGGCGGAAAGGAAACCATCTGGATTGGGAGTCGAAAATGTTGGCAAAAAGACTCCTTGGCCACCCATCCCATCCATGTAGATACATTGGCCAAATGATATTGGTATCTACCCTAAATTAAAACGTGTACTTCTCCTCCGCGACCTACGCCATCTATGGGTTGTTAAAAATAATTTAAGCTAACATTCTTAGTCACTTAAATTTCAAATTTTAATTATAAAAATAAACATGGCTAATTCTCAACATTAAACAAAAAAAAAAAAAAAAATAAAAAAAATTTAAATTTAAATATTGATTTGTAAAACAAATAACAATTAAAACTTATTATTAAATTAAAAATTTTTATCAAGATTTAAATTTGTGTTATTAAAAAAAAATAAAGATTTTTCAATATTGAAGTTATTTTACGATAAAGATAAAAAAATGAATCAAAACTGTATCTTGAATTTATTTTGATATCCGTGCGCACGAAAATCTTGATGTTTTTTTGATGAAAACGCTGAATATTAATTAATTTATAAAACAAAGAAACACAAACTTGAATGCAAAAAAAATATTTATATTAAGAAAGTTAAACACTATAATAATATTTGCTATTGCAGCAAATAAAATTGTCCACCGTTCTATTGGCTGTTTTTTTTTCTTCTTCTTCCCTCTTCCGAGCTTTATTTTCGGTTCCCAGGAGGGTTTTTTAACCTTTTCCTCTTTTTACTTTAGATTGTTTCTTCAAAACTATTTTATTGTGTAGTTTATTATTAAGTTTTTATGAAACAAAATAAAGGCCTTTGACACTTCGAAGAGTCAAATAATGATATGAGATAAAAGAAACCATTACAAAAAACCAAACAAAATGTTACCAGTCTTTACCTTTCCTTAGATATCCCTTAAGTCAATGGATAAGGATATAGCGTGGAGAAAATTTGTAATATCTTCTTTTATTTTCTTCAAAGAGAATTATTATTTATTAAAGATGAACGTTTTCGTGAATGGTTTTATTTTGAATGACAAATCATTTTATTTCTTATTTTCTCTCAAAACGAAAACTAACTGAAATAATTTTAGCAACGGTATAATTTCCAAAGTGTTTATGAATATTCGGACGAACGGAAAGACCAGAAACAAGTCAATTGTTACAACCTTTGAAATGCCATTAAATGGAGTAAAGACTTTCAACAAAGAATTCTGTGAAAATTGTTGAAAGTCTTTTATGAACACGTCGTTTTTGAGAACTTAACCAAACCTATCCTTATGTCTGTGTATTTTGTCAACAATGATCGTTATGAATTTTTAGATACTTTAGTGAAGTGACCTTTACTACAGAGAGCATGAGTATGTCAGTTCATTACGTGCCAAATACATAGTAACATTTGCTGTCTCTCTACGTTTATATAAAAGTCTGTGTTGTATTTCTCCAGTTAATCGATTCTGAGATGGTGGTGAAGGACAACGCAAAAATTCGGAAAAAACTTACGAAGTAAGAAATTCAAAAACTGAACTAGCCATAGAGTATTTTATTGTTGTTATGTCACATGAATTGACACAATAAGTAAAGAAATTTAAGTCCCATGAATTGACAAATGAAAAACAAAATTTTTTTGTTATGACAAACCGTCGAAGACACGAGGTTGAATTTTTTTCGCCTACTTCAAACTGCAGATATATCAGGAGCTGATCACATATAATATTCGCTGGTTTACTCAGACACCTTAGAGCTGGAAAGATTTATCGTCTTTCTTACTGCATGGACCACATTCGTTCACGGTTGTAACTTTAGAGCCGACAAAAAAGGGTCTTGATTTTTTATTGGATTATTCTTCTACTTATCAAATCAACTATGTAAGTTGACAATATTTTTAACTTTCAAGTAAAAGGACAAGTAAATCAACCCATTTAGGGTATACATACCGATTACATGTACGGTCAAAAATTGCATCAGACAATAAATATATCTGTCATAACTACTGTCGCCGCTTGATTCACTTTCTGCACGTAAAATACCTACAGGGAAAAAAAAGATTCACTTTCGATAGGTAATCAGCTACTGTCAGGAAACAGAAATCGGTATCGATATCGACATCCGCCCACTTTTCCGATAAACACGTAAATTATGCTCTAATAATTGGAGATTCATTGCCTCTCAAATGTGTCATAGGATTTATGCATAATTGATTAACAACTAATGGCATCCAAGTCATACGTAAAGCCTTACGCATCAAGTACTATTTTAATTTACATAATTTACATTCCACATTCGTAGAATTTTCATTAAAGTTTAATACAGACAACACACGTGTGTATCCAATAAATCATACATCTAATATATTTCTGAATAAGTAGATATACATTCCCCGGGCTAATCTATTTGTGCCATACACACTGTCAATCTGATGTGTATGTGCTGTGCACCCGCTTTTGAATTATTGTCAAGGTCGGAATGTGTTTGATTCGACGCACATACGAATTGACTCTAATTTTAGATTACCCAAAAGTGTAAACATTTTCCACGAAAATGAAATCGCATTCCAAGTGGAATTCCTATCGTGACAATGGCCTTCGAAAGAGGACAAGAGAAAAATCCTTAATCCGGCAGTTTTTAATGACGCGAGTATTATACCTATATATATGTTAAGTTCAATTTGTGTTATCATATGAGAAAAACGAAAGAAAGAAACCAAAACAAACAAAATTCTTCAATTGTTGTCAGCAACATTCGAAATTCCAAATGAGTGATAGTAAATCCTTAAATCCTTGTGATATTGTTCACGAGGTTGTACATTTTTGTCGTCTTTTATTTTTGTATTAGCGACATGGAAGAAAGGGCATCATTTTTCATTGAAAATATATATATGTGTATATGTGATATATATATTTTCTTAAGAAAGTATGTACAAAACGGAAAAGATAATAACACGAGTGTGAGCTCAATGGCGGATTTTCTTTAATGCCAGATAGCATGAAAGAATGAAAAACGCTACTCACACGCACATGACAGCGAAAATCCTTTTGTAAATGATCCTAAAAGAATTTAAACTTGGGCAGAAGGTAAACGCGGTTGGTATCTATACCAAGATATTGGTGTTTTTATTTCCAGAATGATTGATGCTGGCAATAATACGAATGGCGATACTTTAAAATTTGTTTTTAAGAAGCAAGTTTTCTTTAACACTTAATTTGCAATAGATTACTATACTGTAGTCGACATAGATAACGACAGTAGGTTTGCAAGCGTCATCAATCATTTGGCTATTAAAGTCGTAGAGAATTAGGCGGGACAAATGAGACAAGTTTATGTACTTGGAATATTTAAGATATCCATGTCGTACTTGGTCTACTTAATGAAGCTGGTGGTCCTCAACGAAAACTCTCTAGTTAGGGCGGTCTTTAGCTAAAAAATGTATACAAGTTTCGTACTTCAAGTTGGTTGTGAGCGCAACCTAAGCCGCGGTCTTGCTCTACTCTATAGGACTGTGTTGCATTGCGAAACAAATATGCAAAAAAAATTTGAGTGATGAAGACGAATTTTTGTTATTAAGTTATATCCATGGCCAAAAAACAGGAATGTAGAAGAAAAAAAATCAATCAGACGATTATTTTATTACCATTGAAGACGAATCAACATTTTACAGAATGTCCAAAATATCTACTTTAAAAGTGCTCGTGAGAATTGTGAAGCCTCCAATTCAAAAACAAAATAAATTTAAATTTAAATTCAAATTTAATAATCTCGCCTGACATTTTTTTTAATAATATACGTATGAAAAAATACAAATACAAATACGGACGAGTCGTGTTCGGTTCTCCGTTTAAATACAAGTGACGATACGGGCCGTGTGAGGAAGCCCTTATAAGTGAGAGTGAAAATATGAAAATATCACAAATATCAAATTTGAATGAGCAGTCTGACGTCTGAGTAAAAAATTAGTTTGACAACTAAACCGATATTCATCAAGATACACCTTTCAGCGAGATGTGAATTCTGTCTGAAGAATAGCTCTGGCTGTAAGGTTTGATATGGCAGGATTTGCTTTGTGCCAGAAACTAGCTTAGCTGACGAAGCTTTTTATATTCTCACAGACAGCAGTGCGTATGCGTAACCCTAATAAGATCCACAGTTTGACCATTTAGGATTTTGTTGGAACGTAAATAGGAGTTTTAAGTGTCCGTGACATCATTCGACCATTCCGTTGAATTAAAAACAGTCTTGCGGTTTCTTTAGAACCCCATTATCTTTCCCGACTCATTGAATATACGACCCTCAAGTTGACTACCTCGGTCTGTGATGATTATGGTAGTTTATCTTGTACCAAAACTCTCGACCGATTGTTTTGGCTACTGATTCTGCCGTTGTGACCATTGACGGAATGGCTTCTCGCTAACGGCTGAAACGATCTATTAGCGTTAACCAATACTACTTTCAGTTACATAGGTTAGGTTAGGTTAGGTTAGAAGGAAGTGTTCAGATTTTATGTACTGTGCTACCACGGGGGGCCTTTTGGTCCATTGTGGTCCCTGATTTCTTGAAGTTGTTTCTTGGCGGAGTTGGTCTACTAAAACCAACCCGTACTTTTAACAAACCTGATTGTGTCCGTCAATGGTACCTACCTGCACTATGTATGTCCTCTAAGTCTCCGAAAAATCTGTCTCCCAGATATCGGAATCGACTAGTTTGGAGGTTTGGGCATTCGCAGAGCAAGTGCTTGATGGTCTCCGTTTCTTCTATGTCTTGACAGCTCCTGCAGTAGTCTGGTGAGTTGATGCCCAGTCTTTTGGCCATCAATTACATAACATCAAATGTGATAATGAAAAGAAAGAATAAAGGAAAAGACATTCAGGCCAACACAAAACCGAAAAGATTGAGGGTGCCGAAGTGTAACAGTTTTTGACACTATCAAATCGCTTTCAAAACCTATCGAGAAGGGGTACTTTATTAGATAAGTTAGTTTGTCACTTGGAAAAGTAGTCAATCGATGTCTTATGAGAACACTTATCAGTCGTCCTTGTCACGCACCATGTCAACTCATTTTCATATGGCTTCATTCACGAAATTGTTTGTCCATTGACAGTTTAAGATTATTTTCAGTGTAGATTGTGAATAAATCCGTAATTGTAAATGTCAGTGATGGCTGGCATGTGGTCGGATTCTATTTATGCCTAGTCGGCGTTGTCAAAAATATCCCGACCGCTACCATATTTTATGTAAATCGCAAGCGACTGTTGAACGATTCCGTATTCTCACACTTAAGCAATTCATTCATGACATTTTTACGAACGAAGTTATTTTCCATTTCTGTCAGTCAAAAATGGGCTGGAAATATAGCTAAATGTCATTAAAAGTTAATTCTTGGAAGATCAAAGCTGATATTACAAATACATTATGTCTAACAGTGCAATTCATTTTAATGCACAACTGACGTTCTGATCCTATGATCCTATAGGTACAATTTTTATAATTTATATTGCTTCTTGTCCTTACGTGTAATAAATTCATCAACAGCACAAGAGTGGCATATCTCTCCATCATCTGCAGTGAATTTTAGACTTCCATCAACGATTTTTCTGTAACACATACTGTGTATCTAATTGTTGAACTCTTACTAAATTAACATTTCCGTTGACATAATTGATCCAGTATAGGCTTAGGCATTTAATCTAAAAATACAGACGCGTTGGGGACACTTTATTTGTTGCCAGAAACAACAGCATACACTCGTACATCACACGAAATAAAAATAAATTAGAAATCAAATGAATTCCCAAGAAGTAACCTAACTCAAGTAGCGCATCATCACGCACGGTCGTCCTTAAAACAAAAATAACGGCACAGATGGACCGAGAAATTCCTTTTGCAAATTCACTTCGTTATGTGTAAGGTATAGTGTAGTATAGTGCTCCCATCGGATTGGGGCCAAATGCGATACACAGTTCGTCAATCAGCTGCTGCGGTAACATCTACCTCGCCGATATTTCACTAATGCATTGAATCTTGCCCCACAGAGTATATCTGTTCGGTCTGTTTTGAGTGAATTTTTTTTTTTTTTTAATGGTTTTCGTGTTTTTGGTCAAAAACTCACTTACAAATTGTTTTGCACATTGTGTGAGGTAATCGACTCCTCGCATGAGAACGTGCCTAAATCTGAGGATGATCGTTGCAACTAATAGCAGCAGCAGCCGGCATCGCGCAGCATCGAACCATCGGTCTCGTCGTCGTCGCATATTAAACTGTTGACCTATAAAATTGTGCATATTCGCAGAAACTTTCGTTCGGTTGCATTAGCATAATCTTATCGCATCAAGTGAAAAATTCAAATTGAAAAATATAAAAATAATAAATTTTGTGTACATTTTTTTTTTGTTTTATTTAGAGTGATCTAACGCGCGGCTTTTTGTATATACCTACGGCAGAAGAAAAAAAAAATTATAATGAATCGAAAATATAAAAATATGAAGTGGATAGAGAAATGTTTCGAAATGGAAATAAAATATTTTCGGTTAAGTGAACTAGAGAAGGAATAATAAAATTCGGTTTTATATTTATTTTTATTTTAAATATATATACCCATTAAAAAAAAAAACTAAATATTCAACGGGCAGAGGCAAATATTTATTTGGAATCATGTTCACCTGTCTGTATCAACTATGGGATTGGTAAGTATTTTCCATTGGATAATACAATTTTTTATTTGAATGCGGCTATTCCTTTTATTTATTTTTACTACGAAACATGTGGTTTTCCACTTGTTGTTCTAGATCCGCAATTAGAGGTCTTATGCGAATATTTACTACCAGTTCTCGACTTTACAGAAAATACTATATTTTTGCCATAAATGAATTTTTTAAATGTTTAAAATGTCTGCATACTGCAATTAAGGTTAGGTAATAGTGTTAATAAAACATCGATTGTTGGAGATTTCGATAGTATCGAATGTTTTTTTTAAAAATGTTTTTTTTTTTTAAAACAATCGATTAATCGATAAACAATCGATAGTGTTATTAATATCAATAATAAATTAAATAAGTCTTCCAAATAACAAAATTCAAAATTTTTAAAAAAAAGTTTCCAAATTAAAAAAAAATTAAATATTATCCAAATTTCTTAAAAGGCATACCTACAATTATTTTTTTCAAAATAGTTTTCTTCAAAATAAATGTTCACATAAAACAACGTTTTTGTAAAAAAAATTTCATTTCACCCGAAAAGGTGAGAAAATTGAACGTCAAAAAATATTGCAAGTTGGACGTAAAAATTGCATGTGCAAAATTGCCCTTTTTTGTTAAAATAATTCCACACCGACGATTGGTTTTTCCTATTCATATTTAGTATTTGTAATACAGGGAAACTGAAACTGAAAACACGAACAATATGAAAAATCTGTAGGTATTGGAATGAAATACCGGACGTGGATGGTGGAATGGTGGATTTACATCACCACGCCACGCAATTTTACATGAATCTCACTCTTTTACATCATTAGCCTTGACTGTGAAAAGATTAAGAAATTATTTTTATTCAATCAGTTTATATACAAATTGGCTTAACAACTAGACTTATAACTAAAATAGGAAATGTCGGCTCAACAAAAGGGGCCCGACGGATTTATAATGATAAATTTACGTAGTTTTTACAAAACAATATTAGTGGCTACTTAATCTATTACATGAATAATTTTCTAAATACATATTTAGTTTGTCATTGGCTTGGCTGTGAAAAACGAATCTTTCTCTCTGAAGTCATGCAAAATTGCGTGGCGTGGGTACGTTCAAGAATCAACTGAACTTTAGCTCAGTTCTTTTTGTCATTCAAGGACAATTCTCAGTCGACGAATTTCTAAACATTTTTTTCCCCAACAACATAAAAGCATCAACTGTTCAAAACAATCGATTGATCGATTAAACTATCGATGTTTTATTAACACTATTAGGTAAGCAAATTCCTAATATGTAGTATATGTCAAAATAAACAGACATTCCTTTTGCATACAATTTTTAGTTTTGTAGAAAAGAAGTTAAAATTAAAAATAAGGCTTACCTATGTCAAGTAAGTTTGGAGTTCCACGTTTTCTGGCTGAATAAGAATTCAAACGGAACTGCTATTTTTTGTAGACTGTGAGAACTTTCAACGAAAAAATCTACCTTTTGAAAAATGGTGAAAATAAATGACTACATGAAATTTGGCCCCAATGAAAAATGGCCCCAAACTGAAAATGAAAAATCACTCCAAAAATTTACATGAAAGGCAAGAACAACAAAAAATTGCGTAAAATTCTGCGGATTGGGGTGACAATTCATATTTTGGGGCCTTTTTTTCATTTTTCAGTTTGGGGTAAAATTTCATTATGAAATAAGGCCCCAAAAGAACGAAAACGTATAGGGGCAACCCCCCAGCTTGCGTTTACTGTCAGATTTGGGGCCTTATTTCATCGCAGTGCGGCCTTATTTCATATTTGAATTTGGGGTATTATTTCATTATGAAAAACAGTCCCAATTTTGGGGTGATTTTTCATTCTTAGTTTGAGGCCATTTTTCATTGGGGCCAAATTTCATGTAGCCAAAATAAATATGAGTTTTAACCTTTGTGTTTATTATAATTTGAAAATCTGCAACAACTTTTGAAAATTGTAAAAGTGGCGAATGTTTGGTAAATCAATTGTCATTCGTTTCAATTTTTTATTGCAACATGTTGTTTAGCGATAAAACCAACATTTTGAGATAGAAATGGAGCAAAAATGATTCTCAGGATTTTTATAATAGGAGGAAACAAAAAATGCTCACCGTACATAGCCTGTACTATATTTATTACTCTTTCGTAGCTTGTATTTATACCCAAGCGTATACATATAAAAATGATATAGAAGACATCATTGGTCCTTAATTTCGTATTTTCCTCTATAGATGACACTACAGTCTTGGGTTGACCTGGACCTAAACACATAAAACCTGCCATTTATCGCGGTCTTTCGCTTACTACCAGTTGACGAATACAAGTTGGCTGTAGTCTCCTTCCACCTGTGCCTGACACCCAATCTCCTCCCGCCAACGCAAATGGAACAGAAAATTCCTCGAAGGTGTTCAACAATACCAAGGGTATCTTCATTCACCTATCATTCTTCGGACCTACATCAGGATCTGATGGTGGATACCGATCTGAACTTCTTGATGGATTATCTACACAATCTGTCTAGTGTGACTTTTGCCGGTTGTCGATTTATAGGGCCTAAAACCGCACTGATAGCGGTCAATAAATTGAAAATTCTTTATAGTTGGCGCACGGTCTCCTTTCTTGTGAATCGAGCAAAGATTTCTTCATCAGGTATCAGGAAAGTTCCTCCAAACAAATCTTGGAAAAAAGGCAACTTCAAATGCCACAACAAGCCCGTGCCCGATAAATAAGCTGGTTTTTGATATTGCTATCTTCACTTAATTTTGGTCAGGTGGAAGGAGGACCAGGTTGAAAGGTTCATTCTGCCTGACAGCCTTATTTGGATCATACTCGCCTTTCAACAGTCTTTCCATAACCTCAACACTCACTGTGACTCAATTACAAGGTTTGTGTCTGTGTTCGGATCGTGATGCTCTTACACGATCTTTTTACTTTTAGAGACAACTTCCGAACACTGTTCTTGGAGTATCACATCTCTATTTCATCGGTGCCCCGCCTCGCTCCTGGTGCAATTTCCTTCTCCTCCTGAGAAACAGATGCTCTTCCCTTCCCGAATTTTATCTGAGATCAACAAGTACAACAGTTCTTTTATTTCTGCTATTTCTTTTTTATTTAGTAATTCCATTTATTATAGGGAATTTGTTTAATTTTGACAGTTCGAGGCCCCAAAACATCTCTTTTATTAGAGATTAAACATTCTAATGTGTCAACCTAACGCAACTTCTGACATTCTCCTTGATAAGCCTCTACTGATTAAAGTAACGAACCAACCACCAACCACCACTAAACCAAATGCAATCTACTCTAGGACGCAAAGGGAACAAAATCTCTTCATCGTATAAAGATACTTTCGTATAGGCTACATCATGCTAATTGAAGTAATTACAATCTGCAGCCAATTTCTAAGAGCAATTATTTCATCCGTTGTGTGTCGCCGACGGAAGTTGCAAGACCACTGCCGGCTGCGTGATTAATCAATTATGTTCAATTACTTATAGGTTAGGTACCCCATTGGCGAATGGGGGTATGCCAGCGCACACATAATAAGCACATGTCTGCTGCAACATTATGCAATCTTCGCTCATAGTTATGTTTATTTTTTTATGTTAATTACCTCCATTAATAAATGCGTGTTTTTTTCTCTGTCTTCTTTTTCAGGTTGGAGTCTCCGCCGCTTTTCAACGCTGCGACTATGGAAAGCAAAAAGCTGCAACAGATGCAGCAGGCGAATTCCCATCTTGCCCCCCAAAAGAAAGTCCCTCTGTCGTATCAAACCAACATTGCCGACTATCGCACCTCGGCGCACTCGCCAGTCTTCCAAAACCATCATCTGCAGTATCATGGCGGCGGACATCAGCCAATGTATCAGCAGCAACAGTCACCCAGTTCGAGTGGGTCACAGCTAACGCCCATCGATGCCCAACCGCAGGGGAAACTTATGCTAAAAACGACGGCCTACCATCAGCAGCAGTTTACCGGTGAGCAAATCTACCAAACGCCTCCCGATCAGACTTATCAAATGTCTGCGGCAGCGGGACGAACCCTCTATCAGGCTGCGGCCAGCCAGCATCAACATAATCCGGTGACGGCACTGCAGCAGCAATACCAACAGCTGCAACAGGCTAAGATCCAGGCTCAGATTCAGGTGCAGAACGAAGCGCTGGCACAGCAGCAGAGAACGTTCGCCATGCGCCAGCAACTGAATCCGCCGGTGCCGCAAGGCCACTATCACATGAGTCAGAGTTCGAGTATGATATCGTCACCACAGCAGCAACAGTCACCACACCATCAGTCAGCAGCTACGTCATCACATCGAACGGTACCCCCATCGACACTCAATCTGAGCAGTCAATTTCAACCGGCGCCAGGTCCATTAAAAGTGTCGCCCAACACTAAGCACTTTCATCAGGATCAGGCCAGCATATACGCACAACAGCAACACCAGCTGCAATTGCAACTGCAGCTGCAGCAGCAACAGCTACTTCAACAGAAACAGCAGCAACATCATCAGCTTTTGTCCAGCCATTTGCCGCAGGACAATGGCCAGCAGAGGCAGAAGGTGGCACCGCCATTGAAAACGGATTTGAGTGGTATCACTCCCGGCAGTGAGCCCAGTCCAGTGTACATTCAGCAAAATCATCCTGGCCATGTGGTGAATCAGGCATGTCAGACACAAATCTCCGGAGCCCTAGGCAATAAGACACCTGCAAAAACCCCCAGTAGCGAGGACAGCTCGAATAAGAGTCCATCGGCCACATCCACCCCAGCCTACCACTCGCAGCTGGACCGAAAGAAAAGTTCTGGTTCCATACAGGCAATCAAATCGCCGATAACAAAGCGCCCAGCCACATCTCCGGTTGCCATATCGGGGTGGCTATACAAACAGGGATCAGATGGATTGAAGGTATGGCGGAAGCGGTGGTTTGTCCTTGCCGAGTATTGTTTGTATTATTACAAGGGACCCGAGGAAGAGAAGCTATTGGGCTCAATACTTCTGCCTTCGTACAAGGTGTCCGCCTGCCTGCCCGAGGATAAGATTTACCGAAAATATGCGTTCAAATGCGAGCACACCAATATGCGCACCTACTGGCTGGCAGCCGAAACGGCAGAGGCGATGATTCAATGGGTTCGCGCACTCACCGCAGCCACAATGATGCAGGCAAGTAGTGAATCGGATCAGACGTCACAGCCAAGTGTATCGTCATTGAATCAGAGTGGCGACAATAGCGACTCGGGAATACACACCCTGCAATCGCAACAGAGCAAGATGAGCCTGAGTCAAGGTCCCGTCACACCGGCATCTGATAATGGCGCACAACCACTCTATGCTAATGCACCACCAAAGCCAAGGCGTATTAATGATGGTGGTTACTCGTCGCCCAGCCCCGAGCATTCCGTCGACAACGAAGGCAGTGTCGGCCGCAAGCACGCACACAGTCAACAGGCGCGCCGAAGTACAGGCATGATGTCACCATCCCTCCAGCAGATGCAACGATCCCAGCATCATGCCATCTATGACTCTCGTACGGGCAATGTAACGTCTGCCTTGAGAATGCAGAGCACTGCGGACAACATGGCCAATCAGTTCCAACAAATGGCCATAGATGCCGCCAATCGCCAGTCTCCATATCACGCCAATGAATATGGCACCAAGCCAGTTGGTTCAGCTCCACAGGCAATTCCTGCATCGAGTGGATATAACCATTCTGGGATGGATCTCGAAGAACAACTGATGCGCATACCATCGCGCAGTGTCGGCGATGATATCTACGGCGAACGTGAGCTTTACATGCAGAAGATCATCCAACAGAGATATCCCCCTACACAAACGGCGCTGGGTTATGCGAACGCAGAAAGACGGACACCGGACGCATATGGAAGATCGAAAAATCGACCATTCTCCGACTATGAGGATATTTACAATCTCACGCAATGTAAGACACCCCAGCCGCAGGAGGTGACAGCAGCACAAGCTGCCGGCTATCGACGACCGTTGAGTCCGCCCACATATGATACCACCAAACATGTTCCACCGATGCCATCGAGATATACACCCAATCATTTAGAGGTGAGTACTTCTGACATGCCAATATTTGTAGGTCCTAGAAATTTATCATGAGATGACATTAATCATTAGAATTCAAAGAGATCTGATGCGAAGTAGATGAGGGCAATTTTGTTTCCAGAAAATATCTGATGAACAAAAACTATATCAGCGATATCCCCACGAGTCTTAAAAGTTTGTAAATTAAGTAGCTTTAAACAATTCTCGTAGGGAGGTAAATTTTGTGGGTCATCCCAACCTAGCCCAGGTAAGGCAAAACGAATGAACCTCCGCAGGACAGCTTTGATTCTCAGCATATGCCTTTGATGGTAAGGTGCTTATCTGGCTGGCATATTCGGGAAATGGTCTTTTAAACGTCATATAGAGGGATTTAGTGACGAAGGGGTTAGAAAACTTCTTCAACCAACTTTTAACAAATCCGAGGGCTGAGTTAGCTTTGCTAGGTATGTCGTTTTCGATGTGAAGACCGAAGTTGAGCGCAGATCACGAATTAAGGAAACAGTGGAACAAGCTCGTTGTTAAAGTAATAAGATGTTTGAGGCAGGCAATGACGTTTGCGAGAAAAGGTAATAGCTTGAAATTCGTTCACATTAAGCTCTAAACGATTTCGTTGACACCAAGTGTAGAAGTGCTTCAAGTCCGCTTGTAGTGCGAGATAGTCATCAGTGCAAGATGTTTGCTTAGAGAATCTCAAGTCATCTGCTTAAATTTCCAAGTCAGTGTGTAAAATGACACGTACTACATCGTTTATAGTCAAATTAGAGATCAACGATCCTAGATGACTTCCCTGTGGTACACCAGAGCGTTCTCTGAAATCAGTAGCATTAACATCCACTTCCTTACCTTTTCCACATAATCTTTATAAAGGGTCTTTCATTAAGGACTTGACAACTTTTTTTTTTAAATAAAATGCAAACTACTTGAGGGGTGCCGGTCAATTCGACAAAATTCATTTCGCAAATTTGATTTCGCATTTATCGAAATAAATTTAGTTTATTTCGCAATACTTTACTTTTTTTCGCCACGAAATATAATATTATCATGTAATAGATTGTAAAACAAAACATTTCGCGAAATAATACAATGCGAAATAGCAAAATGTGAACAAATCACAAGGCAAGATAAAAATTTGCGAAATGACAAATACGAAATGATGTTCTTGCGATAAGATTGCAAAGTGAAATGAAAGATTGCCTAATAAAAATTGAGATTCGATGAAATGCGAAATAATTAAAATGCAAGACAACAAATTGGGAAATGATCATGGCGAAATGATAAATTGTCAAAAAAATCCGCGAGTAGACCCCTACCCCTACTTGAGATATCTCAAAAAAATTGTTATTGGCTTGAATTACTATCAAAACATTTATGAATGGAATTCGACTTCGTTCATATGTCCACCACGGGAACGTATGCAGCGGTCGATACGAACCCAATTTTCGATGACTCGGCCGCACATTTCGACCGATACGGCCGTTATTTCTCGTTCAATATTGGCTCTGAGCTCCTCTATCGTCGCCGTCTTTTTGGCATAGACCAACCGTCTTATTGGAACCACTGATTTCCAATTCATGCAATTGCTCAAAGAAATAACGTTCCAACATTGTCACGAAAAAACGGGCCAATGACGCCACACCGGCATGAAAACCGCACCAAATAGTGACTTTTTGCGGATGAAGTGAACCTGTACTTCGATTTTTGTCAATTGACCAAGTGAATACCACTTGCGCCAACTGAGGTATTGTTTCAGAAGTGCCCCTGTGAAGATTGGTCAACATTGGACAAAGGGGCGTGGCAACTCCCAGTCCACACAAAAAACATCTTCTATGGCGTGAAACTCGATGACGCGACGTCCGGTTAGAAATCGACAACCGCTGGGCCGATTTTCATGATTCCTTTTTAGTTTTGTTCGTATTGCTATATTTCAGGTTTATGCAGAAAGAAAATTATTCTCATTTTTCGCATTTTACAAAAGAACATTCAGCCCTATCGAGGTATCCGTTCGGAACGGAATTTTCTCCGATTTGTACGAAATCAAAGAAATTATATTGGAGGTATACGTTCCGATTCACTTTCGGAAAAATTCTCCGATAACATTTATCGCACGTCGCCGTATTGCGATAATCCGCGTTATGCCATTAACTTTTGACAGCTACTTGGGAAATTTCTTCCGAAGTTATCCGACAACCAATTGCTGCGGAATATTTTGCAATTATGCATCGGGCATGTTTTCTTCCCAAACTTGGTTGATGAGTCGGTGCATGCTCCCTACCAAAACATCACCACTGTATTTAAGCTTTTTTATAGCTAGGCCAACTTCTTCTATGTGGTGGAACTAGTTCTCCACTGACTGGACTTGGGTTCTCTTCTTGCCCTATCACTGTCTCTACATGATGCCCATTATGCAGCTGAGCCATCTAAATGTGCGGCAAGTTCTTAGTTTAAGAAAGCTAAATGTTAAAAAATGTATAGTTTAATTGGCAAGTTTTTCGTTTATAACTTCATTATACTGTACAATATAGTAGAATTTGAAAACTTGACCAGTGAACCTACCAATTTTTTAACATTTAACTTCTTAAACTATGAACGTCACTCACATTTAGATCTATTTACTTATTACTATTATAAAAGAACTTGGTTGTTTTTTACATTTTTGGTATAATATGCAAAACAGCGAAGATGTCACATTTTATAAGGCTGTTTTAAAAATTGACTAAGTTACCTTACACACACTATTAGTGATACAAAATATGAATAAGAATAATTGCTTTTTTGTTATTTTTTTTTTTAATTAATTTATTAAGCTTAGAGAAAACAGTTTCTTTTATTTATTTTTACTTTGTTGAACCTTTATAAAACATTATACTATTTTCGTTTATATATATAGAATGAATTGAATTTCGATTTCAATATAAATATTTGATTTCGTAATTTTTGTATTTTACTGTATGTCCTATATCCAGTACAAATTCCACTGGAAACAATATTTGTAACTTTGGTTTTTAATGTGTCCGCAACTGTATGGACAGGTGTCCTATATCCATTTCAGTACTTTTTTTTTAAACTCAATTAAATCAATGTTCAAAAACCATAAAATGCAAATTGCTTTCAAAAAATATAAAAATCTCTGTGATTATGTTCAAAGAAATAAGCAAACCACCACTTTTAAATTTAAAAAAGCTCTCCTGAAAAGTTACGCTAGAGGTCTATAGGACAAATAAGAACTCACGTGACGAAATGACAAATGAACGCGTTTATATACTTCATTTATTTTGTTCCAAAACTGATATCTCGAACGCGATTTGAGTTCCGAAGAGGTTTGACTTGGGATCATGACGTAATCTCGAATGCCAAAAATCTCGACGGCTAAAAATCTCGAAAAGTTTTTTTTTTAATCTCGAAAGCAAAAATCTCGAAAATAAAAAGTAAATTCGAGATTTTTTTTTGCACCCATCCCATAGCCAGACAGTAAACCCAAGCAGGGGGGTTGCAGGGCGGCAGCATGCCCCCCATACGTATCGAGATTTTTTTTTCGAGATTTTTGTCATTCGAGATTATGCTTTCTATATTTTTTAAATTCGAGATTTTTTTTCCAGATTTTTACATTCGAGATTTTTGCTTTCGAGATATCGGGGTAGACCCGTTTGACTTTCGTTTCTGATATTCTTCCGAACGGATACCTCGATAGGGCTGATTATTATTACATAAAACCTAAACAATGCAATTCCTGTGCACGACCAAAGCCGGGCGGGTACAGCTAGTGTGTATCTAAAACTCCGTAAGGTTTGTTGCTGCAGATCTACACTTCAATTGATTATTAGAAAATAGATTATGACAGTTATGGGCTACTTGAGTAGCTCGGATGTATGAGATGAGATTACAGGTTATATGTGTCACATTTGGTGATAAAAAGTTAATCAGTCAACACAAGTTCGATTTCCCCAGTCCCTTCGAGTCAACATATAATGTAGGTATATTAATTTAGGCCTTGCTTTCCCCCTAAGAAGTAAGAACTCATAGGACAAAATTCTGATTATTATTTTTCTTGTTCAATTTTTACTACTTAATACTCCTATCTATACATTATACCGTTTTACTCCTAATGCAATTTTTTTATGATGCAAATTATAAAGTCAAATTATAGAACAAAACATGCCTTTTTTTGCACCCATTGTCCAGTCTCGGAAGCATCTCATTCCACGGCGAATACCAGAATTAAATTTCTTCACAAAGCGACAAGTGCCCTGCTTAGTGCTTATCCCTAAAACTGTATCTTTGGTCTGTACGTGATTAGCCAGTGGGTTTAACCTTTTATACAATTCATATTAACCTTCATCAAACTTTGTTCAGTCCCTTTATCATTCTTATTTCCGGTTAACAAAATGCCAGATTTTACCAACCTTTAGTTAATGCAAATCTCTCTACAGCTATATATCGGGGACAACCTCCTTCAAAGTCGCGATTTAATCTATCTTGTCCTACTTTAAAGTATCACTACCGCAATCTGTTAATGAGATGCAGAACGGAGTGAGTATTATCTACCTTGCCTAAAAGCATAACTCACTTTAATATTCCCTAAATCAAATGGAAGTCATTTTTTCCCTACTTTCTTTTCATCCTTAATTCTGTAAAGTACTTTACATCAAATTAATGACGTACCCTCCTTCATTTCGTAATGGATGTGTGAGGCCTAAAATAGATTTTTTTTTTTTAGTAAAACACATTTAAATTGCTAGAAGTGGGAACGTATCTTCATATACTCTGTAGTACACAAAGTAAACAAACCATTCTTCTTGGAACATGTCCTTAAGAACAATTACAAAATATGTACAGTCACACGCACAAAGAAACAGACACAAGTAGGTACTACCTGTTATGCCCAGTCATTCTTTAACAAGAAATTGCGTTAAACAAAAGTAGGAGTACAACTATCCTGTCCGCCTTCAAGCTATTACACCACAGTGCACGGTATACCATCTTGTTCCAGTGAGACTTAATCAACCCGGGGAATAAAAACTGGCACACACAAAAGAAGGACAAAAAAGCGGGTTACAACCCCATCTACAAGCCACACTAAAAGTAGTAGTATCTCGACGTAAAAATAAACTTCTAACAAGATTTTCCTGTTGTTGCATTAGATGTGGCAACAAAGGACTCACAACTATAGTGCTGCACAACCAGGTGGAAGATATCCTGCTTTAAAAATACACAAAACGGTAACAATTTGCTTGTGCCAAGGGGTGGTTCTTCCTAAATTGGACACTGACATGGGGTGAAATGGGGGTTAGTAGGTAGGTATATTGGAAGAACTCCTGACGGGATATTTCATCATTACAGAAACCAGCGTAACGCGTTTGGGCTTTATTCCTAATTGGGCCTCCCGCCTTCCCGTTTAATGGGTCAGAAACGTTTTTATATTCGCACATTCGTGTTGCCGGAAATGCACCAATCTGAATACGACTGATGATGTCGTCATGATGTGTTGTTTTTTTTTCTGTGAACTCTCAAAGGACTTCATGACAGTTTTTACTCATATCTTTTGTGTTTTCTTTTTATTTTCATATATGTGCAGGCAACTGGAAGCAGTACAAACTTGCGTACAAGACCGTCTACCGCATCGATTATACGACCACACTCGGCTGATTTTCTCGAGTACGAGGCCAGAGCAGAAGCAGCAGCCGCCGCAGCAGCATCGGCGACGGGCGCCATTAAACCAGATGCCATTCGAGCCCCACGACCCAAATCGAGTTTAGACATTAACCGTGCTCCAGACAGTTTCTACTATTCCGAGGCCAGTTATGCCGAAAAAATGCGGCAAAGCGCACTATATCTGCAGAGTCCACAGACAGCCCAACCCCAGCAGCAACAACAACAACAACAGCCACCACCACCAGCTCCGGCGTCGGCTTACGGTCGCCATCAGGAGTACACAACCTCATACTCCGGTCCAAGTGGTATGAACACAATTGGCTATGAGAATCCCTACGAAAGAGCCTACAAACGAAACGAACTCCTTCAAGAGGCGACCATAAATCAGGGAACTTCGAGTGTGCCACGAATGAGTCGTGGTGTAAGCAACAGTGCCATCAGCAAGGATATCATCAGCAATAGCACTCATTTGCGCTCTCAACAGCCCCAGCATCATCATCAGAGTTCTCAACAACCATTGAACCAACAGCATGAACAATTTTTGAGGTCAGCCAGCGCCCGCCTGCCCCGCCGCGACGAAGATGCACCAAGCACTCCGACATCATCACTGCAGGATGGTGAAAGAAAACGTGAGGAATCAATGAAGCGTCTGCTCGAATGGAAGCAAAGGATGTTGCAATCGCCACTCACCCGTAAAGGTATGCAACAGAGTGGCTCGGCAACGTTGATGACAAAATTGGGCAGCAACCCGAACATCCTTACAGCAGGAGCTGGTGGTCAACATGGAACTGCTGTCGTCACTCCCCAGAATACAAATGTTTTGGGACCAATAACAACGACAAGTGGTGCCGCTGCTGCTGTTGTCGTTGGAGGAGTTTCTGGCATTCAAAGAAGCCGCTCAGAGACCCATGCCAATACAGGCGGATACAATAGTTACTCGTCGGACGATGAAGGTAAGCTTTCGATTTAATTGTTGTGTGCTTATATGGAATTAATAATGATAATTTATTTATTTATTTAATGCTTGCATATAACTTACGTAACCCCGTAAAGATTTTGGTAAACGAGAAAGAAAAATTCTTTCCATTTTTAAATAATGTTTGTTGTGTCGTTGTTGCGGTGATTTTGTTTGTGTAAATGTGTTTTCTGTTTAAGGACTCTCTGTAATGTTGTTCCTCTTTATTTTCCTTCTTGTAGTTGCTTTCTTTTATTTCTTGGTGCATGCTTTATTTTTGTTTTTTACTTTTTGTGTCCTGGGAATATTCGATTTTTTTCGTTTGAAAGCATTTTGAAGTGATTTCGATTTCATAAAAACGGCTCGTTCTCTGTGTAAGTTTGAACGAGGGAGTACTTATCAAGCTCCTTCTCCGGAGGATTTAGTGAAATGTTTTTTTCAATTTCCTTTTTTAAGTTTTCGGTCAAGAGGAGCTATAAGTGCAAGGCAATTGAGAAAGACTGTTTTCTCGACTTCTTTCAGGGACTGCACAGCGTTTTCTGATTTTGTATCCTTCAAGTGAATAAGTCATGCCATTTAACCATTTGTGTCATATTCAAGAAAAAGAAGTATTTGAAAGGTCCGGTCGTCTAATACGTTTTGTTGTTAGTATGCCTACAGTTAAATTGAAAATTTCCTTGGACTTTACGCTAACTATTCAATATAGACAATCCACTCTCCACATTTATACAACCTGAACAGTTTGTTATCCGAAGAATCTTTTTATCAAGAAATCGTTTTTTAACAGACAGACGTTAAGACGGACGCAGAGTCTGTCACTCGTTGTGCAAGGTGCGTACAAATTTGCAGCGGACCTTAAGACCATCAGTACGACCGCCTCAAGGTGAATAAGCCTGCTCAAAAGACACAAAAGATATAGCAATAAATGCATAAAATTAATGTACAGAATAATCATTATAAAGGGTGTCCCATAACTCACGCAAAATGTAATTTTGATAGAAAATACAGGTTTATAATTAGAAAGCTTACATTTTTTATTGATTCATAGACTAAGTATACAGATTGGGGTTATGTATGGAATAGCACATCGGATAAATGGCCGCAACGTCTTTGCTGGCAAGTACGTACTCTTTTATTGAAATTTTCTATAAATTTCGAATAAACGTGGCTGAATTTTATTAATACACCTTCCAATTCCCTCTTTCAAGGCGTTGCTGGTCATGTTTGCATAGACCGTTGACTTCAAAAAACCCCGAAGAAAAAAGTCCAATGGCATTTAATTGCAACATCTGGATGGCCAATTCTGATCGCAAAAACGATTAGGAAATGACTGATGCACTAATTGACAGTCTTGTTGATATCACATGTTGGTCACATCCATATCTTGTAATTTAGGCACTAAAAACTGGGTTATCATGGGTCACGATAACGAACACCTTTTAATTGTTACTGCCTGACCATTTTCGAAGAAGAATGGACCGATAATGCATCCAGCCCAAAATCCGGACGAAACAGTCACGCGTTGTAGATGCATTTGTTTCTCAACAATTACTCGTGGGTTTTCTGAACCCCAAATTCGACAATTTTGACGATTAACGAAGCCATCAAGATGAAAATGAGCTTCATCACTGAAGATGATTTTGTTCAAACAAACCTTCATTGCTGAACAATGAAAATGCGTTGTTCTTTCGTACAGCGCTCCATTTTTACTAACCCCGAACATTGTTATCTTTTTTTCCGTCCATCACTGTACTATTAAATGGCGCAGAACTCAAATTTTGGGTAAATTATTCGACTCCCTTTATAAGGAATAAAGTAGTAAACATATTTTATTTGCCTTTTCCGATGACATTGTAGGTACTAAATATTTTAAGATAAGTACCTCAACCAAACGTTAACGTTTTATTTGCATTGGCAAACGTGAAAATGAGTTTGTTCAGTGGGTTTATAAATATTATTTTGTCGATAATTAAACTATAATATAAAATGAATTCATTACATTTAGTCTTATTTTGTGATGTGGAATAACCCAAAAATGGAAAATTAAACACGATCTGGTATTACTTGACGCTTGATAACATATTTTGTCATTACACGGTTGTTTCCACCAATGAAAAGGTATATACATACATTATCTTAGTTCATTGAACGTCCTTGACAGCTTTTCTAATTTTCTTAATGTTTCCACCAATGAATGTGAAGTATGAATGCGAATTTCCATAAATTTTTGAAAACTGTCAAGGCTTTTGGCGGCCAAAAGTGTAAAAATTAAACACGCATTGTCCATCTCATTCAGCCAGCATATGAGTTGATGATGACAGTGGCTGTCTAGTGTCTACATTCGCTCCAGCCCGCTGCCGTAATGTCTATTCTATACATTTATGGGACACTTCCCTTAAGCTGGCGTGTATTTTATCCATCTGTCAGTTGAAAGCGTCAATGGATGCGACGAATTCTAAGCAGAAATGTATAATGGTTGCGAAGGAATTGTTGTTAATAAAGCTAATCCGTTTTATGTAATATTATAAAGTCCTCAGACAAATATAAAACTGTGACCCATATTTCGCATATTTTTCTTTATCATTTCGCACTAACTTCTTCTAGATGTTCGCATATTGTTCTTTCGCGTAGGTTTTAGTTAATGAATGGCGATTCTTTCATAGTCAACCATTTTACACGGCAAATGTATAGAATGGAATTCTCAGATGAATTCTCTAGCGAACGAACTCCTCTTTGATGTCAGCTGGATCAGCTGGCTTATACGAAACTCGGAAGCTGCATTGGGTCCTTGCGTTTAATGTGAAGGGTGCACCGGGTCAAAATGTCGACCTTTAACCAATTTACAATTAACAACAAAAAGGAGATCGTATCTAAATTAATTGCAAAATGCTTTCATAATCTATTTGTTTCTTTTTATCAGTGCCATTCCTTTTCATATTATGTAGCAGCTCTTTAAATCTATGTACTCTATGCAAATGCTTTAACTCGTTTTATTTATTAAATAATTAAACATTTTTTCTAGTCTTAACAAATAAGCATTTTTTTTATTTATTATTTATTATTATTTTTTAAACAAAATGAAAATAAAAAAAAAACAATAGAAATTTTGTTAACTACCTTCCTGCCGTGCGCGCCAAATATTATTATTATTTTTTTTTATCTTAACACCATTGTATCAAAAACGTTTAACACACACAAAATAGAATCTATACAATTTTGTCCATTTAATCCTAATGAATGCATAAAATTCGTGTCCAAAATAAAAGTAAATAGAGCACAAAAGCAGAAACCACTTTCTATAACACTTTACACCACAAAAATTGCATGTGAACCTGTCATATAAAAAAAAAATCCATCAGTAGAAAAAAAAACAAAAAACACAATTAAACTGGGACAATTAAAGGTGTAACAGCGAGCATAATGGTGAGGGTACCTACTTCAAATCTTCTCTTGCCTTCCACGTGCCTACCTAGTTACGTTTCACATTAGAATTCCGAGGTGGTTGGTCTAAAAAAAAACTACATTCCTTAGTGATTAACTTAACACAAAAAATTTGTCTCTCATTTCATAATTTTTTTTTTTAATTCACTACACAATTATTAAAAAAAAAAAAATTGTTGTTTGTTATTTTTTTTCTCTGTAAATTTTGTTATGTATAATTTCGTCAGATGGGCCCAAGAAATCGCCGGCAGGAAGGTCTACTACTACTACTCCAACTCCTCCCTCATCCTCAATATATGCAATTGAAACAAACAAAAGTGCAATAGAGATAAGCTCCATACAAACAAATGCATTTAAAATAAAAAATGACACACATATGTTAAAACCACTAAATAGTCCAAATAGTAATGTACAAAGTCATGCAAATAACTCAAATAGCCCTAAGCCCATTTTGAAAAGCCCCTCCCATAGTTTGCACACGAATGAGATCAGTCCTAGTGCCAGTCGTAAAGTGCCAGTTCCGCCTGAAGAGGCGCCTTCGTTGCCCAAAAGAAATTCACCGGCGATCAAGAAAGATCTCAGCTCAAGCCTACTTGAGGAATATTCGGTTTCGTCGTATGTGCCTGTTTATAAGCCCAAGATTCTAGAAGCCACTACAGTGTCGGCGTGTAAAAACTATGAAAATGTTGCCATATCGTCGAAGAAGGATGATGATGCGATAGATCGTAGCAAGCCGGAGGATATTTTAACGGAAGTTGTGCCAGAACCCGATAAAACACCAACTGAAGATGAACAGCTCTCAGATTCGGATGATGATGTCGATGATCGTACATGTGAATATACTGACGATGATCTGGACGAGGCTTTAAACGATTCAGAAACGGCTCCCACTCCCACGGCACCAAGAGACGATGAGGAAACTGAGTCAGTGAACAGTCTGCAAATGGATGATCCAAGGCCGGAGCAGTTTTATGAAAACGATCCCCCGAAGCTGTCAACCCAACCTGAGGATCATTACCTTCCAATGACGCCCAAAAGGCTGGTCTTAAGCCCATCGGCAAGCATGGTGTTTGCGAGTCTCAACGACTCAACCGCGGATGATGAGAATCCCTATGTCGAGATGACGAAAGGACTGGATGACAATTCGAACTCGAACTACGAAGTTGTGTGCGTTGCATCTCTGTCAACTGTGAAGACGATTGCGGAAAGTGTGCCCAAGATATCACCAGAACCCGTTTACATGGAGTTATCTCAGGGTAAAGCGTCAACCGAGGAAACGCCCAGTTCTGTAAAGTGCACCCTCAAGAAAAGCGCCCTGAAGAAGAGCACGGAAAATATTAAGAAATCCTCAGACACTCTGAAGAAAAAATCAAAAAAATGCTCAGAGCGATCGCAGGTGAAGCGAAAGGATCTGCCCGATATTCTCAAGCCCTCTCAGAGTACGATCATGAGTAGCGATAGCTCCGATGCCGATGATGAGTCTTCGAAAAATGTGGACAACATGAAAATGAGGTCGAGATCTCGATTCAGTCTGTCGGACACCTTCCGCCCAGCTTCGTACTACCTCGGAGCCACAACACCATTGGCGAATTGCGCAGAAAGCTCAGACAGTGAGATCGTATCCCCACCACCTATACCATTGTCACCTCCTCCCATGGAAGAATTGAACACGGAGGAGATATTCTCTTCGGAGAATTACGACACTGTCAAGCGAAAGGATAAATTCAACCTTTCCTACGATCAGATTCCAAAGATCCACTCCAGTAACTCATCGCTGAACATAAGCAAGCCGGAGGGTTTAAAGAGCTCCCGACTGTCACTGCCCGATCAGTTTTTGAAAATTCGAGGCCTTAAGACACCGATCTTGAAAAGTCATGAGAGGACCCTATCCGACTCGAATTACAGCATCCAAACGGACAACAGCTCGAACACGTCTTCCGATTTTGACTTGTACAACAAGCTGAAAAACAGTTCACCATCGTTCGTGTCAAGTCCCCGATATCAGTCGAATAGTTCACTGCCGCAGAAGTTTACCACTGGCGACAGTAGTGAAACTGACTCTGTGGAATACCGTCATCGACAGGGTTCCGACTCGGAGCTTGAAAGGCAGCGCAGTCGTCGACCACTGTCCGAGGAATCGATCAGTGAAATTGAGTCCATGAGCGAGCAGTTTGAAGAGACCCTGACCACCACTGATCTGGACTCGTACCTTAGTCAGCTGCAGACCACGAATGATCTTTACATCTATCAGAACTCAGAGACGAACCTCCTAAACGACGCAGTTGCAGGTGTCGGTGTAATGGGTGGTATAATTGGCAACCTAATCAAACCTCCTGAGATATTCCGCAATAAGGGGGATGAACACTTCTATGGCAACATCAACTTTGTATCGTCCACGGACTCACTACAGAAGGTTGGGAGTGAAAAGGAGCAATCACTTCTGAAGGAAAAGAATCTCTCCCTACACGATGCTCAGTGTGCTTCTGATGATATTCTAATGAACTCCGGACTGGGCGCTAGCCTTACGACCGATCAAGCCAAAAGCACGACTATGTCGTCGGTGGATCTCGATCAGACGTCATTTTGTACAGCTTTCGACCTTACCCAGGCTACTCCGATACACAGTCGAAACAACAGTAACGTCTCCGAGCAATCAGCTCCATACTACTACTCCGAGCTATCCAGCAGTCGGGAACTGGCCAGTCCGATCACTCTGAACAACCAGCGCGACATAGCGATCGCCCCACATCGATCGGCGTCGGGAATCTCTCACATTCACAACCCCATCAGCAAGCCAGTAAATCCTGTGATAGACAACCTCAACCTCAAAGGTGCTGTACGATCACTCTCTGTAGAGATACTCACGGAGAAAGGTCAAACGATCGACAGCAAAAATTTGTACAAAATGAAGACCAACATTGAAAAGCTAAGCTACTGCACAAGTAAGAACCTCAAGATCACTGGCGAAACCCCAAGTGAAATCCAACCAACTGCAGATCAATTCCATCATCACCGCCAATCTTCACTTTCGTTTGCGTCAACTTCCAATGCATCATCACCTCTTCCTCCAGTGGAGACTAAGCTAAGCAAACACAACAATACTGAGCGCACACTCGAACCGAATACTCCATCCAAACTTCCGGGCTTCAGCGGAGCTGGTGAACAGTTTTGGGAGGAAGACGCCCTCTGGCGGGAGAGTCTACGCAGAGTATCACAGCGCCATGCACGGTCAATGGACGAGCTAGATCGTATCCAACCATCGGAACCAAAACAGGCCAAAGTAAAGATCTCCAGGGACGTCACATACGTCAATGACAACGTATCCGGACGATCGTCATATAAAACGCGACTAAGTGATCCCATTCACGAAGCATCGCCCGCTAACTCTGATGAGAAGAACGAAAACGATGTCTACGTGCAACTGGCCGCCACATTGGACGACACCAACTCAGATGTCTACGAAGTTCTGCGTGAGGATAGTGGCGGTTCGAACTATTCGAGAAAATCAGTTGAAATCGATCGTGAAACTATTCGCCAATGGGATTCAATGTCCAGCGGTCTTATGAAGAATACTGGCAATAATAACAACTCTGGCAGTGGCAATACTACCGGCGAGACATCTGCCATAAAGGGCGGCAATGCAAACGCAAATGGGCTGGGCAGTGAAAACGCTCCAAGATCGGAACAGCAATCTGAAGAAACGGCTAGTACACAAATAGACTCTACAAATGTCACAAATGAGACGATGACATTTACGAAACTCTACACTCCAGATAGATTGTTTAAGTGATCACCTACATCATGTGCACATAATAGAATAATATAAGATTTAGAGCCAAAAAGTCGCCACTAAATGCATGGTTTTATGATTTGTTTTGTTTTGTAAAAATTTGTAAAAAAAAAATGATAGAACACATACACCTACTACTGCTACATACACACTTTTTGTTTTTGTTTCGATATTTTTCACCACCAAACTGGTAAGATTTTTGTTTTCTAATTTATTTTATTAAATTTGTTTTAAGTTTAATTTTTTTTTTGTTTTTTTTTTTTTATTGCCTGAAATTAATGCGTTTGTGAGCTTGAGTTGTTTTTTCATAACTATTAACTGAATTTGTTTTTGCAATAAATTTTAGACTTGGAAATTAATAAAAAAAAATATGCTTTTAGAGCAAGGGATTATTATAATGGTTTGTAAAAATGCTGTACGTGTATAAATTTTAAGATAATTATAGATGGAGCAGGAAACAGTTTTACTCTGAACAATTTTAAAAGCGATTCCAAATAAGAAACACTAACGAACGTGTGAGGAGTCTTAAAAATATGTGTATCCAATCATTCTTGGACTACGAGCTGTTTCAACCCACGCTATTAAAAATGTTATAAAATGAATCGAAAACACTTTTAAACAATATTTAGGTTGTGTTGAGCTTTAAATTTACGAGTATGATGATATGTTCGTACCCTTCATGTTACCTAGGGTTTCATCAAACGAGACAATCCAAGCCACAATATTTACCAAAGAGTGCCTTCTTGACAACCAGTCTTACTCACCCTTCTTGTCCTCATCGTCTGTCGAACTCGAAAAAGACCGGCGATTTCTGTAGGGTCGAGTGCGAGTCATTTGGAATTTCGCATTGTGTAACTGAAACGACACGACTCTCTGAAAACTTTCATATGTCGTTTTCCATTGGTTTCACTCGGGGATTCACTCATTTTGAAATCCAATGGAACAAGGAAACCGCTTCTGGTCGACCCACTTAGTATTGGTGAAATGTCAAAAATTAAAGTATGGCTGCTGTCAGTTGGCTTGCATAAATTGCACTTGTGTAAGTGCTTCTTGAGTAGATTCTGACTTGAAATCGAGAAGCGAAATTGTCTTCTCAGAATCATCAGAAAAGTAGTTTTTGCGCCAATGGAACGGTTTCAGAATTGATTTTCTTAATTCCGTACGATCCCAGACTATTCTTTTTGTCCAATGGAAAACGACATAACATTCCGCAAACTATGACACATGTGGTTTGGCATTTCAGTCGACGAATTTATATTTTGTCTGTCATTTTTGTGAGATGGTGAATGAATTAATAAAACAATTTGAAAATGAATAGCGTTCAGATGTTTTTTGAAAGCATTGAGGAAGAAAAAATAACTTGTAAAGATAAGATTGGATTTGACCAACGTTAAGTGAATGGTAGAAATAATTTAAATTTACAAACTTTCTTTTAATCAGAATCATTTTCAGATTTAAAATTTATTTAAGACTATCGAATGTGGTCCAAGACAATTCAGAGATAAGGCTATGTCGTCGCTGGGTGGCGCGTATCCGAAACGTTCAATTTTCCATAACTCTGGCGCATCAATCAGGCTGAATTTGACCAATGCCATTGATTATATTGGCTTTCAGGGCAGTGGTGTTTTTTTTTTAAATTTAAATACTTCTCTCGGGAAAGGCGAACCTATAACGCTTCAACAGCGCCCCGAGATGCTTGCAGATGTATGTTAGTTCTGCAATTAAATTGCTGCAAATTGTATGCTACTGGAAATATATCCCCAGGAAGTGAGTTCCAAAGCTTGCTTGTCCTGTAACAGAAGGAGTTTTGGAAAGTTGATGTCCTCGCGGTTGTCAAGTGTACTGTATGGTCATGAGCATTAGCAGCCTGTCTTGTGGGCGCCCAAAAGTTTCATTTCGAGGTATAATGTCTTTGAGTTCCTCGGAACATCTACCATGGAAGTACCTATAGAATAAGCATAGGTCAGCGACTTGTCTTCCTTGAAGATTCGGTTGAAGATTCGATGTGAGTGTAGGATCTCCAATAAGTCAAACTGCTCGTCTCTGTATGCTGTCAAGTAGGTTAAGTGAATGAAGCCGAGCTCCATATATGGGAACAATATTCCAGGCCTGATCTAACCTGAGCATTGTAGAGAATGAGAAGTTGCTTGGGGCTAAATTACCTCTTTGCTCTAAATAGGTAGCTCAACTTAGCGGACGCCGGTCTTGCGTATAGGAAATGTGGTCCTGCCATGTGATTCCTGAATTGATTGATTGATTGTGGTATATATATAGGCATACACTTGTGACTTAAGCAAACCTTGCAAGAAGAAGGCTAAATCGCCCGATCTCGGTGCGATTCACGGTGCGATCTCTATTCACATCGCCTTCGCGTGAGATAACCATTTTCGTAAATCGCTCATGCCAAATTTCCATGCCATGGGCTGTGTGGCACGTAGCGCCGGCCGTCCTGCTGAAACCACATGTCGTCGGTGTCTATATCATCCAATTGGGGCCAAAATATATCATGAATGAGAGAACTTATCATCATAAGGAAATTAAATAATTTTGCTACCAAAGCTGAAGTATGTTAGGGCAATTCATTTTTTTTTTTTAAATGTCAACTTAACTTAAACACATATATATTGCAGAAACCAATCGAGCTCACAGGCTACCTCAAAATTTCCATTACGCACTTTATTTGCTTTCATTGTCAAGATGTTACTTTTAAAAAATATGCTTAAGTCTTTTGTAAGTCTCTAGTTCTTGCATTGCTTCTATCTGAAATCCACTTTAAAATAGCGCAAATACATTTGGCTCATTACTTTTACTTCCAGCCTCAATATCAGTACGCAATGTTCGCAACATTCCCAAATCAAATTTGACCGTCAAACCGGATCCATCCGATCCGATGCTCAGCTATGACCAAATTGCAAAACTATCCAATGCATACTATGGCAGCACAATGGATGCAAAATACGCTAAAACCACTCCACTAGCTACAGAGAGAGACCGTAATTTGTATGGACATGCGACTTCCACCCCTATGGGCCATGGGGTTGCGATAGATATCAATGGAAGTAACTATGATATCAATGCATCCACAGCCTACAGGGACAGTAATGGATATCATCCCATGAGACGAATTGGTAGTCGAGCTGAAATCGATCTTTTAGAACGTGAGACCAGCACACAAATGAGGGTGAGTATTCCAGCTCAAGGTGATACACCGACTAGAAGTTTGATTTAGCATGTGACACATAAAACACAAAGTTTTTGTTTTACTATTTGTTTTGATTATGATTTTTTTTTTATAACACAAATATCAATGTATCAATGTTCACATGCAGAATCTGGACGTATCGGCTGGAGATTTATTGAGTCGCACCCATGAAGAGTTGGTTTTATTGTTGATCCAATTGCGCCGACAAAACAGTAATACGGCTCGTGCCATTGAGCAGTGTTGCACCGATATTCATGAAATTCAGGTTGAAATGATAAAATTTTTGTTGAATGTTTTATTTTTGCTTAAGAACGCTTTAACCTTATGGGACAGTGGATGGTGGGCAAATAACATTGGTGATGGAAGAAAAGTTATCGGAAATATTTTCGTTTGGGAAATGGTTTACTAATAGCACGCTATTCATGTGTTTAAAAGAGAACAGAAATAAGAAACTAACAAAAAAAAATTAAACAAACATATAAACAAGGTTTCGAATCTTTTGAGGTAATTGTTAAACACTTCTTCGCACATTTCGGGAGGTATCTCGGCCATAACTTGAGTATAATGTCGGTTTTTAATGCGTCTAAAGTTCGGGGATTAAGCGCGTAAACACGGTCTTTTGCATAGCCCCACAGAAAAAAAATCTAACGGTGTCAAATTGCATGATCTTGGTGGCCAATTGACGTCGCCAAAACGTGAAATAACGCGACCAGGGGCCTGTACCACAAAACTACAAGTATTGTACAACAGGCGAATTTTAACAATTAAAAACTGGTTTTGTACCAGAAAACCATTGTTAATTGGAAACTTCTCACGCAATAAACCCATAATTGGTCGTGTTGTGTGGCTTGTTGCTCCATCTTGTTGGAACCACATTTTCTTACATCTGCAGAGTCCAATTTAAATGTGTAGTCGAAAATCGTCAGTTTGTTGAAAATGAATTATGGGATTAGACATTTGTCCTAGTATGCTAGAGCTTTCGAGGTTCAGAGCTTGCGAACAGTATCGATAATACTCAAAAATAAGTTCAAATCACATAGTATTACTTTTTCAAAATATTAAGGTAGTCAAGAAAACAGAAGTCTTTCTAATGATTTTTAAGAAATTTCTAAAATAAGTATTGGGCTGTTTCATGGCACTAAAACTACGATGCAAATCTTTAGAAAATAGACCGATTTACAGTCGCACATTTTCACAGCTTCGAGTTACAGAAATTCTGTTCATTTTGAAATTACTCTTTTGAAATTCTGTCTGTACAATTTCAAAGTCTCGGATTTGCTTCAAAAACTATTTCTTTCAATTGTCGCACAAAAACGTGTATACATTTGCATGCACGAAGGTTCTTTTTCTAGCGACATTTAAAGATTTTTAACGACAGTCCCTTATTGAGCGTACTGCTCTCCTGAACTCAAAATATTAAAATTTAACATTGTCGGTCTTTTTGTATTATAAATATTTCGAAAAATAGTTTAACAATTTGTATACAATTCTGCACTGATTTATGGCGTTCCAAAATAGTTTTGAAGAGCGGAAAATAAATGGTACATTCAATAAACTGGCTTTATTTAAAAGTTGCTAGATTTGAAAATCTGAAATATGAAATAAAAAAATCAGTTAAAAATTCTCAATTGGCAATTGTCATAAAAACATTTTATATGTACTAAAATTTGCAGTTACGTGCTCTGCTTTGCGTTGTATTGAGGTGGATTTATTTGTGATTTGGGAAAATGTAAATAATGTATTAGTAAAACCAAAAATTAAATTAAAAATTTAACAGCCTTTATATGCTTGCTGAAGAAATTACAAAGTTTGAAATGAAATGAAGCAAGTAGGGAGGCAGATGTGGCAGAGATCAGAAGTCTAATGACATAACTTTTAAGACAATTGTTGTCGAAACGATTCATGTTTACAAATTATAATATATTGAATGTCCAGTTCTTAATCCAAGGCTTTTAAAGCGCGTCATCATAAGCATAGCAATACGCATCAAATAAACTAACCCTACTAACGCTTACAACATTAACGCCATGCTTAAACAAAACTAAACTTGATTCTAACACATTGACATTCCTCATATGACGTTCCACTACTCGACTCTGTTACCAATCCAATTTTGCATTTGTTCAACAGAACCGAATACGCACAGCCGAAGGGTTAACGCGCGCCGAATCCATCCAGCGACTGGACTATCTAAAACAACATCTACTCGATCTGGAACGCCAGTACGAAAAGAGCAAACCTCTGGTAAATCTAGTTGACAATATGGTAAAACTGGGTTCACTCTACCGCAGCAACGATACAACCGGTCGCCTTAATGGTGTCCAACGAAACGAATCCGTGACCCTTGATCGATTGGAGTTCAATCAACGGGTGCAGGAACGACGAATGCTGCAGGAAGAGCAAAAGCAATGGGACCGCCTCAGTCCAAATCACACAGAGCTTCAGGTAAGCTTAACTCTAATATTTTTATTATTGATATTTTATTGCTTTTGTGTATACTATAGTCCAAAGTCCGACAACTGTATCAGCTGGATCAGCTGTTGCAGGAGGAATCCGGCACATTGCAGAATTTGCAACGCGACAAGGAGGACTTGGAACGTGCTCTGGGCGGTCTTCGGGCTAGAATCCATGATTCCAATGGTACACCGATGGCACTGGAAGCAGCCAAAAAACAACAGCACATGCTGGAGAGAGAACTGTCTAGGGTACACCAACTGTTGGCTGAAAATTCTAAGGTAGACGAGGTGCCTAGTAGTCGTCGTCTGTTTCCTTCGTTATTTATGTTTTTGTTTTTTGTTTTTTGTTTTTGTTTTTATTGCTTCTATCATCAAGAAGTAGACTCACACACGATCATGCTTACGCTTGAGTTACTGTTCTTAATCGTAGACTATGTAGAATCTATTCTTTCCTCTTTAACTTGCACGAAAGCAGACGCAATCATTATCACCTAAAACGCTGGCTAGTTATTCCTAGCGCACATCTAATTAATTATCCTTACCCACACTCTTATTTTAGAAACTAGAACAAACGGTTGCTGGTAACGCTCGGCTGGAGCAGGAGCTCCTCGTTCTCCGACAGAAGCTGCAGGCATCAAGAGGTTCGCAGAATGCTCTCAACCCGTTGCGTAGCGAGAGTATACAATATGCCAGCTCAACGACCGCGCTACTGGAGTCAGAGCTAAAGCGAGTACAACAGCTGGTAGGCGATATGCAACGTCAGCGTCAGGAACTGAGTCAGGCTGTTCGACAACTTACTGAGAACTCGAATCGTTTGTACCAGGAAATCGGAAACAAGGAGAACTGTTCGACTCCGCTATCGTCGCACATCAAGAAGCGAACATCGAGCACATGCTGGATAGAAACTGACTTGGATTCAATGGTCAGTGTGGATCGAACAGTCAACGATACTCCAAATCTTTCCACTCCTCTGTACGTGGACACAAGCTCAGCTAACTCCGTTTTGAATTTCTCTGCGTCCAGTAAACATAGCGAATTCGACGACAGTGGTAAGAGTAATCGCAGCTATCGATACCATGACTCGGATCCCTTGGAAACCAGTGGAGTGGACAGTGACGGATTCCTCGAGACAAACCCATTCGCAAACCTTTCCAACCAGGAGAAACAGGAAATCAAAACCGTTCGGATTGTGAAGCGTGAATCCGAGAGACGACACCGCGATCGGGAGCGCAGCACCAACAACTCCACACAAAATCTCGATCAAGTCATGGAGGAGGACAATCACTCGGCATTTATCCCAGAAGACTACAATTCGCGATCAAAATCATTGCCGCGTACCTATACCGAACCGCCGAAACCCCTGCCAAAGGTTCACAAAAATCACTCCGGTTCCAGACAATCCATCAAGTACACCGATTACTATAGCACTTCGCCAGCAACGGCAAACAATCCTTATATGGTTTCAATGTCCGATAGGAACTGCAACGTCTATCCATATCATCAACAGCAATCATCCCTGCCCAATGGCTATCACTCAAAGTCGGGCATTTATAATCACCAACATCAGATGTCACAGCCCATACCATTGTCATCGGCACAAAGTGCCCTTCGTCATAAGACCGAATCGATGCAAAGTCTAACCAAGAGTATCACCGACCTAAGTACCGTCTTCCAGAGTGAAGCCGCTCGACAAATAATCAACGAAATGTCTGCAGGAAGTGCCTCAGAAGACAATACCACTACAACAAATACTGCATCTACAACGGAAAAGGTTCCTTCATCGCATAAGCATCGTCGTGCTGTTCCTAGAGAGAAGCGGCGCCATTACACGGCGCCGAACAATGTGAACGCAAAGGCCATGGAGAATGTACAGGCCGAGAATGATATGAATCGAAATGTAAGTTTTTTTCTTTAATTGTGTTTAATTTTCATTGATTTTTTTTTTTTATTTATTCTGCTTAGAACACGAATTGGCGGGCTCGAGACGATCTTGACATGGAGGTGGCGCTAAGGCCAAGAATAAACGCACCCGATGTTGTTAGATCGGCGTTGGCACATGGCGAGAAGATCTCCGAGAATACCATTGACAATCTGTTGCTGGCACCGAATAAGATTGTCATACCAGAACGATATATTCCAGAGAAGGTATAACAGCGGGTTGATTTTATAAATACAAGGTTATGTATGAATTCATAATTCTTGTTTTTATATAGACACCTGAACTCTCGCCAGAGGAAAAGAAACGACGACAGGAGAAAGTTGAAGCTATCAAGAAAATGCTTTCAGAGGCACCAATCAATTCATCGAATGTAAGTATGATTGGATTGCAATTTACTAATAAATATAATCAGATTAGAAAGAAAAATTATTTAGGCGCTATATAAAATTTTTGCGCGGAAGGCTGCCCAGGGATGGATATGAATCAGTTAAAAATTAAATATCTTTATTTGCCAGTGCGCTCGCAGAAACGACTCGAATGGCCAACAGTCAATGAGTCAGTGCAGTGCGCATTGACGCATCGAGGTATTAATTAACGATCAATCCAGGGCGTACACAAACACATACATATAAATACATATAAATATACATGAATTCCAATCATAGGTGAAAGTGAAAGCCCTTAAAACGAATGCCGGCCATTCAACATAGGATAGAAATGGTACAACGATTTTCCTACAGGGTATCGGAGATACTCGTTTTGAATTACAGAGCGAAAAGTCATGCTATAACAAACTGTGTCTGAAATTTTAATAGTCAATGGAAGTCCTTACAAAGATCCCAGCAGATCATATACATTCCGTCAGACATGAGTTATCGCACGATCTTAAATGTCATTAAGGGTTTACAGTCAAAGATACTTCGCAGCTAAACCTTTAGTATGAGATTTGTACTAACTAAAGCTCAAGGAGCTTCATATCTCAGGATATTTCCATATCATTCGATTTGTATAGAAAGATACCTCATTTTGAAACCTATTTAATTGTTTAAGTGAAAGACGAATATATTAAGAGTCAAGAGGATATCTGATTACTGTGTATGTCTTTACCACATCTCTCATGCGTAATCTCACTTTCTTTCCAGGACACCGTTAGTTTGCCTCCAAGTAAAATCAATGCAGAGAAGAAACAACGTGAGCACCTCCTTCAATTGAATCAAATACTGGCCCAACAAGTGATGCAAATGAGTAAAATTGTCGCAGGTATGTAAACAAAATGTGTTCCTCCACACGTTTTTATTTATAAAAAAAATACACAGTCTTACAGTTGTTTTAAACTTGTTTGAATTTAACAAAATAAAAACGAATTAGAATGCGAGTTTTGTTTGTTTAAATTTCTGTTGTAACTCATCACATGTCATCACTGAATGAATATTTTTTTTTTTGTCTAAACTGTTTGTCTATTTTGTTTTTTAATAATTTTTGAAATCAGCTTATAACAATTCGTAATAAATACGCGTACATTAAAAAAATGTTACATACATCATACTCTCAAAAAAAAAAAAAAACTGCCACAAACACAAAATTTTCTCTTTTTCCTGTTAAATATTTTTAAATAAAATAATTTTAATGCTTTCATCATATTTTGTGAACTTTTTTTTTAGATGAAATCTAAAAATAAAATTATGCATAAGCAAGTCTTTCAAAAATCATCGTCATCATGCATTTGTCATTTCACAAAAAAAAATCACCGAAAATAATTTTTGAAGCTCATAAATCATAAATCATCTACTCATTTGAACAAACGGAGCTCCCATAATCGATCATCATTACATTCATGAATTTATTTATATAATTAATATTTATATATATATACATTTTATTTAAATATTTTGCTAGTTTGTTTGCATTCATTTTGATTTGTTTTTATGTTTTAAAGATTTAATTTCTTTCCATGTGTATTTACCTTTTTTTTGTGACATTTTGATTTTAATTTAATTTGTTTTTTTTTGTGCTTGTGTTTGCTCCTGATGTGAAATAGGAAATCCTACCCAGTCTAACCAAAAGTAGTTGGAGCTATCTATTGTGTTTATTTTTGCGGATGCCTTCTATCTAACGCTATAATAAATTTAAGCAAACCAAAAAAAAATATATAACAACATCAACAAAACAAATTTCGATCCGAAAACAATACAAAAACATATATAAATTATTGTAAACTATGCAATTTCTTTGCTTTGCAATAAAGTTCAACGATTCACTCTTGACACCACCACAGGTTTGTACAAATATATTGTTCTTGCACTATTTTTTTAAGTTTATTTTTAATTTATTTTTTATTATCTATTTAGAAATGAAGCAGATAGAATTTTAATTTTTCTTATTGCAGTACATTAGAAGATTTTGTAGTTTTAGCTAGATTTTACTTTTTATTTTTCGAAATTTTAGTACCTACTCTACTGAGTACTCAATGAAAAAATATAATCCTTCAACATAAATATAATTGACACAATACAATTTAATTAGTTATTTACATTTTAGGGTTAGTCATATTTTAGGGGTTCGCATTAAATTGAGAAATGTTAGTAGAAACGGAAATATACGGATAATTGACATGTACAAACTACGTAATATATATACGTTGTATAATAAACAAATGTCTGCATTATTTTTGTTAATGTTTGTCAATGAAATGTTTTTTTTTTTTAAATAATTGCATGATATGTGTACCATGAACATCATCATCCTTATTCTGAATGCAAAACAATTGTTATATGTGTTTTTAGTAGAATAATTACTTTTGAATAAATATTTAATATTAATATAATTACTTCTGAAATATTTAATCACCCTACATTAACTTATCAATCATTAAGAACATATATAGGTAATTTATAATGATTTAAATAATGTTTTTAAATAGATTTCATTACATTGAAAAGGGCTCACAAATATTAAAACACTACTATTATAGAAAGAATTAAAAACTACAAAAGAATTTTTCAGTTGGAAGGCATTTACTGTAGCAACCCTATGAAATTTATGAACGAAATAATTAATTTTATTTTTATGACCCCTCTTTCGCAATAAAACATCATCTAGAATCTAGATCTACCCCTACTTATAATCGAAGACTTCGCTCATTACGTAATAGGAGAAACAAATTGTGCATATTTTGCATTTGAAAACAAATTCTTTTTCTAGGTTAGGTAAGGTTAGGGTGGAGGGCTGCAACAAGTGCAGCCTCGCCTTTGTGATACTATAGGATCGACTGATCTCACACCTACCCGTTGAAAAAACAGGAGCTAAGAATAAAGCGTTGTCGAAGAAGTATTCCCCTAGATGTAGTTTTCTACGAGATGATAGTGGTGGGCACGTGTATAGAAAGTGAAAAATAGTCTCTTCATCCTCTTCGTACATGCAGCTTCTCCAGAAATCGTTGAAGGAAGGCCCAACCTGGAAACGTGCCTGCCAATAAAGCAGTGTCCCGTAATGACACATACTAATGTAATTATAATGGAAATTTTTAGTGATACAAGATTGTTGGAGTGCTTGAGATCCAGCACGGGTCAGATCTGTTGCGTGATGCAGCATGTGGTGCAGTTGGACCACCTCGCGGGAGCGCTTATCAAATTTTTACACACAGTTAACACCTAGCGAGAAGCATATACAGTTTCTCCGTTTTCGGTAGAATCGACCCAGTTGTGACATGCCTAGCGAGTTCGTCGGCTTTACAATTCCCTATGGAATGTCCCTGGACCCATATAACCGGCAATTGAGGGTAGTTTTGGATTTAATCGGCGATTTAATCGCGGCATGACTATCGGTGGGCGCAGTAGCGCAGTGGTTAGTGTGTTCGACTACTGTGCAAGGGATCCCAGGTTCGATCCCCGGAAAAACACAAATTACAACTTAAGGTTTTTTCTACTTCGCCACCTCTCGCGAACGTCTGACAAACATTCGAGAGTATGACTGTCGAGGCACGATATCGTTGCGCAATTGCTCAGTGACCTTTCGTATGCCTTCGTTATAATCCTTCTTGAAATAAGGTTGCTCCAATTGCTAAGGAAATTCTTCTCTGATGATGTCCCACGCGCTCCACTGATATGCAGACGCATTCCTTTCTTTGAACAAAACTAATGCAGTAAATAGCCTTTTCAAGCTCAGTCCACCAAACGACAATGCCATGTGTAAGTATAGGTCTAATGGCGGATAAAAGAAACAATATGTAATTCGAGGCTGAAGTGTTTGAGAATCATACCCATTACCATTACTCGGCCCCCGACAACTCACCAAGTTCGGTGCTCGGAGCTAGATTTTTGAAACTCCTCCAACTATTTGATCGCACATCTTCCACTTACCGCCATGGCTCGTTCCGTCGAAGTTGGTACCCCAGCACTCGCGTTACGCCCTGTCTTTTTGTTCATTCCATAAATCATTCTCCGATCTGCCTTATGACGCGCGCTAGCTTCTCCCATATACTGTCTTTGTTTTATCTTAGTTATGAATACCGATCATATAGTATGTATTGTCTTCCTTCCAACCTTCTTCAAATCTTCTATTTAACAACTCATCTCGTAAAACTTTAATCAACCAATCCCCCGAAGGCTGCGGAAGGTGAGCTCAAACCTTACCTCTTGCTATTTTAACCCCATTAAACTCATCCTTAAACTCGATCTCGTGCGTGATCCTTAGCCTTTATATTTCTTCTTTATAGCTGCTAGATTTAAGTCTTAGATTTTAGGCGTAGTTTTACAGCTTGTATGGAGTCGTTATAATATTCAGTAAGTTTGCTGGACTACTGAGCGAGGGTATAACTGAGAAAGCTTCTCAATTCAGCCGTTCAAGCTCGGCATAAAAAATTGTAGGTCCCTTCGATTTGTTCCAAAAATAAAATAATCACTCAAACAAATCGCTGTAAGAAGCTAGCCTAGTGTGCCCACATGGACCTGTTGCGTCAACTATTTGTTTTTATTAATTTATTAATTCGAAGAAAGAAAATTTATAAAAAGAGTGCTGTTAAGAGTGTCTACTGTCGCATTTCTTGATGGCAACCCCCTTTTCCAAATTGCAATTCTTACAATTCAAATCAGGCAGTTTTGTATGCTATAAATTTAGAATTAATCGCAATATTAAAAATTATAACAGCTTAACTAAGTTTGAAAAAAGAAATATCACGAAAGATAAGAAATTTCAAAATTTACATCGCAACAGCTCAACTATTTATTTTTGCCAGCAGCTGAAAAGCTGAATTTTTATAAACCTAGCATCAGAACTTTTTACCCATTTGTCGTGATAGTCGGAAAATATATCACAATAGTAAGTACATAGCAGTTAGTGATATCATAGAATAGGTTTTCATTCATACTATCAACTAATAGCAATTTCGAATGCTTAGTCCACATCCTAATTTAATTCACAATATTTATTTTATTTTAACAGAAAAGGCAATGGCAGCTCGTCCATCGAAAATCGCCGAACTAAATAAAGCAACCACACCCGACGAAGATCGTTCATCATCTCCTACTGATTCTCTGCCAATTTACCAACAACGAGACAATTTTTTTACATAAGCTGAACATTTTTCAATTAAATCAAAAGAATATAATATACAAAAAACGTCTACCAAACTATATTTTTCGTTCGTAAGTATGTTTACAATTAGTTTTTTTTTTACTTGTAAATTTTCGTTTTATACAGCTTGAAACCAAATTTTTAATAAGAACTTGAATAATTACTTATTTTCTATTCTCATCGTCATTATTGAAAATTACATTATTTGTCTAAATGAAATTGGCTAACAAAAGAAACTACATATTAGCAGAACCTGCCTTATCAAAGCAAATGCTAAAAAAAAAAATTGACTTTGACTGATAAATTAAAAAAAAAGACTTAACAAATAAATGCTAAATATAATTAAAATAAACGTAAATCATATCTCACGGCTTTGCGCGGGCATTTAAATTTTATTTTACTGTGCATCTTCATTTGCCAACTGACACAAAAGCAAAAAAAACTATGATACATATCAAATAATCTGCTAGGAGTTTTTCTTAAAAACAAAATAAAACCATTTTACTGGCGCGAAAAATTAATAAATAAATTGAACTTGATACAATAATTAAGAAAGACTTATATTTAACAAAGAAACACATCCATAAATCGAAAAGAAAATCATATGTTGAGACAACAATAAACTCATCACAACAACAACTAAACAACAGACTGATTTCGAAATATAAAACACAAATTATTATTGCAGATAGTAGTTTACTAAGCTAAAGCTGTAGATTTTGTAAAACAACATCCACAAAATATTAATAAAAAAAAGACACACACACACACACAAATTAAAATAACAATTGCACACAAAATACAATCAGTACACCATGCAAAATACCAAATAAAATTTAGGAAATATTTAAAAAAAAAAGAATCGAGGCAAAAAGAGTAATTCTGAATTAAATAAGCTGAAACTATAAATTTAAGTGAACATATTCATGCACCACGATCATGTTAGAAGATCGATAAGAAAATTGAATGCCCAGGATTGTTAAGCAAAAAGAAAAACTAATATCCTAATTGAGTTAATTAAATGTTAAATTTAAGAATTTAAACTAGGGCGTACAAAATCACTCATACTCATACGGATAAGCAAAGGAGGGAAGGAATGCTTGACGTGTCATTAGTTGAAAAAAAAAATATTTTTTAAGTTTGTCATATAGGGGAAGGTCATGTACCTTGGTCCGATTGTACCTTGGTCCTAGTGCCAATTTTCAGAAAAATACAAAGTACACAAAAATCGGTTCTTCTGTGAAATGATGCTCTTCTGTTCATTTCTCTTCTCAGTTTCTTTTTGAACGTACAGCTTTTTTTTTATTTAAAACTATTATTTGAAGTAAGTATTATTTCTAAGGAATGGTAAGCAATATCCTTTTGGTAGTTTCGCCATATCATAGATAAGACTTCAGGTAATAACTAACAAATGGGCTTGGAGTGTCCGAGGTTTCCCCCCTTCAAAAATATACGTTAAAAGAAAAGTCCATCAATCAAATTATATTGGCCATAGAGCAACAGAACCGACACCTAAAACTACAGCCCAAAACACCTATCAATTCACGGAACGACATGACATGTTCACAGATATATTGGACGTATTCAGTTCTCTTGGGTGTCTGTCTCTTATTGAAATACGAAGTCATAAAATTATTTCAATAAAGATACGATTAAATTTGACACGGCATCAGATGTTTAATAGGATTTTAAATCGAGTTATTTGACATCCTATCCTACTTCACCTTAAGTTACATTTTTTATGTGCTAAAATATTTTAGAGCTGAATTTATTCAACTCGCTTGCAGACTCAATATTGACTTGACTGATGCTTGATGATGTCGGAATTGAAGTTAAAGTTTTCATTCCGCGCAATTTTTCGACTAATATTTGTCGTCCATGTATTATATTACCTTCGTTTGTCACGAGTTACTATTTTATGTTGGCAATACCCTTCGCCTTCAAAGGCGACATTTTTAAAACATACAACCCTCGAGTAGATAGATTTATAAGAAATCTGTAGAGACACACCCTTCCGTACATTCCCTCCTGATCACCCACAAAATATATTTAACTTAATAGCAATTCATGAAGTACCTACTGGAAAAATTGGAACTTAGTTCTCATTGTCAAATTAAATAAAAATAAAAACAAAACAAAAAAAACCAAAAGAAAAATATTTAAATGCATATATATGTATATATTGGAAAAAAATAAAATGGCGTTTATTAATAATATGTAAAAGAAAAGTTGTTAAATGTTGACATTCGAAAGAGAAGTGCTTTCAATAGTTATACAATACTGAATGTGTTAATTATTTAAGTCAATTAATGCGATGCAAAATTGAAAAACAAGATTTCTTTAAATTGTTCGCCTTTAACGGTACCCATAAAAAACAAACAAAACAGTAAATTAATTAATTATAAAATGAAAATATTCAAATACCCAAGCAAAACAAATGCAAATCTAATAAACACCACAAGACAAGTCAACGACATTTAATTTTAGTTTTTAAATCGAAATTAAAATAAATTTATTTATATAATTATTGTAGAAAATATTGACAAAAAATATAAATATATATAATTAAAAAATGTACAAAATCATATCTATACCATGCAATAAGTTTTTCAAATTATTTTAATTCGTTTCAATCTTTAGTGTAAATATTTAAATATTATTTACAGAACAATGTAAAGAAAAAAATCAGAGGAAAATTATTTTAAATATTTATTTTTATCTTATAGTTCTATCGATACTCGTCGGTGCTATAATGTATAGTAATAATGAAAATTGATATTTTTTAAGAAGTTCTTTAAAATTTCATATAATTTGTTTTAATTTCAATATAATTTACATAAAACAAAAATATGAATATTATAGAATTACAAATAGACAATTATATTCGTTCATTGACTTTATTATACCACATATACAAGCAGATAAAGCAAAGCATCATATTAAAATACAAATACCTGCATTATGCATCAATTAACGAATAAAAATTCTAACGTTACACGGATATCCTTAAAACAAAAATAGTTTGTAAAAAATGCTAAAGTCGCGAAGAAATTATAATATGTATACAAATAATTCATAAATATTAAACATGCAAATACAATTACCATTATCATTATCATGTTATTTTAATCTTAAGATAAAAACACAAGTTAAATAAATTTAATGAATTACAATTTGTTTGCGTTTTATTGAATCTAGAGGCGAAAATTGTGTAGAAGAGAATTTGTGGTATTCGGCCCTCTAGGGAGGTATCCGTCGGAATCGGAATCGGAATTCTCCGTTCCGACGGATACGTCACTAGGGCCGATTATATCTGTACACGACTGCTTAAAAAGTTGTTGATAGATTTTAAAAGTTGTCTCTGTACACGATTGCTTAAGAAGTTGTTGATAGATTTTAAATTTTTTCCGCGATCGACAAATAATATAAAATTAATTTATATTGATTTTAAAGGCGGATAAAGAAGCGACATTTACAAGATATTTTTCCAACAGCAATCAATATTGCAAAGATCGCAAGAGATGGAGATTGGGTACATTCAGTAATACTTAACTGGATTTATAACTTAACTGGAAATATAATCATCGTCATTTGCACTGTCGTTGGTATCCATTATAAGAAACGTGATTGTAAGGTACTTAAGCAGAGCCTAAATAATGCTCGATCTTTCCCCAGGAAACCGGCCAAATGGTAAAATTTACAAATTTTAATTGCAACAATAGTCATTACAATTTAATTTTTTTTTACTATTTTCAATCGAAAAATCTTAAATTTTATGGATAGGTCCCTCAATAAAATTTTTTTTTTTTGTTAAAAAGTCGTTTAAGAAGTCGTTTAAGAATTTGTAATCGACAATAATCGGCGTTTTAGGAGTCGTTTTATGCAACTAAAACGACTGTCAGAATGCGACAAACTGTGTTGACGTTTGTGGAACTTGTGTTTCACACTACTTAAACGCCATATGTCGTTAAACGACATAAAACGCCTAGAAACACTCCACATGTAATACCGATTTCAAAAAAACGTCATTTGTCGTTTAATATAAACGTCATTTGTCGTTTAATATAAACGTCATTTGTCGTTTAATATAAACGTCATTTGTCGTTTAATATAAACGACAAGTAGAATAAGGGTAATTAAGTAAGCAATTCACACTTTCAAAAATTTCATCCTCAATCGGGTTTATCGGGATTAAATCGGGTGCAGGGATATCAGACGACCGGGAAATGCATTCTTTAGAATGTCGGTAGATTGTGAGTCGTGCGGCATGAGCCGTTACTCCATTCTGCTGGAACCACATGTCCTCCAGTTCGAATTCATCAAATTGAGGATGGAAAAATTCTTTAGTCGATTTGCTTTAAAGTCACGAAATGCACGTTGAGCCAAAATTACTAACGCATTTTTTACCAAAATTACTGCGACGATTATTAAACATTCTTCAGGAGTATAACGTTAACGTTCCATTGGTTATTCACACAAATTCTAATTCTGTTTCCTTCATAGAAATTGGTTAGGTCATACTTACATTACGACCCACCTTGTTCTTACTTGTACTTACGATTCGATCTTGAAAACATCGTTAGAAAAATGAAGCCGCTTATCAGTATTATCGAAGAACAAATTATCGAATAAATAGTCTACTTAGTTACCTGTAATATGGTTCGTGAACGTGTGTACCAAATTTAAATTCTCGAATTCCAATTGAATTTATCAAACAAATTTGCTCCTACATTAGCGGATGTGCAAACTTTAAAATAAAAACAATCTATCCGTTTTTGTTGTTGTTTTATTGTGTAGGTATATCTTGGATTTCCATTCTCTGTTTTATTATTTTCACTATATCTCTCTCAATCTTATGGTACATACAGTAATAATAAATTTTATTTTATTTTGACAGATCCGGTTGAACAAATTTCACATTTTTCTGTGCGTTGGCAGCACTATGACCGTTTTCTTTGTATTCTATATTATTTTTATGAATAAAAATAATTTACATGTCAGTTTATCTTACGATTTCAATTACATTCTGTGTGGATTGTTCCTGTGTAGTTTATTCACACATAATTTTTATATATTCGACTCTTTTTTTATATATCTTAACAAATAATGACAAAAAATATACAAAAAAGCTTGCATTTCACGATTATCTTAAAAACTAATTGGGTTTAACTATATCATTTACTAAAGAAACCAGGTTTGTCTCTTCTTGTTTTATTTTTTTTTCTAATTAGAACACAGTGCAAAAGGTTCGAATGAAACAAAAGAAAAAATTAATTAAAAATAAAACATAATAAAATTAAATGCGTTGAATGATATTGGCTTTATAATTGTTAAAAATATATCTAATCGTAATTCAACTCGTTTAGAATTTGCATAAATTGATAGCATGATTAAAAGCAATTCTGAGAAATTGTGAAAGTGCAGCAAAACTTGTATATAGGTATAATTAATAAAATTTTTATTTATTTATTTTTTTTTTTTTTTCGGGTCAAAATCGTATCGTTTCAAGTTTGGTTTTATTAATTTAATTTTTAAGCGCGGGCATTTCTAATTCACAAAAGGGGTTTTCTCTCACGCTCGGACGAAATGTCATTTTTAGCCAAAAAAAAAAAAAATATTAACAAGCAAAAATTTAACCAGTGAGCTCTCTCCATCTCACTGATAATGTAGATTGGGTAATTCTCTCTCTCTATGTATTGATGTTTGTTTATTTCGATTATCCCTCTCCAACGTTAATTTTCATTCATTTATATTTTTCGTTTAGTTTTGACATTTCAGCGTGTGATAAATTCAAGAAACGGATTTAACGAAAGAAAACTCTTGTAAAGCATTAGAAACAATTTCTAGGTTAGTTTAGTTTTTTTTAAGTAGTTTTGACAAATTCGGCCGTTCCTGTTGTACTCGTTCAACTTTTACTTTTCTGAGTTGTCGATTCAAGACTTGTCAGCGCCGCTTCAGCCATTTTCTTGTATTTACCGGCCAATTCGGGTAAATCGTAAGCAATGGCCACATCGAGTTTACTGATCGGACAGCCACGGAAGTATGTACAGGTTTCCGAGAGCTTCTTGAACTCATACAATTGATTTAGGCGGAAGAAGTCGCGGTACACCTCTGGATCGGGCAAATCATAACGTGAGATGTTTGTCAGAGTTGACAGACCTTCATAAATGTGATAGTTTTGTGGATGATCAATGATGTCGTCAGCGATGCGTTTCTTATTTCCGAATAGGGTCTTGTGGTTGAAGTAGGTTGTAAGATAGCAGTCTACCATTTTGGCGTGATTTCGAACGCGGACCTAAATTATAACAGTTATTGGGTGAATAGTATAGTATTTATGACCACATCAACTCACAGCAAAACGACGAGCACTAGAGATCTTATGTTCGATCCTCTTGTCAATAGCAGTACGCATATCGCGAAGGAAGGCACGTTCCTGAGCCTGTAAAAGACGGGCTGGAGATCCAACTTCATAGGGATGCGACCACAGAGATGTAGTATACATCAGTGGTGGCTGAGCGGATGACATCAATGGGGAAATATTCCAGATAAGAGCACTTTGTACACGCAACAATTCTTCTGGTTTAACAGTATCGGCTTTGTTCAAAACAATACGAGTCTGATATTCGCGGCCTTTGAGTTGATCTAGAATAGCTTCAGTTTCTGGTCCAACGTCGAGCTTCGCTGGATCGTATACTAAGAAGATGATGTCAGCACGATCAATAAACCATTGGCAGGCATCGTTGAATGGAAAAATACGGGAAACTTGTTTGCGAACCTCCAAGATACCGGGAATTTCCACAATGTTAACCTGAAATGTTAGAATTGGGTTAATAATATTTAGTAAGTGGAAGTGATATCTTAGAAAGTCGTTGGCTTAACAACAATTTTTAATGTAAAAAAATAAACTCAAAGGGGAGGCTCTTCTACTTCACCTATCCGATATGATTTTCAGAACTAAGTAAGACAAAATTTTCGATACGTACCTACATTACAAAAAAAAAATAAAACAGTTCTGATTCAAAAAATTATAATATTTTATTGCGTTTTGAAAAAAAGGAAGTACCTATTATTGCCGCATCCTGTAGATTTTTGTAAAACTAATTGCCAGAACGCAGCGAGCTGTTACTGAAGAGCGTCACGATAGACAACTATAACTTTAACTATAACTACCACGGCTCCGCTATAAACTCTGATAATGACACCACAGCAGAAATCACGTTAACAAAGGCGGATGAAGATCTTCTTGGTTCCTTTTGTATGCAAAATTCTTCGAGTGATTTTCGGTCCCGTTACGAGCTGTACAGCGACATCGACCTTGTCAGAAAAGTACGTATCACTCGACTAAGATGGTTAGGACATGTAGAGCGAATGGACACCAACGCTCCGGCCCGAAGAGTCTTCGATTCCAACCCGAAGGGTCAACGCAGTAGAGGAAGACCTGGCGCGCACAAGTGGAAGGGGACCTAAACCAACTTGGAGTGCGCAACTTCCTGTTAATAATGTTGTCCCCCAAGGATCTATTCTTGGCCCTTTACTGTTTTCTCTGTTTATTAATGACTTACCTTCCGTCGTATCTCACTGTCAATACCATATATAATGCAGACGATATACAATTGTACATCAGCTTTCCAATTGGTTTGGTTGAGGACGCAATAGCAAAAATGAATGACGATTTACATTCCATTTTCGAGTGGTCCACACGCAATGGTCTCAAACTTAATCCCGCAAAAACTAAAGCCATACCAATATCCAAACATCAGCCATATTTCCCTGATTTTCCTCCTATCTTTTTAAATTATTCCCAAGTTGAATATGTGACCAATGCTAAAATTCTTGGAATAATCTTTAACAACAAACTAACGTGGGATAATCATATAAATTCCATAACAAATAAGGTGTATGCTTCACTACGAGGATTATCTACTACAAAATCTGTTTTACCCTCACAGGTTAAACTGAAATTGGTAAAGGCATTAATTGTACTTATTATTTCCTTTGGCTGTGAGGTGTTTGCCAATCCCGATTCCCTCTCACTTCATAGACTAAGCGTTGCTTTCAATTCAATTGCCCGTTTTGTTTTTAATCGAAGTAGATTTGACCACATCTCATCTGAGGCTCGTCAGCTTCTTGGATGCAACTTGGAGGCTTTTTTTAAATATCGATGCTGTGCTTTAATTTTCAAAATTATTTACAAGAAAGAACCTAACTACTTGTTTACTAATATACAATTCTGTACTTCCAATCGCTACATAGTATTGCGACCCGCTGCATATTTACCTGTTTGACTTCACGCAGGCAATTCTTCGTTTATGCTGTCAAGCTCTGGAATAATCTACCCAATTATGTGAGGTCTAAAATCGAACACAGATCATTCTTAAAAGTCTGTTTTGAACACTTTTCCAATTTGAACTGATTGAGCTTTTTTGGCTTTTACGTTTTTTCTCACTCTTACTGCACTTGGTTGCGTTTTTTTTTTTTTTTTTTTTCCTTTTTTTGTATTAGGTAAATATTTAACTAAAAATTTAAATTTTGTTTATATAAAATTTTCTTTCCTTTCAATAATTGCAGTATACTTGCACATTCTGTAATTTAAATTCTATGCTTTTTATTTCCTGTGCTCTTATGAGTTAAACTCGATGTACAGCGTTTCATTACAAATAAATCTAAAATCTAAATCTAATCTAGAGGCCGTTAGCCTAAGATCGGGCTAACTGAAGAGGCGTGTTGGTAGAGGCTCAGGTCCACCCTGGACTGTAACGCCATTTAAGTAAGTAAGTAAAATGGGAGTAGGCTGGATATGCCATGAGAGTAACTTTGAAGCAGAGCTAAAGGCCTCTTTGCGTGATTATACAAAATATATTTTCCATATTTTTGAGGCAGAGAAAAAGTCATATGTCTTCTGTTGTTATACAAAACGGGCTTAAGATGTGGAAAACTACTAAATGGTGCAAACATGGCGTCAAAGAAAGTTCAACATCCGAGTTGCCTATTTGGTATGTTAGGCAAATATGTCAAGCCTCATAATGACGTGCGTATTGCGCTAAAAAGTTTTCACAAAATGTCCTCCATATTTTGGTGTTGATTTTTTAATATGTGTGTGTATGTCTTGAAATGAATGACCAAAAACGTTATCTTAGCTCTCGCATAATCCCTTTGGCAATGGTAGCTATATAAATGTATTTTTTCAACCAGATTTACAATAAGATTTTGCAAAACCATTAAGTCAGTTTGATTATGTTAAATTATTTCGCCCAATTTAACTTGACTAGAAATAGTAGGACATTGAATTCTCCACAAAGATTTTACCAATTTTTGACTACTTTTGTATGTTTTTTTTTAATGCCAAAATTAATTCGAAAATATAAATGTTCTTTCTACAAGTGCTATACATTTTTGCCCATTATATTATCTAGAAATATATTTTCTGCCAAACTCAGAAATATTATCAAATCCGAATTCGATTTAAATTTGTTTGATCGTGAACACCACAAAACACATCCACCAGCAAAAGTTTTATATGTCAAAGCTCAAAGGTTGTAGGAGGTGGTGAGAATGAATCGTAGTCCCATTGTCCACTCAGAATAGTTGTGCGTCTTACATCCCTCTCATGCTAAAACCAATTTTGACAACATTTCAAACATTTTACCAAAACGCGTGAATACAAATCAACTTGCTACATTTCTTTCTCTTTCCTTTTCAGTCTTTTTAGGGTGTATACTAACCAAATCACATTGAAGCATGCTCAAAAGCACCAGTTGCTTCTTTCGTCTCTCATAGCCATAACTAGAGAGATTCTATAGGATCAACCTTACATATTAATGATCGTAACACATGTTAGATTATTATTAACAAATCGTAGAATCCCATTTTTCAGTTAAATTTTAGGTCTACCGAAGAAAATTTAGCGCCCTTTCAAAAATAAATCGTATCCCTAGCAGCAATTAATCACACATTAACCTCGGAACAAATGTTTTGACTATATCTTTTAGCACATCTTCTCCTCTTTAATGCACCATACATGCAATTGGGTTTGTAACAAAGCACCGGATTGCGACGAGCGCCAATTAGCCCGGCCAAATATTGCATTAAGCAAATCATTTCCGAATATGAATTCCCTTCATGTACGCTGTGATGTGAGTATCTTTTCAAAATAAGTTATTTAATGTATTTTGAAATTCTCTCACAGACACACAGATCTTCCTAAACTAAGGCAATTTGCGAGAATAGACCACATACACTCAATGGATGGGTCATTCTTCTAATGTGGGCAGCGGGATACATTTGTTTGTGTGTGTTCGCGGTTTTTGCTTTCCCACTCGCTGTTCTATTTTTGGTCGAACCAAAAATATATCATAACATGTCGTTTAGAAATTGGCCTCTGTAAGCCTCGACGTGTTGCATAAAGATTGCACTTAGATCTGTCATTGTCACACCATATGCTGGGAAACGTACCTTTTCGAGCAGCTTGCTTGGCAGTTTCAGTCCACGCAGACGCTCCTCTAAACCTTGACCGAATTTCTGTAAGCCAGAGAATGTGTAGTCGGCTGCCAGCTGTGTTCCGTCCAGAACTTCGGTCTCGTTACCCCAAGTGAGTATGTTGAAGTATGCTGGGGATGGTTCAGCACCTACGGTATTTTTGGAATTAGTGAGTTATTTTAGGTGGCAATGCAATGGAATGTGGAATATATGTGCCTTACCTGTTCTCAGTGAATTCGCGGTGTATTCGTTGCCAGTGAGGTAGTTAATTATAGACGATTTGCCACCGCTCCATGGTCCCATGAAGAGAACAAGTGGCTTTGAGAAAATCTCTGGATCGCCGAAATGACGATTGCTGAGGTCACGGTACTTGTAGAGGGTTTCCAATGGCTTGATGGCGTTTTCGTAGATACGTTTAATGTCACGGAGAATGATTTCTGCAACGCGATCGACGGCTTTTTCCTTGGCCTCGAAGTCGGCATCGAGTTGGAGCAGCTCGGTGATGTGGTTGCGGTTACGCAGATTTTCAGGAATTTCTCCTTCCTATTGAGAAGACATCCATTAAGGTAAGTAATTATTAAAAAAAAAGATTTTGTACTTACCCAAAGTAATTCATCTTCTGGTTTAGTGTCGTCCTCTTCGGAATCCTTTGCTGCTGATTTGTCATCTTCTTCATCACCATCATTATCGCCTTCTGCGCTTTCTTCAGGCTTACTGCTCTCTTCCTCACTTTCTTTGCCATCGTCTGTAGCTGCTGCTTCTTTGCTATCGCCATCATCTTCAGCGGCTTTGCTATCTTCCTTGCTGTCCTTGTCATCATCAGCGTCATCAGTTTTGTCATCTTCCTTGCTGACGACGCCATCATCGACGGGTTGGGCAGCCTCTTTACTGTCTTCATCATCAGCCTTGCTATCATTATCCTTGTCATCGCTTTCCTTACTATCTACTCCATCGTCGGCTTTGTCGTCTTCCTTGCTATCCACGGCAGCTTCCTCTTTGCTGTCCTTGCCATCATCATCACCTTCATCATCATCGGCGCCTTCCTTTGAATCGTTTCCATCGTCGTCGTCATCTTTGTCATCGTCTTTGTCATCGTCTTTGCCATCGTCATCTTTGTCATCTTCAGTTGTGTCTTCGGGAGAAGCATCTGCTGGTGCAGCTTCATCTATGCTTCGCTTCGATCTTTGAACTGCTTCTTCATCGGCTTCTTCGACGCTATCACCTGGCTTGTCATCATCATCGTCCTTATTATCATCGACTGCTTCAGTGGATTCGGTTTTGTCCTCTTCGGTATCGTCACCATCCTGGGCGGCAGCTTCCTCAGACTTTGTATCATCATCGTCATCTTTGTCGTCAGCTGAGCCTTCAACTCCCGCAGAAGTGCCGTCTTCTTTGTCTTCCTCTGATTGCTTATCATCAGCTTCGGATAGCTCTTCAAAATCGGCTTGCTCAGCAGACTTTGCGGCATCACCAGTGGCCTCTTCGGAATTTTTATCCTCGCCGCTGTCGGTGGCAACATCGTCCTTATCGTCGTCTTGTTCCTGCGTAGCATCCTCAGCAGATTTTGCAACTTCCTCGGACTCGGCATCGGTTATTTCAATCGTCTCCAATTGATCCTTGGCTTCCTCTTTGCTATCGTCCTTACCATCAGCAGCGTCATTTCCATCGTCGTCATTGTCGTCGTTATCGTCCTGAGCTGATTCAGTTTCAGGTGCATCTGCCTGTGGCTGCTCGCCTGAATCGTCGTTATCATCAGGTTCGGTTTCTTTGCTCGTTGTGTCCTCGCCGGAAGCTGCTTCCGTGCTAGCAACACCATCATTGTCGGATTCTATACTTTCAAATAGAAATTAGTTAGATTCTATATTTACAGGAGAATTACGTGAAAATGTTACGTATAGGCCCTAGGTGATTTTTTTTTACATAATAGCGCCCAACATATTTTCAAGACCGGATATTGTAAAATACCCTCATCGAATATACTCGTGTATTAATTATTCTTATTTGAAAATACACAACGAGGCTGTTGAGGCATTAGCAGATATTTTCGTACTTGGTTGCTCTTCCAATGGCATTTCTGACGTGAGAATGGACGGATTTTTATACATTTTTTGGAATGATTCCAATGACAGACTCTGATTGTTCTTCTTTTATTTATGCATGCCCACGGGTACAAAATACAATAGAAATGAAATTGGATAAGAATTGAGATTGAAAAGAGATGTGCAGACAACATAGGTAATCTTATTGAAAATACAAATCGTGTGTTTCTGACACGAAATAATTTAATAGCAACAATGGGGCGGTGTTTTCTATGAATCTCTATTTAAAAATAAATTAATTAAATATGGCGTGGTATCTGAGCTATATTCTGTCAGACTAACTTGTCTGGCCGAGCTATGGAATGCGAGGCTATAGGGAAATCATAAACTGCCTAAACGCCGGCTGTCATAAAGCTCTTAAGATTTTCCTAAACTCTTATAATGTAGGATATATTAAAAGCATTCCAACTTATACATATATGTGATGTTTTGTCTAGTATCGCCAGGAATAATTTTGGACAACTATCTGTTAAAATTACGACGCGTCTACCACATTTATGTATGCTGTCAAATAAAATAAATACACGTATGGAGATAAAGTAACCGCAAAAGTTTGTTGTGCTTTTTTCAGTTGTCATGAATCACTTAAGGGACTTTATTTAGCCTATAAGTTCAAGTATTAACGTAGTTACAGCTTCAGCTCACTGTTTAACGTGTCTGATAACATTTTTGGACTTTGGGGGGCTTCAAAATCATGAAAAAGAACTTCTACTAATGGTAAAAAAACATTATTGTACTGAAACTTGCCTTCCGTTTGAATTTATTGTTATCGACATACGTTTTTAACTTTTTTTGTAATGTGTAGATACCAAATATTGACAAATACTTTGGAACGTAGAGAAGTATTGATGTTAGAACTAAATACAAGCCGCAATCAGCATGGATTGTATTTTCGATTTAGTATTTTTAATGTATCCTTCCTCCAAGATCCAAGATCCTATCCAACGTACTGTGTGAACGTCTAAAACCGTTCTGCAACACTAATCGGCACGTACCAATGTGGCTTCCGGCAGATCGACTATAGACTAAATTTTCAACACTGAAGCAAATCCTGGAAAAGACCAACGAAATCAAGTCGAAATTCACCACCTATTTATCGACTTCAAAGCCGCTTATGATAGCATACATCCTCAGGAGCTCTATATGGCGATGGCCGAATTCGGAATCCCGGCAAAACTGATCAACTGTGTTGCTTGACGCTGGAAAACACGCGCTGCAACGTGCAGTTTGGAAGTAGCTCCTCCGAACTATTTCAAACATGGATCGGATTTCGGCAAGGAGACGCGCTATCATGCGACTAATTCAATCTCGTACTGGAGCAGATAGTGCGCAGAGCAGGTGTCAGCACGGAAGGCACTATCTTCAACAGGTCCGACCAGCTGCTGGGCTATGCGGACGATATTGACATCATCAGTCGCTCCCAGTGTGCCGTGATAGAAGCGTTCACGTTCACGGCGATTGAAGAACAGACGAAATCCGTTGGCTCTGAAGTAAATGAGGACAAGACTAAGTATGTACAATGTATACATGCTATCAACAAACAAACAAGCATTTGTCCACCGCCTAGGGCAAAACGTCGCTATTGATAGCAACAATTTCGAGATAGTTAAGGAGTTCACCTACCTCGGAGTAAACATGAACTCCACGAATGATACTCTAGTGGAGATCTGCGCACACCTGAGAAGGTTAATTTTTTTTACAAAAATGAGACGTGGGCGTGGTACCTCCTATCCAAAAATAATGTTCAAAACGTTACTTTTGGAGCTTCTTATGAGCTAAAGTTGTACAAATTGGAAGATTTCGCGAAATATGGGCGAGACTGGAAAAACGGTCTTGAAAATGTTGGCGTTATATTACATGCTGAAGTATATAAAATAAAATATACCTAAGTGCGATTGGAAAAAAAGGGACGTGGCACTCCAGTTATGTTTGTGAAATAAGACAATCTCTACTAGTATGAGAACTACAATTTTAAAATTCATGCTTTTCATATGGACAGCAGCTGTATGTAGCGTATTCTCACGTCGAAAAACCTCCTGATTCATTCGTGGAAACAAAAAAGTAGTTAAAAGTATATATGCCGAAATACATCAATATACTTTTACCCAACATTAGCTAAAACAAATTTATTTGCAACTGGTAGCGAAAATTTAAAATTTGTTTAAAATATTCTTTATTTTTTAAAAATAACTTTTCTGAAAAATGTTGACCAATTTACAATGCAGCTTGTAAATTTATTTTTTTTTAATGCATGCGGTTATTTTTATTTTAATTTTTTTAAACATATAATCAAACAATTTCAGCACCCACTACCCCCCAATATTTTTTAAAATGAAGAAAAAAAAAAACATTTCGAAGACATTGTGTTTGCTGTGGCAATGAAACGTTCGGACAGGACAACATCATCGGCAGGTCCGCTGGTATTATAATACCTACGGTGCGGTTCACTTGTTTAGATGAACAAGAGTTACGTTTTAGTTCTTGTTTTTTATCGTATTATGTGGAACAAAGAGAAAAAAAAGAAGAAGAAGAAAGGTACATGAATACACAAAAACAAACATAATTTCAATCTTGATAATAGACCCATTACGGTAGTTTTGCTCATTTTTTCCTATACCATGCAAAAACGTATGCATGTTTTTGGTTCACTTGAATAGACGCACTGGTTAAATTGGATAGTTAACAACAAGTGCTCGGACAAAGAGCAGTGAGAAGTTAATTTGAAAATAAGACAACTATTATTTTATATTAATTTTGTTAAAATAGGTAGGAAAAAGTGTTGAATTTGCAAAAAAGGCAAAAGATTACCTCTTAGAAACTTTTTCAAATCGTGAAATGACACATAAAATTGCTCGAAGTAAAAAATTGATAGAAAACTTTGTTAGAAATAGGATATCTCATGGAAACAAGTACAAAAAAAAGTATCGTAAACGTTTTAACACCACAAAACAAGCGAAAAATTCAAAGCCTTAGTGCCTTATGGCCGTCAATTTACAAAAAATTTTGATTATTTTTTTTTTTTTATTTCAAAAATATAAATTCTGTTACTAAATACAAAAACAAAGAAAATAATAATTCCGTGGGGCATTTTTGAGTTAAAAGTCGCCGAGACAGTATGTCACTACGTCTGTGGAAACAAATTGAAAATGGAAAACACAGCGAAACTGGTGTTCCTATTTTATCGCAAAAATATCCCAGGTTAAAAAAATATTTTTTTAATTTATTAAAGCCTCTGTAAATAAATTTACAATTTCTCAGAATTAATAATACTCGTAAGTCAAATTGTTATTATGTTATCTTAAGAAACGCGAAACACTTTTCATATTTAACTTCCTACCCAAAACGTGTCATCGCCAGAGTTGGGATTTTCTTTGAAGTGTTTTTTATTTATATAAATAAAATATATAAATTTAAAAATAAATCACCTTTCCTTATTTATATACAAAATAAAATAAAATGTAACACTTTGCACGTATTTTACTGTAATATTTTACATGCTAAATATAAAAAAAAGTCAGCCGAATTTAAGTGAACGTACCTTTTTCATTTGGATCACCTGTCTTTAATTCGTTTATAGCCTTCTCGATATATGGACGACATTCGGACTCGCTAGGGCCGACCTCCGCACTGACTAAGATGTCTAAAAATTGCAGTAAATGGGGTAAAAGGTTTGTTTAATTTTTTTTCGATAATAATTGTTGGTGCTGTTGCTTTGGTTTATTACACGCTGTGTACGATTCTCATTTTTATCACATAAAACAATTAAAAGAGAAAATAACAAATGTTTTAAAAGAGCGAATGTATGTGAATAATACAATTTCTCTCGCGCGAGACAGTTGATGACACTAATTTGTATTTATTTTGAACTATTAAGAACTTTTTGTTCACGGCATTTGGTTTTATGTTGGTGATGGTTTCTTAAAATGTTGGCACTCTGCCTTAAAATTTCTCGCTCCGTTTGATTCTTTTTATTTTAAGGTCACTTGTGAAACTTCACATACATAGTAATTTTATTATTAAATAATCGGTTTACGTGTTTTTCTATATTTAATATTTTGATTCATAACACAATATGTTCGAAATTAGATTTTTTTTTATGCATTCGGCTTGTGGAAATTTCATAATCAGGATAGCTATAAGGTAAATGGACCTACATTAGGCCGTATATATTTATTTGATTTGGAAAATTATAAAATAAAAAAAAATGTTAAAGCAAGGAATCTTAAGGATTTGAGGATCAAATTTTACAATTTAGCAATTGTTCAGATTCAGAACTAAACAGTGTAAATATGTGGATAAATATTTGCAGAAATCAAAAATGTTAATCAATATTTTGTGCTTAAATATCTCACTTAACAGGAGAAGGTAAAGAAATTTTTCAAGGGAAGCAAAGAAACGCGACAAAGAGAAAAATAATTTGTTCCAGTGTTAAATCCAGGCAGTCATGTAAATATTCGAAGATGTAAAGGGTCCGCCATCTAACGTTTTTTTTTTTTTTTTTTCAACTAGTGCTTATTTCGCCAATGGTAACACTTAGCTCATGTCTGATTTGACAGATAATTAGTTTTATCCTTCCGCTGAACGAATATGGTTGTGTATACGCTTGAACAATGCTGGGAAATATTGCGACATTACTTTGAAAATCATGGTAATGTTGCAGAATGTGTGCGAAAATGTGTGCACCGTCAGCTCCGTATGTTCGTTTATCGGGCCATGTTGAACGAATTTCTGTTCACAAAAATTGAAGAGGAGGATATTGGCAACATTTGGTTTCAACAGGACGGCGCTACGTGCCACACAGCCGAAGCTACACTCGATGTTTTGCGCCCTGTTTTTGAAGATCGCATTATCAGCCGCAGAGCTGATGTCGTTTGGCCACCGCGGAGCTGCGATTTGACACCGTTGGACTATTATTTGTGGGGTGCCGTAAAAGATAAGTGTTACACCGACATGCCAGAGACAATGACGCTTTAAAGGACAATATTCGTGAAGCCATTGGTGAAATACAGCTGCACACAATCGATAATGTGCTTAAAAATTGGTCCGATCGTGTAGGCTACTGCATGGCCAGCCGAGGCAGCCATTTGAATGAAATTATTTTCCATTATTAACCGGAAGGATTGTACTTTCAAATAAAAAAAGAAATTTGAGAAAATATTCAGTAGTTTTTTTTATAGCATTTTCAAAAAAAAAAGTTATTTGCCGGACCCTTTACTATGGATTTATTTCATTGTAAGTTAAATAATTTGTATAGTTTTACACAAAACGGTTCCGTGACTGCCTGACAGACAATGCACAGACCACACCGTAAAATCGTGAAACTTTAAGGTTGTACGTGAAATAAAAACTTTATTTTTGGATATGTCTTCCAATGCCCCTTTAAAGGGGGGGTCTTTTTAAAGTACGATAAGTCAAAAAAGTCACGAGACGTGTATCGCATTAATGTGAACCTTTGCATTTTGATAGGAAAGTTAAAGAATATCGCCATCTACATTAACAGTTAGGCTGGTCTGAAGGCACTTAAGCCTTACGTCACCAAATATGAACTAGTCAGGAGTTGCCGCACAATGCTCATGGCATTATTTTCGTGTTTGGGTTTGGGTACCTACCTGAACATTCTGGCATTGAGCCTAACGTTATAGTCAACGCATTGGAAAAAAAGGGACAGAATTCCCACTAAATAAAATAATTCAGGGCATAAAACCACCAATATGGCTAAGAGAATAAATTTTGATAAAATCATCAATATATGCCCGTCATAACATAGTCAAACTTAGCGGGATACAGGTTTTGAAATGCCTTGTTGCCTGAGTTAGGTAAGGTTAGGATGGATTAATTTAATTCAAAGGGGTATGAGAGAGCAAGGTTTTATATGGCACACAATTTCCCTTTTGGGATGTTTTCAAAGAAGATACAGTGCCTTGACATTACTCCGACAAGTATAATGTCCTAAGATGTTGAATGCATTGCTTAAGATTTTCCCTAGATCCTTTACGATTGAGCTTCTATGGTGACTTCATATCCACCTCCTTCTTTCTACTAAATGCCTCGCCTTTTCTCGCAAGATCGTAAGCTTTCACGTTAACTATACCGTGTCCTGGGTAGGATACCTTGAGCATTGCTGTATAAGTTAGATCTGAAAAGTGTGAAGAAGTCTACGACTCAACTACGACTCAACAGATCAATATTTTGAAAAGTGAAGGGATACTAACTAACCCAAATAAATATAAGCACATTTTGTCAAAAATATTTTTTTAAATATTCCAGTTTAAAATTCTTTTCTGAAAAAATTTTGAGAAGGAATTCACGACAATATCACAAGCAAATGGGAGTTATCTATCTATATATAAAAATTGAGCCCTAAAATGTTTGTCGTCGATTCACGCCTTAACGCATTTACCGTTTTTAACCAAACTTTCACACAGCTTTGGTATTGGTCCATATACAGTTTCTGTGAAATTTGGTCAAAATTGGACAGAAGGGCGTGGCACCGCCCATACAAAAAAAAACATTCAAAATCGTATATCTCGAAAACCACCGAATCGATTGAGCTCAAACTTACAGATAATCTTAGTTATTGGCCCAGGAGTGCCCATATGAAGGTTGGTCAAAATTGGACAAAGGGGCGTGGCACCGCTAATACAAAAAAACATTGACTTTATAACTCGATAACCGCTGATTCTTTTTTTGTTTTGTTCGTATTGCTGTATTTTAGGTTTACCCCGAAAGAAAATTCCAAAAAATCGATTTATTCTCATTTTTCGCATTTTACGAAAGAACATTATTATCTAAGATCTATAAGCAATACAATTTCTGTGCACGGGCAAAGCCGGGCGGGTACAGCTAGTTGATTTATATATGTACTTGACGGAATAATTAGGCCCTTTGTCCCTCTTTGAGGGGTTGATTAGGAACTTCTCGTCTTTAAACTATAGCGAGCGATGTGCAATTTGACATGGTGATAGAGAGTATAAAATAATAGAGCATGTATTTCAAGATGTTACGATTTTCGCCCAACAGTCCATTTTAGGGAGACACACTGCAGAGGGGCTTAAACTAAAAATATTATTGATTTTTTTAACGAATTTGCTTAAAACTAAGAAGTAGTCCTCTACAATCTCATATACAGGGTCATTCATTTCGTGGTTTCAAGTTGGTAGCGCTGGCATTTGACACCTGTCAAACTACGCTGTCATTTGAAGTGTCATAATATTAGTTGAATGTTTGCCATTTACGATAATGGATCGCTTAACAATCGAACAATGCGTTAAAATTATTAAAACAAAACGAAACAAAACAATTATTATTGGTCCGTATTTCTTCGAATATACCAATGGGCAGACCGTTACAGTCAATTCGGAGCGATATGGTCGAATGATAACAGATTTTTTTTGGCCGGCGATTGAAGATCATGATTTGGACGATATGTGGTTCCAACAAGACGGGGCAACAAGCCACACAACACGACCAATTATGGCTTTATTGCGTGAGAAGTTTCCTGGTCGTGTAATTTCACTTTTTGGCGACGTCAATCATGCTATTTGACACCGTTAGATTTTTTCCGTGTTTACGTGAATAATCCTTTTTTCCTATATGAACACAGTCAAATTCCAGTTTATGTCATATTTTATAACAATTTCACAAATCTGACCAAACATTATTTTATAGGTTAAGAAAGTATCTATTGGTTGTAACAAAAAATCTCAAACTTAACAACCAATGCAAATAACATAATACATAACCTATCTAGACATTCGCGAGGACGTATCTTTTCCAAAATCCTTTTGGCTATATAGAACAAGCTATAACTTTTAAATTCGTTTCCTGGGAACATTTTTCCAAAGGACCACTCACAAAGGTTTAAGAGCTAAACTAACTCCCATCTGCAAGCATCCCGGGGTCGGTCGTATTGACGCGTTTTAGCGTTGCGTTCCCAAAAGAAGTACTAATAAAATTAGCCGCGAATAATCACTTAATAAGGGTAACTTGGGCAACAGTTATTGGTTATGGTATTGTTGTCGATGTTGTGAGCAACAAATGGTTGCCTTCAGATCTTATTAGGGTAGAAATATTTAGTAATGCATTTAAAATTACAATTTTTTGATATCCTTACATGGATATGAAGGTGAGCATAGAGACGAGAACAGTATAATTTTTCTATTTACACTTAAATAAGAACTGAAACTCTAACTATTTCTTTGACTTTCCCAGCTTCAATAAAGTGTACGGCCTTCTTCGCTTTAATAAGGTTATGAATGAATGAGTAAACAAAATTTTCTCCGTCTCCTTCGAACAACAAGTCTCATCATCAGACTCACTTTAGTGATTGGTGAAATATTTTAATTCTTGTAATAAATTCTCCATACATAAATTCTCTGCTTGGGTGGGCAAGGGCTTCTTGTACATTTACCTACGTATGATTATGCGAAATGTCGGTGGGAACCCTTTTGCTCGTTTTTAACTGAATGTTTTACGGTTCTGTTCGACGGAATAAAGGCCCGCTTTTTGCCAAATCAGCAATAATGAAATCATCTGGGGTCACCTGGATTTACCTTTCTGAAAACATTTTTTTGCTCAGTACCGGTCCACAAGTTCTAACCTGGGAATATACGGACCAAACTAATACGCGTATAATTTGGCCTATTAAGTGATAAGCTTTTACTGTAACCCTAACTATTATTCAAAAATAAAATAAATGCCTATCCCATCAGGTCGATATAGGAAATTGAGTCTTGCTTTGTACAATCATTCTTTTGCGTGAGTTTTTATTTCTGAGACGAATAAAATTGGTCTACAACTTTGTTAGTCCAAGCTTTCGCCTACATTATGTTTATATTCTCATTTGTTTTTGGTATTATTTTTCTTTTTCTTATCATCTTGTTATCTACTTTCTTGGGCTTTGTTCTAATTGTCATTTGTTAGTATATCGTGGAAAACGCTGATGATGAGCAGCTTGTTTGCTTGAAGTGCATTCGAGGGGGACACAAACCAATCCCTTATATTTTAACTTCTGACCCCAGTAGATGATAAAAGCGGCAAGTCGATTTGATTGAGATCTATTTTACCATACGTCAGAAAGAAGGGTTAGGCTAGCAGGTTCTCCAATTTTTTTATGACACTACAAGCAGCAAATTGTCCAATCTCTTCGGGGTTTAATTGGTCCCTGAGGAAGATCTTCCCCTGTGTTCAGGGGAATTATGCCTAAGATGACATAGGTACCAGCTAAGATGACATACTTGCAATTACATGCGGCATTCTTGGTCGAAATAAGATATGGCGAAGGCAATTCTAGAGTACCTCAAGCAACCCTTCATCGTCATTTCAAGCAACTTCCAGAACCGTTTCTTCGGCTTTACAACCACGGGCGTAAGAAAATTGGCATTTGAATTCGTTGAAAAAGCAGGAGTAAACCACAAATTCGACAAAGAGACTCAAACTGATTGGGATTGGTTGCATGGTTTTAGAACCCGGAACCCCAGATTGGTATTAAGATCATGCCTGAAACAACGCCAGCCGCAAGAGCTATGGCCTTAAATAAACCTCAAGTTATGAAGTTCTTCGGGATGTTAGAAGAAATACTGATTGATATACCACCGCAACGTATTTATAATATGGATGAATCTGGCATGAGTACTGCTCGAAAACCTCCAAAAATATTTGCGCTCAAAGGAAAGAAACAAGTTGGGGCCTTAACTAGCACCGAAAATGACCAACACGTAACAGTTGTGAAACTCGAAATCTAAGCCCTAACATTTCAAAGAAAAAATCGCAAACGTGAGTTTTTGATGGTGCGCCTGCTAGATCTTTGGAGTTGTGCTATGAAAGCGGTTATATGATGAAACATTTTGTTCAGTTCACTGGTTGCAACCTGGAAAATAAGGTACTTTTAATTCTCGATGGCCATGGAAGCCACACAAATCTGAAGGCATTAGAGTTTGCCAAAGCAAATGGTGTCATAATGTTGTGCTTGCCTCCTCACTGTACTCCGTATTCAGCCTATGGATATTTCAGTCTTCGGCCCTACGGATACTTATTTTGATCGGGAGCTAACAACATGGTTTTAAAACCACCCTGGCAGAATAGTTGGGCTTTACCATATCTGTGCTTTGTTTGGAAAAGCATATGGAAGTGCTGCGTCTGTCGGGAATATTACAAGCGGGTTTGAAATAACTGGAATTTATCCCTTTAATGCGAACATATTCCCTTAACATGTGTTTTATGCTGATACTACTAACCCGGAACACACGGTCACTGCTGATGACAATAAAGCAGTGGTTCTTCTAAAATGAACCAACGGGTCCAGTAGAATCGATTGACATTCCGTTGATAAGCTGCGACCCCGAGCAAATGCTCAAGACAATTTCTCCATAAGGAACACCAACAGGAGGAAAGTTACAGGCTCTCAGTTTCTCACTTATAGTCCATTTATGAATGAGGTTCGAGCACAAGTACAAGCAAACAATGAAAAAAAAAAGCCTAAGAGCACATAAACAAACAAAACGAGTCCTATCACTGGACAACGAAAATGTTCAACAAGACTTTTTGGACAATGATGATGATGTGGCGTTCATACACTGCAATGAGCTCTACGGTAGATCACGTCCCGGGGAGCACTGGCTCTCCTGTCAGGCATGCGCAAAGTGGTGCCACGCATTAGGTGCCCATGTCAACCATAAAGTGAAGCAGTTAATATGTGAACTCTGCATCAAAGACGATTTTTAAGAGTTTTGTCATCTTACACTTATAGCATACGCATATGTCATCTTATACCTAACTATGCCACCTTGTACTCTTTTTTCAGCTTAATTAAACAATTATTTTAAAAATATTTTTTATTTGATTTCTAGATATTTTAATTTTTCACTTTCAAGAAAAAGTCTGCCCTATCGAGGTATCCGTCGGAGCGGAAAATTCTCCGATTTCATACGAATACGAATCGGAGGATTTTTGTTTCGAGGTATTCTTCCGAACAGCTTTTCGGAACTTCTTTTCGACAAATATGCAAGGAACACTGGCATTTCAGTGCGATCAAGTGCGTTTTTACCGATATTTTTGACAGCTTCGTACGAATTTTCTTCCGATATGCTCCGACAGGAATTGGTTGCGGAATTTGTTTACTACGATTTCCAGTGAAGTATTGATAAATCGATTGTAATTTCAGTCTCCGACGGAGTATGCGTAGCGGAAAAAAATCCGTTCCGATCGGATACCTCGATAGGGCTGAGTATGTCATATTGATCACAATTCCTATATCTTGTTGGGTACCTTGACCAGCCACCCAAATGTATCCGAACTGTTTCACATCGTTATCATATCATCACAAGTTTTGACAGTGATGGCCCGGAGACCAGCAATAAAAGTTTTCCCCGGATTCATAATTTTCTTCATCTTAACGGGTTCAACTGAACTTTAGTTTAAACTTCCACTGTGGAACTGTGGGTAACTGGTTTTGGTTTAGTAAATTTCCTCGCCCTAGGGGCTCAGTGAATTGTGTTTTGGACTACTAAGCGAGGAGTCTTACATATTTCAATTTAAAGCCCGCTGCGCAAACTCATTTTTCTATTCTTTGATAAAAAAAAAACAAATTCGAAGAAAGTTCATGTGAAAACATGACTAAGAAGCTATCTATGGAACATCTCCTATATACCACTACCGATGGTCGTTTTAATTTAAAGTTTTAGACGACTATCGTTGAAGCGAAAGGCCTTGAAAACTACGTTTTGCTAAACTATGTTATGCTAAACTTACGAGTCTGCAAGAAGCAATTATTTCTGTCTACAAATATGTTTATAAGAAAATCGGCGTTATTACGGTCGTTGACATTTTGAAAATGATGTCGTTCAGGCAGAAGATCATCGTCATATACGATTTATCCTCAGCTCTTCAGGAACACCGCTTGCCTTGCATTGGAGCACAGGTCTTTGACAGCCCGAGCGATCTGGCAAAGATAACCCTTTAGATCGATGCGGCTTAATTTATGGAACTGAATGGTATTGGTACATAGTCACTTGAGTAGTACCGCATTATAGAAGTCCCTAGCTTCTGGTTGAATTTCGTACAAGATCTATACAACATTATAAAAACAAAGGCAGATCTATACAACCGTCCTGGAACCTTCCCTGACCTATGCCTTCTTTACGAAGTCATACAATAATAATTATATAGTACCGTATAACAGCTGTGAGATTTAAAATGCAAAAGCTGTTCATAGTGTCCTTTCGTGCAACTAATTTACTAAATGTAGCAAAACATCTAGAATCTTGCCAAATATGCTTGCAGTGCATGAAAACGTTCCGAATTAAATCAACCCGAGACTATATTAGACAACAGTCACGTGAAAATGAAAGGTTCAACACCTTCTACTACATATATTCTTCAAACGAAAGGTTAAAGACTGCATAATCGAAAAATTCCTTAAATAGCTCTAAGACATGACTCTGATGCATTCCCATCATTGACAGATTGACATGTGATTACGTTCCATCAACAGTTTCGAAGCAATTTCAATTGCTTGCAATAAATTTGCAAACACTCTACCCCCCATTCATTTGAGTAATTCACCACAAAGTGCATACTTTTTCTGCAGGATTAAGCAAAGTGATGGCTACACCATGTGTGCGTCTTCGTCTAACATCGACAGTATACATCGCATTAATTCCATGAAATCTGTAAACCAGTGAACATAGTTGTTTTGCGTAATAAAATCAATATTCATTCATGTCAAGAACACTCTTCAAAGATCACACATACAAAAATCAGCGAGAAATTGCCTGAAGTTTGAAATTGCTCATCCGTTTGCCGAAGGAACGTCGTCGTTGTCCGTGTTGCGATATTTAATATTCCACTGACTTGTATCCATTTTGTCACTTTTTTTTTAAATATTCTCTTTTCTCGATTTTCACATCACACTTAAGAACAATAAATACAGAAAAATAGCTCGTAAAGAAAATAATCTTTCACTGAAACACTTTTTTTTTCTCAAATTTTTATCTCAAAAGATATATTTAAATGTGTAGGTTTTTTTTGTCGATTTTCATTTTTCACATTTATTTTATTTTCTTTCATTTGCCATATTATTTCACAATTCTAAATTTAAATTATTACAAACACCTCTTTCGCGTTTGTATTACTCTCACGGTGGTGTCGTTGTGTGTTTGACGAACAAATTATAAAAATTTTCTCATTTCTAGTTGTTTTTTTTTTTTTTACTTTTTTTTGCGAAAGAACTTGACGCGAGGCTATATTTTATTTTATTTAATTCTTTTGAACGAGAACGAAATTGCATAATAATTTGTAGCCTGTGCGGTGGTGGCTGAAATTGAAAACGTGTGTTATATAATGAGTGATCTCCTTGCACTTTGCAACACTGTTTTTTTTTTTAATTATTATTAACATTAGCAACAGCACCAGCATATAGGGGATATTCAGGGATGACCTACCATTGAATGAGACGGCGAATAGCGTTAGTCCTAGAAGGACTAATAATGAAAACCGCCCCATTATTTATCTCGTAATGCTTACAGCAAAACAATTTTTTTTTATTTAATATTTTAATTGTTGAACAAAACAAATTAAAACACACTTCACTCGGAAAAGAATAAAATGTTTACACTCGATTGCTGCATTAATGAGATTTTCGTCGCGGTTTCACTAAAATAAAATATTTCAATTATTTTTTTTTTAATTTTTCATTGTAATTATGTATAAGGAAAAAAAAAATAAAAAAAGAAAATCTTTCAACAAAAATAAATCAAAAAATTAAAAAGAAAAAATGCACTACCGAAAGGATGTTAAATAAGTAGGATATCCTTAACGGTTACTACTGTGATCGGTCGATTTATTTTGTGTAAATGAAAGAATTTCTTTTTAATTTTTTAAAATTTTTCTCTATTTTTTAATAAATAATTATTTTTTTTTTTTAAGTATATTTTTAAAAATACACTATAGTCGAACTCGCCCGGTCTAAACTCAATTCGTAACAGGGTAGCTAACGAAAATTACCTTGTGACCGCGAAATATCCTAAAACACCGACTGGCGTACGCGAACTCAACTCGCGATGCGACTTTTTCTCAAAGTTCTCAAAGGCTTTGAGTTTAGAAGGAACATCGTCATTGTGCTCTTCTCTCATCATCTTGATGATTTTTATGTTGCTGCTGCTGACGCTGGTAGTGTCTCTATTTTGTTGCAGTGATAATAATAGATATTGGTTTTGTTGGGAGCGTAGCTTTTAGTGGATGATCAGAGATACAACTACCTTGGGGTTGGCACTCTCAGCTGCTGCTGTGCTATGAAATCTGCCATAGCTAGACGACATTCGGGTGTTGGTATTATAATTTGTGTATGGATAGTCGGATATTTTGTTTTGGGCTATTTGGCCATCAAGATGTCAGATTGGTGTGTTTTTTGTCTTTCTGTTTTATAAATGTCATATGTTCTGGTCAAGAGAAGCATCGTTGTAATCAGTTGTTTTCGCTAGTTCTTTGATTGAGTTCTTGAAAGAGAAAATCGAGTCTGGTGCCAAAAGTAGGGGATACCTACAACTGTCTGGGTATTTGACAAAATAGGTACAGAGAATAAATGAGTACAATGTAGAAGGTTCAATGTGAACCTTGCCCCTTTTTAAATACAATTGTGTTTGCCCATGCTTCGGATTTGGCACTGTATGAATGACAGGTTTGGTTATAATAAATTGAAGCTCTGTCTACACTAAAATTGGCTTAAGTTAGTTTGTCAAGGCCCACTGTACACGATCATATAGAAGTCATATCACTTTCCATATGATTCTGTATGTGATTTATCAAATGTATTGACAGATCTGCGTAATCTGTTTTCATTGATGACAGAGATATGTGTGAGAGCGACGAAGATGGGCACAGTATTTTTTTTTTTTTTTTTTTTTTTATATGACTTCTTAAAAAAAAGTGATTTATTTTTGTATTGATAAATCATGAATTCTGTAGCTGGGTTCATACCACCGGATTAGTTATTTTGCACTCTCTGTTGACGTCAGAGCCACATATATATGTGCCGTGCTACATACCGTGTACTAGCACCTTAATACGATACAAACCAAATATCGGAAGGACAACTTTTCGCTCGTATGGAATTTAAGCCATCTAAAAAAATTCGACTCCGAGGAAAAGGAGACTTAAATTCTACAAAAAGTGCGCAGGATATCTCCAAAAACAAGAGTTGCAAATAAAAAACACGCTAAATGTATGTAATTTTTTTTTTAAACCGATTGTATTTTCATTTCATCTGAACATTGTAAAAAAACGCACAAACTGGTCCAGGGTCTTAAATATTTCGCCTAAGATACTTTTATTTTGTGACATCATTATTGATATCCTTCTTCTTCAGTCGGGTGCAATAGTAACGATCACTATTTTCGATCCAATCACATACGTGCGTCACAGTATGGAAGGCAGTACCAGGTTTGCATTGAAACTCGACAGGCTTCCCGTGAACACAGCGGTAGTACTAAACGAGAGGCCGTTACATCATTTATAGCCATAACATTTTCATAACCAAGCTTACCTTTGTGCAGTCTGAATGTGGAACATAATCTCTATTCGAGCAATCGATCTTATCTAGGTCATGATCGGGCTGTGAGGTCGGTGGTTGACTTGCACCATATTCAGTATCAGGCCCAACCGCTGCGGGCGGGTTAACAACCGCAGGTCCTTCAGTGGAGGTGGGTTTCTAAAAATACACCAAACATAGACACAATCAAATCATTGTACATGATACTCTCTCGCGCGCTCTCGTTGCGATCAAAATTCAATGTCAATGTCAGGTGTATTTGCGTGATCTTCACCTCATCGATTAATTGAGATCGATTGTACGCGAAGAAGAATACCAAACACACGACTTAGAGGCGGCGCTATTTGAATAGAATTTTCAAAAATAGATCCCTTTGAACTTACGCGAGTTGTGCTGGTTGTGGTAGTGCTGGTACTGGTCGATGAGGCAACAGTTACGGGACGTTTAGTTGTTGGTTTTGGCTTTGGCCGACTTGTTGTGGGCTTCAATATAACGGTTCCCTCATCTGGTGATGCTTCTGTAGTTGGAGGCTTGGCCCATTCGGGCTGTAAGGAAAAAAGTCGTTAAACTTGAAAGAGTTCAAATTATACTGGACATACCCTAGGTGTTGTGGTTCGCGATGGTGGTGGAACGTTGTAGTCAATCATGCTGTAGTAGAGGATTTTCGATAGGGCGTTCTCAGCTCCGCAAAGTCCGTGGAAGTCGTCCATGTCAATGGCCCATGTCATAGCGCCAGCATAGCCCTTCTCTTTGATAAAGTCCATTTTGATTTGAATCGACTTGGGGTCTTCATATCCAACCCATTGGTTGCCTTTGTAGGTGTATGGCACTTTTCCACCTTCATCCCATTTGACGGTCCATCCTTTCTCCTTGTCCTGAGTTTCGGTACAGATTTCATAGTAAGCTAGAAAACCACTGGCGTTTGTGTATGGCCCTGGAGCACCACCACCTGCTTCCTTGTTAATGTAGGTTCCCAGGTTGTAGTTGTTATTAGAGCTGCTCAAGGTGAACGTGCGTCCATAGAAGGGCACTCCAACGACAAGTTTATTCGCTGGACAGCCCATCTCTTCCCAGAGTGCCAAACCGTCATTCTAGAAACATCATCTTTCAGGTCTCAATTAACAAAAACAAACCAAAGTTATACACACCACATTGAGTTTCTCATATGCATACTGATCATGAGGGCGTTTATACAAAGCACTGTGAGTGTCGGCGAATCCAGCCCAGTTTCCTCTCAAATCATAAGTCATCGCATGAATGGCATCCAAAAGTCTGGAAAAAAAGACATAAATGTAAAAAAAAACATTATTATTATGATCATCTTTCGAACTTACTCGCACAACTCTGGCACATGGTAGCCCTCTTGCAGCCTAAATTTGGCCACCGGAACAGCCATGGTGATCTCCCATCCTTTACCCTCTCGATCGAACGCTCTCCGGAGTTCCTCAACAAAATAAAGGAATCTGTCCTTATCGCTGAAGCTGCCACCACGATCAGCGGCTCCTGGATATTCCCAGTCCAAATCAAAACCGTCAAAGTCATACTTTTGCATAAAGTCAACAACACTGCGAATGAATGTCAAGCGACGTTCCTTAAGCAGACACATTTCCGAGTACTTCTTGCCCCCTTCGGCCCAACCGCCAACTGCAATTTGCAGTTTTAAATTCGGATGAGTTTTCTTTAGATTTGTAAAGTTTCGGAATCCATTCTGCTCGATATCCACTTCAGGATCGATGACCAGTACTTGCCAATTTGAATCATCGACTCCAATGAATGAATATATTAAATGCGTGCAAAGATCGGCCGGCACATCTTCGATGCCATAGCGTCCTAGTCCAGGGCGATACACAGCCCAGTTACTAAAGTAGCATACGATACGAGCGGGCTGATCTTCTGCCAAAGCTGCGGCAAGGCCCAAAAGCAGGAACGGAATAATAAAAGAGGATTTACCTGAAAGAGAAAAACTTTCTATAAAATTCCATTGACCAGCTGAAACATTAAGTGCGAAATCAACGTTGAAAAATAATTCTTAGAACTCGGTGGACATTGCATTGCTTAAAGTCAATCAACTTGTCATTAGGAATGAAGTATATACTTCATTGCATTGCAGAGAAGAATATGGACGCTTCATGAGCTCGTATAGAGCATACTCATACTTCATACACCATCCCAATTCCTATTCCTCATGGTTTGCCTGATCCACAAGAAAGCCTATAAGCTGTGGCAGCTATAGAGACATCTGTTTGTAACAGTCATTTTATGTTAGTTTGAAAATATAGTGACAAAGGTGGCAACAGGTTCGACAAACCGGTAGAAAATAAGACTAAAATCCATTTAAGGCCAGACGCGCACTACAATCTTATCGCTGCGATTAAAAAATCGTGGTAGCCATAACTGTTGTAATTTTGTATCACATTAATTATTATTCAATCACAAACAAAATTAATCCTTTAATGCATCAAAAACAGTTAAATAGGAAAGAGTTTCTTATAAACTTGATACTTGCAGAAATTCGAAAAAATGGTAAGATTTCAATGGCCGATCATTTGGAATAACCGCCACCGCCACTCTCTTGGAAGGGTAGCTTGTCTCTAGACCCTAGCACACTTGTCCCTAAAACTGTCGTTTCATTGCCATTGTATTATAGCTTCTTGGAAAAGAGCAATGAACTTCAAGTCGATACTCAGCACCTATTTATATAGACTTCAAGTTCAAAGTCGCATGTGATAGCATACATCGTCATGAACTTTATATGGCGATTGCCGAATTCGAGATCCCTGTAAAATTAATCCAGCTGTGTCGCGTGACGCTGGAAAACACGCGTTGCAATGTGCAATTTGGGAGAAGTTCCTCCGAACTTTTTCAAACATGCACCAGTTTTCGGCAAAGCGAGATGCACTATCATGTGATATTTTTCCACTCAAGCAGATAGTGCGCAGGGCCGCTGTCAACACGGAAGGCACTATCTATACAAAAGGTCAGTCCAGCTGCTGCTATATGCAGAAGATACGTGCCGTGACAGATGTTTTCAAGGCGATAGTTTGTAGGCCTTGAAGTAAACGAGGACAAGACTAAGCCCATGCTATCAACAAACAAACTAGAGGACAAAACCTCACTATTGATAGCAACAATTTCGAGATAATTAAGGAGTTCTAGTGGAGATCCGTCGAAACTGTTGCTACTTTGGTCTGGGAACACAATTGGGTTCAAAACTCCTAACTCGAACGACGGTAAGTTCTGCTGTATGGCGCCGAGTGCTAGACGGTTAGAAGGGAGAGCTGATTGATACTGGGTTCCTTCTAAAGAAAAATACTTTGGTCCTGTGTGTGGGAAGGCTGAATGGAGAAGAAGATACTACCGCGAACTTTACGAGCTATATACAGATGTGGATATAGTCAAAAAAAAAACCTACCATACAAAAAAAAAATCTAAAATATTATATCTCGAAAACCACTGAAACGATTGAGCTAACATTTTAAGGCATTCTTCGGTATTGACCCAGGAGTGTTCCTGTGAAGATTGGTCGAAATTGAAGAAAGGGGTGTGAATCAATTTAGATTACCAACGAGTTTCATTTAATCACCACACCAAACTTAAACTGTACACCGGGTGGTCTATGAATGGTCAGTGATTGGGATTCATAATAGCTTATGAAGAGTTACAAACAAATCAATTTAAGGTGGTACGAAGTTCACCGGGTCATCTAGTTTTAATATAAAATAGAATCATCTCAAATTTGTTGACTGTTGACTGTGGGTATGTCGATAATTCAAATTAATAAAAAATAAAAAGTATCTACTGCCTCTAACAATTTGTACAAATATTTTCAAATGTCGGCTCTGGTGAGCACTAGGATTTAAGGCATAGCCTGCTGGACATTTGGACTTGTACAAAGTAACACACTACAGTAATAATGTTGATGACGAACTTGAACGTCTGGTTAACAAATAAAAGATGCAAATTCAATAAATATAAACTGAAAGAGTGAAAGTAGGATCACTAGTTAAACCACACTAGGCGGATATGTTTGTTGATCCGTTGCATATTCAAAACAAATTAGTCACAGGACTTTTCTTATCAACTTGCGACTTGTTCCACAATCAAAACCATCATTGCACATGAACACTTTAGTTTTCTTCCGAGAAAGGCGATACATTTTTTGAAATTTTTGTTGTTGCTTTTTCAAAAGAAATACGAAATACTAATAAAACAAAAATATACGACAGACGAAGGCGGAAAAGCCTTGCTTCACAACACGAGTAAATTATTTGGATTGTTTATTTTCCTTTTTTTATAAAAATAACACGCACTATGAATACAAATTATTCCCGATACATTCGTTGGGATTCTTTAAAAGAATTTCTTCGACTTGAAGTTGACTGAACTTAATGCAACGATACACCGCAAAATCAAAAGATACACAATACACCATCAGAATGAAATTAATTGAAATGACTTAAAGAGAGAATCAAAGAGGTGTAGTCAAAATATATACCTACAGCTAAACGTTAGCACTTCACTTACCCATCTTGAACAGGTGAGTCGACTGAGTCAAATGACAGTGCTTCCAAGTATCGAGGTGCTTTTTATACTACAGAAGAAAGGAGCATTTGCTGGTTCGGTTCTAAACTGTCCCGAAGCAAAAGCAGTACCTATGGATAAGGTGAATCTGGTTTGATGCGTTATCTCTTGGGAGAATCGTATTGTGTGCTGTTCTCTGTACTGGATTCGAAATTCGAAAACACGTTCCAGCTGTGAGACAATTTTGATAGATGTGCTTGAGGGATCGCTGCTTTAGATGGTAGCGCAGTGGGTGGTGGTGGTGGTGGTGGTGGTAGGTGGGTTATCAACTGAGGGTTGTACGACAATTAATGATTTTTTTAAGTGGCGCTGAAGTGGGCTTATCAAAGGTATTTAACATCAGTATTATGCTGTGCTGCGGTTGAACGTTCTTCAAGTTCATGGCGAGAACAATGTTGCATAACTGCTTTTGTTTGTAGGTTGACATTTGTATGACGAATTGATTTAATGAGTACTTACCTATTGTCATTTCACCTTTTAGTAACTAGCCAACGAAGCCAGAGCTAGAAACGTTCTCATGTATATGTTTTTACTTGATATTGGAATCAACAACGCACCTTAATGTTGGTCGTTCTCTGATTTTGACTCGTAACCTACTATTATTGACGTTCATATTACATTCATAATATTATGATCGTTTCCTTTTCATAAAAATGTTGGCTCTAAAGTGAGAACTCTTACTAGAGCTCTAGGCCCAGCGGAACATTTGGGTTGGCGTTAGGCAATAACGCCCAAGGAAATAACACCTAAAAAATGCATAGCGCCCAAAAATAAACAACAAGATGGAAATAAATCCCAAAAATAATTTGCAGTTTAATACCTATGGAGGGGCATGCTGCCCCCTGCAACCCCCCTGCTTGGGGTTACTGTCAGATTTGGAGTATGTGCAAAATCGAATACATTGAAGTTTTTTTTACAGTACGAACTCCCACCTCCTCCAAAATCCAGCAAAAAACCCAAGATGGGGGGTTGCAGTATGGGCTATGAATCCAGATACTTATTCCACTGTTTATGCATTTACACTTACCTACTATTTTGGGCTTTACTGCTTGTCGAAAAAACGAACCCTGGAAAGGAAATAACACCCAAAATGACGAAATATTTTGCAACAACAAATTGTACGAGTTTTTTCTAACTCTAAGCATTAGGTTAGAATTGAAGATTCTGCGGTCCAGAGCGTTGATTTCTATTAGCGCATATCAAAAATAGCTCGTTTTTTTCGTATAAATAGTATACATAGTATAATTTAGCATAATATAGTTCGTCGTTGAATCGAATCCTCCATAACCCGCTAACGGTCGTATAATTCCTATAATTTGAATCCGACCGGGTTCGGTCAGAAACGGCTACAATCGTGGACGTTGCAAATATATGAACAATTTTCATGTTATTAGCACCAACTTCAATGGCTAGTAAGGCGGGAATGGGGATACTCACAACACCCAGCCCAGCCTGACAGGCAGAGTTTTGGGGTGGATATATCATAGAGTTGTTAAAGCGTAAGCTCAAAATATCAACTCTATCCAGCTACAGTGCGTGAGTATGCACAGTGTTGTTGTTTCACCTTCTCTTCTTCCATCTCTCCCTTATATGTTTATTTATTCATTTCAGGGATTGAACGTAGTACATCTTATCCGTCATACCGTAGAGCTTCCTGTCGGAGGATATGTGCTCCACTTGTATAACTTTTTGATGCCTGGTCCGTACCCGTACAGAAAGACAAGTGTAAGGCATGTTGGATATCCTTTTTAAGTCGCTCATCGTTTGTTTAAGAATTCTATCAACTTTACAAAACGTCTTCCAACGGGACATGTATGACGAACTTTGTTGTAAAGTTATAGCGCGGTTCTCAGAATCATTTCCGGTTTTCAGGTTAAATAGTATACGTGAGCTCAGATTGCAAGTTCTGGAATAGACCCGTATAGCTATATTTTTAGCATTCGTTGAAATTTAGACACCGTTTGTGCGCTACTTGAAGAAAACATGCTTTTAGTTTAGGAATTCGCTATCGGCAAAACGTAAAATGAGTCGAGGAAAACGCGGAAAAAGGACAAATCAGAGCTTAAAAGGATGTTGGCCTATCTATCCTAAAAATAGTTAAGAAAATCGCGAGGAGTCGACAAGAAGAATCAACCCCTTAACCCGGTTCGAAAAGCGTAATGCCTCAGATTTCACCCACATGTGAAATGTACTTCAGAGTGGCCTCAGACGAAAAAAATGTCATTTGTAAGGGCCCGATGGCTATAGTATAGCTATACTATTTCCATGACCTCCGCAAAGAAACTCATTATTTGGGGACCAGCTGTATATCAGAGTTAGTGGTATGATGCTGGGACGTTTCGTATGGCACCTGCAAATTACAATTTTTGCCAAACACAATGAAAGATGTCTTTCAGTACTCTGATAACTTTTTTGGGGGTTGGTGGTGATATCTCCTTTTCCAAAATCCCTTTTCCAAAATCCCCTTTCCAAAATCCTCTATTCCATAATCGCCTGTGCTGGAATCCCTTACTCCAAAAGAGCATGAGAGAAAGACCCCACGGGACAAGATCTCCCATTTTCAAATTTGGTGTTATTAACTCTGTCTCGCTACAGATTATGGGGTTTACTTGGGTTTACTGTCAGATTTGCGGTATATGTGCGAAATTGGGTATATGCAAAGTTTATATTATGTTGTTTACTTAATTTTACGCGTTTAAAAAACGGATAGATTCTAAACTGTGGAACAGGGGATTTTAACGAGGGATTTAATAAGTATATATGTAAATGAGAGATTTTGGCATAGTGAATTTCGTCCCGAAAGATTTTGGAAAAAGCGATAAAAAAAAAGAGAGATTATGTCCAATAAGAGATTTTGGAAAAGTAGATAACGTAGGGTTCCCCTTTTTTGGACCTCTGCCGTGGATTTATCACGGATTGCTAAAGCTTATAGGTATATAGTCTATAGGTCGGGTCTATACCATATAGAGAGTAAAAATTTGGAGGTAAATATTAAGCTGGCCGCCATACTTACCGGATTTGAAAGTATTTGAAAATATAAACTAATCCAAGCTAATTATTTGGCTAATTTGCATACATCCCTTCAAAATCGGATGTGTGAAGTTTTGGAACAGAAAAGTGGTTCAAAACACTATTAAACAATTTTTTTTTAATCTAAAATAGGTACTTCAATCAAGTACCTATACCTGTAGGTAATGTTTGTTTTTTTTTTTTTTTTGTTAATGTGTTGTATTCAAGTCGCGCAAAATTAGGACCTCACATTTTGCCGGTTATTATGGTTAAATATTTGTTGTTAATACTCGAAGCTTTAGCTTTAAATCTTCCTTCTGGTAAAATTGCAACAATGAAATATGTACCTAAACTTTAATTTAAACAAAATTAAATCTCTAGCAAGGTTGGTTTCAGAGGCAAGTGGTGTGCTATTCAATTGTTGAGGAGTGTATAAATGTATAATGTATCGATCTTCATTGAATAAAAACCTAAATCAATTTTCGCTCAATTGTGTTCATTTCATATACTATTGTCTTTAAATAAATTTACACGACAAGTTCATAATAATATTTTATAACGAGTAAGTAGATACACTGGCGACAACTAGGATGAGGCCATACATTTTGCAATCGATTTTCGCTCTTTATGGCTGTTGGAAATTTTGTACCCGGAAATTTTTAATACCTGTTAACAGGTACATATTTTCCCAACAAGAAGTCATAAAATTAAAGGGTAAATAAAAAATTACGGCTGGAATTTCCGAAGATCAAAAAATGAACCACCTAGAAAACGTATAAAAAGATGCGCAACTAGGATGAGGCCACTGCGAATATTTCGTTGCAGGAGTGCACATTAGCGATTTTTTCAAAGTTTTGTTAAGAACTGTTAAAAAGAACTGTTTCTATTTAGTTTAAAAAAAAACTTTTATTTCAATGATCTAAGAAAGGAGGAACCAAAATAAGGTCCTCAAGGTCAAGGTAAAATTCATTCGATGCTCCTTGTGTACTTGAATCACAAGTACTTTTTAAGTTTTCTTCTTTGTGTAGTATCACTTCGTCGTATTATCCTTCGGACCGTTGCTATGCTGGCTGATACTCCGCCTTTGGCCCTTATTTTAGTCGGTAGTAGAGTAAAATTTGAGGCAAGCCGTAGAATTAACCGCTTTTCTCGCAATGTTGTTGCTCTGCCGAACGTCCTTTTTGATTTTTCGCATAGTGTTGTGGATTACCAAGATAACTGTTTACAACAGAGTCTTACTTCTATTTAGCCTCCTTGCAAATTTCTCGGCCTGAGAGTCCTAACTCCTTGAAAGCATATATTTTTCCTCTTTCTGTCTTTCCGGAACGCATTTTTTTTTTTAAACTAAATAAAAACAGTTCTTTTTAACAGTTCTTAACAAAACTTTGAAAAAATCGCTAATGGTCACTCCTGCAACGAAATATTCGCAGTGGCCTCATCCTAGTTGCGCATCTTTTTATACACTTTTTAGGTAGGTAGTTCATTTTTTGATGTTCGCAAATTTCAGCCGTAGTTTTTTATATACCCTTTAATTTTATGACTTCCTGTTGGGAAAATATGTACCTGTTAACAGGTATTAAAAGTTTCCGGGTACAAAATTTCCAATAGCCATAAAGAGCGAAAATCGATTGCAAAATGTATGGCCTCATCCTAGTTGTCGCCAGTGTATGTACATCATAGCTAACCGCATGATTACACGCACACCCTTCCATTTGTGGAGTATTGCACAAAATGATGCGTGTGTCCAATAAATTACGTCCATGTAATTAATAACAGCAATTCAGCAATGCATTGAATGTAAATTTAGATTTGAATGTCATTTGTCACAACTCACAATAGTTTTATGACCTGCTACTGCTGGACATTATATAGATAGGTACTAACAATCAAAAAGAGGATGTATGCAATGCAGATGTACTATGCACAGCCACAATAAATATTTTGATTGATTTTTTTTTCTCACTAAACCGCTATTACACAAATCTTAAGCTTCCGAGAAATATTGCGGTGTATGTAGATGAAATCTTCATGAAACCGCTTAAATTATTAAAAGTACGTATTTGGAAATGCAACAGTTACCGAACTCCTTATGCGTTACAGAATGGCAAACATTTTCTTTCAATTGCGTGTGTTTAAAAAAAAAAGTGTTGTCTATGATTTCTAAGGTAGTCGGAAACTTGTCACCGAAACAATTTATTTTAATTTCGCCCTAGGTACCTACTTATCTTTATATCTACACTTAACAGCAAATAAACTGGGTACCAATTTTTTAGTTGTATGTTTTATACTTTTAAAGAAAATCGAATCAAAGTTCGATTCGAACGTAGCGGGTGGCCCGGTTTATTTGCTGTTAATTCTGTACGTGTTTGTAACCGAACTTTTCCTAAACAACTGGACCGATTTTAATGAAATTTAGTGTGTGTGTTGGAATGGGCGTAAGGATGGTTTAGATTCACAATCCGATGCGATTCCACAAAATTTCAAATAATAACCACTCAACAATAAAAAAAATTAAAAAGCAAAAAGCTCATGAATAAATTTTCAAATAATAAACACTCAACAAAAAAAATATAATGAATAAAATTGATAATAATTGATAATAATAGATAGTCCGGACACATCGGTTAAATAAAACGGCCGCAGAACAATTGACGGACAAAGAAAATGTACCTACGAGCAGGCAAAACAACGTTTGCCGGGACCGCTATAGTTTAGTAAAATGAATCCATCTTGCCAGTAATTATATTCTCAATGCATCATATCAGCTATCAGTAGGTATACCTACGTGAGATCATTACTTTTTAAAATCTCAAGCTACAGCACAAGCAATCTTTGCAACTAGCTTAGGTACTTACTTTGGTCATATTTCCAGGGGACTTAACTTACTACCTATACTAAAAAATTTTAAAAATACTTTCAATATTGTAATGGCAACATCGAGTGATCGGCAAACTACGCTACAAAATATGCATATTTGACTCCAGCTACACATTGAGATCTTTCGGCAAGAATGCAAATGCTGTTGCAATTTAGTCCTAGGAGTATAGATTTCCTTGTACATTGAGACTGGTCTACTGTAGGTTTGTTCTACTCCAAGTTTCAATATCAATCTTCCCTACAAGCGTACTCAGCCAAAGATGCGTTAATTTTGTATCCTTTTGTTTTGCGACCTCAACCTCCTCTCCATTAGATATCCGAAATTTCCATCCATAGACGAGTACGTCCTCAGTCCTCTGAGCCTGACCGCTTTGCTGATAAATTTTAAGCGCAAATGCTATACCTACCTAGTAAGATGTAATTTTGGTGAGTGATATGTCCAGGGGCGGTGATTTTTAGAATTATCTCCCAAATTCAATCATTCAATCCATCAGGACATTGAGAGCAGATACACTGACTCGTTACCTAGACGATATGCCAGAACAGTTATTCGCATCTATTACACGTTACAAAACCTACCTACAAAATTAAAAAAAAAATTTCCATTGACCAACCCACCACAACGTGGTTTAGAATTTTCCATGAACTTCAGATGAATCTTCTTGACTATACATATACCCCAAGAATGACATCGCGCGTCGGTCGCGTCGGTAAATCTTATGATACAAGATCTACTATACGCAAATGAAGTGTGGTTATCTGCAAGACCGCATTAATGCAGCTGGGGCTGGTGGCAAGTTCAATAACCTCTGGGTTCTTCGGTATCAACATACAAGATACATAATATTCTACAGTTCAGTGTTCTCGGCAAATAGCATGCCCGGCAAGTCTTGTAATAAATTGGTCAACCAGTTTTAAATTCATTCAAACATGGATTTGATATCCATGATATCAATGAGGAAACATATTAATTATTTGTGGCTCTCAGCTCACCGAAATAAAATTATCAACAACGTGTTTTCTTCTTTTTTATAGCTATGTCCGATCTTATTAAGTTCAACGGTTTGTTTATCTTTTGTAGATGTTGACCCAATTATGGGATTATGGTTGGTTCTTGTTTAATGTTCGGAAGAGGTGTGTTTTTTGTTGATGTTGTTTGACTTGAACTTTGCGACAGGATCAAGCCAGTTAATTGATTTTGCTTGGGCGGCTATAATTTTGTTTGGATCAATGGCTTCTGAATGCGGACAATTTGCAATTTAAACCCTAAATCCAATAACCACAAAGAAGTCGAAATTTTGTATCTATTACCAGACAATAGATGAGTGGCAATATGGTAACTCCTTATTTAGTGTTTAATTGCGAGAAATCTTTTAGTACAAACAAAAATCAAAAGTTTCTATCGACTTGGTGTGGGTTATTGTGCTTTATCCATAAAGGCGAAGGTGCGTCAAGTAGCTATTCTCATACCGAATGTATATATATATATATATATAAAAGAAAGTTGAAAATATGTTTGTCCGTTTATAACTCGAGTTTGGCTACACCGAATTTGACGATTCTTTTTTTTCTGGAAAGGTATTCTTTTGTAGCAGGTTTGTATGTAAAAAAAAATTGGACAAAGGGGCGTGGCACCGCCCATACAAAAATCGTAGTATATCTCGAAAACAACAAAACCGATTGAGCTCAAATTTTGAGAAAATCTTTGTTTTCTGTACTAAGGCTATTCTGTGAAGTTTCGTCAAAATTGGACAAAGGGGCGTGGCACCGCCCATACAAAAAACACAACATCTAATATCTCTAAAACCACCAAATCGATTGAGCTCAAAATTACAGATAATCTTAGTTATTGGTCGTGGAGTGCTCCTGCGAACATTGGTCAAAATCGGACAAAGGGGGGTGGCACCTCCCATACATAAAAAAAACATTCAAAATCGTATACCTCCTATACAAAAAACACCTTCTATGGGGTGAAATTCGATGACGTTATATCTCGATATCCGCTGGGCCGATTTTCATCATTCTTTTTATATTTTGTTCGTATTGCTGTATTTCAAGTATAGGCAGAAAGAAAATTCCACCAAATCGATTTATTCTCATTTCTCGCACTTTACGAAAGAACATTATTATCTAAGTCCTATAAGCAATACAATTCCTGTGCACGGGCAAAGCCGGGCGGGTACAGCTAGTTGTATATAGATAAGAATTGAAAGTGGTACAGCTGGTGGTAATTAAGAAATGGTAGAAGAAATTGTAACAAGAAATTTATGAAATTCTAATCGTAACTTTTGATGCCTGGACAGTCGTTGAGTTGTGAGTTTAATGTTGGATGTTAATCACTTGATAATGGATGCTCGTGTCGTTGAAAGAGAACGTGCCAAACCAACGCATAAAATTACAAAGAGTTTTATTTGTTTGTTGTTGTTTATTTTTAGCTGGACATGTTGGTATCGGTGATATAGGTTTAAGTGTACAGTGGGTTGCCAAATTAATAGGGACATTGTTTCAGTGTTCTTTTGAGCTTTTGTTTTGGTTCTAAGCGTACGTGGTGACTTTTATTTCTCAGCCTACGTGCTTAACGGTTATTTTTCATTATCGGCGGATATTCAAAATATTTTTATTCGGGGAAAAACCGGTTTTATTCTTGAAGTGCAATCAATGGCAGAAAAAAAACAAAAAAAAAATTTTTTGAAAATTGTTTGGGGACATTTTTTGAACTTCTTTTAATTGAAACGTAAGTAATGCACTTTATTTTGTGTAAAGCAAAGCTTTTCTAAAAAAAATCGTTTTTTAATGATTTTAGGCATTTTTTCGGAACAGAATGGGTCGAGGAATGGCTATCACTCCAAGAAAAAAAAAAACGGAAATAAAAACTTTATTCACTCATTCAAGTCATTCCCAAAGACAAGTAGCTGCTATTACCAGATTAAAAATAAGTTTGGACCAAAATCTTCCGATTACTCGCAAAAAAGCCAGTAAATGTGGATTAATGTCCCTATTAATTTGGCAACCCACTGTAGTTCGCGTACTCTTCGTAGTTGACGCATGCATATCCATTGTTTGTAAGTAATTTGTTGTTTTAATTGTTTTTGGCAATGCAAAGAGGCATTGAAAATGCACTGTCTATTAGTATTCCACACACAGTCGCGGGAACTATTAGGGAAATAATTACAATTCTATTATGTATGCGAAGTTAGGATTCTCCACAGAAAACCTTGATCATGAAAATATTTTCCGGCAGTTAAGAAGAATACAAATTCGTTTACCGGGAATGCCTTTATGGCTGATATGATTAGTTTTTATAAAAAATGCGTATTCCTCAGTTTTATCTAGATAATTTTGAAATGTATTTACCTATTTCCGCTTCCGGTGTTTCTGGCGTGGGTAATTTAATAAATTACTATTAACTGTCCACAACCACAATAAGTACATTATGTATTAGAAATAAATAATTTGGCGTAAGAGGTTCGTATAGCATTAGGCACCTTTAGGCACACAGCTTCTCACAACCATTAGTTTGTGCGAGTTTTAATTTTTTGGAACGAATGGAAGGGACTTTATGCCGAGTCCGAACGGCTGAATTGAAAACGTTTTTCAGGACAGTCTACTCTCGGATGTTTGTCAGACGTTTGCGAGAGGAGCCGACGGAAAGACTGACATGATTGCGGTACCCACTTTTTTAATTCCTCTACCATCTTTAATTTATTAGCATGTCGAGTTCGACATTTTTTGTATGAAAGTAAACAATAAAGCATAGGAACAATAAAATTATCAAATCAAATAAATCGAGAGAGGAATCTATCAACTTTAGGGAAGCACATGTACAAAGAAATGAAGAGAATTTGACATAAAACGCCAGAAGAAAAACAAACAGCAAAAGTATAGTTGATTTCGAAAAGTTAATACCTCATCCACTTTACTTCGAGTAGTTGCCGATCTTCATCTGCTGCGCAACTTGTGGTTTTCCATTGGGACAAAAAATCAAATATGTACCTATGTACAAATAAAAAAGAAGTCGGGGTCTAATTTTCAGATAAACACCAGCTCTGATTCTGCTTTATAAAATGGTTTTTATTGCGTCCAACTTAAACTACATTATGTAAATTTTGTACAACAATCATTCAACCGCATGAATCTTATTGGCTTCATCTTCTAAAACCTGTTTGTACAGGGCCTCCGTCAGCAGGTTCGCTTTGAGTTCATTACAATGTTCTGGTTTTGGTAGAACAATCGCTAAATAGCCTTCCCCCTCTGATGTTAACAAACTTGGATCTTTTACAATTCTAGGATTCACTTCGATTAGCTTTCCACGAACACAACTTGGTACTTTATACACGTGACCATTTTTTCCTGTAACAATGGCCAAAGTGGAATCTTCCTGCAGAGCCATGCCACCCTTCTTTCCCTTTCCACTGACCTGGTTAAGACTTCGATCCATATTACCAATATTAAATGAAACCGAGTCAATGCCACTCTTCATCGCGGGATGTTCCGGCGCCAGATATATAAGGCAAACTCTATTCGAATGGAAGAGCACAAGGTAATGTTCAGAAATTTGTTTCGGTTTAATGTAATAGTAACGCGTATAGAATCTATCAATCAGAGATGGATAATTTTCGACGTAATCTTCAGTTATTGAAGAAACTGGTAGTCCACAGATTTCTTCGTTCTCCTGTTGAAAGCAATAATCGGCCAAAGGATCCATTACCATTTTGATTTAGTTGTCGTTTGCAAAGTAAGGATTCCGAACTTGTTGCATTTTCTCCCGGGCAGCCTTTTGTCTTTCGATGGCTTTTGCACGATTGGCAGCTGAATTGTTTATACGTTCCTGGCGCAGACACTTTACCATGAGAGAATCCAATTCGTTGCAGTAACCAACGAAGCGGGCAAAATTGTGCTGCGAGAATTTCCAAGTAGTTAATATACATTACATATTATATAATTGAAGGTGTTCTTTATTAGCTTACCTCTGCGTGACAAATTTTTAAATCACTAATGACTTTGTTGCATTCAGGAGTGTGTAAATGAGGAGATAAATCCGTGTGCATTGTCTGCTAAAAAAAATTGGATTACAAATCGAAAAACACCAAAGACGTAACACGAGAGTTTAAACTGACACTCGGGGAATTAACGCCCCCCGATATCATGATGAAGACCTAGTTCGCGGACAGGCAACTAGTTACAGATATGTATGTGCAAATTGACACTCGGTCATACCGCGTCTAGCGGATTTCGACGGAACCCTAATCACAGGATAAGTCACTCCATTAACTGTCAAATCGTATGAAAATTTGTGTTGCGAAAAATAAAAAAATTAAATTTAATAAGTGTAGACTGTTATTTACCAAATTTAGTAGTGAATTTAAGAAAAGGAATATTAAAAAGAAAATCTGTACCAAAAAACAGCTATAAAAACCAACTAATAATTAGATTTTGATTCTTTTAAATATGTTGCGGTCAAATAAATGTAATTGTACCTTTCCCTCGTGAAAACAATTTGTGAAAAATACGTGATAATTGCAATTAAATATGTTGAAGTTAATATTTTCTATGTTGAATAGATTTTGTGGTCAAGTGCAAGAATGATGGCAGAAGAAACTATACATTAAAAACTGGGGAACTCTGTGGAGTTAAATATTGCACATCGTACAGGAATCCAAATAACGTACATCTATGCACCGAATTACCAAAAAAGTTCATAATGATCGCAACAATCCAAAGAATTTTCTTATTTGTAGCCGCCACTTGAAAAAGAACAAATTTTAACTCCTCTTTCACAAGGATATCTTCTTATATTATTTCCTTTTGGACTAAGCATTCTCAACTAAAAACCTGCCGCAATCTTGTATTGCGTGTGGAGAAAATTAAATCCAAATATGAGTTATATTAAATCCTAAAGGGCAACAGATAACACGATAAAAAAATTGTTCTATAATTGGTAACTTCGAGTGCTTTGTTTACAATTTTTTAAGGCATGATTTTATTCACATCTCTTAGTTTTTCACAAATATTTTACTTGTTTTATATACTTTGACATTTTGTAGAGGCATTCTGATATCAAATTTGTTAATGTCTATACAATAAATTTAAAATAGAATGTTTGGCGCGCGCTTCCAATTTATAATTTCAGTAGGAACTTCTGTGATGAAATCAACTGTCACAAATCTTATCCTGTGATTCGGGCACGTAAAAATCTTGGTAGGTGGCGTGGAAATCAATTTACCGAGTCACAATTGCGTTAAAATCATTAGAATGCTTGATTCGGCTCTTTGGCCGTGTGTCAATTGCTCTAGTAGCGGAGCGGAATAATTTGGAAATTCACACTTTTTTGTAGTGGCATCTATTGTTAACAATGACGCAACAATTTGAATTTCAACCGTTTTACTTGCCAAATCCACTAACGCCCTATAGGTGTCTCTAGCATTCAATGGAGAAATCAAAGATGGTTGTGATCATTGGCTTCGTTTTCCAATGCCATCTACTTTAAACAGAGACGCAACAATTTGAATTTACCTCATAAATTCTCTCACGCCCAATAGGTGCCTCTAGCATTCTATGGAGAAATCCAAGATGGTTCGTCATTTTGTTTCACTTATTTTTCGCTCCGAACCAAGAGCGCTAGTTTATGTTGGCGTCATTTTCTAGGCAAAATTTTGTATGAACTGACATTTCACTAGCAGTCCATATATAATAAGTCAATGCTCTAAATAATTATCTTGGGCTTATTTTCTGACACTTATGAAAGTTTTAAACAAATAAGTTTACCAAACTCCAATCTTAAAACAGAGAGTTATCGAATTTCACGCTATTAATTAGGTAATTGAAATTCTGTGTTTTATTTCCTATTCAAAATTCTAACGGCAGTATTATTCACTCGGTTTAAAATGTGGTTTAGTTAAGACCGTGGTTTAAATCTTTTTAAACCATACAAGTATTGTTATTCCGTATTATTCACTCAAGTTAAACCTTTTAAACGTCATTTTTTAAACCTATTGGCAGATAAACCACCTCGATTTTAAACCGCACTCCGACGACCGGTTTAAGTACATATATTTTCACAAGGTTAACTTTAGCCCTATGGCGTTCGATATAGCACTGAGTTCGCACTGACACTGAAAACCTGTGTTCGAGGTGAGCACTGGGGCGCCCTAGTTGAGCACTGAGCTGACCCTAGGTATTCAGTCAGGGCAAGAGTTCAGTGCTGGATTTTGCTGTCAATCGTAGCTGTCATTTGTGTGAAATCATGTTTTGGTGAATTATTGACTTGTGCAGCACTAGTAAATGTTAAAAGAAATGTGTTTTTCAACATTACAATCATTAATTAAACAAATTTAATGTCATTTCTGGTGTTAAATATAATATACATATTACTAAATTTTTTTAGTGACAGGTTTCAGGGTTGCATTTTTCGTGTTCGACGTGAATCAAAATTTCTGGGGTTTCCTTGGGTTTTTTGGCAGCCACGAAAATTCACTGACACTTCTCAGTGCGCACTAGGGCGCACTAGTTCTGGCCACGTCGAACAAACCTATATTTTCGAATGCGGTAGAGCGATTTATTTCATTTAAGTTAGATATTTGGATGTATTTTCTGACAAGAGGTCCTTGAAATCCTTATAATGGTAGGGGAAGGTGGTCTAAAATGGCACACTAGGGTAAAATGCCACACTTACCACAAATAAAATAACTAAATGATGAGCTTTAGTGAACACAGTCCTTTAGATTACTTGACAGCACCTAAGCAAACGAAATATTGACATGATCCAGCCATCATATCACAGCCGGCGGATCATTTTGTGTCGAACCGGCTTTCAGTAGTGGTGTAAAGTAGTGGAGTGAAAAATTTAATTCAATTTTTTGTGGTCAAAAACGTTAATTTTTTAGAAGTTGGTGGCTGAATGTGATTATAGACTATTTGTGTTGGCTTAAAAAATATATAAAAAAATTGTATCCATTTAGGAAAAATGGCACACTGGGGTTTTGTCTAAAATGGCACAGTGTTCACAGAGTGCCATTTTATACATACATTAAAGTATTTATTTTAATGCTAGGCAATAATGGTTGGCCGTTACATACGGTGCACTGATGGGCAGTCCTGGGCGGAGGAGTTAGTATTGATCGCCATAAAAGCCATCGAAACTGGTGAAATGGGCTGGCTGAATGCGTCAAAGATATTTGGTGTTCCGTAATGTACACTACGCAGGCGCGCGAGCAACACCAACTACTTTTTTTTACTTTTTGTTGTACCTATGTACCTATATGAATTATTTTGAACTGTTATGTTCTTTATTATTTTTTATGTTTTTGTTTTAAATAAAGTTTTTTTAAAGCAGTTTAAACAGGGTTTGTTATACTTTGGTAAAATGGCACACCAGTATGCCATTTTATACAAGTGACATTTGATATGTGCCACGGGTAGACATTTTGAAAATTAATTGTTTTAAACACTTTTTGGAAGTATTTTAAATTTTTGAATATGCAAATATTTGGGCAATTGGTTATTCTATTCTATGAACATACAGCTTGCAGTGAATTTCATTTTAAGACCAAGATATTGAGCTATTTGCTTAGGGTATGCCATTTTAGGCCACCTTCCCCTATATCTTTGTAAAATATCCAAAAAAAAAAAATTGTTTCAGGAAGTTTTGCCCAGACGTCCTGGAAAATTTCATTTTTACCAAAATGTCCTTGAAATCCAATAGGAACTTTTCCAAAATATCTTTGGGAGCCACGGAAGATATTCGTTTTCCAGGATATTTTATTAAGTGTGTGCGACGCGTTTTTACTCAATTTAAGCACCATTGTTCCAATGCCAAGTTTTAACTATGGAAAGCAACAATAAAACTTCAGCCGTCGTAAAATTTGGAGCCCTAGAGCGCTTATTGGAATATTTGTTAATTTCGTCCATTTCATGAATTTATTTACCTACGCCTGTAGCTTTTATTTGTTATTTATTTGACACTTAAATGTACTTTTTGCGTTTTTAATACCTATTGATAGTATTGTCAAATTTAAAATAATCGGCGTTACTTATCCAGGTAAAATTTTGCAATGGTGCAAAACAAAGACGGAAAGTAACTATTTATTGGTTTTTCTTTGGTTAGCTATTCTGAAGTTTATTTGTATATCCAATGATTTGGTGCAAGTTAGTGGCCCTAAGTTCGATTGGCACTATCTCAATTTTTTTTTTTTTAAGATTTGCGGGGATTCACACCCGGTTCGACACGTCTTTCAAGGGCAATCACGTGTGGCCCAAATAAAATCGTATAATTTTAAAAGATTTGTCACAGAATAAAAGCGCTCATTGCACATACCTGTATAAGAAGGGGGCATTGTTTATGAATTTTTATGTCATTTGTTTGACATAAAAGACGAGCACGCGAGCCAGCATTTTTTAACAAAAATAAAGTGAAACGTGCTGGGCTTGCTTCGAAGCGACATTTTCCCATTTCTCTTTTAAAGTATACCTTACCTTCCTCACTAAGCCATGTCAGCTCACAAAAAGAAGAACATTGAACAAATGGATCAAGACTCCAGTGATGATTCAGATACCGAATCCGAAAACGAGGGCCCACATCCAGATGCATACACCGGCAACGAGGTTAAACATTTGTATACATTTCACCAGAAAGACTTCTAAAATTTCATCACAATAGGAAATTCAAGTTGATTTTGAAGGCCGTAATCCCACCGATACAGATTTCCATGGACTCACACAGCTCTTGCACCAGTTATTCCTAAAAGCTCACATTAATGTGAACGAAATGGCCGAAATCATTATTGGTAAGTGACATTGTGTGTTTTAAGGCCATTTATTATTCAATTGCTTTCTTCAGCTCAAAACTACATTGGGAGCGTAATTATCCAAAGTGAAATTGAAGGCGAAGATGATGATGATGATGAGGAAATGAACGATGGGAATACAATTTTTGGAATCACCACCGCAATCAATATGACAGCCAAAAAGAATACCGCATGCATAGAGCAATTGCGTTCCTACATAATTTCCAAAGCAGAAAAGCATGCAACAGATGCGACATTAGTCCATTTGCGTGATGTATTTGGGAATGATGCTCGTCCGGTGGGTTTTCTCATAAATGAGCGCTTTATCAACATCCCTTCACAGATCTCGGTGCCACTTCTGGAGAACTTGCACAAAGAAATTGAGCAGGCAAATCAGAAGAAAATGCCCTTTGGATTCGTCTACTTTGTGATGATAATCAAGTTCTATCGTCCAAAGACGAAACGTGTAAATCTGAACCCATTAGGAGATATTTACACAAACGCTGAAGAGGAAGCGATTGCCAAGCAAGCTGTTCAGAGTTTTGAGTTCTCAGTGGCTGATGAGTGCGATAGTGGTATGACTGGGGATTGGTTAGAGGGCGATGCTACACTCGATCCATACAGAAAGGTAGTCTTGTTCGATGCGAATAAAATACCACAGCTAATAAATGACATACGGAAGTTCATTAACAATGAATAAATTATGTTAGATAATTTTTTTTCCAGACAATGTTTTTACAAAGTTTTTATTAATGTGTGGGGTTGCAATAAAATAAAATATACATTTAGCTAAACCCTGATATAGCCATGATTTTGTTTTTTTATATGTTACCGGTACCTAATTATTATTGGGTGCGAATTTTTTCTTTATAATAGTTTCTCACTGAAATTGTCAACTTTGGAACAGTGGAGGAAGTCTGTCTGCTCGTGAAATTCTTGGGGAAGATAATTCCTTAAACGGTTAGGCCTGGCGTCGGAGTTATAATGCTTCTCTGCTAACCTCGTCTCATCAGTCATCACATACATAATTTATCCTGAATACCGGAATCCATTTACTAAAATTAAATGACAGGAAGGGTATTTTTAAGGGCTTTTTTCGATGGCAATACTCACAGAGATGATAATTAAACTGACACCATCATTTTAGTATAACTAACGTAGGTACCTATAAACATATTTTTGTGATAATTTGTGTATGCCTATATCCAAATAGAATAAAGCACATGTAAGCTTATGAGGTATCTTCATCATCCAACAATACAGGTGATAGCTTTATTTCAATACTTTCCATAGCAAATGTAGGCGAAGGCATTCTTGGGTGGGTTGATGACGATGGATTTTCTACTTTTGTGTTGCTTATCCCGTGCAGATTTAAAGATTCCTCACTCGATTCGTACTCTAATCTTTCATTGGTGACAAGTGTTTGTATTTGTAACTGCAACTTGAGAGCTCTACAAACACTCATGTCATTTAGCTGTAATGCCAAACTCCTTGCCCAAAGGTCAAATTCCGTTTCAACAGAACGAAGGTTCTGGGGGATTTTAAGAATTTGATTAGGGATCTAGGATGATCATTGAAGTTTAACTTACTGCTTTTTGCTCTGAATTTCCTTGGAACAATGGATCATGTACGCTGTTCCTTAGTTGGGGTTGATGCACTTCCGCGGCTTCCTCTTCTCCCTGGCTGCTAGCTGATGAGTTAAACCTTTCCGCTTTCGTTTGCAACTTATCATGTAGATTAGATGTGGATCCACTAAAGTGACTGTTTAGAAAAGAGTCTGCGCACTCAAACCATGGTAATTTCGGTTTATAGACTGCAACCGGATATAAGCTCGATTTAACTATTTTGTTAAGGGTTTGCTTGTATGTCGTTCTAATAATTTTTATTTTCTGAGCAACCTCTTTCGGCCCAAATCCATCGATTTGCATTTGATCGGCTATATACCTTAAAGCACGGTCTCTTGCATTTCGATCTTTATATTCGGGCAAATTAAAGTCCCATAAACAATTGTTGCTTTTATACAGTTCAACAAATTTTATACTTTGCTCCGTGTTCATGTTATAGATAGACATTGCAAATCAATATCCGTTTTAAGCACTTTAGATAAAACTTTACAAAACACTAAATAAACCGCAAGATATTCCCGCAATGCACACCAACTCTTGACCATAAACCACAGAGAATAGACCAGAACCAGAGTGTATCCATTAATGAGTAGGGATAGGGACACTTTCTCTACATTATGCATTTCCTACTACCTCAAAGCAAAATGCAGAAAAAATCGTACAATAAGTGGAAACAGGTCGAAAGAATACTTTTTACCTGACTGCTTGAGAAGAAAAGGGTACACAACACATTTGTGCTGGATTTACATTACCACGCCACGTAATTTTGCATGACTTTAGAGAGAAAGATCCGTTTCCCACAGTCAAGGCTAATGATGTGTAAGAGTGAGACCACAAGTCTAACAGTTGAATTTAGGCCGCCATAACTTTTTTATGAAGATTTGTGGTCTCACTCTTAAATATTATTAGCCTTGACTGTAGGTAACGGATCTCTCTCTCTCTAGTCATGCAAAATTGCGTGGTGTGGTAATGTAAATCCACCATTACGCGATTTACGCAATTACATTTCCGAGGGGTGTTCACTTAAAGCACCGCAGAAATTTATACATTTACGAGCTGCATAAACAAAAAGAAAATTCAAGTGTAAAATATTTTTATGTGCCGATAAAGGAGGGCATTAGCATTTTAACCTTATTGTTTTTTTAGTGAGAACTCTTGAAACTTTTTCTTTTTTTACTCTTTTTTGGAGGATTCTTCATTAAAATTTTTTTACGCGCTTTTTGTTCTACACATTTCACCAGGGGCGTAGCGAGGGGGGGCGTTCAAAAATTTGGTTTTAAGTTTGGATTTCCATTAGGTATAGGTTTTTAAACTTGTAAATGTATACAAAAGTCGGCATTTTCAAAGGTTTCAGATGAACTCCTTACAATCGGTGAATCGGTGAATTTTCCGACTGAAATCCTTAAAATTTAACGAGTTTTCGATTTTAAAAAGGGCGGGTCGGTATCGGTGAATTTGCCGACTGAAATCCATAAAATTTAGCGAGTTTAGATTCGATTTTAAGAAGGACGGTTGGCATTTAATTTGAGGTTAAATTCGAAGGAATGTGTTATTCGCTAACTCGCGGCTTATTAATGTGGAATGCGAACTTTAACAATTCGCGGCAAACGTGTGTTTGGGCAAAGAGGAGGATAATTAATTATCCTATCAAAATGTATTAAGAAAATAAGTTTATAAACAGTTTAAATAACGAAATTTCGAATTCCAAAATTTTTGCCAAAATTTAAAAGATTTTTAATGTTTTTTTGTTTGTATGGGCGGTGTCACGCCCCTTTGACAAATTTTGACCAATACTTCTAAAAAACCAATAAGGTTATTTTAATGCTCTCCATTATCGGCACTCGGCACATAAAAATATTTTACACCTGAATTTTCTTTTTGTTCCCGACAGGCTAAACATTTCAAAAGTAGGTATGTTTTCCTATTTCCTGTTTAAATTTATATTCAATCCAAAAATAATCATAAAAAATAAGTTTCCAAAAATCAAAGCAGGTCACACTCTACCAAGTGAAAAGGTTCACACACCGAGATCGAGTTTAAGTGCCTTTAAAAACGCTTTATGAAAAAACGATTCAAACCATATTCAAACAAAACGTTAGCCTCTTAAGGGCCCTAAAGCCATTTTCATTTAATATTAATACATACGCTGGCTACAGTTCCAGCAGATAAAAATTATGTATAATAGTATAATCCATCCTCATTCATATATTTGACTGAACATAATTCAGACAAAAACATTGTCAATATTCATTGATACGTGTGTAGGCGATTTATCATCAATAGGTCTGTTTTTTCCACATCTATCTCAGTGAAGTAAAGTAAAGTAGGATTTTTAACAACCCACGCCCACGATCGTTCGTCGTACTAGTATTTAGGTAGCGGTACAGTTAAAATGTGTTGTGTACGGTGTACTCTTTTCTTCTCAAGCAGTCGTTGATTAAAACCTGCATATAATGTAGAGAGAGCAGTTATATTTACAGTTATTTCTGCGGTAACTTTGAAATAATTCAAATAAATCAAATAATTGGCCGTTATTGGGACGCCAATTCAAAACTGGCTCTATGGAATTCTCTTTTGAGCTCTCAGCTTACGTTTTTGTTTACAATTAGATCTTGTTCTTGAGTACTGAGTTTGATGAAAAAAAAAACGTTTTCTTTTTTAGGTAATAAAATCCACCATAAAGCTTAGTACGCTGCTCGAGCTAAATTTTAGCTCCCATACAAAATGCTCTCCAAAAATTAGCTGAGCTAAATTTAAGCGAATCCATTTAGCCGACCGGTACGCTGCTTGAGCTAAAAAATCAAAATTTCATTTCAGACTGTACAGACATGTATCTATCAAAATTTAGCGCGCCCATTAATGGTTCGGGGCATTTTCCCAAGCTAAATTTTGACAGTTCGTGTTGTTTTTTTTTCTGTTGTGTTTTTGTGTTGCGGAAAAATAAATAAGGATGCGTTTTTGCAATGAATACATCGACGAGGAATACCTTGGATGTGAAGCATTTAAGATCAAAGAATAGAAGACGAGGAAAAAAGAAAGCACAACGAAAATAAAATATTTTTCGTGTCGATGAATTTTTGAAGGAAATTATTTTCCACGAACATCTGTTTTCTTTGACACTTATATCCACAGCGCACTCCATGTCAAAATTTAGCTAGGGTTTTAGCTAATGTTTGGAGAGAAAAATTGGAGAGCCGCTAAAATTTAGTTTAGCTCGAGCAGCGTACTAAGCCTAATGAACGATCGTTTGTTCTATTGAATTTATGTCGTTTTCGATTGGTAATCCAGAATCGTCCGGAAGAACTCTCCGCGATTCTGAATTGAAATCCAGAAGCGAATTTCTCTTCTTTTCAGTAGAAGAACTGTCATTTGAGTGCCAATCGAACGCTTTCAGAAGCGTTCGGTTTGCTTCCGGACGGTTCTGGATTACCAATCGAAAACGACATTAGTTTCCACAGCTTTCAATTTACGTTCAATCGGAAGGTAGCGTTCAGTTGACAACAGCTTTTTTTTGACAAATAATTTTTTTTTCTACGTACCTACCTAGATGCTTTTCGTTTTCATTTCTGATTGGCAAAACCTAGTTGATGCAGCACGTCATCGAAAAGACTAGATTTATTTTATACCAACCATGTTCCCACCAACGTGATTTAGCTAAATCATGTCATTAAATACTTAATCTAACATAAATAGCTAGTTAGGTGATTTATTTATTTTTAATTGCGTCGGTCTCATCGCAAAATAAATCCCAATCGTAGCTCTCATTTGTGTGAAATCATGTTTTTGTGAATTATTGATTTGTACAGGCACTAGTAAATGTTAAAAGGAATGTGTTTTTCAACATTACAATCATTAATTAAACAAATTTAATGTTATTGCTGGTGTTAAATCTGTTATTACTAAATTTTTTTTAGAGGCAGGTCTCAGGGTGTCATTTTTCTGGGGTTTCCTTGGGTTTTTTGGGAGCCACGAAAATTCACTGACACTTCTCAGTGCCGGTGCGCACTAGGGCGCACTTAGGGCTGGCCACGTCGAACAAACTTATAGAGTTTTGAAATTGTCAATCAGTGTTTAGTTGTTGTTATTGCGTGTTAAATATTCTACTTTACTTTACTTGTAATAAAACTGTCATAAAACAAAACAAACAGAATATCCTTGGTTAAATGCCGTTAACCGATCAAAATCGGCTGGTTATCGATTTCTCAAAAAAAAAAAAAAAAAACAATATTTTTCTGAAGAAGCAGATTCTATGGTTATCAGCTGCTGTAATAATCGTTCATTAGAGTGATTTAGCTAAATAAACAAACCGGTCCTTAAAAACAAATCTTCTCTGTAGGGACAAAGGAATAATAATAAATGAGACATGCCTTCTGATCACAACTGTGGGATGTTGATTTTCAATTTTGCATTCAACCTTGAGTGCATTCCAAATTCGGCAGTAGTTAACTATTTTAACTACAGCGTTGACAAGCTGTGACAGTTCGAAGGAGGGGAAGTTAACTAAATTAACAAGAGGCAAAAGTGTGGTTCATTTCACTCATACTAACAAAGCAACTGTCATGGATTCACGTATTCATTTTTTTTTTAAATCAAACATGGATTCCAACAACAACTACTCACTACCACATGAAAAGTGAAATGTCAACATGAAATTAGTAACAATAGCTGTCCCAGATTCCAAAAAGTAACTAAATAAACAATCGTTGTTAATTTAGTTAAAATAGTCAAACCTGGAATGCAGCCCTTATTTCAACCCTGTCGCCTGTCATGTCATGGCACCGGCTGTCATCCAGCTGTTTTTTTTTTATAAAACGTCATCATCATTCCGTCCGGCGCACAAAAATCTTATAGCACATAATAAAGAAAAAATATATTCTCTATTGTCCGAAGATTTGAACTTTTTACAATTTTGTTCGAAATTGATTAGTCACTCGCATTCTTCATATTTTCAAAGAAATCTACTTACATAGGTACAACAATCAGGCAAAAGCTCGTAGGGGAGTCGTGTCGTGCCGATTCCGAGTAAGAGCAATCAGCAATCACACTGTGCTTCAGTGCAATTGCTTTATCAACCTTGCTGCTTACTGGATAGTGGACGCTTTTGGCTTTTATAGTTTTTCATTCGGTATTGTATTCCCAGTTCTTGATCGACAGGCTATCGTTTCAGTCTGTCTATTTGGGATAGTACGGGTACTACATTCGAATCCATACATTCTGTGTTGCCGGTAATTTCCGTTTTCAAAGTGTTGCGGCCCAATTGGAGCGAGTATGGGTGGTATTGACAAGTAAGTTGGCTTAGCATTAAATTATATTTTGGTTGTTTTTTGCAGTTTAAACGAATATTAGGTAACACGATAGTCTATTGTTGGTTCTTGAAAGAACTCGTACTTTGATGTCTACATTTTGTTTGATATTTCTTGAGAGCAATGTAGGTACGGCATACATACGTTGTCTTTTTATAGTGATGAACTCAAAATGTTGTATGTATTCTATGGGAATCACAAATTTCAAATCTCACGCTTTGTTTTGTTGTCATTGTTCAAGACTATGCATGTAGGTCTATGTCGTCAAACGTTGCGAAATAAATGCCCATGTGGGATGAGAACGCACTAATTATAGACTTTAAACTTTTCGGCCGTAGTTAGTCAGGTTAAGTTTTCTCTTTTGCACATTGTAAATTGAAACAAAAACTGACCGATAATCTACTATCCCGATGAAAGTAAGATCGTAGCACGACAGTTCTGTTCTGAAGTACTTATAAGCTTCTCGTACGTAGTCTCTTTGGGTTGGAATCATAGAACGCTTTTCTTTAAATCTAAGTAGGTACATAACATAATTGGCCTGCAACATTTGACAATTCAACAAGTTTGCCAATTCTTATACAAACCTTCATTAACAGCTAGGTTCCAGAAATCGAGTGAAATCGAAATTGCAAGTGGAGTGAATTCGTTTTCAGTGTCCTGCATTTCGAGCGATTCGGAAACTCTGAAATTTTTTCGAAATCACAATTTCACTTTGTCCAATTCCGAAAATTTTGAAATCGAAATCGAATACAGTGAAATATAGATCACAAAATTTCATTTCAGATTTCATTTCGAGTGAAAGTGAAATGTGTAACCTAACAGTAAGCAATAAATTAAATGCATAAGTGATTAAAAATCTCAACGATTAGGCAAAAGAAGTACTCTTCGGCATGGCAATAGTAAGAATCAATAGTTTCTACCTACCTAGCTTTCGTCACAATATTTTTATAAGTCTAGTCATATTTCATGTTACTTTTTCAGATAATCTTATCCCACCTAACTATCGTGTATATGATTAGTGAAACACAATAGATAAACATTTGTTCTCAGACGAAAGACTCCTTTACTAAAGCCGTGATGTTTAATAACATTTTTTTTCGCTCAGTTTCGCTCAATGGCTTTGGATTAAATTCTTTTTATTTTAGTTGTTATCACAATGATTTATGAGAGTATACAGAATAATAATAAAAAAAACATTCCATTTGTTATTACCGTCTGTCTATCTTATCGGCGGATGATAATTCCCTACAGAGAACTCTCGCAATTGCGAAATGAATATAATTTCTTTATGCAGACGCATACACTTGGCTTACATAGATAATGTGTGTTTAGAACATTGATGAATAACTTAATAAAATCAACTGAAAATACGAGTAACTTGTTCCATTGAACAAATCAAAGATTTTGTCTTAGAAGTAGGTAGAACCAAGTATTTGAAGCAAAAATTGCCTTTTAAGAAAATGGGCGTTGACCCATGTTATTTTATGCAAGTCAAAGTCTATATATTCACTTTGTTTGGATGGGAGTTTGTCCAGTTTATCTTATCATGTTAAACAAATACATAATTAAATAAAAAGTGTGTACATGCATATTATGTGGCTCGATTTGGCCAACCTCCATTTGTAGTAACACCATACTGGCATACTGGGCTCGTTGTTTTTTCCATTTGTTGCAGCGTGCAGATAACCGTTGAAGCACCCGTGTCCTCTTTGTATCTCCGATTCGTCCGTTTCTACCTCTGGTTTCTACGTTTCAGACTTTCAAACGAGCGTTGAAACACAAATAGTGGCCAAAGAAATTTAAAGATTTGGATATGTTTGCGGTCGAATTGCACTAAAGATCGCGGCTATGAGTATGTATCTTACTAAGTCGGCTACTTTCCTAATTAATGCTCATCGGTTTTATCAATGGCTTATCAGCAATATTTCATAGGTTGTTGAGATTACTGCCGCTGTCAGTTGTAAATATTATTATTGAATTGTAATGAAAGCAAAATCAATTTGCTGAATTGGCTAATCACTTATCAGCTGGTGGGAAAAACTGCACTTATTTTACTATGTACAAGTGCAACAAAGTATTATATTCGAGTGGTACTTGAATAGTCCTATGGAGTGCCGTGAGAGACGACAGGTTTAATCCTTCCTGGAATGTTTGAACATTCTTAGAAATCTTATGTGAACATAGATTACTTGGATCATGATAGCACATTATGGTGCCTAGTGTTGTATAAGGAACGAAAATTGTGGCCACTAGTTCCTTCATATACCCCAATTTTTTCGCCTGTCACAGAAAGAGAGACTAATCGGTATTTTTCGGCATTTCTACCAATTAAAGGCAGCTCATAATACGTTCCCAATTCGCTGATATAAAACGCAGCATATTTCGATGTGTCCATATTAGCTCCTCTCCCATGTTGAGGCACGGGCTATTTTTATCACCCCGTTGATTGCATCTACCGTAGATATGTATTAACGAAAATCGAATTGGTATCCAAATGCCCTGGTAGTAACTCTGACTAGCTAACAGATAAGACAGCAGAAAGAAGGTTTATTTGGATTCCTATTGCCTTTCGGTAGTAGGGCTAATCTTCAGCTCTTTCAAGGCGCGTTAAAAACACCATCGTGAAGACACGCGTTAAATATAAGACTTGCCGTGTTTTAATACACATTTTGTATGCTTTACTGCCATGCAGTCCCGTACATGCTTCGAGTATTTAGTGGCATTTTAGGTATCGACGCACTCTCATGGACGCATTGACTAAATAGCTCCCTACATTCTTGTTGAAGAAATAGGGCCTCAACCATTTCTTCCGTTAACTGAATAATTCCACTGCAGGTACATATACTTACAAACAAAATTTCCTCGGCTTTCTTTGAAACAAAACTGATTTAAAGAAGAGGAAAAAACCACGCCATGAACTCGCAAAAGCAGAACCATTTTGCATCATACTTATTTGTCGTTTAAAGATCTACTCTACTTGCTGATATATTGCTTCCTACTGAACCCAGTTTTATCATTTCAAGAATTCAATGATACATGCTCATTGCAAGCTTTTTTTTTTTTCTTTTTTTATGAGAAATGCTGTATTGTGATGCTATCACTTATCAGTACCATAAACGTTACGCTAAAGTTGAGCGGACTCATCAAATCAAATGGTTCATTAATAAATTGCACGAAGTGTCTATTTGGCCGTTGATTTTTTACTTAGCCTAAATTGCATACAAACATGACAAAACATGGAATACAAAATGTTTCCTACATTTTTCTTCAATCAATTAAGTTTCTATCACACAACGAGTGAGGCATTTCCTCCTACCTCCGACTTGGCATTGACTTTCATCTGTACTACTTCTGCAGCAATGAACTTGGCATTCTCCAAATTGAAAATAATAATAAAAAAAAATTCAGTGAGAATGAGTTTCATATCGGGCTATGTAGGACGCTTAAAGCCTCTATTCATTCTCAGAGCTTTATTTAAAATTGCACTCACTTGCTGCGCAAAAAAAAAAGAAGTAAAAAACGCAACTGTTTAGTAAACAACTTTAGATCACGTTTCGTTTACACTCGATGGAGTGAACGTAGGTTGAAACGTAATTGATTGACTTTGAGAAAGTCTACTATGTGACATGACAAGATAAATAAATTGTTCTCTCTTTCAGGCTTGTGCCATGCACAGTCAAATTGGCAAACATCATCAAAAAGTCCAGCTGTGATGTTCTTTGTATTATTGACAAACAAATTCCCGCCGAGTTGGTGGAGCAATTCAACGAATTCCGAACCTTCGACAAGGCGTTCGATAGTGTTGTTTCTTGCTTTAGATCAAAAAATCTAGATCTTCCTGTGGTGTATTCGCCCATTGCAGAATTGAGCGACTACCATGATGTGCGAGCCTACCAACAGGCTGCTGCAAAATCGCTTAGTCGTGCTATCAAGGTGCGGTGTAAAACTAGCTTTTCGTAATTTATGGAGACTCATGTCTTATATCTTTATAGGCTGGTTTCCAATCACCGTTGCTGGTGGTTCCTCAGAGTAAAAATTTTTCGAATGCTGAACTTTGTACGGTGTTGGGAGCACTCGAAGAGCTCTATGTGGTAAGAAGCAGAAATTCGTTATAGAAGCCATGCTTTAAGGTGAAACTTTCTTTCAGCCAATTCAACTACGAGAGGACGTCCCAGAGAAGAAGCAACGTATCACCAATCTGTCTCTGTTGATCGCAAATCCTAAGGCTGAGGAAATTTACAAGGAAGCTTTGCTTCTCGAGTCTGGCCGTTTTGTTGCTCGTGATATTGGTAAGTGACAGAGGGAAGTTTATTTTGAAGAATTCATTAAATGATGTGTAATTTTGTAGGTGTTGGCGATCCAGAACGAATGTGCCCACCTAGAGTGGAGGAATATATCAAAAAGATCTTCCCAAAGCTTAAAATGAACATCATTAGCGATGAAGATGTGCTCGCAAAGGAGTACCCACTCTTTGCGGCAGTGAATAGAGCTGCTAGCACAGTAAAGCGCCATCAGGGACGAATTATATTCTTGGAATACAAACCACCACAACCGGCTAAGAAGACACTCATGCTGGTCGGCAAGGGCGTATGCTATGATACCGGTGGTGCTGATATCAAGGCCGGAGGTATCATGGCTGGTATGTCGAGGGATAAGTGTGGAGCAGCTGCAGTAGCCGGATTTATGCAGGTGGGTTTTGATCTTCCAAAAGAGCAATTATGAATTATCCGTCCGTCTCATATCGCATCTTTCGGTCTTCAGTGGTGTTTTGCACCGCTTGTCTTGTCGTCCCGAAGCTGCTGCTGGAATTCGAGATGGTGTCTTGCTCTTCGTTATATTGATTCCGAGTTTTACATCGCAGATATTGACTGTGCCCAGTTTTCCATCGGGCAACTATTTCCAAAATGTACTGGATTCTGTATCGGTTTATGTTATTAGTCACTAGGTGGCTTTAGAGACTATTAGAACAGAAAATTCTCTCCTTGTATTTCGGAGACACCCATGATAGGGGGCTTTGTATTACTAAGACTCGCACCTGCGCCACGACTCATAACGATTTAAGTTCTACTTAAATTCTTATGGGGTACTTTTTGTATGGCATAAACTGTCACATAAGAGCTTATGTGGAACTTAAATCTCTATGAGTCGTATCAGCAAACTGTCCTAAGTTGAAATTAACACTCTAATCACTAGACACGCCAGATATATGAATGTAGTCGATTTTTACACATTGCAATGTACAGAACCGTCCAAATTGGCCTACGGCTTAATTACGGCTATATTACCGAGAAGAATCGTTGTACTGTCAAGTTTGTACTCCATGTGTATACGGTGGTGGTACCGGGAACCATAGAATTCTGCCTGCATTATGGACCTTAAATACTGGTTTGGTCGACATTTCTCTGCCTACCGATTAAATGTATGCGGCGCCTAATTGCAATCAAGAAATCGGTTTGGTTTATATTTAATTCCACTGACCAGAAGTAGTAGCATTCAAAAATTAACTTGTTATCAATATCCTCGATTTTACTTTCTTCTCAACCTGTTATTCTTTCTTTCAGATCGTTCAAGAACAAAAGCCAGCCGATGTCCACGTAATTGCGGCTCTGTGTTTGGTGCGCAATTCGGTCGGTGAAGAGTCCTACGTTTCCGATGAAGTAATCACCTCTCGAGGTGGTGTTCGTGTTCGAGTTGGAAATACAGATGCTGAAGGACGAATGTGCATGGCCGATGCTCTATGTCGCATGAAAGAAATCGCTAAGGAGCAAGATTTGCCCGATCCTCATTTGTTCACAATTGCCACTTTGACTGGTCATGCTTGCCTAGCTGTTGGAGAAGGCTATTCGATTGTGATTGACAACAGTGTGGCTCAAGAGGCTGGTCATGCTACGAAGCTGCAAGAAATTGGCACTTCATTTGGCGAGCCATTTGAAATTTCCAAATTGCGTCAAGACGATTTCGATTTCAATTGTGGCACGGTCATCGGGGAGGACATTATTCAATGTAATAATGCCGCTTCCTCAAGAACTCCACGTGGGCACCAGGTGAGACTAAGAATATAACAACTAATAATTGATCATGTTAACTGACATGTTGTCTAATTTTGTCAGGTCCCTGCTGCATTTATGATTGTTGCCACAGGTTTGGATAAGCATGGTCTAAAATCAGAGAAGCCGCTCAAGTATACCCACCTGGATATTGCCGCCAGTGCTGGAGAGTATCCCAAAATGCCAACAGGCACTCCAGTTATTGCCCTAGCAAAGACTCATCTCTGAGCTCCAAGCTAATGGAATGCATTATCACCGTCTGGAGCGTTTTATATTGTAATTCGTGACAAATGGTCATTTTGCATAAAGCTAAGTACTTACTGTAAACCACTACACATTATCACATTTATCTTGTTTCTAGTTTTATAAAGAAGATAAATTTACTAATAAACACGTGAACGAAAACTTTAGTTTCGGCGACTCCTTTGTACAATGGCTTGAGTATTTTTGTTTGTAAAGGATATAGTAATATACACTAGGAATGATTTAAACTTTCGTCGGAAGAATTTACTCTGAAATCTGAACAAACCACCAGAGTCACAATTCTCGTGGCGTTGCACAACCTATTGTGCACCTAATTAGCAAAAATTAAAGCAAGTAGGTACTGATCCGGAGGGTAAGTTGAGTTATTCGGTAGTGGCAGAGGCGTTAACACTGAGGAGAAAACTGGAAAAAAGAATAAATGCAGAAACTGTATGAAGTCAGAATTGTCATCATCACTTCCTATGTAAAAGCGTGCAGCATTAAGACCTTACTTGTGGTCGGATCAAAAATTCAGCGAGCGGATATTACCAAAGGCAAACAAAAATCCATAACTATTGATGGCCTGGTACGATAGATTTCTGGAAAGGTGAACGAACATCGTGTGCAAAGTCTTTATAATAGATTAGCGATGATAGATCAAACTTACGTGCCAGTGCGAAAACCCTTTTTGTTATGTTGTGCAATTTTGACACCTCATTTGTTAAGATTGGTAGGATTTGAGAGCCGTAAACATAATAGACGTAACTAGTTAATAAGTAATATAACAAAATAGGCGAAGGATGTAGCTTTGTGGAACAACTTTCGTTGGTTGAATAGCTGTCTAATTAGCCTTGATTCAAGCTGCGACATGCGACCTATACAGCACCTATACAGCACCTCCTATTTTAATACCTCCTATTTTTTTTTTTATATATTCACTAGTGCTCAAGGGGTTTTTGTTCCCTTAAAATGCTAATGCACAGCACGAGTGGAAGGGTTAATAGGGAGGATAGAGAAGAGGTACTGGTGCACATTGGTTTTAAATAATTGTGGGTTGTAATGAGAGGGTAAAACCGTGTGAGACAATGCATTCCACATGCGTGTTGTTCGACTTACAAAATAATCTCTATATTTTACAGTACGTCCGAAGGTAGGCAAGGTGAACTGATGCGCATTCGATGTGGGAGTGTGTGACGGGTGTTGCGAGAGAAATGTTGAGGGGGCGGAATGCAGTTAGCTATTTCATCAGACCATCGGTGGTGAAAATATCGATAAAATAAAGAAAGGCATTTCTGCGATGTTCGAGCGGATCGATAGACTCCGCTATATTTCTATCACCTATAAGTTTTATCGCGCGTTTCTGAATTCTATCTAGTAAGTGAAATTCAGTTTTCGGTGCACCTGATCAGATATGAGCGTTGTACTCAAGCTTAGGGCAAATAAATGCCTTGTATATTGAAGCTAAGTCGAAGGGTGTAAGGTACTCTTACATTGATTTAAGAAACCTTGACATTTCGCAGCGTTTTTGGCGACTTAATATATGTGGTCATTCCAACAACAACCTCCTATATCCTAATCCTAATATTGGGTTAGCTTAGATTGTAGGCGGATTGTATGCACTATGTGCAATTATCGCCTAGACGCATTAAAAGGTCCATTGTGAGTTTAAATTAAGCACACTGGGACATGCGACTGACAAAACCATTCCGATCTATTGATACATGTTTTTAAGTAGGGGAACTTTTACCAGATCAAACAAGTTATGCACCCCTATCGCCAATAGTATTTCTCCGGGAATGTTTCCCATTCAGCAATTTGATTTACATTGCTGACAAGGGAAACATTCCATCGGAATTTATTCATGATACCCCTAATAAAGAATCGGCAACTTTTTTGGAAGGCTCTGCATTGTCATATAAGATTTAACTCAAATTGGATTTCCTCCCTTGTCTCTGCAGCTTCTGAAAAAGTCGTTCGTAGGTACTCGTAAAGATTAAAGATGCCTAGTTTATAAGTCATGTTACCAATGGTTCAGTGTCCGGTTAATATGCTGACGATCCTTTGGAACTTGTAGCCCAGGTATTAACCCAATCATAGAACGGAAAGTATTGGCTTAGTTTTTATATTTAAGAAAGAAACCAAAGTCATCAAGTGATAAAATCACGGATTGCGATATATGTTTATAACCACTAAATGTTCAGCATGTACCAACCACTCCTTGTATGCATATTCCCAAATGTAACGTAGTGGCTTGGTGGTTGGTTTGCTAGACTACTGAGTGAAGGCTTTTGGTCCCCTAAAGTTCAATAAATCGAAAGAGAATAGTATAGTGAATTGGATTTTATTGCATTTCCAACTGCTGTTCACACACATTGCTTGCAACAAACACTTTACAAAGAAAGGAAAAAGATCATTAAACTCAAACAAAAATACTAAACAAAGTTCACCTCTACGAGTTCCTTGCTCCACTTCTGTCGGCAATGCGCAGCGCATGCGCGCACACCAAAACAAACCAGCTACCTCGTTTCTTGCATATGCACTGTAAGCATAGTAAGTTGTGTGGGTAGCAACAGTTCAACATTATGAGCAGCTCAACAGGAAATCTCACAAAGAGTTAGGAGACCAATGCATATACGGGTACCTACTGGCCGTCACCTTCGAGGCTCTACACACATAGACAGACCGAATACGTAACGCGAATGCAACTTAAAGAGTCGATTCCATTCACGAGAGCAAAACTCCTCTAGGAACCAAAGCACGAAGGCAAGGCGCGACGGTGGTGGTGGTGGCAGTGTCAACGTCAAGCAGCAGCTTCATCTGCTTTACCGGTATCTACTTCCCCTTGCGCCTATATAAATTTCGTGCTGAAACGAGTGCCAAACTCCAGTGTCTTCGTCGTTGGTCTGCAGTGGGAGGCCCAACCAGCACCCAGCTGCATCTCACTTTATGTATATGCAATCTATAAACATCACAAGGAAGCAGGGCCAGGGACCACAGTCCACAGAGTAATCTAACTTAAGTATTTGTACGCCACTCTACCTCTGTCCGTGTGGTACGCCATCTGCTACGCAGATATACTAGCAACTGCCCTAGACCAGTCGATTCGCCAAGAGGTGCCCACTGCCATTATCGCACCAAGCGAACCGACCGCCCCGATCGTAGGCCGAATGTAGGCCAACAGTGGCATGTTATGTAATGATCCGTTCTACTACGGTCGTGAGCAGCACATTCCTAACGGTGTACCGTGTTATTGTGTGCTTTTTGTTATCCCTTTTCTTCCGCGGTAGTGTTTTCGTTTGCCAGGTAGGTAGGTACGTTACGTATACATACATATATATGTACATACATCTTTTGTGGGAAAGTTGTGGGATCTCTTGAGGTGTGTTCTCGAGTGGGCACAACTCGATCTCGGACCAATGCTATATAGTCCCTGCGGAAAGTTATGGTTGCAATGATGGTGCTGCGCATGTTAATGCATTTATTTCCATGGTTGGAGTTTGACCGTTGTTCATGGCCAATTGTGGAGTAGGTACGTAAAAAGGAAAATAAGAAACGTCACTGCCATTTAAGACTTCCGATGAGTGTGAGTACACCTATACGATACGGATCCTCATACAAACAAGCATATACATATACACTTAGATCATTAGAGACTTTAAGAGCCGTACAATGTTATAGGATGTTAGTCGTTACTTTGTTGCTTCACTAAACGGAAATTGTTCATTATTTGAATTTAACGTATTTACCTCTATCACTGTCAAGTGGAACTTCATCTGGGAACATGAGTGACTTAATTGATTGAACGACCGAATGAATGGATTTGTTATCACAAATTCTTAAATTTGAGTTGGCCTCGACTCCAGAAATGCGTTTCGCCCCGATGTGGTGAGGGTAGTTTGTAGTAGTTGTAGTGAGAGTTTTTCTTTCCTTACATCTGTTCCCCATGACCTTATTGGATGTCAGATCTACGTTGGGCTTCGATTCACCAGCAGAAAGTGCACTTGTTCGACTGTTCCTTGGTCGGTAGTGTTGTAATGAATCCACGGTTACAAAACAAAGCAAAATTTCGTTCGGATTGGACAAAAACTCCTTTCAAGTATTGTTAGACGATTGGGTTTGTTGTCGAGCTTTTTCATATACACATATTTTTTGAAAATTGTAATCACTGATCCATGTGATAAACCTGTAGCGCCATTAGGATTCAAGTGCCAGAATATGCACACAAGAAAGCGCTGCAGCGCAAAACAAGGGCAGCGAGAGAAGAGTATCGAGCCAGGAGAATGCAGGAAAAGAAGATCCTGCGTAGAAAGAAGAGGGCTTACGAAGCTTCCCAGCTCAAGGAGATCGAAGAGTCGTGCGATCGTAATAACATCCGGAGGTTTTATGAAAAAGCCAAGCAACTGACTGCTGTCTACAAAACCGGAACCAGGCTCTTCGAGACAGCGGAGGAAGCCTATAGTCATCGAAGCACAGGGAATAGTAGCAGCATTTCCAGTAGCTGCTTAATGGGCATAATATGTAGAGAGAGTGATAGGGCAAGAAGAGAACCCACGTCCAGCCAATGAAGATGAACCAGTTCCACCACCAGTATAAAAGAAGTTGGCTTAGCTATAAAAAAGCTTAAGGCCGCAGGCTCTGATGGTTTACCATCGGAGCGGAGCTCTTTAAATAAGGTGGTAATTTTTTGGTAGGGAGTATGCATCGAATCATCAACCAAATATGGGTGGAACTATCAGTTCCATATGCCCCATCTACAAAAAAAGCGATCATATGTCTTGCAAAAACTATATCGAGGCATATTTCTGCTTAATGTCGCATACAGGATCTTATCCAACGTACTGTGTGGCACACTAATCGGCACGTACCACTGTGGCTTCCGGCCTGGCAGATCGACTATACACTAAATTTTCACACTGAGGGAAATCCTGGAAAAGACCAACGAATTTGAAGTCGAAACTCACCACCAGAAGTGTTCACGGCGATTGAAGAACAGGCGAAATCCGTTGGCCTTTGAAGTAAATGAGGACAATACTAAGTGTACATGCTATCAACAAACAAACAACACCGCCAAGGACAAAACGTCACTATTGACAGCAACAATTTTGAGGTAGTTAAGGAGTTCACCTACCTCGGAGTAAACATGAACTCCCCGAATGACACCCTAGTGGAGATCGGGAGAAGAATTACCCTAGGAAACCGTTGCTATACTTCGGTTTGGCAAAACAACTGGGTTCAAAATCCCTGACTTGAAGGACGAAATGTGTGCTCTACAAAACCCTTATCCTGACAGTTCTACTTTATGGCGCCGAGTGATGGACGATAAGCAAGAAGGGAGAGCTGATGCTGGGCTCTCCTTCGAAAGAAAAATACTTCGGCAGATTTTTGGTCCTGTGTGCAAGGAGCGCGAATGGAGGAGAAGATACAACCGCGAATTCTATGAGTGTACCAAGATGTGGATGTAGACCAAAAAGCCAAAGCACGTCGACTACATTGGCTCGGCCACATCGAGCGAATGGACAATAATGCTCCAGCTAAGAGAATCCTCGAATCCCAGCCCCCATGTTCGAGAAGACAAGGAAAACCGAACCTCTGTTTCAAAGACCAAGCCATCGCGGATGCCAGAGCGCTTGGTCTCGACAACTGAAAGCAGCATGTCCGGGATCGTAGAGGATGGAAGGCTGCAGGCAGAGACTCTTCACGGGTCGGGAGCCCGATAAGTAAGTACCTAAGTATCCCTTCGTATGGATAGAATATTCTCCTACTTGGTCTTGTTCTGGTTCACAAGTGAGTCCATTTTCCCCATTGCTGTCTCAATATTTGCAAATGTGCCAGCTCGCTGTGTTCGGACAGTGCTGTAAAAGTTCTACGGACCACACACAACCAAGTTCACAAATAGATAGGTAAAAGAAACTAAATATCCCTTCCAGAAGCAAAAAGCTTCAGATTCAACTTAAAATGTGCTTCCTCAGTCGCAGTCGTCCAGAATTCAAATGAATCCCACCCATGTACCTCCATATATGTTCCTCATGCACCGTTCACACCCTATCGGCTTGTTATTATACCAGCTATACAAAACTCTTTCCGGGATTGTCAATGAAACTTCATACTGGGAGAAGGAAACACTCAACCAGATCTTACATCCATTCGCTACCATCCATACGGTATAGGAACATATCCAGAGCGGTAGCCATATACGTTACATTACCACACCACTCTTCTTTACCTATAGCTGTACACCAGCTGATAGCCAATAACAAATATATTATTTTCCAGTTTGAGCTAAATAAAGAAAAGAAAACAGTTTTCCCGAAAGGAAAACGAAGAAAAACCAAACTTTGATAGGAAAAAAAAACTCTAATTATAACCAAACTCAGATAAACCGAGAAATCTTTAAGGAAAAACATATTTTCAACACTACAACGTCAACCCCACTATGCGCATGTGTATATGAGTATTCGTGGAAAATCTACCAACACCACTACCATGGCAGGCTATTTTCCTCGTGCGGTATAGTGGAAAACCCACCGTACAGAACAGCGCAGCGCCAGCATACTAGCACCGACTATAACAACAAAAATATACTCTTAAAATGAATGCGGAAGTTTTTCTCGCATTACGTAACTAGCTCCCCGAGTTAGTATTAGAAGATCTAACAAGTATCTAAGTATCTAACCGATGATGAAGGTGCTCTCCTCCGATGGCGCGCAGGTTAGCTGCATTTGTGCTGCTGCCACTGCACCGTCACTATGGCCGTTGTAAGCGTTTTGCCTTCCTGCAGCAGCAGAAGCAGCGTTTAGCGCAGCGGTTTGGCTTGGAGTTTGAGGTCTGCTTCTTTTGAAATTGAATCTAACTGGCATGTGTACATAGGAGTAAATTTATGTACGAGTACACATACAGAGCTTATCTAACAGGAATGCCTGACAACAACGCTCTATACCTGTACACATACACCGCGATCTGAGACTACCGCGATGAAATTCGATTTTTTTTTCTCTTTTTCGATTCGCATATGGTAGGCAATTATTGCTGGTGTTTTTTTTCCCTCCTCCATAAATCAATTGACACGCAAAATATGCGGTTGCGGCAATAATTATTGCGTTAATTACCATGAGTTACTGGTACAAGTGCATTCGGGAAGTTTTAATTTAACAAGTACTAGTGGTTTTACATCGAACAGTATATTTAAGTTAAATAGATGCAAATTTCAGGGAGAAAGAAAAAAAAAATATCTTGGCAGCGGTGGGATTCGAACCCACGCCTCCGAGGAGACTGGTGCCTTAAACCAGCGCCTTAGACCGCTCGGCCACGCTACCCTATGCTGCATGTCGGATGGGGGTAAAAATTATAAAAATAAATTTATTTTAATGTTATTCAAAAAAATACTAATATGTACATAGTTTAAAAAACTAATAAAACGCTTTTATAAGTGCTGCACTAAAATGCTACATGGGGTCTTGCACTATCTTGCATTAACAGGAACTGGTCGTATCCTATGAACCCCATATAGGGCAATACGTGTTCCTGAAGGATCTCCTCAACGTATCGCGTTGCATTTAATCGTTTATCAACGATAATCAATTCTGTACGTCCTTCGAAACTTATTCCTCCCCATATACCATAATAGAGCCTCCATTTTCTGTGGTGGTGAGGGGTAGAAACCGCTCTCCCCTTCTTCTCCATACACGTAATGAATAACGGAATTAAAGAAAAGAGATAAACACTTTCCTGACCTACCTTCAGATGCGACATGTGTGAATTAACACAAAAAACATTTGCCATCGGATGATAAAAGCTTGGCCAAGATTCCGTGCCGCTGAGTTTATTTTTAAGGTTTATCCTGGAAGAGTCTTAGAGTAAGCCATATGTTTGTGTGGTTTACACTCAAATAATACAATACATAACTTTGGTCTGGCAACATTACTGTGTGGCTATAATTTATAGGGACACCAACATTTAGCGAATAAAATAAAAAACGCCACGAAACAACAACGAGAACTAGTTGAATTAATTTTCAGATCATATTTCGTGATCTCGATGAAAAGCAGGATCACATGTTGTTGTTGTAAGTGCATGTAGATCGATGATCTATATGGATCATAGCTGATATGTAATAAAAAACGGCTAATGTAGCATTAGGTATTATTCCGTATTCCACATAAATGAAAATTCGCGACAGGTATGATTTGATTGTTTTTACTACGCGTTCTACACTTTCCATAGCTGCATATCTAAAATATATGTATGCATGTGCATACGTACTTACGCATCACAAACTCCTTGTAAGTACATATGTAGTGTAGCCTAGGTTTCGACGGAAAAGTGATCCTTTCAGTAGTATTAGCATAACGACAGAATATTAGGACAGCCCTTATGTCAGAAATTTATAGACTGTAAGGTGTATGTTATGTAGATATGCTTGTCCATCGAAATTGCAAATTAAGTAGTAAAAACAGAGCTCTACTATCAAAGTGTGGGTATTATCTCTTGCTAACCCAAAAAATAGCTTTGTCAATTCTTGGCTAATGTGCCAACGGTTTTGTTTATGATAAACAAAACAACCGAATGAGGACGACATTGTTGCAAAGCACCAAATGGTCACAATGTCTGAAACACGAACCCAATGAATGAAGATGGTCCACTTCATCATCAACCTATTAACAGACAAGCTATATAAGCATACAAAATACAATGTTGTGATTTGTTCATAATCCTATACAGATGTCGATAACGATGACCGTAAACAGAAAGCTTAAGCAAACAGTAACTAAGATTGCACTATTCTTATGGTCTTATCGGATGTGGGACTTCAGTCGTTAGATGGTTAACTTGTTGTCCAAGGATACAAAGTGTTTCAGAACGAAGTCTGCCCTATAGCAGAGAATCGTTTTTCGTTTGCATGCATCGTCATACTTTGTATAAACGATAATAATTATTAGCAGATAGCAAGTGAGCGAGAAATATGCAAACAAAAAGGAAATGAAAATGTGATAGCTGGGACCATCGTATCGCACCATAGCTACCACTAAGAAAAGGAAGTCAAATGTTGCTAATGATTAGATCCTGATAAATGATTGGAGAGTATTCTCTACTATTAAGTAACAAACTTGTTAATAGATTTAAATATGGGCTTTTCGAATTTGTTTTTTTAGCACTGGCCACTGATTCCTGATCTACCTCAGTTCAAGAGAATAAACAAAAGCTTCATTCGCGTCTTGGAGACACACCTCGCCGTGTTTCTCCCTAGAGGAGTATTAATAAGAACAAAAGAAGAACATTTTATTGGTGGTGGGTGGTTCTGCAGAATCGTATGGCCAGAACTGGGATAACGGCTATGGAAGAATTTCTTTAGAGCAATGAGGCTGAAACATGATGTATAATAAAAGCCGTCACAGTTTGACTATTCTTTGAATTTAATGTTAATGTCATGAGTCTTTTCGCTCCTTTAAAGAAACACATTTTTTACGGATATATCGTCTGGCTTGCGAGGACTACGAGCTGTACCGAGTTTAACTATATTACATATCAGTTTAATATAGATTTTTTGTAATTTTACCATCAACTACTAACTTTAATGTTTTAGTGCCAACAAATATGCAAAATCTATTAGCTTAATAAAAAAATTACATAACTAGCATCTGCTAAATTCCCCACCATTAGCGTGATATGCTCCTACGCCCGCACATAGGAAAAAGATGACGCTACCAAACATACATATGTAGGTACTAGCAGTGTCCTAGGTAGGTACGACGTTAAAATTGTACTCGATCATTTCAACGCCATATTAAGCAAGGAAGACCTATTCGGTAGTAATCGAAAAGCATAACCTATGCGACACCACGTCTGGAAACGGGGTTTCTAGTTGCTAATTGACTTTGCTACCCAAAGGAATGTTGCTATAGCTAGCACACGGTTTCCTCATCTTTAAATTTGTAAAGAAACATGGTTGTCACCATATCGAAAAACCGTTACCCAGGTATTTTAGATGTCCGAAAATTCGGAGCTGTCAACATAGACATTAGGTCTGTTTTTTTCCTCACCTATCTCAGTGAAGTAAAGTAAAGTAAGAAAATGTGCAAAAAAACAGTCCCCAACTGGTCCCCAACCACTTTTCTGAACAGACGGTTTTACCCATGAAAAGTAAACAGCTGGCATTGCTGTCAAAATGGCCATCAATGAAAAATTCAATTTCAAAATCAAATTCCTTCTAGAAAACTGAATAATTAACCTTTTAGCGCAAAAAAAATAATGATTATCAATTTCTACAGAATATTTATTTTTCTGCTTACTTTTTTTCTCTTGTATGGTCAAAATAAAATCGCGAATTATTGCCAAAGAAAAAAAAAAGCAAAAACACACGCGGGTGTGTTTATTAAGTGAGTCCAAAAGAGTATTCACGCAAATTCTGAGATTCGATCGAATCGAGTATTCCTCGAATTTAAAACTTTCACTCTAATGAAGTTCTCACAATCTAAATTTTGGGGGAAAGAAGTTCATTACCAAATGATTTCATTGTATGATTTTTATTTCGAAATCGGCTGTATAAATATTTTAACTGTCAGACTGCCAGTTGGTTTTGACTTTAATTTGAGAAAAGATGGCCTTAAATATATATTCTTGGAGGAAGAAACAATCAAATTGAACAGAAAAATGCAATAAAAATTAAATAAATGAGCATTTTAAATTGTCCTTGGTTTGTTCATTTTGATTGCGACATGCGATTATTTACATTTGAAATTTGTTGTCCATAAGACGAACAAATGTTCTTCCAATTTTATATGTTTCATGTAAATTTTACTGTAAACATTTTTTAAATAAAGATTTAGACCACAAATTTTCAGTCGAAAAAACACATAACATTTAACTGAATGCAATCGAAAATGAGAATGTACAGAGAAATTAACAAAAAAGGAATCTCCATCGAAATAAAAAGTTCGAAAGTCAGATGGCTGAAATCGAATGATTTTCCTTTAAAAAAAGAGTATGTAAATAATTCCTTCATTACATATCTACTTCAGTTAAAAAATCAACAGGGAAAACAAAATGGGAGGATGTGCTATTACAAAAAATGTATCCCATAATGACATAACATCAAAGATAACACACTCATTTTCAATTATTATAAGCCTAGGTGTATATAATATATACCTATATATTTTGCTAACAAAGTGCAACTTAAATAAAAACAGAAAATATTTAGTATTTCATTAATTTCCGTAATATTCAGTTGCTATTTTGAAATTTGTTTAAAATATATGCACTTTATGCATTTTACACCCACCACAGCCGACACATATTATGTATCATAAATGGAGGCACTCTGTGAACACATCCAAATGGCAACATCAAATGTGTTCCCCTGGTGTTCAGAATTGAAGAATGCTCCAAAGTTGGTCTTGCTGGAAATGAATAGCTTGTGTGAATCTCAGTGGTGTCAAATTGGGTGCAGTTGTTGTAATTGCGTGCTGAAAATCCTACTTTACTTTACTTCACTGAGATCAGTGAGGAAAAAAACAGACCTATTATTGTAGAATAACTACGAATGCGGATATCTCAGACGCCACAACAACGGAGAAATAGTGTGACGAGATTTAACGTTAAAATGGATGCAATCGCAAGAAACTGTCAAACGTTTTGCCAATCGTGTATCTTACCGGGAAGCCCTATGCCGCCCTCATCAAGTGCCGATGACCAATGACATCGATGCCAATACGTCATCAGAGAAGCCGCAACTGATGTCCTATAGGTTTCATTCGACCACCACGACCACCAAGAGTGCTAGTTCCGGCAAGCTCATGTAGCAAAGTCAGCGTTGCCACTAAAATTTAAAGCAAATGTAGTACGTTAGCCAACAAAATGTAGCATTTTTAAACAAAATGTAGTACCATATGTTTTTTTAACTTTTTTTATTTATTGATTGTGAAGCTTTAATAGAGCTTAGTACCTATACTTATTGGCAAGAGTTTGCATGCAGCCGATGATTATAAATGTAGGTTGTGGCTACTGCATCCTTTTGAAAATAGATTTGGGCAGATATTGGACAGTTTCTCACTCACTCCGCTAAGGGGTCCCCGCATTACTAAGGCATTATCAGAGCAAAAACCAATTGCATTTAAAATATCGATATTTATGTCTTTGCATTCACGCAGGATTTATTGAAAAATTTCTTCGGAATTGTTTTCCTTGAGCTGTTGAAATCCAATACATGGTATCTTTTACAGCACACCCATTAAAGTATCTAGTTAGTATCACTAGGCAGATTTCGGCTGACACATCAGTAATCTCATAAACTCATTTTACTAGTTGTTTGGCCTTATGTAATTTGGCAAACGCACCAATTCAAGTTTTGACAAGGAAAATTGGTTTTGTCCGATAACAATTCAGACTTCGACCGAACTCACTGACATTGCACACATTCTTTATTAATACCGGATTAAATTAATTTGCCTCTTAATATGACAGAGTTGATACAGTACTACATTACGCAAACAATTTCAGAACGCAGAACAGTATAATCCTGTTTTTATTTGTTATGTTTCTAAAAATTCGGAATCCGAATCCGTTCAAAAACCGATCCGTATTTATAATTGCTTGCAGGTGCAGCCCAAGAAAAACAATCAACAATAATAACAAACAAATTTTAATTGACGATCAGCTGTCTGAATTCTGCTGATAGACAGAGACAAACACTTCACATATGTAGTACAAGTGGTAACGCAAGTAGCTCACCTACCAAACAGTGCTAAAAAGAAGGACGAGAGTGGCTCGTCGTAAGGTCTACGACCAAAAAAGAGGAGGAAAGAACACCGGCTTCTCAAAAGAAAAAAGAATCACCAGAAACGCGCAATCGAGGTATTAGAGATGTGCTAATCCAAGAGAAATGTTCGTATATTTTTCCAAAAGGTAAAAAGAACGAGTCAATGTAAGAAAACCTGAGCTTTGGAGTAGTCACAGTCGGTTTTGAGGATATGGAGAAACTATGTAAACTGCGCCAAATAGAGGCATGTGTGTTCCTAACATACAACGTACAAGATCCCGAACTGTGTGACCGATTAAACCGATTTATCAAGGAAATGTTTGGCCCCTACAAGTGCAGTTTTAGGCCGGGTATAAGTCCACAACCGACGAACTTTACGAAGTACGGCAAATCCTGGAGAAAACACAAGAAATTAAGATTTATACCCATCAACACCAGTTGATCGATTTTAAGGTCCGCATATAACAGCATTAGAGAAGTAGAGTTAGAGTTTCTAGTTTTGTCGTCCCTGTCCTACTCGTTAAGTTGTGAGCAGCGTTCCCACTTCAAATTTACGAAAACGTAGTGCCGAGCTGAAGAAAACGTAGTGTTTCGAGCTAAATCGTAGTGAAATATGAAAAATAATTGCAATATCCATAATGTTTTAGTTTTAAGGTTAGTTCGACTTTACGACACGTAATACACTGAACTGGGGGTCGATTCTCATTCTTTGATACTGTGAAGTGAAAAGAGTTTTCACAAGTTCGCGCTCAATTCTCGATTCTCGTTCTATGGAAAAATGAAAACAAATGACATCTTTTTCGTATGATCATTTTTTTATCACAGACGTTTCATTTGTGAAGAAGTGTGAAAAACACAGACAAGGCTCTTTGACTCACAAAAACGAAACAAATGGATTCAGAAACCCAAAATATGTATTTAATCGAATATCTGGAGAATAGCCCCGATTTGGCCAATCAAAAGTATTCCACCTTGAAAATAAATAAACCTCGAAAATTGCAAATTAAATTTAATTATTTATCACTTCACATTATCACAGAACGGAAATCGACCCCTTGCAACCACCATTATTGCGCTGAAAAGTGAATGTTTTCAATTAATCGCCCTGTAGTGAATGCGTTCAGACAAGTTTTCCAAGGGAAAACATTTTAGAAATCGATATTATTACTTTCTGAAGGAAATGTATACAAGAAATATACGGATACGAAGCCGAACGGAAAATCATAGTGTTTCCAAATTTTTCGTAGTGTCGTAATGATTTTGCCGAACTAAGGCAAAATCGTAGTGAAACATTACGATCGTAGTGAAAGTGGGAACGCTGGTTGTGAGGAGTTAATAATGAGAGCACTCATTGCTCTATTAAGGTCTCACTGAAACTTTTATTGTAAAAAAAGATTAAGTCGAAAGTGATGCTCTCTTAGGTAACTTCTTTCAACGCCATCGAAACTCACAAGCAAACTCCAGAAGCACAATTTTTCACAAGTCTGTACAACTACTTGCATACACGGATGTCATTGATATCATTGGGAAAAATTGGCGAGCTGTCACTGACGCGTTTCCAAAATTTCCAAATATTGGATCAAAAGCGTAAAAATAGGTTTAGTTGTGAATGAGGACAAAACCAAGTATTCTGTCAACAAGAAAGAACACACAACATCGACGATTACGGAACAACGTAATACATAATTACATTACTTTAAGAATGCACATTTTCTAAGGCAGATGATGACATCATTGGTCGTTACGAATTTGAACGCAAAATGGTAGATAACTCAACTAAGTTGAAGTGTGCAATTGGAGGCAGTTAGCCAAAGATCATTGCTGTTTGAGGCCCAGGTCCATCCCGGGCTATATAGCGGCATTTATGAAAGTAAGTAAGTAAGCTTCGAAAATCTGTCTTCGAAGATGAAAAGAATTGTAACATTGCGTTTCAACTTTAGTGGATTTCACATTCACTCCGTATTTACTTGTGTTTTAATCCGGGTTTACTCCATACATTTTTTAAAGTGTACCAAATTATAAAAATTATTAATAACTCGGCCACAGCGCCACCTATCGGTTCCAGATTTTCCGATTCCCTTTTTTTTACACTAAACCAAGATATATTGTAAATATGAATCATTTTGGGTCATAAACCTCAATCGATCAAGTCGTTCAGGACAGGAGTTACACGATCACTAGGAAACGCACCAACATTTGTATATATGAACATTTAAAATGACTGCTAAATTTCACACATGCGCAATGTGAATTGGCCCAATATCTTAAAATCATGCTTTCATCACAAAGTGGATAAGTTTAGACTAGGGTCCTAAATATACCTATTCCGCCAAATGATTATTATTTTTAACTCATTTGGAATATTATCGGGACACTATGTCTCCTAAGGGAACATGCGAAAAGACTGAGACATGTATGCAAATTCTAAGGTGACACACCGCAACAGAAGCCGAAAAGGATGTAATAAGTAGGTAGGTATATCGTGCGACCAAGTTTTCCCATTTATATTGAGAACTTTATATTTTCTTCCTTGCTACCATGTACATAGTAGCCTGAGTCGATATTGGTTGCTGTCCAGTACGCAATAAAAAAATCCTTTCCAACTTCAGTGCTTAGTAGATCGGGAGTCGGATATTTTGTCATGTAACCACTAGAAGTCTTTTTGGAATGCGAAAAATGTACCCGACTATTGTGTATGTGGGTATTTATAATCTCATCATATAGAATGTGCTATATCAATCGCAATTCATAAAACTCGCAATGAAGTGATCCTTTGTCTGCACCAGCATCACAATTGCCACCAATGACCGTTTATCTTGCTGGGTGAAAAATAATCACAGGCAATAAAACAGCCCTTTGTTTACCCAATCAATTTGGAAAGGACGCCTCCTTATCCTCAATCCAGCGCCTATCATAATTCAAGATGCTCGTAGCGCCAGACCCATTAAACTGTCAAAAAGAATTTAAAGAATTATTTCATGCGAAATCGCCCAGAAAATTATTAAGACATAAACAAAGTAAAATAAAAATTCTTTCACATTATTGAAAACAAACACGACAAGACCACCGAAAAGTGGATAACCAACAGAACCGCACGACCTACGGAGCTGCGGAGCTGCGGGTGAAAGTGACATAGACCTTTTGCACCGCGTGAAAGTATAAAGGTGTGATGAGCCCTCTTTGTCTACCTAAGAACGCCAAGAGAAAGGCGAAAAATAAGAAAAATCAGCAAACTCATAATTTAACGGAAATTTATGACATCGAGATGACACTTGCAAGGAACCTATACAGCTACACTCAATGCTCCTTGTAGATTTAGGGAATCAGATACGCCTTCGGACCTCAATAAAACGGATAATTTATTGCCAGTTATGAATGGCAATTGAACTAACACCGGGCGGCGCTAGTGCATACCAATTTCATAATTTCATCCATTTACCTGATGCTGGTGGAATCCTCGGAATACGCTTCCTAATTTCCCATAGTTTGGCTAATTTTACCACCCATGAGCAGTGCAAGCACATCGGGGGAGGACGAAATGAAATCAGAAATTCTAGAGAATTTGATCCATCTCGCTGTAGTTAGAAGGGACCATCTCCAGTTACATCCTGTGTGTCATCCTTGTTTGGGTAATAAAATCAATATCGGGTATCGAGCGGAAGCGTGATTTGTTCCCACAGTATCAGTATGTCACTGCGCCGGTGATGCTGGACAGACAGTGTGACTTTGTGGAGCTTTTTTTTGCTCGTTTTAGCCATTCTTTTGACGTGAAATTGAATCTCGTTGTTGTCTATCGAAAGAGTGTCACACATGGCAACATAACTAATCCGTATCAACATCCGTACAGCGGCATAGTAATAATGGTAGCGGCGCACATATGTTGGACATAAACATGAGCGTGGGTACACACAGAAGAAGGGTCCAAAACAACCCAAGAAGCCAGTCAGCCAGCAAGGCATAAAGCAGCAGCAGCAGCAGCAGCCGCCATAGCAGACACACAGTACACATATAGTTGACTGCATCTTGGAGATACACATTTGGAGTATACAAGAGATTCGCTTCCGGGATGTGATGTCGTATGGAGTCTTAAACTTGCGTATAGCTGATATGCTTGAGTGTGGGTAGGAAGAGCGTTGATAGTTTGACGACTTGACATAAAGATGTCATTTAATCGACCGAGATCGCAGATGTGGCTGGCGTGCAGACTGACGCTGATAGAAATCACATTCGTGTGGAGGATTTGGTTTGGTATACAGAAATACCCTGATTTACTTTTTTTTTTCTGGATTAGTGATGAGTATTAAGAATGACAACTGATGTAATCGTATAGTCAAAGTTTCATGAACCCATTGTATGGCAGATACAATTATTATTGCCAACCAAATTTATATTATCTATACTTAATTAATTCGGTTTGAGTAGATAGAAGCATTGAAATAACGTGTGGAGGAACATTTATGGATTAATATGGAAACAAGACTGTAAACCCTGTTGAGATCCATTTCCCCTGCTAAAAGGTCCATTATATTTTGTACTAAATAAAATAGCAGAACAGTTCGGCTCTTCTAAGTTGTTCGGACTTACAAAATTTAAGTGTCTATGGCACTTCTGTAATCGGCTCCTTGGAATTTCGGAATAATTTCTGCCGAAGCTCAAGCCGATACATTTCATAGCTAAAAGGTGGGTTTATCCATTTTGTGGTTCAGAAAATAAAGCTCTGTCAAACTCCAATGTGGCAAACAACGTGTAATGTGTTCTGTTAAAGATACAAGGTGGGCCAAATGCCAAAAGAAGTCATCCGATGTTATTTGGCTCTCATTTTTTTTCTAAATGAAAAACTTCGATTCTGTTTTTTGATTATGTTGATTTGAACCTTTAACAATAAACCAATAACCAATAAATAAACATAATCAAAAAACGGAATCGAAGTTTTTAATTTAGAAAAAAAATGAGAGCCAAACAACATCGGGTGACTTCGTTTGACACACCCTGTATATCATTTTACAATCGCCTGGTAAAATGTCTGATGTGTATAGTATGTACTGTACAGTTAGTCGTTGTATCTCCTCCTCCATTCACCGTCTATGCAGACGGGACCGTACGGGCTGTACAGCGAAATCGACCTAGCCAGAAGAGTGAAGGCCCAACGACTGCGGTGACTGGGTCATGTAGAGCGAATGGACGTGAATGCTTGTGCCCCTTTTCAAGAAAGGGGATAAAAGGGATTGCTCCAATTACAGGGGTATATCACTTTTAAGTCTCCCCGGAAAAGTCTTTGCAAAGGTGCTGGAAACGCGTTACAGAGCTGTGGTCGAGGCACGATTAGGAGATGAGCAGTGCGGTTTTCGTCCCGGCAGAAGCACAACCGACCAGTTATTCACTCTCAGAATGGTGCTTGAGAAGGCTTGAGAGCATGCTACACCTGTTTACTCGCGCTTCGTAGATTTGGAGAAAGCATACGACCGAGTCCCTCGAGGTAAACTCTGGAGTGTATTGCAGGAGTATGGAATTGACGGTTCTCTCTTGAGAGCCATTCAATCTCTTTACACAAACTGTAAAAGCTGTGTTCGGATAAACGGCGTTAAATCAATACCTTTCACCGTGGGCGTTGGACTTCGCCAGGGTGCGTCTTGTCTCCTCTCCTGTTCATTAATTATATGGACTGGATGTTACAGCGCAGTCTTGGGGAAGAATGTTTCGTATTGGGAGATCTGAGGATAAGTCATTTGCTCTTCGCTGATGACTTGGTCATCCTTGGGTCCTCTCAGACTGAACTTCAGCGCGCACTCGATCGGTTTGTAGCCGTTTGTGTTGAAGCTGAGATGAAGGTTAACGTGAACAAATCTGAAGGTCGTCTCCAGAACGCCTGTTCAATGCACTCTGCATGTTAGTGGAGTCCCATTGAAACAGGTGGAGAAGTTTAAGTATCTCGGGGTCTTATTCACGAGTGATGGAAGGAGCAATGCTGAGTCAATTTTTGAGACAGCTTGGTCATTCTGTTATTAGGAGGACTGAACTTGGTGTCAAAGCTAAGTTGTCAGTCTTTAATTCGGTGTTTGTTCCAACTATGGTCATGAGGTTTGGGTAATGACCGAAAGAAAAATATCGCGAATACAAGCTGCCGAAATGAGATTTCTCCGTTGTATTGCTAGTGTGACTCGTAGAGATCGCATTAGAAATACCAGAATACATGAGGAACTCAATGTCGAGCAGCTACTTCTTCCGACGGAGCGGTCCATGCTTCGGTGGTTTGGTCATGTTAAACTCATGTCAAAAGAATTGAACACGCTTGTTACGACAAGTATTTTTTTCGGCGAAATAAAGAAACCGAAAAGAAAAGACAATACGTTCACAACGTTATAAAATATGTTTTTTATTCGAATTCTCGATGAGAAGTGATTGTACACTAATTTGTACACTAGAGACATTTATGTAATTTTGTTAATTTATGTTAATTTAGGTATATGTAAAAGTATTTGTATTATATTTATTGTTTATAATGTGTAAAGTGTAATTTGACTTAATATTATGTTGTCTTTTGGTGTATTTGTATCTTCTGTCATCGATGATGAGCAGCTGTATGGATGGGGTGGGCATTGTTAATTTGGTGATTTGCATTTATATTGACTCTGCAACACGCTATATATATTATATATTTATAATTTCTATATACTCTCTATATACTATACGTATACATATATCAATTTCGTTAAAAATCTAATAAATTGCTGAGAAAGTAAATTATTTAAAAAAACCCGTTATATCTGCGTCTGTACACTAGAGTTTGGGACCACAGGTCCCAGCTGAAATAACTCAAATGAATTGAACCACTCTACAATAGCAACGCGAAACAGCGAGTTTATACCACTTTCCAAAAGGTGAAAATTACATGTTTTGATATCATATAAAATGTTGAGCTATATAAGGAAAAAAAATCTGTCAAGATAGACAAAAAAAAAAGTTGAATACGAGATCGATCTACAACAAGAACTCCCTACCCATTTCTTTGATGGGCTATGTACCAATAAATGTAAAATCTATACAATAACACTGAAGAACAAACACCACGGCTACACGCCCCAGTGGCAGAGAGGAGGCAAAAGATCAACGGCTTTTGCACCATCGACAACCACGACGACTACGATAATGACTACGTCGACCACGACGACGGCGACGACGACGGCAAAAGCGACGATCAAGCCCCAACACGACACACGGGGAATATAGTACGTCACAGGGTGAATGTACTCGCGGATGTTAGTGGGTCACTATTTGTACGGTCGTTGAACTCTTGGCCTCTCGTGAGAATGATTGCTCTTGCAGTCAATCCAACTTATACTCTTTGTATGTACCACGATTGGAATGGATATGCATACAGAGATACAAGTACAAGTGTGTGAATGTGGATGCGGATACATATGGTTTGAATGTAGTCATAGCCATTGATGGAGGTTTTCTCTTACAATAGATTACGTTTGTCATCTGATCAGCGAAGAAGAGGTGGTGTCGCGACCGCGATTAAAGAGTGGAACTTCACTTCAAAGTTCTCTTTTTGCCCAAGAATTGTTACGGATCGAGGAAGTGATTTTCATCTTACCAGAAAGAGAAGCCAATCTTATGTAATACCACGAAGTTGATTCGAAATTGATGTTAAGTGGAATCCGGGGAATTAATGGTGTTAAGGTAAGACGAGCTTATTTATCAGGTATATACATAACTTGGGATTTCGTTAAATTTTGTAATTTGAGTGCTTTAAATAAAGTTTGTGACTTAGTTTTTTTATAAATAGAACAATTCATCAAACTCGATGTAGCCCTTAGGGGTATTGGCCTCCTAAAATGGACAATTGGGCTTAAATTAAAATCTCCTAAAATAAGTGACCCAATTATTTTCCTTTCTCTATTACCGTTTAGCATATCGCAATCGTATAAACGGTTAGAACGTTATAGCCCCTTAGAAAATTACATTATTTTAATATTTGATCCCTTAAACAGAGAGATAGAGCGGTTATTTTGCACCCTAAAAGTTTCATGACTTTACAATTAGCGACTTGGCCTGTGCGTTGTCAGGTAACTGTTTGAACATTAAACAAGAATGTGTATACACTTTTAAGTAAGGGTTGTTTGCATATCAAACAAAGACACTAAACTTACCTTGTGGTCTATTGCAAAGGCAATAACTTCAGTTGCTCTTCCTTTCCCCTTTTAGTGAAGGAAGACGGATCACTAACAGGAACACCTAAATCTAAAAATAGGATAAAATCTTAGCCATAGAACTCAAAAAACTTGAACCTATGCTATGTAAGCTGTTTAAAATGTCGTACTTGCAGCAGACCTTCCTTCTTGATGGAAACCCAGCTCGCATTCAACCGATTCTCAAAGAAATAAGGAAATGATTAACGCTACCTACCCTCCTAAAGCTTTGGATTCTCCAGCGAATCCAGAGGCATAGTCTTTAACATTTCAAAGACTTTTATTATTGGTCCTGGCATAGAGCCCTACTAAAAAAATTACCGATTACCGCACAACAACTTTTCGGCTCTACACAAATTAAAATGGACGGTTAACCCAAAGAATCCATATAAATCTTCTTGAAGTCATTAATAACATGGTCAGATCACTTATCTAATGTCGCAGGATCAGCGTCCTCAAAATTAAGTTAAACATATTTAGAGCAAAAATGTACTTATACTTCAGCCCAAACCAACTCGTCCTTCTATAGAGCTCGGCCACAAAACATTCACTTATTGAGACATTGAGAGCATTGAGAGCACACAGAGATCGACCAACAGGAGATACCACACCAATATCCAAATATACAACCGCCTACAGAAGATTTGTCGCTGACTTATACCTACCTATTTATAGTACCTACTACCGTTAAGTTCCTTTGAACATACGTCATTGTTCAAAGGAGCTTAACGAAATTATTTCTCGAAATAAGGGCCCATCATCTATCAGTACACTCAAAAATCGCGAGGATATGTCTTTTTCAAAGATACTTAGAATTCGCTTCCTAGGGATAGATTTTCCAGAGGACTACAATTTAGAATAATTTTTAAGTGCACAACTAATATCTATCTGCAAGCATAGTGGGATACTGTTGAAGCATTATATACGTTCATTCACCTTTCCCGAAAGAAGTATTACAAAAAAAGAATAGTGGTAAGTCATAGAGAAAATTGTATACTTACCTCCTTGAGTTCGGGGTGAAATAAGGCCTCAACTAACTGCCTCTATACTTACTTACTTACTTACTTAGATGGCGCTACAGTCCGGGGTGGACCTGGGCCTCAACCAACATGCCTCTCCAGTTAGCCCGATCTTTGGCTAACCGCCTCCAGTTGCGCACTCCAAGTTGGTTGAGGTCCCCTTCCACTTGTGCGCGCCACCTAAGGCGAGGTCTTCCTCTACTGCGTTGTCCCTCCGGGTTGGAATCGAAGACTCTTCGGGCCGGAGCGTTGGTGTCCATTCGCTCTACATGTCCTAGCCATCTTAGTCGACTGATACACACTTTTCTGACCAGGTCTATGTCGCTGTACAGCTCGTAGAGTTCGCTGTTAAATCTTCTCCTCCAAAGCTCGTCAACGCAAACGGGACCGAAAATCACTCGAAGAATTTTGCGTTCGAAACGACCAAGAAGATCTTCATCCGCCTTTGTTAACATCCATGCTTCTGCGCCATAGAGTAGGACTGGGATGATGAGGGTCTTATATAGAGTCTCCTTAGTGTTTCTTGACAAGGCCTTACTAGTCAGTTGCCTTCTTAGGCCAAAGAAACAGCGGTTGGCAAGTGTAACTCTTCGTTTGATTTCTGCTGAGGTGTCATTATCAGAGTTTATAGCGGAGCCGAGGTAGATAAAGTCCCTAACCACCTCAAAGTTATAGCTGTCTATCGTGACGTTCTGTCCGATTCGCCGATGTTGTGTGTCCCTTCTTCTTGACAGCATGTACTTTGTTTTGCCCTCATTCACCACTAAACCCATTTTTGCCGCTTCCGTTCTAATACTTGCAAACGCACCAGTAACAGCTCGCTGCGTTCTGCCAATTATGTCAATGTCGTCAGCGTATGCAAGTAGTTGCACAGACTTTTGGAAAATTGTGCCCCTGGTGTTGGCTTGCGAGTTTCGCACAATTTTCTCACCTTGTCTAAATCCTTTTTTTACATCAAAGGTCTCGGTGAGATTATTTCCGACCTTTACGGAGCAGCGAGCGTTCTCCATCGTCATTCTGCACAATCTGACAAGTTTGGCAGGGATGCCAAAACTAGACATGGCTCTGTATAGCTCGTCTCTATAAATGCTGTCATATGCGGCTTTAAAATCGATAAATAGATGGTGAGTATCGATTTGGACTTCTTGGGTTTTCTCCAGGATCTGGCGTAGTGTGAATATTTGGTCGGTTGTGGACTTACCGGGCCTAAAACCACACTGATAGGGACCAATCAGCTCGTTGACGAATGGTTTCAGGCGCTCACACAGTACAGCAGATATGATCTTATAGGCGATGTTGAGGAGACTGATTCCTCTATAGTTGGCGCAGTTTAGAGGGTCTCCTTTCTTGTAGATCTATACTGCCTCTATACTATAATTAATTTTTGTAATTTAAATGTATCGTTAAAAAATAAATTTAAAGATTTTAGAAAATTAATTTAAAAAACACTTATTTTCATATATGCATAATTGCATACAAATAAAAAACAAAAAAAAAAAAAATAATAAATAAAAAAAATTTGCATTTATATCTACTTGGTTTTCTTCAAATAATTACAATGACTACAAATTCAAAATCAAGTATATTCCAAGATAAACACGTGTATTTAATTTATATATAAAAAAAATATAAAAAAAAAATAAAATATTCATAAAATTGTACCTAAGCCTTTTTTTTTTTGAATTAAAATTTCTAATCGTATTCAAGAATAGTTATGCATAAAAATACATTTATTTTTTTTTTTATTTTCTTATACTATATGTATTTATATTTATGTAATTTTATTCATAGAAATGATTCCTTAAAATGCACCTCTAAACAATATTGATAACATTATGGCAACACAGAAAAGGAAAATTGTGCCAAATTTTATAGACGGAACTTATAGCTATGTTTATTTTATTTTTTTAATTGTGTGCCTAAAATTAATCATTCAAATAAAATTGATAATGTATTTGACAATTATCAATGTAAAAAAGAAATAATAAAAAAAAATTTATTGCAGACCAACATTTCACGAGAGCAAAAAGCACAATGTCGACAACTATCACCCAGTTTTTTTTTTGCTTCTAAATGACTAAACATCAGATACTCTAAGAAGTTAATCAGGAAAAAAAAAAAAGAAAAAATATACACAGAGAGTGAGAATGGGTGTTATGAATATTCGTGTTGGCATATGACATCAAAATACCGAAAGGGTTAAGCGACCGTTAAGAAAATTTAAAATCTGTATCAAATCTGTACCAATTTTTGGAAACTGTACTCCGGGCCGAGACTCAATACGGAACAGATAAAATCTATACAGTTGGTATGCTACGTATGCTCTTTTTCCATTGTTTGTACGAAAAAGAAACAGCAACGCAGTTTTCTCTAAAACAATTTTTCAATACGGGTCCTGATGGCTTTGAAAATAGCAAGATTTATTAGGTTGGTAACCCCTATAATCCAAACCTACTAGTCAAAGTTCCCTCAAAATGAATAAAGCCAAACGAATAAAGGAATAAAAAAAGAAACTTTTCATCATTTCTGTTCTAAATATCGGTTCCCTCCGGACAAAAGTTTCTAAATTTAGACTTCCCACGCATACCTGTACAAACATTTACTACACCCAATCGTATATGTAGAATAAATCTCCATACCCGCAACTAAGAGATACATTTAAGTCATAAATCTTCTAATCATCAATCCATCCATCCAGTCACACAATGACAGCACTACCATTGAACTGCAATAATTTCCAATGTGGAAAAAAAGAAACCGAACAAAATACAAGGAGAAACGAAACGAATTGTCAGATTTCCCCCCAACATTTCCCGCCCGCCCCAATCCGCGCCGACCGGCCGCCCATAACTAACCCCACTACTATGAAACTTTATTCTGCTTTCATCTGTGTCTTTCAGCTCATGATCCAAACCGAAACTATACAACAGCGACATTGACAGGGAATACACAAACTGAACGTTGTGCGGCCATTCACCTCCCGAAAAATTCGGTCCGCCAGAGTGTACCACAACGTTTCTTTCTTTTTACTGTCGTTTCAATATGGAGCCGACTGGCCGCCCCGTCCTCCGGCCCGTCTCTTTCTGTCTCCCTCTACCCCCTTTCTTTTTTAGCATTAAACAAATGCCAAGAAGTCAAGTAACTACCTGCAATTACAATTAAAATAGAGTACGTCGTATGGACGGACGGACACACAGTATACAAACGAAAGGTGGAAAAAAGGGGGAAAAAATGCCCAACAAATAAGAACAAAGTGAATAATGTGAATATGCAATGAGAGAAAGAAAAATACAAAAAAAACTCTATAAAAGAGATGAAATCGGGAATTGTTGGTATCTGAAAAGCTGAACTTCCCTGTTTGTTCCCAGAGTCATCAATGTCCGTAAGAAAATAAAAGTTGTCCAAAATAAAAATCCTCTGCCAAAAAATGCCAACAAACCGCGCCAAATGATCGAAAAAGATACACGCACTGCATTACGCGTACGCATATCTCTCACCAAACATTTGGGGGGATGGAATGCATTTAATTTACATTGCAGCAGGCTAAAACGTCCAACAAATTTTGGAAGAAACCAGAAACCCCGACCCGATATGTGCATCTGTTGCAAAATGTTGCATCCATGGGAATCGTTGCGCAGTGCAGTTCACTTCCTTGTTTTCAAAACGAGAAACGTATCGCTGCCAAAAGAGAAATCACCGCCGCGCCGGCCGATCACAGTTGTGGTCAAGAGAGTCGGGCTTTTATTTTTTTTTGAATTTGATTTTGAACTACCACCAGCTGATTTTATTTTGTAGTGTAGTTGGGTCTTGAGTGGATCTGCTTCCAAAAATGTTTCTTCTTTTTTTTTCTCTCTTTCGGGGAGCATTTATCACTTTTCCTCTCTTCGTGTTTGCGATCAGTAGCAGTACACGTACACTTCTCACTACTAGGACCATATGATCCATTTCAATTGTATGTGTAAAATCAGCTGTTTCAATTTTAGCCGTTTCATCGCACATACACAAACAAATCAAGGTAAATGCGGAAGTTACCCCAAAAATGTATCTCTTACTCTCCCATTCCAAAAGAGTAACAACTAAATCTGTGTGAGAAAAAATGGGGTAAGCAAGCACAATAGCAAAGAGTCAGCAAGACGAACAAAACGAATTGAATTACACGATCTGTTCATGATCTTCACTTGAGAAGCAAGAGCAATATAAATTACTCCGCAGGCCCAGAGTCAGTAGAGTGCACCTACTTGTTTATTTGACTGTATCTCACATACTCTCTTACAAATCTCTTCACATTTACATGTAATTAAGTAAATATTTAGCTTTTCCATTTTGTCTGGTGTCGGTGTGGTGTGCGCAAGTTGCATGTCGCGGTATTGAAAGTTACATGCGCACCCCGTCGTGATAATAATTGATTCGATGAAGGCAATCACTCTGGAGGAGGAGAAAGCGTGCGTCCATCCGTCGTCGGTACATACGTTCGGCTTTAATGACATTTTAATGGATACCAAGCCTGCGCGGATGCGGTTATGTTCGAATGGTAATAAAAATTGTAATAAATACCAAGAATGGTAAACATTACACTTATGAAAATGATTTAAAATTGCTTTGTTGGTGGGGTGACAAAAAGATATCTCGACATATGGATCCTAATAAATGTGAAACGTGATGAGAGATGCGGTCCATAAAAAAGTGATATTGTATGTTGTGATCGTGACTTATCGTCGTAAGGAAATTTAAAAAAGTATTGAGGAAGGGAATGAATCTGAAGGTCACACCAAGATCAGTGACTGAGACAGCGAGTAGAAGGGCAGATTTTTCTTTTGTTAGCTAAATAACTACTCAGACGAGGTAGCTTATTTCCTTAATCCAAAAATGCGATGAGAAATGTTAAAGAAAGAACTAATGATTTAATATTATTTTATTTATTATCCACTGAAGCTCTCAGACGCAACTGGTCCATTGTACTATGTATCAGGAAGCAAATCCAGTATTAGCCATTTTCGTCAAATTTTCGACTAAGTAAGCCGATAATGCACTTTACAGCTTTCAGAATATCTATTTAAGTCTTTACTCACCATATATCAGCACCGAAGATCTGACACCTGATTCGATCTCAATAACAAAATAAATGATCGGAAGTTACGTTGCGCTCGCTTCAAAAGTGTCCCAGAGAGTAGTATCTTTTGGGCAGGTTCAGGTGCCTTAGGTTAGGTTAGGTTAGCGGGGCAGTTTGCAATATATGCATTATGCAATTTTCACCCAGAAGCCATTGAAGCCCATTGTGATTACCCTTTTGTAGTACATGATAGGACATGCATCTAACAAAACCATTCGGATCTGTTGATGAATCTTGATGAATCTGATAGAGGTATCTTCAAATCGTCCAAGCCGTTGAAGAACCGTGCTCCCATACAAGAGTTGCGGCGTTCTTGGAGGGCTGGGCAGTGATAAAGGAGATGTTAAACAGATTCTATTTCCTCTTCATCTCTGCAACTTCTTCAGAAGTCATTTGTGAACATACCTAGTCTTTTGGCCATGTTCCCAATGATGCAGTATCCGGTTATTACCCCGACGAGCACTCGGATTTAGTTTCTATCAAAAGATGTTAGGATCCTTGACCTTTTAGTGCCAATTGCGGGCCACTAGCTACGAATTATAGTACAACCGGGAGTGTCGTTCCATCGTTCTTTAGCCAAGTATGTGACATTGCCCTTAGCTGCGTTGAAAGCTGGTAATACTTGTCTGTCAGCTAATAGTACGTCCTTTTCAGAGCCGCATCTGGACAGTTTATCTGCAGCCTCGTTCCCTTCTACGCCAACATGTCCAGGAATCCAGCACAGCATTACTGTGTGATGGTTCAATTCTCTCAATGCCGAGAGGCACTGGCTTACGGATTTGGATTTGGAGTTTGCCAGATTGGAGTTAATCGCTTGGCTGTACACGAAGAAGGTAATTTCTATTGCTGGTAGTTCCCTCGCTAAGACAGTTTGATCTGCTTTCTTAACCGCGTAGATCTCTGCCTGGGAAAACTCTGCACTATGGTCTGCCAGTCGGTATGAATGGCTGATGTTTAATTCTTCTGAGAAGACTCCTGCTCCCGTTCCATTCTCCGTCTTTGAGTCATCTGTGAAGATGGGTATACCTTTTATGACAGTATTCTGGGAGAGCCAGTTCTTCCTGTGTGGTATATAGACTGTAAATTTCTAGTCAAAGTCATACCTCGGTTTCTTGTATAGTCTGTGAGTGCTAGGTATCTGAAAAGTAAAGTCTACGTTAAGTCGCGGACGAAGCTGACTGGGCGCAGTGGCTCAGTGTTTAATGTGCTGGACCCTGGACTACTGTACAAAGGGTTCGTTACCCGGAAAAACACAAATTACATCTTAAGATTGTTTCCACTGCGCCACCTCTCGCGAATGTCTGACAAACATCCTAGAGTATGACTGTCCTAAGAAATCTTCTCAAGTCAGACATTCGGACTCGGCATCTCCAGCCAGCACGATCTTTAGCCAAGTTGGTTAATTTCTCCTTGCACTTGCGTGCGCCACCTTATTGGCGGTCTTCCTCTACTGTGCCGTCCCACGAGAGTGGATTCGAAGATCATCCGGGTGGGAGCATTAGCCTTCCATTTGCTTTGTATAACCCAGCCACCTTGGTCGATGTCGCTGTACAGCCCGAACAGTTCGTCGTGTATTTCCTCCTCCATTCAATTCATCGCCTATGCAGATGGGTCCGAAAATTACTCGAAGAATTTTCCTCTTGAAATAACTAAGGGTAACGTCCGAGTAAATCCGTCCCGAAATACAAGACTCTCATCAAACGCTTGATTCCTGCATTGAATTAAAAATAATGCCATATAGTGCGCTTGTTAACTGCCTTCTTAGTAGCATCAGCGATGTGCTTAAAGTAAGTAATCAAAGAAACCTATAATTCTATTTTATTGTAGCGACACGTGAGGGCATTCTGTTAAAAAACGAATTACAAAGGGAAGGGCAAATGTTTCGCTATTAGTGAATTCCGCGAAATAGCTCAATCCAACCAGATAATCAGAAAGCACGCACCTTCCTTTCAAAGCCTCATTCTACCTGAGAAAGTAGTAAACGATTAGTCTTACCTATCTGCAGTTGTAGATCAAGTGCTTACAAGCAATTAAAGTATCCACTTCGTCTATGTATCTATTCGTCTCTGCAATTCCAAGATTTCGCAGCCAACAACATGAAAAATTTTCTGTTGCCACCGAGTATTAGTGTAAGCCGCATAAGTCACAATCAACCCGGAAACCTTAATTAGCCCATAATTTGCCAGCGCCCATCGGACCCAACACTGCACGACAACACGCTATAAAGTCGGGCGACACGAACACCGAACGATTTTCTTGCCAACAAATCATCGCCAATTATTCTCCTTGCTAATGAAATAAACCTAAACCAACAAACAAACAAGCAAAATGGAAACTTTGCAGCAAAAAGCCTCTATCGCCCTGGCAGTCACCAGTGCTACCAGTCACACGAATCCAGCGAATCCCTGGTAATAAAATTAATAATTGTCATTACAAGACCAACTAGTGGCCCTCATCATGGGAGATGTGTGACCATGGCTGAGCTCAACTTCTATGTGTGCCCAGTCTGCATGACCGTCGTCGTATAGAGACGCAGCAAACGTATTTAAATACTCGTTAAAGGCTTAATCCTCCACCTGGCCGAGCCATCGACGGACAACAACAGCAACAACCAAGACGACGAGTTTGTTGGTGGCAGCATAATTACTACTCTAGAGTGAGTGCTAAGTGTTAAGTACTAGTAGTGGGGGAACTACCCCATCAGCCGGCAACAATACGGATAGTTGATAGCCCAAGAGTTCGCTGTCTGCATTTATGCATCAAAGCAAAGCCTGTTCTGTGAGACACATTCACGAATCCTAAAGAGGATAATTCCCAATCTCAGCGCATTTGTTAGATACACAAAGCTCTTTACCATAGACTCACAGATACATTCGCTATACGTTCGTCGCTCACGAATGGGAATGGTATACTCGTACACAGAAGCGCATATCATCTCAATTCGCTATGGTATTTTATAATCGAGCATACCAGATTTGTGGTCGTATTCTCGCATTCGTTCTGCGCCAAGAGATGTACCACAGTACGTGCGGTTCATTGCCCTGTGACGTCACCGGTTCAATGGCAAATTTTGACCCAGATTGTCTGCAACGAACGCGACTACACTACCTCAACTTCAACAGCAGCCAAGCAACGAACCAACCAACCAGCTCCAGCAAAGAAGCCCAAGTGGTAGGCACCCGTATAGTCACATCACCAGTCATATCGCCAGTGACAGGATTGCCAAATTACAACGGAAAGCTGCTTTTTACTCTCCCGGGTTCTTGTACTCTTGGAGCCCAAGGAAATAGATTATAGAAAACAATCTGATTTACTCATCAAAGCTACTTCCATGAGAAGGTGAAGGTCTGTCGTAATGTCGTTTTAAAAGTTCTCCACAAATTCAACCAAAGAGTAAATGAATCAACGGTAAATTAATCAACAGTTGAAAAACCAACAAGAATATTTTTACCGAATCTCCAAAGCGCGATACTAAGAACCATTTTTAGTTTCAACTTTAATTTTTTATTTTTTAAACTCACAATGGCAATTTTTCGTACTAAGAAACTTATCTACTGTGACCTACAATACATTTAATGGTTATAAGTAGCAGTCCGTAAAAACACGAAACCGAACAAAACTGACACATTAACCGTAGCTTAATCATAGGAATTCAGTGTCTGAGAAGTTGAATAGAAAACGTTTTACGTAAGGAAAAATTAATAAATTGATTTTCCAGAAAATTTTATAATTTAAAAGCAACATTTTGAGACCAAGATTGAATTCAAAGATTAAGTTTAAGTGCTCCAAAAAAACAAAAATATTTTTTTCGATTGCATTTTACTGATAGCTATAACTGGAGCCTTAGGCGTTTAGTGGTCCATCTCTTGCATTTGACATCTGTCATTTAAAATCTTCACCCAGCGACTATGGCAACCCTAAGCAATGACAACACTTTTGTTGTTAGCCCGGTGTACGAAAAGAACTCGTTTACCACGATTGTGTGTAAGCGTTAAATTGCTTTATAAGCGCTTCTCTCTGGGAAGAGAGCAAAGTGTAGGTAATTCTCTTTTGAGGAGCCTTTTATTGAATTGAGAAATTTGTTCGGGTTTTTTTCGTCATTTACATAATCAATTTATTAGCGATCGTCAGTTAATTACCTACCACTAGGCTAGGGTTCGGCGACTTAATGTGTTATACCTTGGTGCAGGTAATTTTCTTAAATTTTTATTTTACGTTGCTGGGCATAGGTCGGTGGTGTAGAGTATATTGTATATACAGTGGGGGGCACAAGTATTTTAACAAAACTAAAGTTAATAATATTTTTTATGATTTTTTGAAAATTGCTAAAAATGACTATTTTAGCCAGTTTTTCCTCCTTTTCATACAAATTTATTCTGAGATCATCCCATTCAAAAAATTATAAAAAATATTAGCGACGAGATTTTTGAAATTTTTTTTTTGCAGTCACTATTAGAATTGTTTGAAGAAACTTTTTGCATCAAAACATTATTCTTTTTTTTTGGACCGAGGATAAAAGTCAAAAAAGTAGACTTTTACAAAAGTTCTAAATTTTCATTGGGTTAAGGAAAGTTGTGTAGGTATCATTCCAACGGAATATTAATGACCTTTCCATTGATGCCAAAATTTACATGAAGTAAGTTCAAATTATGATCAGAATTAACTTTAGTTTTGTCAAAATACTTATGCCGGCCACTGTATAGTTAGTAAGCCTTTGGCACACAACATTGTTGGCATCTCAAGTTGCATGTTCAGTTTGTGGTGAATGTGTGAAATGATTAATGGGGTGACTGCTGGAGGAAGGGTGGATTAATTGCGTTTTTTTCGCGCTGCTATGATAGATTTATAAGTTTTTATATCCTATTAACGATTTGATGAGGTTTTCTAAAATACAAATTGAAGGAGAGCCATCAGTGACAGTATAATGAGTTCTGTCTATATTAAACTTCAAGTTAAATCGGTTTACTCGTATATTGGTTGACCATAGTCAAAACATCCATGTATAAGCTCACGAAAGACCTTCTATAGTGTTGTTTACAGAAGGAAAAAAAAAAACACATATAATGGAAAATAAAACAAGTAAAAGTGTTTTCGTCGGCCCAGCCGATGCTTCGATACCCTCCACTGACCACTCCATACAAGTCATGCAAAATGTTAAGCATGTGAGTTAACACATGGGTCTAATATTGGTTTTGTATCGGAGGAACCAAAAGTACTCGACCGATATACCTAGCCCACTTTCTATACCATCCTAACGATGGCGACGCACGGTAAAAAGAAATCCTCTCACAAAATTTCATTTCAATAGGTCGCTTCGTTTGGACGCTATCGTGTTTTCAACAGACAAACAGACAGACAGACCGACAGACAGAGAGACGCACATGGTTTATTCGATTCAGAATCTGATCCTGACTCAGAATTGGGGTATTTTGTGACTCAAATGAATATAATATAGTGGATATACCACTCCACCTCGGTTCTTCAACACCTCCTGTGGAACATAATGTATGACGGAATGTAGGAATTAAGGTGATCGTTAAGACGGTTGCGGACTCTCAACGGATGAAGCATCCGACAGGATTAAAAACTTAAAGAAATCTGGCGGTCTAGAATAAGCTGGCCAAAACCAAGACCGAGGTTGTCTTGATATCCAGTCGAAAGGCAAATTCTGAGTTGGGAACCAACCTACTTACTAGTCAATTAACGTTTTTATATCACTTTCTATTAATGTAATGTATGTATGAATATTTATTACAGCCGCTTTGGGGTAAGGCAGAATCAAATTCTGAAATCTTCATCGTCGAGTGCTTCAAACTAATTTGGCCTTGGGGAAAATACTCTGTTCCTATGAATACGGGTAAGAGATCAAATTTATCTTCTAAGAATTCAAATAAATCCATATGATAGGATACTAACTTGTGACTGCTGTCTACGCCCATCTGAAACTATATTTTTTCCAGCCAGTTAAAATAAATATTTTGTTTATCTTCCGGATAAACAAAATTTTAACATCCACTTGAACCGGCTGTAGGCTATCCGAGACTTTATCAGCTAGTCTTGAAACTGGACCTAAATTTTATGAAAACTGCCGATAATAGAAATGAAATCACTTAGAAAGCAGCTTAAAATGGCCGCTAAATCTTTGAAAATCATGCTGTCCAGATGATTATGGACAAAGGTAGCTGCAATACAAAAAAAAAAATTGAAATAGTTTTAAGAGTAGCTACATTGTTCCGAGTATGTTGAGCTTTTTTTTATCTTTCTGTTCCATCCGGAGGCTGAGCTATAATAAATTCAAAAAGATTTTATTTGATCAAATGCGAAAAATGTAAGAAATATCGATTTTGATTGAACCTACGCTTTGGGCGTGGTGGATGTACATCGAAAGGATTATGCTGGACTTTTGAATTGCGACGTCTATTTCAAATTTAGCGAAATGTAAAATTTTACTTTTTTTCTTATGATTCAGTAAATGCACAAAAATTATAACATAGATATAAATAAGGACTAATTTATCAGGCTTAAATTTTACGTTTGCGTTTTGCGTTTGCATAAGGTGAGGTTGAGTTCAGGGATCTTTGCATGCCGCTTAGAAGACCTTTCCATGGAAAAGCTTATAAATAAGAAAATCTTAATCTTCAACAAAAATCTTCGGTGGGACATGAAATCTGTCAATAATTTAAGTGCAAAAAAATATATTTTATCAGTAAGTTTATGATCTAGTATTCACGTAGTCTTCCTCCAACTAAACCACAAATCGTTCAGACGATTCTTTGGTTCCCGATTCAATGAAGCCAAGTTGTGTGGTATAAATTTATGCTTTTGCGGTCACCTGTTTTTTGGTTATAAAAAGTTCAAAATCAAACAGATCTTCATGATTGTTTTTTTTAAATTTGTGTCTTAACGGCGGATTTTATATTGAAAAACATAAGATTAATCTCAATTACGCATTTCGAATAGTGTTTTTTTTTAACTTTGAACGCTGAAAAAAATTTGTTTTTACAAACAATACAAATTTTGGATTTTTTATCGCCAAAAAAACACTTGAACAGGTTCCAGTTCAAGTGTCCTACAATTTAAATTAAATATTAATTTGAAAACAAAATTTATTTATTTTCATTATGACTGATAATAAAGTTCGTCATGAATTCGAAAAGAAACTTATAAATTGGCATGATAAATATATAACTGTGAAGGAGACATTTCGGCCACATTTTGGAATACCAATTATTACGGAGAAATTTTATGCTCGTCATGATGCGCTCAGCGCGAATGATTCAGAAAAGTCAAACGTATGTAAGTACATGCAAGAGGTGGGCAAGAGACAGATGTCAGGACCTAAAGAAATCTATGATACTCCAATGACCGAAAGTCAATTGTACGGTTGGCTTGGGGATAAGGTATTTGTATACGAAGGAGAAAACGATCGCGAATTGTTCTGTAAACGCAAGAAAGTCGATGCCATTATGAAGATGCAAATGGACGTCAATTTGGGAATTAAAAGAGACCGTTACTATAAAATGTTGAGATGAAATTGAATTGAATTAAAAATGCGCTATTACCTTTAACAATAAAAATGAATAGTAAAAAAGTTATAAAAAACAATCATGGCAGCGGTGGGATTCGAACCCACGCCTCCGAGGAGACTGGTGCCTTAAACCAGCGCCTTAGACCGCTCGGCCACGCTACCCTATTGTCGATGTTCTTCTATTGTATTTTTTTTTAAAGATTTGAAAAATAAAAATACATATATACTAGAGTTGATTTCCACCGATTTTAGAAAATAAAATCGCACCAAAAACATTAATAAATAAACATAAATGCACTTCGCAGCATTGCGATATACCTACCGCGTTATGCCAATGCCATTAACTTTTGACAGCTATACGCCCAATTTCTTCCGAAGTTCTCTGACAAAATATGGATCTACATATCTACATCTCATTACTTTTCGTACCTGAATAAGAGAACTTGGCTCCTTTTTACATTTGCATTACGTTTTTGGTGTGCTAGTTTTCAATAGGAGTAAATCTATCTATTATACCATTATCTCAAAAATAATGGCACATGGCGCTTATATTAAACGACAGATGGCGTTTTTTGAAATCGGTATTATATGTAGCGTGTTTTAATGCGATTTATGTCGAAGTCATTTTAGTTCCAAAAACGCCAATTTTTGTGGATTACGAATTTACAAACGATACTAAAACAACTCGACTTAAAAAAAGCCAGCTACTTTTTAATATAAATGCCACGTAAGGTGAATATTAATTCTAGATTTCTGCGATTCTGAATATTTAACTTTCTCGTATACATACGTAGGTACGTAGTAAGTGAGTGTTTTCGTACAATATTTCGAACTCGAGATTTTAATCAATTCTGAGATTACGATGATAGGGGAACTATAAAAAGTCAGCCTCACAATTCTGTCCGTCCGTATTTTTGTCTGTCCCATATAGGCATAGGCCCGTAGCCTAAACGTTTGGACGAATTTGTTTTAAACTTCGTATTTAGAGTTTGTGGGCTCACCGCTAGGAGGATTTTACGAAATATTAAACAATTTAGATTTTTTTAGAAAACGGCTCTAACGATTTGAACCAAATTTGATATGTACTTAGTTAAGTTAACGTAGGTATGCTTAACATGACTGCACACACAGTTTTTCGCTAAAAAGTTCAACAACGATACTTTTGAAATTTGGCTCTTTTTCGAAAACGGTACTAAAACTTATTTTTAAGGTACATTCGTCACTTCGTCATTATTAACCAGATTTCAAGCTCAGTTTTTTTCTAAAATGATTGCGCCTTTCGATATTCACCCCAATCGCTAACAATAGTATGTACTTCAAAAAACTACTCATAACTCGAAAACGCCATTTTCGATTATGATAAAAATGGACCGGGCAAGTAATGCTTATGTCATGAATAATGTCTACCAAGTACTCAGTTTTAAGCTAAACGGTTGCGAAACAGTGTTTTTCGAACCATGACCGCGTCCTTTGATTTCCACCCAAATCACTAATAATGGTACTTTAAGAACTGTTCATATCTTGAAGACGCCATTTTCGATTGGGATGAAAATGTAACTGCTAGGTAATGCTTTTATCCTGAACAATACCTAGTAGCTTGTACTCAGTTTTCAGCTGAACAGCAGTAATTTCTAAACCTATTCGTGGCTAACACCCTACAATCAACGAAAAAGTTATGACCGGTTTCACAGTGACCACGTAAGTACCGATTTTCCTTCAAATTTCACTCAAGAGTCGAAGTCTGTATCAAAGTGCCATCAATTTGATTCTAAAACTTAAGTGTCCAATATTACCTACTCTTATCTTTGACAAGTAGTGGCAATCTACTCAGCTGTCAACGATTTCAAAAGTTAATTTATTTTTTTTTTCGTAATCAATTAAAAAAAAACCTTTTTTCTAAAGTTAGGAAGCATTAATCGCTCACAACGCTATTTTGAAAATGAAATATCTTTTCGTTTCTACTCAAACTTAGGTTAGATACACTTAAGTCTGCACTATGAAACCGGACATATCTACTAGTTTTGTTATGGTACATATTGTAGGTATGAATTAAGTTATTTTTATTTTTTGAAATTGAAGGTAGGTATAGTTTTTTTTTTCAAAAATTTATGAAAGAAATACAAACAGATTTTAATTTAATCTTGAAATATACAAAAATAATGAGTTTCGGTGTAAATATATATTAGATATCATTTTTAACATTGATCTAAATACCTATAAAACGTGAAAAGCTTTTAATAAAATGTGGAAATCGGTAAGTTTTTTAATAGTAACATATTTCCGTGTTGTAAAATGAGTTGAGTATAAAATTCTGATAGCCTCCTTGTTATACATTACTCGTATAACAACTTTTGCTCAGAAGGGAAACCTGATGAGAGATTAAGATATTTCAATATTACAGTCAAACAAATTGTACTAGATCGGCAATAGGTACTGCAGACTGAATATACTGCTTGGAATCAACAATTAGGTTTTTATGAACATACGCGTTTGGTCAATGAGATATATATATGTGTATTATGTATGTATTTATATTGTATATAGAACGACTAAAGTAATTTATAAATAAAATGACAAAAAGCGTTCCTCACCAACTAAAAGCACACCCTCAATTAGGTAGCGTGGCCGAGCGGTCTAAGGCGCTGGTTTAAGGCACCAGTCTCCTCGGAGGCGTGGGTTCGAATCCCACCGCTGCCAAGATAACATTTTTTGGCTTTATTGCTCGGAATCATTTTTAGATTAGATACACATTGTTGCTTTTATCTATATATTTTTGAATTTGGCATTTTGCCACACTGCCACCACTTAGCCTAGCCGTACAGATGTTTTATGTGTTGTGTCATTTGGTCAGCGCACTGTATACTCTTTTCGAAATCCAGTTGCCAGTTTTTAACAGATTTGAGTTAATAATTACATAATCCTATTAATCAAAACGTCTGTTGAAATACACCTATGGGTATGTACTTGTAAGATACATTTACATCCCATCATCGCTGCCAAATAATATATACCGGAAACATATATACGGATACACTGTGCATAATTTTGACAAATTTCACGCTCATAGCACATGTATTCGATTGTCGCACCTATCTTAAATGATTTCATTTTGATTTTCTACACCAAAGCCATAAAGAGATTCGAACAAAAAAATAAGTTAAAAAGTGTCCATCCGACTTTTGCTTATGGCATAATGATTGCTAAATTATGGCTGCGAGACATCAAAGGCCGATATAATGCGTCATTATTAGACAGTCTCGGCTAATCCCTTCCGTACAACAAGTGCCTGAAGATGGTGCATTTAATTGGCAAACGTGACGGCGAACGTGTAAGATATCAAACGTGTAAAATGTAATGCTTAATTGTATAAGCTGGCCTGGAAAATGTACTTAATTGTAAATGGGGAGGATAATTGGTTGTTGGGTATGGCATACCCGTGTGCATTTTAATGGAAGACGTAAAGTTTTCTGACCCCATGTCTGTGGGATTTGGCGGGCAATTTTAGCAGGATTCTTTGTTCATTCATTTATGCGCGTGTTTATCGTTTGTCAGCAAATTGTTTGATGTTGCTTATTTTACTTTTGCACTCATAGAACATAATTAAAAGTTCATTTTGTTTATATATAAGTGAGCTGCACGCTGTAAAATGTTTCTTCTCTAACAAATTTGAAGAAGATAAGTCGAACATTGTCTAAGCTCTACAGGGTGTCCCAGTTAAGCGGTATAATCTTTAAGGGAAGATTCCTGGGGTGCTATGAAAGAAAACGTTTATTTTAGAGAAATATCGAGCCATTTTCTTCAGGCTTTTACTACAATTTCTGTTGATCGTAGGGGTAGTGGGGGCAAAACCGTTTCCGTACTATCTATTTTGTATGAAAAAAAAATTCAATTGGTTATACTGTAAATGGTAACACGTGGCTTATGATATGGCAGTTAATACTTGCCAAGATAAGATAGCTCGGTGAAGACGTCAAAAAATTATGCTCAATTTTGTGCTTTTCTGTCAAAACGTTATCGTTCGTGTGAAAATTAAGTTGAGTTTTTTTAAATATAAAACTTCAAATAATTAATAAATTATTTTAAGCTGTTGGAAGGCGTATATATAAATTTCATAAAAGTGAGTGAAAGCCGGCTCAAATATAATATTTTTCAGAGAAATTTCTACAATTTCATGTAAGATCCGTGTGGGGCAAAACCGCATAGGGGCAAAACCACCCAGTGCTCGGTATCGAAAAGAGCAAAACAAGCCGTTAAAGTCGGCAAAAGGACTAAGCTGTGGCGTATCAACATAAATATTGGTGAAAGCGAGCATGAGGACATTGCTGATGAAGATTGCAAGTGCATCTTCACCCAAAACACTTTTTTCAAAATCGAACCTAACTTTCGGCTGGATTAAATGTACCAAGTGTCCAGGGTGGGCTCATAAACCTTGTACAGGAGTCGATGAAGATGTCACGTATGTTTGTGACTTCTGCAATTGAATTGCATTTCTAAGGGAGAAACTATTTCCCCTAAAATTCAATAGGGCGGTTTTATATATTTATTTATAATAATTCTCAAAATACCTAAATGAAATGTGAGGCTTCCAGAATAAAGATTTTATTTTCGTTAAAAAAAGGTTTTTTAGTGGTTTATAAAGTGAACAAACTTTAAATATGCGGTTTTGCCCCCACTTCCCCTACGTAAAAAAATTGCTTAACATAATTTTTAGGAAATTTCGCAAGAATACAAATTTTATAAAAAAAATAAAAAATTTATTAAGTGACCATTTTGAGAAAAAAGCATTTTAAGTAAAAAATTGTACCAAACAATTTTCAAAATTTCATAACTTTTATCATTTCGCTTTTTCGATTTAATTTTTATTTCTGCGAGTCTTACAGAGGGTTCTCTGGACGAGAAACGAGATTTCTATTTTATTTGACACCCTATGTAAAAAGTGCCTCAATGGAGAAGGTATTACATTCGTTTTCGATGCCTACTTTAAGCACAGTGGCTTGTGGCTCAGAGAGGTTAGTGTGATGGACTATTAAGCGACACATTGAACTCCTAACAAATATCCGAGTTGTAGCTGTCCTCAAGCTGCAATTACTCGTGTCACGAATCGGGTCATTCCGTGATATGCTTCCACGTCACTTTGAAGTTGGTATGTGTCCGCTAAGAGTGACACTATTGCCGCGGCCATAATGTCACGATCAAAATGTCTGATTGGAATGGTGTAATCGTCTTATTTTTACCAGAATGTCACAGACTGATTAACTGATATTATTCTTCGCGTGACACTGTACAGTTTTCAGTATCGTGCGACATGTCGCTTTTACCACGTTTTTTCCCTGTTGTTGGTTTTGTTAGTGCGAATGATTACTCTTTTAGAGTATCTACAGTCTGTTTTGTTTTCCGAGGATCGTCAAAAATCTTGAAAGATACCTACCTTTTTATTTACAATTGATCTATTTCCATTTCCATTTTCATTACTGGGAATAGAAGTCCAGACGTAGGACAACCCCTCGAGCTATAGAGCACCTTTCGAACAACTTTCGTCCAAATGTGCTGCACGTCACTAGCAGTACCTACATAAAAGTACAGTTGTGTCAATCGTGTCACGCTGTTGAAGCGCCTGTCGTGCATAGGTCACTGTCATAGCATGACAAAGCAAGAATATAATCGACTTTGGGACACAATAGGTCTGTTTCCTTTACTTTTAAATCTTACGATTTTTTACGAATTTTTACTCAATGTCGTTCCTCAAATTGAAAAAATCTTAAAAGAGAGCGGCTTCGTGAGAGCAAGATATTACCCTACCACTGAGAATCTTCCTAGTTTTTACTCAACAAAATTCTTCGAGTAAGAATTGAAACAACTGGCAGTCGCCTGAAAATTGACAAATGATTTGAAATTTGATTTGAAACGCGTGTAACGACTATTTGCATTTGTCTTTTGATTTCCTGCGATATGAGAAACAAATTGATATAAAAATGGTATCAGAAGGCGGAAAAATAATGTAGCTTTTTTTCTCTTCTCGAATCCATGTATAGTTCGGTCAGTAAAAACTCTTCCACATACTTGGATTCATACTCATGCAATTTATGGAAAAACAAAATGCATATCTGTAATTTTTCATAGTTTCCTACAAAAGCGTTCCCTAACGTTTTGACAGTACCCTAATGTTTTGACATTTTGACAGTCTTTTCCATTTTTACTACAAAAGTAAAGGAACAGACCTAATGACTCGCCCATAAACGCACGATTTACACTGTAATCATAGCCTTAGAAATCCTTCCAATTCAGACTATCGGATTCGTCACAGAACTGTGGGTCCTTTTCTATATACACTGCTACCCTAAGGCCTAACTATTTGTTGCGTATAACTTAATATTTCTACTTCAAAAGAAACAATGTTGTCCTCTCAAAAAGTCATTCCGTTCTTCGTTCAACAATTCCATCGCATATAGCTATGAGCTCCACATGGAGATCCGGTGTGTGCTGTTGCCACCCCATATTAACCTACCTACGAGTCCTATTTGCAATTCTCAGCACAACTACCAGGCTATCATGACAATTCTTGGAAAATTTTCCAAAAACCATCAGCCAAGAACTCTCCCCCAAAGCAGTACGCTGGGCGAATATCTTATACCTTGGCCTGCATTCGCAATTCCAGAACACACTACTAACACACCCACCCAATGTGGCCAATATACGCACATAGCTCTGCATTCCCTTCATAATCAATTCTGACCACCTTTTGCTTATGCGACAGCAATTGGAACAACCATTCGTTTTTTGAGCACGTGATATATCTAAGCTTCTACACAAAGATAGATAGATATACAATACAATATCTATCAACTTATGGCTGTACTCAAGGAATACCGCTGCTTGCACTCGTCACACGGACCAACACGGACTGCTGAATGATAATAGACCATCGCGTCGTGGCACATTCCACAACGACAATGTCATCATCAGTGAGGAGGGGTTGTTGACAGACACTTTTGCATTGTTAATTTCAACAGCACCTTTCTATTGTTATAGGTATTCGTCGGTTTACCTGTGGGATATCTAGGTGCAATATGTGTCATATCGTGTCTTTCTCTTTTGTAATGTGGTTCAATGGAACGAAATGGATGGAACTCACAAACCGGACCTATTTGCCTTATGTTTGTTGCATTCTTTCATAGAAATACGCTCGATTAATTTGGGATGAGCTGAAGGACATCGTGCTAAATGTGCTATTTGCGGCGTTAATAATGCGATTTGCATTCCGCGCACAATGAGGGTATTATTATGGCCATTTATTGCTACCGATTTTGACCGATGAGCGAGCCTAAAAAGGAAGGACACTTCCTGAGGCATTGTCCACTTTGTTGGATGGGCATTGTGGTTAAACACCTTTAGCCAGGTATTCAATTAAAAAGCGGATTACAATTCCTCGCTTTGAATGAAGAAATGAAGTAGAAAATCTGAAAATCTGGCGCTGGACGATTTTTTGATTGATGGGTCAATTTAGGTGGACAGCCACATGGCTTTGCACATTCTCTGGTGAGTATTTACGGAAATTAGAGGCATGTGCCAATTCGTCGACAGCTGCTAATGCTAAATCATGTTTATATGCCCAACCTGCCTTGATAAGGAGTTCGAGTTTTGATTATAAACCACTTTCTACCAACCGAACAGAAACGATAGCAATACCTTAGAGCATCTATTACAGCGTCCATCATGTAACTGAAAATGCGTTTCCCACATTTTGAACAGAACTGTGAACTCTATTTTGTCCACATCCTCACCCTTTACTTTAGGTATACCAAAGTCAGTATCTACATTCTCTTTCCAAAATGTTGTTAACTTTTACCTTTTCGAAAATTCTCTCTCACACTCTCTTTTAGTATGGCAATCATGTTCCCTAAATCCAATGTGTTATTTTCAGGATACCACAGATAACTCGCAGTAAAATACCAGCAAGTACCGTCCTACATTGTATGTCATCCCATGATTCCATTACAATGTTGTTACTTTTATAGTAACCGTGGCATTGCTGGCTCCCCCCCCCCTCCAAAAAAAAACAGGATATAATAAAAATAGATTTCAACTTTCGTCTGTAATAAGGGCAAACTTTAATGGAAAAAAAAAAAACTTAAGTCGTCTGTTCCAACTTGAAGAGCATGTAAACTGTGAAGCTATCAAAAGGAAAATCAGAAATAGTACTTCTATTCGAAGTCCTCATACACCCACTCTTGGGTTATCCACGTCGAAGTTATAGGGACTGGCTTTGCTCCATAAAATCGTAAATATACCTGCTCCATTTCTGATGACCTAGTTTTTATCCTTGAGGGTGCTAAGCGTGGGTATGAAACGAAAAGGGAACGTTTGTAGATAGATATATCCATCGAACGATGAAGAGGGTTGCAATTCCATCATGACCAACAATCAGGAAGCAGCATTCACTTTCACGAGAAACATCTTTAACAGAGTATTGGTAAAAACCTTTCTCATATGGTATCATAATTTTCCATTGCATAAGAGGGGAGCAAGGATTTTTCTTTCCTCCCCAAACTATGTAACCACATTACTTGACCTTAGCGTTGCTCGGGGATTTTTTTTGTAGTAATTCTTCCAAACGAAAAGGATTAAAGTGTGACTGAGTGAGGTATGATCATCTGTAAAAATAGAAATCGATTTTTATATCTTTAATTATTATAGTTATTTCCATTCAATATCCGTTTTTAACATTTTCATGAAAATAAATTTCGTTGTGTGAAAGGTTCTACGCCCCGTTTTTTAATCCTGCACATACCTATTTCGAAAAGTGCTTTGTTCGGACGATGCACATCTTTGATCAAAAATTTACAACTTTAGCTCCCATGAATGTCGAGAAATGGCATCTTAATTTTTAGTTTGTAGGAAGTGATACGCCACTTTTGACAAATCTTCCACACATCACAGTCAGACCAAGTTGACCAAGTGTCACAAAAACACTATCTGACTAATACCGAAGAGTGTCTAAAAATGTTTGCTTTATCGTTTATGTGGTTTTGGAGTCCTTAGCATAGTCACCGAAGCGCAGGGAATAGTAGATGTGTTTAAGCAGCATTTCCAGCAACTGCTAAATGGGCATCATGTAGAGAGAAGAGAACCCGCGTCCAGTCAATGAAGAACTTAGTTCCACCACCTAGTATAGAAGAACAACAAAGCCGCAGGCTCTGATGGTTTACCAGCGGAGCTCTTTAAATACGGTGGTGATGTTTTGGTAGGGAGCATGCACCGAATCATCAACCAAGTATGGGTGGAAGAATACATGCCCGATGACTGGACTATCAGATCCATATGCCCCATCCCATCCCTGCTTAACGTTGCATACAAGATCCTATCCAACGTACTGTGTGAACGTATTAATCCGTTCTGCAACACACTAATCGGTACGTACCAGTGTGGCTTCCGGCCCGGCAGATCGACTATAGACTAAATTTTCACACTGAGGCAAATCCTGGAAAAGACCAACGAATTTCAAGTCGAAACTCACCACCTATTCATCGACTTTAAAGCCGCGTATGATAGCATATATCGTCAGGAGCTCTATGTGGCGATGGCCGAATTCGGAATCCCGGAAAAACTGATTCAGCTGTGTCGCATGACGCTGGAAAACACGCACTGCAATGTGCAGTTTGGAAGCTGCTCCTCTGATCTATTTCAAACTTGCACTGGATTTCGGCAAGGAGACGCGCTGCCATGCGGCTTCTTCATGCGACTAAGTACATGCTATCAACAAACAAACAATCATCTGTCCACCGCCAAGGACAAAACGTCACTATTGATAGCAACAACTTCGAAGTAGTTAAGGAGTTCACCTACCCCGGAGTAAACATAAACTCCACGAATGACACCCTAGTGGAGATCCGGCGAAGAATTACCCTAGGAAACCGTTGCTACTTCGGTTTGGCAAAACAACTGGGTTCAAAACTCCTAACTCGAAGGACGAAATGTGTGCTCTACAAAACCCTTATCCTGCCAGTTCTACTTTATGGCGCCGAGTGCTGGACGATAAGCAAGAAGGGAGAGCTGATACTGGGCTCCTTCGAAAGAAAAATACTTCGGCGGATTTTTGGTCCTGTGTGCGAGGAGGGCGAATGGAGGAGAAGATACAACCGCGAGCTCTATGAGCTGTACCAAGATGTGGATGTAGTCCAAAAAGCCAAAACACGTCGACTACATTGGCTCGGCCACATCGAGCGAATGGACAATAATGCTCCAGCTAAGAGGATCTTTGAATCCCAGACCCCAGGCACCCAGGTTCGAGAAGACAAGGAAGACCGAACCTCCGTTTCAAAGACCAAGCCATCGCGGATGCCAGAGCGCTTGGTCTCGACAACTGGAAGCAGCGTGCCCGGAATCGTAGAGGATGGAAGGCTGCAGTGTCTCAAGCAGATACTCTTTCACGGGTCGGGATCGGGAGCCCGATAAGTAAGTAAACATACATACAAAGGTAGGCATATTTAGATTTTTAGGGTCGTTGTACACTTAATTCTCTAAATATTAGCCAATTAATTGTAAAATTAAGTTACTAACTCCAGATATTTAGAACATATTTAATCCAGTGCAATGGAGGCTGAAATGTTTTTAGTAGTTTGAATATAATCAAGCCGAGTAGGGCTCCCGCCCGTATGTCCGGTCTAGTCGTCTAGTCCTCTAGCCATGCACTCTCCTGGACCAATTATTTTGTCTAATTTTGTGTTGACTATGCTAAGACAACTACTAACCCAACACATATTGCTAGAACGACTCAAATGTGCCTTAACCCCTTAAGCGAACAAGAAAATGTGTCTTAAATTCTAAAATTACCAAACAGAATATGATTTTAAAAAATATCAATAATTTCGATAGCAAAAGGTAACTTGGCCTGTCCTGCGGGAGCTCCTACATTCACAGGTAAAACCCTATTAGAGAAATACCATGTTGGGATGTCAGAAAAGATTGCGAAAAGACGAAACAATATAAACGATGGCATTTCCTTTTATATTTTGCGCCGAGACATCCTTGTACGCTTTTATGACATCCCAGGTAAAAAAGAGAGTGTTCTCCGGTAATTTTATTTATTTATTTTTCTGGCAAAAAAATGGGGTTAAATAAAATAAATTCAACGTACGAACGAGCCATATCACACTCCTTCAGTTCTTCAGACAGCCATCGATAGTATTTTCCATGCCATACTCTTGACATAGAAAGAAAGCCTTTCTACGAAACTCAACATGTGTGTCACTGCACTACCCCCAAAGGTAGTGCGTTAGTGTATTCGCTACAAATGTAGTTTTAGTTTTCCCACTATCGGTATTACCATACATAACATCCAGGCAAGCAGAAAATCTAGCAAAACCTCAAACTATCACTTTGCCTACTATTCTCACATGTGTGTCGGTCAAGAGAAACTAGAAAATCACTTTACAAGTATTGATGGAAGTATGAGAAGAACGTTAATATACCACCCCTTCACCTAATGCGCATGTTAACAAACAAGGGTTGACAAAAAATACCAATGGCGGGAGATGATTGCTGTTGCTGCTGCACTCCAATTCTTTGTTTTTTCTGAAGGCGATTACAGCCATGAACTTAGTTTTTTTTTTGACACATGCGAAGGGGTTATATAAAACCTTATAATGTCCTTACCTGTGCTGCGACTTTCACCTGTAACTAACTACCTTCACCATCAATCACAACTTCATAACGTTTACGTGATAAAAAGATTGCATAATTTACCTGTACCCACCAGGAACCCAGGAAGTCTATGGTGTATCGGAATGTGTTAGAATGTATCCAGCTTGGAAAACCAACTCTTCTACCGTTCATCTCTCTCTTCAGCTTTTCACCTCTCACCATGCAACACGACTGAAGTGAAAAAGAGAAGCATTAGAATTCTAACACGTTAGGATATCACATAACCGGGCCACAGAATACCGCCAGATAAAATGTCCGTCGAAAGTAGTACATTTGGCAGCTTCTAATACAGGCAACGGCATTAGAAGCATCCGCAACAAAGAGACACATTCACTATTAAAACGTGCGAAGAATTTTGATATTAGATAGCATCAGGCGCACAGACTCGCCTAGCAGCTATACCCAGAGCATAGTTGATGTAAGATATTTCCACCCCTTCGAAAGGATGCCGGATTTCTTACGCATGTCTCGACTTTTTTCCCCTGACCTTAGAATGGCATACACCCCTAATAGAAACACTGACATTAGCCCCAACTCTAATGGCAATACCTATATCTCCAACATTCCAAAGTCCAGTCTTGCTAGAGCTGCTCGCCTGGTGTGGTAACATATCTTGAGCTTTGAAGATAGAAAAACGTTTAAAATTTGTTTGAAGTCGCTTAATTTGGAGAAAATGATTTCTCTTCTCAGTTCATTATGCTTGAAAAGGATCAAAGCTGCTATACGGCATGGTAACTCAAAGTCGGTCGGAATAAATGAATACACAAAGTGTTCCTAACCCAACAACGGGTGGATTAAAGAGACTTTGATGTTTTTAGCTGGCTGTGTTTGCGTTGAACCGCTTTGAAGCCTCAAAAGAGGGTAAAACGACATAAAAGAGGGTGAATTGAATTCAGATTTCAGACTGCCGGCAACAATGGCGGAGAAAGTTGAGTCGCCATTGGAATAGGCTAACAGAAGGAACTGAAGTGGGTATATGATGATGAATATGTAATCATAATCAATATGCAATAACTATAATGCCCCTCATAGTGCAGGGGGTAACTTTCTCAGAGAATCCATTTTTTTTTGTTTACCATAAAAGAGAGTTGAACACAGAGAATGTTATTTCCCAAATAACACATAAATGGGAAATAAAATTAAAATGTAACATACATAAGCAGATGAAAATACATCAGGATACCAGAAAACTAAAGTAGCGCCATGAAAGTTTAGGGGGGCTTGATGAAAAACACTGACAGAGTTAAAAGAAAAAACCCTCCTGGATAACTTTGATGGTGTGTGCTTTTGTCATAGAACTACGTGTTTCCCGGCGCACCAAATGGGGGTAACTTTGAGAGCATGACTGAAACGAACACTAATATCAAGCTGTAGCTGATGTACAGGTAGACGATTCGTTAGAAACTTAAATACACCAATTATTGGTGTACATAAAAGAAAAAAATTATAAAATAAATAAAGGTGCACCTTACGTTTTGCTTACCTACTTCCCTCACACACAGAACAACTGTCAGCAGAAAACTTTTCATTCCAGTACTACAAATGCGGCACACAATTGTAGGTGTCCCTTGAATTTTGTTAAAAATAACATAAAATTGACACACACGAATGTAAGTGCGAGATGCTAAGGCATAGGGTCCTGTGTGGAAATGTTTTTTTTTTTTTATACTTCTACGAATCATAAAGCAGAGGCTTGATAGAAATCCTACTATCGATCTTCCCTTACTATTGCACCGATTTATAAATTTCCTTCTTTAAAATGTGGGAAATAAATATTTTTGCAGGTTATAAGGCTTAGACTACACTCTAAAAAATGCGTGTAAAATTACTATGAAAATGTATGTAATTTTTAATGTAAAAATAGGCAAGTTGCGTGTTTATACACACGACAATAGGTAAAAAAAAAATTTAAACACATAATGTTAGATATTACAAACATTTGTTGCAAATGTACTCCTTTTGTGTACTTTTCAACAACTTTTGTTCAATAATATTCTATTATTGTTTAAACTTTACTCTCAAAATGTTTATAAATAAACAAATTTTGTTTAAATATAAACACCTTATGAAAATTACACACACAGTGTTTAAAGACCAACACCCATTTACACCAATCTGATGAAAGTTACACATTTTATGTGTAATTTTGCAATTCGATTGTGAGTGACGGTGCATTTGCGAGCTCATACGTGATCAGACCATTGAATGAAGCGGTTGCAGCTTTTGCGCTCCCAAGTTCCATGGTATCTTTTAGTGAAAGAAGTGTTTTTTTACTTTCTTTACGGAAGTATTTTTTTTTTGTTAAATCGAATAATTTTTAATAAATATCTTAAGCATTTTTGGATTGTTTTATTTCGTTTAGACAGGTTCACTGCAGTGGAGGATATCAAGGCCGATGATAACACTTTTACTTGTTTTTGAATTGTTTTGAATATACTTTCTGACGATGTACAATTTTGTTTAATTGTACACATTAAATATTGAATTTAAGCAAAATTACATAAAAAAGTCTAATTTTAAGCTTCTTCATACACAATTTTGTTGGATTTTACACATTGTATGTCGAATTTTGCTACAAATTTAAACATAAAAGGTTTAAATTTACACATTTTATGTTGATTTATAAACATTTCTTTCACACCTTAAGTGTAGAAATACGCATTTATATTTAAAATCTATGTGTGAATTTACACAACAAAGGTTTAAGATTTACGCATTAAATATTTAAAATTGATACGTGCGTAAAATGACTGCAATTATGGTAGGCAAGTAGATTCCTCGCTTAATGATAGTAAAATTACACGATTTTTTCTTAGAGTGTAAGTTTTAAGTTTTAAGAATACTGGGAGGGGGAGGCGTAAAGGGGTCTATCTAGTAGGTACTACTCGAGTGATTTTAGAAATTCTTTGAACGTTGTAAAGACGTGGCGACATAGTATATTCCGGATGAGTATGGGTTACTTAGGGTGAGGAGGGGGGAGGGCTAAACGTTACAAAGGGGCGTGGAACTTACCATACAAAAAAAAAATTCTAAATTTATATCTTGAAAAACGAACCGATTGACAGATTTTCAGACAATCTTATAGCCATTGGCCCATGATTGTTCCTGTTCCATATTCGACAAAGGACGTGGCCCTTCTCTCTTAACGCGGAAAAACCTGTTATACCTGTTATGTAATGTACCAAGGCCATAATTTTGTAAATTTACTAAGTGTTATCCTTCAGTGCTTCAGTGAGTCTATGACTGCGGAGTGCGGATATATGTTGAATCACGGAATTTGTATATGCTATTTGGTAATTTAACAATTACTCAGACAGTTGATAATAATATAAATATCGACACATCGCCAACTTGAACTTGGTAAAGTTCCAATTTACGTACAAAATTTGCAACTTTATCATTATCGCTGTATGTTCGTCATATTGCCTTGTAATGAGATACCTACACCTACATATTTGGTGTAGTAAAAAGAAATTCATTATTTTTGCATAAATTGAAGGCTTTATTTAGCTTATTTTTATATCCAGCGGCTAGCCTTATTCAAAGAGTTCCAAACGATTTTTTGTGGAATGTTTAGCTCCTGGGCAGTTGCAGTGCTTAAATGACGGTCAGACCCGAAGATTTCGATGATTTTATCTACATTTTGGACAATTGGCCTTTCAGAGCGTGGTGCCTCTCTGACATCGAAATTACTGGAACGGAATTGACGAAACGAAAACTGCCTACGATTAGCTGTTACAGTATTAGCACCAAAAACACATTTTTCACATTTTTAGTCGCCTGACTTGCGTTATTGCCTTCATCGAAGAAAAACTGTAAAATATGGCGTATTTTCTCTTTGCTCGTGTCCATGTGTGACGCGCGCTCAAAGGGTCAAAGAGTTTTAGTTCGATTTCGAGAAGTGAACAGTTTTGATTTTATTATAATGGTTATAAAATGTATTATCTACTTAATTCCTGCTCTATTACCCCCCGCATAATAGCTGTTTTACCCCATGGGGGTAATTACCCCTAGGTGCGCAACCCAGGCCTTAGAGGAAACTCTTGTATTTTTATTTGAGAATATATTTTTGTACAATCGCCTTCGTAAATCCGCTATCAGTTAAACGTTAAAGATGGGAAAATTACGTAGTTGTCGTCATCTCAAGATAAACTCGAGTTTCAACTAGCCTCCGTTTGTCAATCGTCCAAACGAATCATCAACCCAGGATCTATCTATAAATAACTAAAGATCAAATAGAGGTCCCGCGGTTGAAAAAGTATTCGGTCGTACAAATAAAATGTGGGCGGGATTGGACAAAGAGGTCTGACATTTCCCATACAAAAAAAAAAGAAACCAACAACTGCAAGCGTTATTTCTCGACACTTATGTCAACTAAATTTGTAAAATTTCGAACATTGATAAGCATTGTCCTGTTAAACAAGATGCAGTACAATTTTTGAGCACGGTAAAAGCCGGATAGGTACAGTTAATGTCATATAAAAGCATTTGTCTATTATGTCAAAGACGGCCAGAACACCTCCGAGAACTTTGATGTCCAAAAATGTTGAAGTCAAGACGACACGGTGACCACACTTCTTTGGACTCTTTGTTCCTGCTATAGCTTTACCCGCGGTATGTTAGGTTAGGTTATACGGGTCGGTGAAGCTGAGTAGCCTCTTCTTCACCCCACTCAGGTCCTCGAGGACCCATTGTGATACCCATCGATGGGGTTAGCCGCGTTGTAATGGCTTTATTTTATCCTTCCCTTGGTTACTCGACCTTGTCCAGCCATCCTGCTGTCCTCAGAAACCTGTAAATATCAGATATTGAGACATTAGAGAGTTCTTGGATTTCCTGGAAGTAGTAACTTCCAAGTGTTCTGTTCCTCAAGTGACAGAAACCTGGGCAGTGACAGAGAAAGTGAGGTGTGTCCTCTTGGACTTCTTCATCACCGCAGCCTCTGCAGATGTCATCATTCTTGAGACTTAATTTCATTGCATGGCTTCTTAGAAAGTTGTGACCGGTGAGGGCGCCAACCAACTTGGACAGCGATATTCTGTCATATTGTAGCAGTTTGTTGGTCCTGCTTTTATCGTATTCTGGCCACATCTTCCGCGATATGTCACAGGTGGTTAGTGTTTTCCACCTGGTATTGGCTTTCATTCGGATCTTATATTCCACTCGCTCTCTGAGATTGCAGATTGGTGGTTTGATCGACTGAAGTGCCTAGTCTAGGTTCATTGCAGAACCATTTCTTGCCAGTTCGTCAGCCTTCTCGTTGCCGATTATGTCCCTGTGTCCAGGAACCCAGCAGAGAACCGTATTGTGCTGCGAGCCAAGAGCCTTGAGCTCTTCGCGACAGCGGCGAACTAATTTGGATTTTATCTCATTAGTAGAGATTGCCTTGATAGCCGCCTGGCTGTCAATAAATATGGTAATATCATTCCGTGGTATTGCCATTATTGATACCATGCTTGCCACTTCCGCGACTGCCAGTACCTCAGCTTGAAAAACACTACAGTAATCAGGAAGCCTGATTGAACTATGTATGTTGAGTTCCTCTGAGAATAATCCGGCTCCAGTTCCACATTCCATCTTTGATCCATCAGTGTAGATGGCTATTGATTTCGTTTCGGTGGGTTCGTTCCTGTCCCATTCTTCCCTGCTTGGAAACCGGCAGGAGAATGGTTTATGGAAGTCTAGGTATGGTGACATGTAGTCAGAGCTGATGTCACTCCCTACGTATTCCTTGAGAATCCGCGCATGCCCAAAGAGACTGGGGATCCAGCATTTTGTCTGGCTTATTCTCAGAGCACTTTTGGCAGCCGATTCTTGCATGTATAGATCCATAGGTAGCAGGTTGAGAAGCGTTTCCAACCCAGCTGTCGGTGTTGTTCTTAACGCACTATAGTCGTTCCTATACATGCCAGTCTTTGTGTTTTTGTCATTGCCTTAAGATTGGTTGCCTTGTCTGTGGCTTGCCACCAGACTATATTGCCATATGTGAGTATTGGGCGTACGATTGCCGTATACATCCACAGAATTATTTTCGGGTTAGGTCCCCAGTTTCTGCCGAAGATACGATTACATGCATAAAATGCATTCGCTGCCTTTTTCACTCGTTCATTGACATTTAGTTTCCAATTAAGTTTTCTGTCGAGAATTATTCCCAGATATTTCGCACTCTCTGCCACCTGCAGGGGTATTCCCTCAATAGTTGGTGGTTCAAAGTGTGGTATGTTTCTTCTGTTTGAAAACAGCACAAGATCGGTCTTCTGGGGGTTCACCCCAAGGCCACAATGTTTTGTCCACAAATTAAGTGTCCACAGTGAGCTTCCTAATAACTCAGTTATAGTTGGCAGGAATTTTCCTGTCGCCAGCAGTACTACATCATCCGCATAAGCGACGGCCTTTACTCCACTGTGTTTGAGTTTCATGAGTATCTCATTGATGACGAGGACCCAAAGTAGAGGAGAAATGACTCCTCCTTGTGGTGTGCCTCTGGAGGCAGTTACTTGTAGGTCAGTGTCACCTAATCTCGCATTGATATTCCTTTCATTGAGCATGCACATGATCACGTTAGTGAGAGATAATTCAACATTGGAATTCTGCAGCGCCCTCTTCACAGCACACGTTTTGACATTGTTGAACGCTCCCTCAATGTCTAAAAACGCGGCTAGTGTGTATTCTTTATCTTTTAATGATTTTTCTATTGTGCTGACGACGTCATGTAGCGCTGTTTCCACTCCTCGGCCTTTAGTATAAGCATGTTGAGCCGTGGAAATTGCGCTCCCGTTTAGCCGGTTGCGAATATGAATGTTCACCAGTTTTTCAAAGGTTTTCAAAATAAATGATGTTAGTCTTATGGGTCTGAAATCCTTGGCAGTGGTATGTCTAGGTTTTCCCGCATTAGGGATGAAGACTACTTTCACTTCCCGCCAGGCTTTTGGGATGTAGCCATATTCCAGGCTGCTTATGAAAAGTTTATTGAGAACGGGACGATAATGGTCTTTGCCTTCTGTAGCATAATTGGAAATATCCCATCACCTCCTGGGGATTTGAAGGGAGAGAACGTGTCAATCGCCCAGTGTATTTTGTCGTTGGTTATGATTCCTTCCGGAACTGTCGAAACTGTTGCCGAAACTTTATACATAGCCTGTGTGTTACTCTGTTTCGGGATACATCCCGGAAAATGAGTTTTCAGCAAGAGACTAAGGGTCTCTGTGCAGGACTGTGTCCAATTTACGTTGCCGTCCTTGAGATATCCAGGGACTGCAGGTTCTTTGGACAGGATTTTTCTCAGCCTAGCTGATTCTGTTGTGTTTTCTATATCATCACAGAACGAGCGCCAGGTTATGCGTTTAGCACTTGTAACAGCCTTTTTGAAATTCCTCTGACTGGCTTTGTATGAATCCCAATCTGTTGGGGAATTAGTGGATTTCGCCGCATTGAAGAGTGCTCTTGTCTTCTGCCTAATCTTTTGGAGATCTTTTGTCCACCACGGTGGAGACTTCCTATTCTTTATGGTCCGTAGATGCTTTATCCAATGCACCTTTCAGAACTCTGTTTAGAGTGTCTGTAGCTACGTCGATCTCTTCTGGTGAGCTTAATGTTAATGTCAGCCGTTGCAGTTTCTTGGTATGTTTACGTACTTCTTCAGAGAACTTTGCCCAGTCTGTTCTCCTTGGATTCCTGCATTTGCTTAATGGGTTCGTTATTTCATCAATTAGGAATTCTATAATTCTGTGGTCTGATAGGGATGCTTCCATGGAAACTTTCCATTCTCGCACAGTGAGAGTTTGTGAGTTGTTGTATAGTGTGATATCTAATACCTCACGCCTATTCCTGGTTATGAACGTTGGTTCATTGCCGATATTTGCTATCAACAAGTTATTTTCAATAATAAATTCAAAAAGGGACTCACCTCGCGCATTTATGTCAGTGCTTCCCCACTGAGCATGATGGGAGTTGGCATCGCAGCCTAGAACAATGTCCCATTTCTTGCGTTCTGCTTAGTGCACTTGTTAGCTCGGACGGTGGACTATATTGTGAGTCGAACGGCATGTATATTGCCGCCAGTATCAGAGTGATTTTCCCTCGTCTCTCCCAGGTGACAGCTGTTTGGTCTGTATTGCTGTAGCTAGGTAGAAGAAATAGGTTAATCTGTTTCCTAGCAACAATACATGTTCGGATCTTACTATTACCGTTTGGTGTGTTGGTGTTGTACACTACCAAATCCTTGGCATTCAGCCCTTTTATTTGACCCCGGAGAATCCAGGGTTCTTGTATTAGGGCGACGTCTATAGCTTGTTGCTTCATAAGCAGAACAAGGTTGGCGCTGGCCGCCTTGCTATGGTGAAGATTTAGTTGAATTATCTTCATGGCGGTCAGGTTTTCCTTCGCTCTTCTTGCCGTGTTTAGTCGGCAGTAGCCTGAGCTTACACCGTGTTATGCCAACACGGACTTTGAAGTTTTGCTTCCGGAGCAATGGCAGCGATTTGTGGCTACAAGGACTTCCATACCATTGTCAGCGTGTTCACCAGCTTCTAGAACCTTCCACTCCCTGCTTTGTAACTCCGGGTTAAGGAATTGCAGGTTGCGTTCGATCCTTTCTGCTGGTAAATATGGCCCTTGAATGTAGATGAGACCTTTGGGCCTCGTAAAGTTGAGGATCTCCTTCCTGTCAACGACGCGCAGGTCTGCGTTTGGCCAAGGTGCGTCTGTGTTGACAACGAAATTCTTCCTTTATCGTCCACTATTTTAAACCCTTTGACAGTGGTTAGCTGTCCGAACAGTGGGATTGTGCTACTCGCTTTTAGGATGGCTTCGTTGACACCATCCAGGATTCTTAGTTCCAATAGCTTCCATTGGTCTTCGGTTAGCCTTCGTTCTGGGTTTCCACGGTCGACGATTGCGACGCGAAGACTCTCCTTGACCTTGTCCGTGAATTTTGCCTTTTTCGCCTGCCTGCCTACTGCCGGAGGGAGGGTATCGTCATGCCGACCTCTTTTCGAGCATCTTGGAGTCATCTCAGGTTTGGACGTATCCTTACCTGGGACAACTACTGGGCGCTTTGGCTTATTAACAACCGTGCAGATGCTATCTAGTGTCGAGTCCGACTCTCCCAGTGACGTTGTCTTCCCTGTGTCGGCTTCATTTGTGGAGACAGATGCGACGGACCCGCGGCATGTTAATGAAATAATAGCTAAAGATTCAGTTCCGAATTACAGAAAAAGAAAAATTCTGGAGCACTCAGGCGCCATACGGATACTTTGTACAATCAACCAGAAGTCCTTCTTTGGATCCATGGCTAGCTGTCTCAAGTTACTCACACCATATTGGTTGAAGATTGAAGTCGCCTTCAAACTGGGTGCGTCACCATAGGTAAGGTAAGGTCGTCATACAAAGTTGCCCTTTTGGAATAGAGTTATCGTTTCTCCGGGGCAGAGCTTTGTTGCCGGTACGCTTTATATATCACAGCCATATTAGCCGATTTAACAAGGTCTCCGTATCACTGTGCAGCCAATACCTTCTCCTGCAAGCTAGACCGAAGATCATGGGAAGAATTTTGTGCATAAAACAATTGAGTGCGTTTAAGCAGCTTTTGTCAGGATCCATGCTTTGATGCCAAATAAAACGATGGGGATGATGAGGGTATGCAAGTTATTGTAAACAATAGGATAATATTCTGATTCCTATAATCAATACTCCCTACTGCATATCCGGTCCTGTTTAAATCAGACTGTTGAATAAAACCACCAACTTCGTATGGTTCTTATTTTCATTGCGTCGCCTTTTTTCATTGATATGCAATTTCAAGCATTAACCGAAAAGTGAGCTGAGTTACCATAACAACATGTTTATAGCTGTGCAGTGCATGTGAGTGCTACATTCTTAAAGAGCTATCTAAACAATCTCTCCCTATCATCGTTACTGTGATAAACCATGTTCCTTTTTTCCTGGTTGTCATCCATATACCCCATACCCTTGATAACACAACTTCTCTACGTTTGCTGGAGGAGTTTCTTTTTTATTGATAATATTTTGCCACCATGATAACACCTAGGATTCCATGTTGGCAGAAGTAAATTCTCTGTAAATTCAAGTCCTTATATATGGAATTTAGAGATACACTCTCCTAGATTCTGATTTCCGATTCGAATCGCGCTATCCGCTATGGCGTCGCCAAAAATTCCACACAAACATTCCAAACATTCCTGTCGCAAATTCCAATGTTCTAATGTTTGGCATTCTGCAAGTGAAATCCTTTCTGTCCTGCATTCGCTCCTGTTATCCATAGAATTCTTCTTTTCCCAACAAATACCAGTGGAAATTCCTAAAGCAAAGGCAAATTCTCCGGAATTCCAAGTCCAACAGCTCCTCCTTATCGTTCATCGGCTCCCTTTCATTTTATCCAGTATGTTTTTTTTTTGTTTTGTCAAATTCCAAATTGCTGGATTGGTTCGCCGCTATTCTTATGATGCCGAAGGAAATTCCCATTATCTCTTCTCCACCCTATTAAGTCCGAATTTAGACGATTTCGTAGGTTCCTCCCACTTTATTCACTTTTTTTGCTGGTTGGCTACCGGGGTTGAAAATGCTCCAATGCTTCATAAGCTCCACGGCTCCCCCTAGAAATCGACTATCCTGTACCAGGTTGACAGAGATTTTAGCAGGCGAAACTTCAAACGTTTGCCTTTGATTGGCTCACACAAAAAAAGGAGTAAACCCAAAGGGGACCTAAAGTTGAATGTACTAAGCACTTTTGAGGAGCCAGTATGTCTGCCTTGAAAAGAGGATCTGCCCTGTCTGATTTAACACACACGCCTCGAAGGCTTTAAACTTTTCAATGGGGTTTTCCTTAAAGAGCCATCGAAGGGCTTTAATTCACCAGGCAAGCAGGATACTTATATAATAAGACATTTCCACTTTCCAGCCAATGATATTCGATTTACGAAAAAGGATTTAAATTAGCTTCATAGAGCAATTTTCGAAGACCTTGTTTGCTTTTGTCACCTAATAAAAAAAAAACATTTGCAAGGATTTACCTACCAGGTTCACATACGAATCAGGTCGGACATCTAAAGGAGATTCCGGCGGCAATAACAAACCAATAATGATGACATTATTGCAGAAGGACAATTACGTCATGTCATTGACATGTCAAGTCATCAATCTTTTCACAAATTTTATCAGGCAACCAGGAGACAACTGTAGCGGTATCTTTAGGTTGAAATTCAATATGGCTACTCTGAAAGGATCAATATATGGGCAGCACTGTCTTTCTCTCTCGCTTTGTCACACTCACAGGGGCACGCTGAAGAAATTTCCATTCTCGTCACACTTTAGCAGGATAGCATCGCGCATAGTAAGCGAATCCTTGTAACAAAGTTGCCCCAGGCAAGGGAAAGTGAAAGGTCAGCGTTACAATGTATGGTGGAAAACCACACCCTCCCTCTCATTTTGAAATATGTACGTCATAATCTTCTCCTTGGTTAGAATTTCAAGTGAAAGGAATGCACCTCGTACTTGCTGGTTGGTTCTTAGCTCCTGGCAAAGAGATATTCGAATAGAAATATTAGGAAAAAACAAAATTCTTTCTAAACACCGGCCTGCCACCCACCCACGCAAATTTTCATGGACGGCAGGATTTAGATTTATTGGCTGCGTTTTATGCACGTCAGGGTGGTACGGCAGTCATTAATTTTCTATTTTTATGTGAAACAGTCATCTCACTGACGCGACTTTTTACCAGGCCAGCAGCGGTCCCCACAAAGATGTTCTAGTTTATGTCATGCGAGACATTTGTTGGTTCAGCGCAGAATCGTGACAAAGCCTTAGAATTTGCGTTCACTGTTCAAGGAGCTGCTACCGATTTTGGTTTCCTGTTCGAATTAGGGTTTTGATAAGAATTTCGCGGAATTCCTTTTTCCCTAAGCCGGATTAGAAGGATATAAAAAAAAGACGTGGAGGGGTAGGCGCCGTGTATGGCTACTTCCCTATCTCAGGGTTTGGTATCCTAATCCACGCGTTTAGTGCATGTGCTCAGCTCACTCTCACTCTCTCTCTCTGTCACACTCTCTTTTCTACAGCATTCATACGTCCTTTGTCTTAAGAGTACTGTATTTCACTGGCGGTTGCGTCATTATTGTAGTTGGAATTCAAAAAGAACTCCTGTAGAAATCTCGGCCAGGCGCACAGTAGCTATAGACTGGCGTTGGAATGTTGGGGTTATAATGGGTTCTATTTTTCCTATGTATTTGTGTGGTAATGTGCTGGTTTATTTGCTTAGGGAAAAAGGACTTCTACAGTAGCTAGGAATGGGGGTATAGTCAGAAGGTTATAGCCAAAGCGAAAAGAAATTTCCAATCCTTCCTGGTGTGTATGGCAGAAAAGGCATTCTTTTCGCATGCCTATCGGCTATGAAGCACTTTATGCTAGCCTGGTAGGTTTTACAGACCTATCAGTACTCTTCTCATCTATGTATTACAACTTGTGGAGAGTTTAAAGTAAGTAAGTAAGTAGGTAGTAATTAGTAAGGACAAATTTATTTTTGAATTTATTTGCTAATTTGTTACAGGGTTGAGTGGGAGTACAATTTTTGGGGGTTGTATTTTTTTTGCTGTAAAAAAATGAGGGGAGGATACTTAAACGCTTTTCGGTGCAGTACCACGTGTATCCCTTCACATAAAAGTGGGAAAGTATATTTTGTAATTTTTATGTACCTACCTAGGAAGTGTTGATACATATAAAGTGTGCGATGTGATTAAATTGATTTAAATAATCAATAACAACTTATATAACTCATATAACATTTATTTATAGAAAAAGTAATGAAAAGACTATTGAAGATTTGTTGGATATCTGTGAGCGAATCAATTGTGGCTTCACTGACAGACAGCGTTCAAAATGTTAACACATACAGACAATCTTTGTCTGTTATCGTCTGGTAAAATGACAACTGACATCGAGATTATAAAGGATATGAGGATATAAGCGAAAAAGGAAACATGTACTCCTACCTAACACCCATTCGGACCGCAATTTTTAACCATTTCCATCTGTTAAGCTATTAAGTGTATTAATTTCGAGTCATTTTAAGATTATGATAATGTGAAGTTATCTTAAAGAGATTCTTTTGACAAGACTCAGCTTAAACTTCAATTCTACCAACTCATTTTGATAGTATATAGCATATCAGAAACTGAATGAATGTTAATGAAGTTATACCGGAGGAAGGATATTGAAGACGCAATTCGCACCATCAGGTGAAAGAACACCACTACTCCAAATAAGTAACTATTGTGATACCTTTTTTTTAAATTTTAAAAGACAGACAGAAGTAACTATATACCTATTTTCTTGCTGTCCTCAAACCCTACGGTATTCGAAAAGCTGTTTAAAATAGCATTTTGCCCTATCTTAAGAAAATACGATTTTTTAGACCACTGTAATTTGGGCTTAGAGCGGATCTTTCATCTTTCTACCGAAAATGCTCTTTTGGACTTTTGATTTTGACTTCCGAAAAATATATTGCGCGGGTCTTTTCTTTGAAAGCTTTTGGTAAATCACACATACAAAGAGGTTTCGTGGATATATGTATCTTTTGCTGGTTTAAATTTTATTTAAAAAATGGAATACAAAAGGTGAAAGTCGCAAGTTATCTGAACGACTCGAAAGCTATAAATCTAGGTGTACCGCAAGGTTCATTCGTCGTTCCTATATTATTTTTAATTTGCATTAAATTTTCAGCATTTGTAGCTAATCTTGGAAATGTGCTTATAAGTCTGTTAGTCTCTTGAATTTAGTTGCTGCGCCACCTCTCGCGAACGTCTGACAAACATCCGAGAGTATGACTGTCCTGAAAAAGCTACTCAATTCAGCCGTTCGGACTCGGCATAAAATTGTAGGTCCCTTCCATTCGTTCCAAAAATAGAAATTCACACAAACACGAATGGTTGCGAGAAGCTAGGCCTTGGGTTGTCTACCGCCTGTTGCGCCGCCTATTTATTTTATTTTTTTACATAAATCCGTCATTAGTTTTTATCGCCAAAATTATTGTATTCACCCCAATTTTTGTCCTTAAATTTCAAGTTTGAAATTGTTTGTTTTTTTTTTTAAACTATTAACTGAAATAACTTGATTCAAAAATAATATGAAAGAACTGATTCCGGGCTTTTAAAAATGATATAATCCCCTATTATGAGTGTCGATAGTTGATCGTTGATCGACAATTGTCGATCGATAGACAGCTGTGATTGTCGATTGCGATTGATATTTGTCGATTTGACAGTCGCTTTGTAGTCAATTACTAATGTCTGTTCGATGTTTGTGATTGTCGATCAGTGATCGTCACGACAATATTGTCGATTGCGTCGATTGCGTCGATTGATTTTAGCTATTCGTACGCACAAAATTTTTTCACTTCCAAGAGAAAGCATCGACAAATATCAATCGCAATCGACAATCACAGTTGCCGATCGATCGACAGTTGTCGATCAACGATCAACTATCGACACTCACAATAGGGGCCATAGTATTTTATTATAAGTGTTGCCATTGTTTTTAAATGTATTTTTTTCCATTTAAAGTATCATTTTCTTTAAATTACCCCTCCCGCCTAAACGGAGTAAGATAGACGCCCCCTCCCATAGTAAAAAGTGCTTGTATTTTACCCCTCTACAAAATACCATTACCAATTTTTGGCGCCGTAGTTATTCTATACTCTCCCCAAATCGTTTTTTTTTAAACATAAGCAAATTCGATAAGATGTTGAACCATTGGGCTTTTGAAGGGAATTTTTCCTTTCTGAAATGGGCTAGGTTTAAAGACAGCCTGTGTGTGAAGTGGTTTAGGTTTTTGACCGTTAAGGTTCCCCAGGGTTGGCAATGGTTCCTAGTTCAATGTGATGAACTCACACCCTACTCAACCTAACCTAACCTAACCCAAAGACAGCTGTTAAATGATTTTGCCGGCAAACTTCCCCAAAAAGTAAATATTTTTTATCGTGTATTTCCTGTACTGTTTAATTTGTTGTTCTTTTGCTGACTATTTTAGAACAAAAAAACTATAAACATTCATATAATTATTTTTTTTTTTTATCTATTTCAATTGAAGGTTTTTTTTCGTATTTTCCTTCAGAATTAATTTAATATTTTTTTGTTCAATGCAATTCTTAAAATTAGCCTAATATATAATGTTTCAGAAGAAAGATATAATTTATCATATCTCTGTATTGTAAAATGTGTGCTAACAAAACCTATTGTAAATTTGTATGCGAAATAAAATTATCTATCTATCTATCTATCTAAACATTCATAATTAATAAGCCAAATAGTAAAACAGTACTTTTCCTTGCATATTTTCGTTTGTCTTAATTCATTTAGGTATAACAAAATATTGTGTTGTATGAAATGTATTTAGGGGTATCGTGAATAAATTCCGATGGAAATGTTTCCCTTGTCAGCAATGTAAATCAAATTGCTGAATGGGAAACATTTCCGGGGAAATATTATTGGCGATAGGGGTGATTATCAATCTGAGGTTAAACTGCTGTATGAAATGTAGGTATGATAAATTTCTGTGAAACAGGATCATACAACATTCTAATACTTCCAGTCAATTCGCCGTTCATAAATTGTTGTATGACAGCAAATCATACATCAATTCTGTGAAACAGAAATCATACAGCAGAATTCTCAAAATCATACACGATGTTGTATGATCTGTGAAACAGGCCCCTGCTTGTTATACCCTCCACAGGAAGGTACATATATTCACTTTGTCATTACATTTGTAACGCCAAGAAGGATTCACCGGAGACCCTATAAAGTATATATATTCTGAATCAGGATCACATTCTAAATCGATTTAGCCATGTCCGTCTGTCTGTCTGTCCGTTGAAAGCACGATAGCGTCCAAACGAATTGACCTAGGGGAATGAAATTTTGTGAGAGGACTTATTTTTACCGTCGTCAGGTTGGTATTGAAAATGGGCTATGTCGGTCAAGTAGTTCTGGTACCTCCTATACCAACCAATATGGCATGGCAAACATTTTGCATGACTTTTATGCAGTGGAGGGTATCAAAGCATCGGCCAAGCCGATGATAACACTTTTACTTGTTTTTTACTACAGCTGGTATATCTACTTTTTTTTTGGGAAGCCTTGTCGATGATAAAAGTGTTCGAAGCTGTCTTTCATGTAGCTTCTCTGGGCGAGATTTTTATCAGGATCACAGTTTGATATGACTTTCATTCATTCTACTGTCCAAGACTATATCTTGACATTTATTAAAGAATTTACCTTGAAATTCTTCCAGTGAACGTCCGAAATACCGAGAGTATAACCATCCTGAAAAAGTCTCTCAATTTAGCCATTCCAAAATATCATATCAGTACAATCCCGATAAATCGTAATACCAAGGGACCTAGAGTTTATTACGAATTATAGAGGTTTTCGAAATAGCGAGATTACGAATTATTGAAGACTTAAAAAATAAAAATTCGATTTACCGGGATAATAAGTTTTAACAATCAGTTAGTGAATACATGTGTGAAAATGACTAACATTTCAACATTCTCAAGTGTGAGAGTGTTCCATCTCGCTCTTTCTTGCTTTTCCAAGAACCAAATTCTTATTCTGTCTTTCCAATTAAACATAAACATAAACCTAACAAACGTATTTCAGAGTATTGAAGAGAGGAAGGAGGTTTTTTTTCGAATAAACGGGGTTGTCAACACAGACTTACGAATTATAAGACGTTTAATGGCAAAGACATACGGAAATTATTGCGAATTACCGAGGGGACCGAAATGCACTGGTTTTTAACGAATAACCGGGATTTTTTCAAGGGACCATCAGTTTATTTCTAATAAGCGGGGTTTACGAATTAACGGGGTACGAATTATCGAGATTATACGTAATTAAATTAGTCTCATGAATTAAACCCACTAGAGCTGTGTCAATCGTTCAAATTCAATGATCGAATCGTTCAAGTATTGGTTGAAAAAATGATTCGGTCATTTCAATCAATCATTCAATCATTCAATGACAGATGAATGAGAGTATTGTATTGCTCCATTCAATTTCAATACAATCATTCGTTCAATTTCGTTTCGGTAGAGACAGATACATTCTGATAGATTGTAAGAGTGAATCACTTTTGAAAGCTTCAAAACATGTTTATCTAAAGACAGAGACAATAAAAAAAAGAGATGAAACGATTGTTCCATTTCAAAAAAAAGTCGCCTCAATTGAAGATTTCTTAGACGTTTTTTAATCCATTGACATCGTAGCCATCCTTTGATGGATTTTTTTACTTTATGTCTTGATAGAAAGAAGACGAACCATATTATGGGATATATGCTATATTTATTTCGAAATGTCACCAGAAAGCCCTAAAATCTTAATTTTTCCAAGCGAAAAAAAAATCACTCAAATTTTTAATATTTTAGGGCTTTCTGGTGACATTTCGAAATAAATATAGCATATATCCCAAAATATGATTCGTCTTCTTTCTATCAAGACATAAAGTAACAAATTCCATTAAAGGATGGCTACGATGCCAGTGGATTAACAAACGTCCAAGAAATCTTCAAATCAAGCGATTTATTTTTTGCTCTCCGAAATAGCCAGTCAGATGCGCAATAAAAGTATTGACTTTGTGAATGATTGATTTGGGGCTAGTGTCGTTCGTTCTTTACTCGCTACCGAGAAAAATGAACGAGTCAGATGCGCAACAAAAGTATTGACTCTGTGAACGATTGATTTTTGGATTGTGTTGTTTCGTTCTTTCTTTACTGGCTAACCGAGATAAATGAACCAGTCAGAACAAAAGTATTGATTCCATGAACGATTGACTTGAGGTTATGTGATTGCAATCACCAATACTTTATTGTGATCGGGTCAAAAAGAACGAATCAATCACGATTGACACAGCTCTAAAACCCACGCAACGAAGCATCGTGAGAAGTTGGGACTATGGTCCTTAATGTAACAGTTGTACTCACTATTTTTTTTACCTTATTTGCTACCTTTACCCCTAATATTTGCATCACCGACTCTATTCAATCTGAAGCCTCTTCCACTTAGGCACGCAACCTAGACCCGCTCTGAAAGACTGATATGGTTCCGCTGATTCCTTTCACACGACTTAAACCATTTAAACCGAAGAAAGTCGAACTATTCGATGTTTCTGTACAAAGAAACAAATTGTCCTTTATTAAATGAATATCTTTATCACGAATCATATTATCGCAATGCAACTATTATTGTAAGATGATCCACTTCGCTTTCACTGATAGAGAAAATGAAAGCGATTCACCAATGTGGTCAGATGCTATCGCTTATAGACTCTCCAGATGGTTTCAAATAAAAAATAAAAAAATCTGTTGAACTATTTTTTACGCAAATGAAATACAAAAAAACATGAACCCACAACAATGGATAATAAAATAGCATGTGGACTCTTCCTTTCTTAGGATTGGCACGCGCTTCGATCATCTCAAATATCTAAGAGATTAATAAGGAAGGAACCACAACAATGAGATTTAAAAAACTCGTGCGTGCGTGGAGTTTTTTTTTTTACCTTATGGCACACCCTACAAAAAACACACCAACTGGTCCATAACATTGCGATTTACTTCCTCAAGGATACGATTTTTTTTTCTGTACAATAATTTACCCAGCGAAAGTGTGCGCGACTCTCAGTTTCATTGATAGAAACAAGAAAAAAAAACCTATGCATTGAAATTCGTGTCCTGACGCACATGCTGCCAAGGGTGCGCACCAAATCGTAGATACGTATCTCGAAGAGAACTAATGAAAGATGCTGGTAAAAACTGATGTCGATGTGGGTGTTTAAACGATCTGCCTCTTTATACGTAATAAAGATGATTCTACAAAAAAATCCAAGTGCAGGAATTTCGTTTTTTTACCATATCCGCGAGGGGTGAGTTTTTTGTGCCGACTAAAAAAACGACCGCATCATAGAACAGACGTTTCCGCGTTGCTGTTTTCTCTCCTGTTGTCCTGGCGGAAAGTGCATTTTTATAATCTCGACGGTAGTTCAGGATGTTCGAAGGAATGAGTTCTTTTGTGATTTTGATGAAAGGACATCAATGCGGTGTATTTGTCGAAAATTAATGGTTGTTGACAATGTTTTAAAATCGACAGAGGGATTGCCAATTTGATGGGCTGCTTTTGAAGTAGCCTATACTTTTGGATATGGACAGTGCTAGGACTAGAGTAAGATTAATGATTTGTTGACACTCTTTTTGTCAGTTGAAGAGGTGCGGTTTGATAACCGAGGATTTTCATCTTGATTAATGAAGAAAGAAAAAGAATAAGGATTTATTGTGTGTGCTGTAGCTAACTAATTGTCGGTAAGGTTAAGATCTCCTTAGAATCTGAGAAACATTGTTGTTGGTGTCAGGGATAATTATTTTTAATGATTCTTTAGCAATTAGTTCAGGTTAGTATAGTAAAATCGACTGTCGATTTTTTCCAATTCCAATGCTATACTCAAAAGGATAGACTGTAAAATTTGTGTCATTCAAAATTAGATTTATAATGATTCAAAATGTCAAAATACACCCCAACTATGCAGGTCTACCATCAGGGAGAAAGCGTAGGGGCTCAGTGGTTAGTAAGGATGTTGGACGCCTGAAAAGGGAGTACCCCGAAAAATTTCAAGATATAATTGAATCATGGCTTTCAGTGAATCGTCTGAAAATTGAACTTGTTCTTTTACAAGAAGAAGTAGTCCGCATTAGGGTTTAGATGACATCGCCTCTCATGGATAGTCCTACTGATGCGATAACATCGAATACACTATGGCAAAAGAATTGTACAGTCGAATTTCATTGCGGTCAGCATTGGCTCCAGAAGGAACTAATAGTAAATTTGGTCGCAAGACTAAATACTTTGAAATTTGGTGACATTGGAAACGAATTCACGGATGAGCTTTTCGGAGGCGCCGAAACTACTCTGGAGTCTGGTCTTACCAATAGCAGTCGAGGGCACAATTCTACCGGATGCAGAAAGGCAAAACTTTATATTTTTTTAGAAGTTGAAGTGGATTTATGAAGAATTACCTATCAAAATAAAAAAGTGTTCCCTTGGGACTAATGGGAGTGGTCACCGTGACGAAATAGTTAGTGAGTTAACGAGCCACCTTTTGCGAACAACTGACATATTATCCAGATTAGATAGTATAATTGTCCTTAAATAAAATGATTGGTCCATTGCATTCGTCAAAAGATATACCATCTGCAAATGTGCAAAAAATTCCTAATATTTTGTGTATTAAGGATGTGCACGACTGGATCGCACGAAAGTTTTTCGTTCATTGTAAGTTTTATTGTACCTCAGAAACGATGAAATAAACCGATTTTACTTACATACATTAAAACGTATCTATTCGTTTGAAATAACAGTACATATCTCATAACTATTTATTATTTATTTATTTATTCTTAAAGTCCAGTAGCTAGCGATTTGTGTAGTTACTATACTATAGTTACCCCTTATTGTGAACATAATGCTTCTTCAATAGTTCAATGTGAAACAGACTCCAGAATTGGAGGTTTTAGTGAATTTTCAAAATCAATGTTGTGTGTATTTGCGTATGTCTCGAAAAGTCAATGATCCAATATCATACTGGCGTTTTCGAGGTAGATATACGAGCAGTTTTTTTTTTTTTTTAAGTATCTAACGTTATCCGAAATTCAGTTGGAAAACTGAGGACATACTCATTATTAAAGGCTTTTACTTAACTTCGTGAAAAATGTTTTATGCTTAAATCTTGCAAGCCAAATTTGAACCACTTCCTCTAAGCATTAGAACTTTGAAATTGTCTATGCTGGTTGGGTTGTGAAGACAATGCAAAATTTAGAAGGATTTTTTGGATTTTGACTTCTCCTGCCTCTTTAAGGGAGGCTTTGTCACTCATAGTCATAACACATGAACCATTAGGCGTCAATAGATATCTAAGTCAAAACTATTACATACCTAATTAATACTTTGTACCGATTCGTCCTATAAGGGTTGAAAAAAGGGGGTGCAAACTTTTCTATTTCGACCTTACTATGCTCAACTTGTCATTATACTCATAAATCTATGTATGTCAACTCAAGAAATCCTTTTAATTGTTAGGCAATACTTCACCGAGTATTTTGAGCTAACATTCATCTTTCTAGTCCATCCAGAGGGCGAGACATAATAAATTGAAAATCTATCTTATTTGGCCAAATGCAAAAATATGCTATCTCGATTGTAGCTGAGCTTAAGAAGGGTAGTTTTATTTGCGTTCTAAAAATAGAATTGTCACTGTGGCGGGCATTCAGAATGTATGCTCATATGTATGGCGTAGTTGAATTTGATGTAGGGAATGGATATGCATTAAACAAACTATGTATGTACGCCCATATAAGGAGTTTCTTAATGCGTAAGTAGGAATGCACAATCGTACATCTATATCTTCTATATACCTACATATATGTAATAAAATTGTAGTTTTTTTCTTTGTTCCACTATCACGTAAGAATAGTGGTATGGTCTTTTTGGGAAAAATAGGCCTTAACAATGGGCACGATATAGGCTTTTTTTGGTCAAAATTGGACAAAGGGGCGTGGCACCGCCCATACAAAAAAAAAAAAAAAAACAATCAAAATCTTATGTCTCAAAAACCGCCGAACTGATTGAGCTCAAATTTACAGACAATCTTACGAAAGAACATTATTATCTAAGATCTAAGCAATACAATTTCTGTGCACGGGCAAAGCCGGGCGGGTACAACTAGTATATATAATATTTGAGATCTGCAGCTATGGAAAGTGTATCTGTATGAACGCGTAGTTTACTCTATGGGGTCTTCGGTGATTCCTTCTTGGCGTTACAAATGTAATGACAAAAAATATACCTTCCTGTGGAGGGTTTAAAAATTAAGAAAATATCAAAATTTTTATTACAATACATGACCAGTGTAACATAAAAATGGCATTCCTTATCTAGCAATCCAAAGGTCCATTTTTAATTTTCTGTTGGCTTATTTCAATCCTAATAAGTCGGAATTTAATAAAAAAAAATGTTTCCTGGAGCTACAATGCAAAGCGGTCATGAAAGGGTTAATCGTTATGCCAGTTTTATTGTGAACGATATAGAAACCCACATTTAAAAAAAAAAAAAAAAATTAAACCAATTTGTACGAATTTTTAGAGATAAACTGAGTTTAAAATCATTTTTATTTTTGCAAAATTCATTGTCAAATTGTCTATCTAGACTTAAATGTTACTTTTGGTTCAAATTGTTGGAGCCGTTTTTAAAATAATCCAACTTGTTTAAAACCGCGGTTATATAAGGGCTAACATGGAAAATAAACAATGGCCCCGAACTGTAAGCCCACAACACAAAATTAGGCTGTTGGCCTGAGGACAGGCACGTAGCCAGGGGGGGGGGGGGGGCTTGAGGGGCTGAAGCCCCCCCCCCGAAACGCTAAGCAAAAAATTCAAAACTAAAACTTTCTAATATAAATTAAAATCTATAAAAATAAGGAGACTATCCAAGTAGGTATACAGTATCCAAACGCTAGGTATGTACACTGTGCAAGCCATCGCTTGAACCTGGTTCTGTCTAATGCCATGTCAACTCCTGCAATTCGCAATTGCCTTGTTGTAGGTAGTGAAATAGCTAATTTCTTCCGCAACCATTGAAATGCAAATATAACTATAAAAATGTCATTAAAAAACACGCACCAGAGAGCCGAAAAACTCGACTTCTAAGCCTTTGTGAAACAAGATTCATTGAAAGGCATGACAGTATTATTTCCTTTGTAGAGCTCTTCAAATGCATCTCAATAAGTCTTGAAGAAATAACCAGCAGAACGTGGGCGATGTCTACGAAAGTATCAACACTTTTGGCAGCGACCCAAAAAAGTGATTTCCTAGTAAGCCTCATTGCATGCGAAAAACTATTCAGTTTAACGCTACCCTTATCAGTTTTCCTACAGACCAAATCCTTACACTTTCGTTTCTGCTATCGACAGTACAAAAGAAGTTCTGAATTCTCTTAAGAACATTAGAGAAAATGCCGAAGATTTTTTCAGAGAGGCTTTTCATCCATTTCATTTCATTTTATCCGAATCCCAACTTGCCTAGGACTTATTTGAAGTTGAATTAAGAGCCCCAAGAACTTCATTGAAACAAACAACGCGTTCAAATCCAGAATCCTCTTCTACTGAAGCCTGTTTTACAGTGTCTAATGATTCCTTGCATAGATTCCTTAATACAAAATCTTACGGACAGATTCATGGACAACGAAGACGTTCTACCATGCATCGTTTCGAGCTCTTATCCCAGGTTTTACTGCAGGTGACCGAGTGAACGAAATGGAAAAGCTAACAAGTTACTTTGATAATACAATTTCGTTGCCAGCTGTGAATTCGTTGTCTTTGGTGCGAAAAAATATCGTCGAGTGATCTCTCGACCGAATTTTTTTGAAATTTTTGAAATTGCTTGGTATATGTGACAATACTTATACTTTAGAGAGCTATAAACTCTAAACACCACAGCTAGTGTTGAAAGAACCTTTTCAACTATGAAAAGGATTAAAACAGTGTCCCACAGCGTTATAGAGAATGCAAGATTAAGCTCACTTGCTATGATATCTGTTCATTCGGATATTAATGTGGATCCAGATAAGGTGATTGATCTCATGTCAAAAAAAATCAAGACGTTCTTCTGCTTTGAAAAAAATGTGTGTAAAAAAATTATTTTAGTATGTTTGTTTAAGTACATACGATTTAAAAACTAATAAAAATCAATGAATTGGAATATACTGGGTGTCCCAGTTAAGCAGTATATTCCTTTAAGGGAAGATTCCTGAAGTTCCGCCGAACAAAAAATTATATGACAGGGGGGGGTCTATTTTCACCATATTTCCCGTTTTATTTTTTTTATGAAATTTTTATCCTTGAGAATTTTTTTAAAAATTTTGTTAAGCAACTTTTTTACATACGATCAACAGAATTTGTGGTAAAAGCTGTTTTTTGTCAGACAAAAATGGTCGAAAAGGGACTCGATATTTCTCTAAAATCAAATTTTTCTTTCACAGCACCCCAGAAGAAAAATCCATGGGTGTTATGTAAGGAGATCTGGGTGGCCAAGGATTGGGCCAAATGAACCAGTTCACCTTTCATTAAAAGTATGGTTAAGAAAGAACATCTTCAAGTAGCTTCGGCAATCGTTCTCTAAGAAATTCAAGGGAATTAACTGTTTGTGGAAGAACGTGCGGGCCTACTAAAGTGCTTTCAAACATTTACGCTGAACCTCCTTTGAAATAAGCACACATTTTGGAGAAGTTGTTCAAAATAATTAAATTCTTACCTTTGAAAGGATGTTGTGTTTATTAAATGGGGATTGGGGTCTGACCAATGGTGCAAATTGTGGAGGTTTGTAACTTTGTTTGCGAATTGCTCTTCGTCAGTCCACAGAATGTTCTTGAGGAAGTATCCGTACCGGTGCTAAATGGATAGGGTGTAACCTATTACTCTGGAGAGTTCTGTGAATCCTAGTTCTGGGAAGTTCCAATTGCACAGCTAGTCCTCGGACCTGACTAAAGGCTTAACTTCCACGGCACGCAAAATCCCACCCTCAATTTCTGCCGCCGCTGAGTCTGAACGTCGCTGGGTCTGAAAGTCGCTGGGATGCGTATCAGCAAGGCGCTGATACGCATCAGTACCCGGCATATTCGACAATTAACTGTTAACCATTGCTCATAATTACATTAGTCTATTATTCTGACTTAATTTTGTTTGTCCATTTTTTTTGACAAAAAACGGCTTTTACAACAACTCTGTTGATCGTATTGATCGTACGTAAAAAAGTTGCTTAACATAATTTTTATAAAATTTCTCAAGAATAAAAATATCATAAATAAAATAAAAATTTATTAAGTAAAAATGTAACAAGAAATTTTCAAAATGTTGAGTTTAAGGAGCCATAACTTTTTTATAGCTGCTTATATGTACCCAAAGTGCATAAGACTTGTATGCGCTTCTAAATTGTAATTTCAAAATGTACAAAACAATTTTTGTATCTCTAATAGTTTGGAATTATAGCGTTTTAAGTGGTAACACCCACGAATTAGAGGTCACATGCTTTGAAGGGCCATAACGGGAAATATGGTGAAAATATAATTTTTTGTTCGGCGGAACTTCACGAATCTTCCCTTAAAGGATTATACTGCTTAACTGGAACACTCTGTATATAGTTTTTTGTTTAAAGAATTCCTCGTAAGATTTGGAAGCAAGCCCCCCCCCCCCCCGGGAAACAAAATCCTGGCTACGGCCCTGCCTGAGGAGAAGATAGATTAGGTTCAATCTTATGGCCATAGATTTATTCATTTCAATAATCACCATTTATGTGGATGAGACTACGCTGGCCCTCTGACGCGAAGACCCTGCTAGACCTATAAGTACTCGTCCATTGAATGACGAGCTGCATGCGAATAAATTAGTAAACAATTATTTTAATGACAAGTTAACTTAATCTATCTCACACCATTTCGAAGAAAGCTGAATCACTTCAGTTGCAGCTTGCAGCCTCAACCTATGCCAATGAAATCGGGGTTCTTCCCTTGTGCACGAAAATGCACACACAAGATGACGACAACGACATCAATGAAAGTACCTCCACCACCCGCGCCCGGCTACCAATAATAATAAATTTTATTTCCGTGCTGCAGGCGATGAAGGATGATATTCGCGTCTCGCGTGTCAAACGCAGTCGATGTACGAGTACAGATTGTTTTTATATTTTCCGTTTCTCCTCTGGCTCTTTGGCTGTTCCTTTTTTTATTCATCTTTATTGTTTGTTATTATAGTTGGTAGTCGCCACCGAGAAGCCGCTTTCACTTTCGGTGAAAATAATGCCTGTCATGGGGTTAAAAACCTCAACATGACTCTTTTCCGGACCCCCCTTACCATAGTCATCCCTCCATGATCCGCCATGGCCCATGGGGCCATGGGGTATGGTGACTTTGCTGTCTCTTTTAATCGCGCTCACATACACTACACACTCGGTTTTGTTGTTTCACATTGTTGGCTTTATATAGTATGGAAAAGGAGGGGGACCGTCAAGGGAGTCAGGCAAGTGCAATTTGCTAAGCTAGTTAGCGCTGCAGCAGCTTAGCTTTCTACTTCGTTAAGTTCCCAAGAAATATAGGAAACCGAGTTTTGCCTTCCTGGCGTGCATCGGACCCATCATCACTCGTCGTTGTCGTCGTAGTCAGTTTATGAGCCAAACGATTTGTTCCCGGTCGTAATAATTCCAGTTTAATGGAGAATTTGTCGGCTTAGGGCTCTTGCAGAGGTAAACCCGACGATGTCAAGAGAAAGAGAAGAACTTGACACTTTGTTGGGAGTAGTTGCTTTGCGGCGGCGCAGTGGCTATGCCTACAGACGGAGCATGTTAACCGACACATCAATGACTATGTTGCTGGGCTGGTGCAACGCTGCGACTTCGCGTCTCTGTGTGTGAATGAATGGTAATGAAGATGATGATAATGACGAAATGCAACTGTCATCCATAAGCACGGAGAGAGGTATCTGTCATTGTCTCAAATTAGCGGAAGTTATCATTAAGAGTTCGCTTGATTGGAGGGAAGTATCAATTGACGAACTTAGAGACACTGGACTGAGTGCGAGGCAATTAAATTAGCCGTATGACCCTTATTGTGGAGATTTGTGATTTCGGAGTCGTAAAACAAATTGAAGTGGAAGTTCTTTAATTAATGGCAATTAAAAGGGATTATGGGCCACCATGTGTGTGTGTGTACTAACTGCCCATGTGGTGCATATGAAACAAAGTGAATGAGCGCAGTTATAAAAAAATGGATGAAATGTGTTTTTTTTTTTTTTGGGAAGCTTGTTTGATGTAAATTTGTTCAACTGACGAGCATACATAGACATTTTGAATTTCATACCTACATATACCTACTCACTTGACATCCGCAGGGACGGATTAAGGTATAGGCAAGTGAGGCCATGCATTAATTCTTGCGCGAAATCAATGAAGGGTAGACGGTAGAGTATACCTTACTACAGCTTCAAAAGTAGATTAAGGATGAACTTTCACAATGAAATAGTTATTCACGAATTTGGATGTCCCCTTAAACATCCAAGCAGTCGTCGAACTGCGATAACGCAGACTCCTTTCAATCTAATGCTCTTGTCAGCATTATTTCCAAGGAACTGCGCTGATTATAACTCTCCAAAACACACTTCAAACATAGTCATTGTGCGAATTTAAGCGAATTTTTGTAATTGTCACCCCGATTGAAGCGGGCGCTTCCAATTTATCTGCCCGATGCCACAATGAAAATGAACGCTCGATTTGAGTGTGTTTCGAATACACAAACCTAGAAACTACCATTTGAACTTTATTGTCGACTGAAGTTTTTCGTTGTAAGAGTTAAGGCACCAAGTGACAAAGAACAGACACGGTAACAGAAACAGAATCCCATACATTTGCAACATAAACAGAATTAGGAACAGAACATTTTTTTTCCAGCAACAGAATTTAGCGACAGAAAAATGACTGTTTGACGACAGAACGTAAACAAGTCTGTATTGATTGTTTCTGTTCACAGCAAAAAATATCACACAAACGAATTTTTGTAAGAAGCTAGGCCTAAGGTGCCTATACGGACCTGTTGTGCCAGCTATTTATTTTTTTAGACTGCATTCTTCACATAGTACTACAGGGGGCTGTGATGGCATGTAAACCTTTTCCCCACAAGTCGTGGAGACATGTCCGAGTAGTCTCCATACCAAAAACGGCAAACGGTTGTCCGCTAAAGACTTCATTGCAAGTAGTTTAATCTCTCTCGTGCTTAAAATAATAAAATGCATAGGTTAGGTTTACGAGTTGGCAGAGCAGGGTAATCCTGCCATTTGCGCAAATTTTTCATTTTATATAATTTTTCGGGATCTCGTTTTCGGGATTCTTTTTTCAGGATTTTGGCTTTCCGGAATTGTGGGTTTTCGGGATTGTGAGTTTTAGGGATTTTGGTTTTTCGGGATTTTGGATTTTCGGGATTTTGGATTTTCGGGATTTTTGGATTTGCGGGATTTTGAATTTTCGGGATTTTGGTTTTCGGGATCGTGTCCCCAATTCCCTTGTGGACCGATTGTGATGCCCTCTCAAAGTGGGGGTTAACCGTTGATGTTGTGATGGTTAGCTTCTTCTGGTGGTTACTGAAAATATATACTAGTATACATACACATATACCTGGATGTTTATACTTTTGCGATCGTGCGACAGGACAAACAAAAACAAAACAACACTAGCATACGTATACCTCGCATTCGAAAAGTGTTGATTTGTTTTCGCAGTGAGTGCGAAAAGTCAGTTTAATATGTAGGTATTATGATCGTATGCCCGATGCTGGATGGGGATGGCGTGCGTGCTGCGGTATGGCATGTGGTATATTATTAATAATACATAATTAATAAAAATAAAAGAAGAGACGTACTGACATTGATTCTGATATGTGGCATGGTAACAGTGTAGGGTTGGGGTAGGTAGTTGTTTGAATTCCGTAGAAAGAGGGAAACGAAGGAAAGGAAATGCAGTATGTATTATATAAACAAGTAGCAAGATCATGGAGAGGGAGGAGTATGGAGAGCGCATTAAATCGATATCTTTACTTGTAAATTGTAGGAATTTTCTTTGTCTCCTAAAAGCGCGAAACCTACTGGACAGATTTCAAAGTGTAATCTTAAATGGACCAAACATAAGTTTATTTGTTTGCTAAAGGCGAGCGGCGCAAGGCGATCACCGGGTCAGCTAGTATTTTATAAAGACAGCGATTTAAATTTCTGTTCATATTTGTCAAAATTTGCCTATTGACAAGACTTGTAGTTTTGTGGTATCTACAGGCCCTTGCCAGAAGGCACTTGCAGAAGGCAACGACCTGAAAAGGCCTTGCATGCACGCGATTGCTTCAAGTGACATGCTTTTATGCAAACGCTTGCACCAGGAACACTTGCATGGTGTAACCAGGTCTTGCCGAAAGCACTTGCAGAAGGCACTTGCAGCAAGAGGGTTCATTAAATATTTTTCGAAGGTTACACCTATTGCCAGGGATTAGACATGTAGCATCATTCCAGAACGACCCTATATTTACTCCTACTTGCATTATTTTTACCATTCAATGAAATGCAATAAAAAAAATTTACCCATGGAAAATACCAGCATATGACTCATTATCACATTGTGTAATGTTCCACCCCGTGTTGGCAACAATAAAATGATAACTCACTTTGTGGTTGACTTCGCCGCACGAAAAGATATCAGCCTCTAAATTGTGTGTCATCCCAATCGTTTGGGAAAAGGGTAAATGCTTTCTGAGATTCGTTTGTCATGATCGCTGTTTTGATGACGATGACAATTGACAGTAGGTACTTATCGGAATTTCTTTAAAAATGCATTGATATGAGCCTTGATGCAAAGCCTCGCTATTGTTTGAATTCTAGGGTCACAATCTACAATTTTCTATGCTATGCTACTGAAAAGTTTTAGCGCGATACCGTACAAAGAGTACACTTCCAAATTATGAATACCGTTGATAAATATTCCTTAACAAAGCTTAGATAACCGTAAACAAACAATGCCCACTCCTCACACACGTGTGCCTACAGAAACTAAAAATAAACTCTCAGTTCAAAGTCCGCCCAATTGCATACGTGGATATTTATGCACTTGTCACTTACTCGTCCCCAGTGGCCATCAAGCTTTTAATGCATTCAATCACAAAAAAAAAAAATTGTGCCTCCACCATGCCCTATCCGTATTTCATGACATCACGTTAACATACTCATTATCATTACCAAACTACTATTCGACTACACCTACGCACGCATAATGCGATAGCTTGTAAGCTTCTCTAGTGTGAAATAGTAACATACACTCTTTTGTTGGACAAAAAAGGTTCAAAGACCTTTAGGTTGGTGACTGAGCTTGTTCCACGTGCTGACCCCATTCACGCTCCATGCCAGCGGACTTACTGGCTCTGCCAACCAAGCACTCAAACACTAGATACAAATGCAACTCAAAAATAGCTTTTGTGATTAGCCTGTTGTATCTTTTGGGTGTTATTCGCGAGGATATGGCATAGGCAGCTTGGAATCTTGTTTTTAAAGGATGTCACATCAAGTTCAGGTGAAAATTATTTTCGGTGCAACTCCATAAAAGGAATCCGAATTTTAGCTGGTTTTCATCGGCAACCATAAGTTCAATGATACTAAACACTAAGAGAGTTGGATATTTATGTGATTCTCTTAGTTCATTATCAGTGTACTGTACCCACGTGGTCACTTGGTCAGTCAGATTACACCTTTCATTCTCTTATCTCTGCTAACTACCCCAGATAAACGAATTTGCCCCCCGCCACAATTGCAACGATTTGAAAATTGAAATCTGATCGTTCTAAAGTATGATCGCTCACTCTTCAATAAGCAATTCTCTTTGTATCTTTCAGAGGATCTGTTTAAAGAGTACCCACAATCGAGTCTAAGAGCATTGGGGAGGTGCGAGTGCTCATACTCATGCTCATGCTCACTGCTCTATTGGGGAAATGAAAAACAATTTTTATATTCACATCGCAGCGAGTTCATTCAACCTCGCCCCAGTGAACTTAGTTGAGGTTATTTTTACTCACTTACTTCTACTTCTTGTTTCTTGATATTATAGTGTGGTTGTTGTTGTTATTATTATTGCTGATGTATACGAAACATAAGTCATGCTCTGTATGGGTGCATACCATCTATTTCTTCGTTCACAGTTGGTGGTGCTTGCTTACCTTAGCATCGTCCCGATCACCACACCACCCCGTTACCATAAGCTTTCCCACACCGGTTAGCGGCGGTGGTGGAGTTTTATACCATCAAGAGAGCCCCGATATGCGACGGTGCTATGTTAAGGCATTTTATTTTTTTGAAACGCGAAATGGATGGATTAAGATCTGAGCTCTGAGTCTCAAGTACCCGAACCCGACTCGTCTCGGAGAGTCTTGGATTGGAATTGAAGATACATTATTTCGTTTGCTTTTCCGTCTTCGATGACAAACACAGGCGAATGGTGTTTGAATTAGTTGGTTCTGTTTTTTTTTGTTTTTTCTTTAATAGGTCTTGATCGTTTCTTTGTCAAGTCCGGAAGAATTTCAATCGTGTCAATTATGCTAAGTAGAGAGCAAGTGGCTTTGACGGGCATAATATACACTTTTGGAGCTGCGAAGCCCAGGCTGTGATTTAGTGTGGGCGGATATCTTAATAATTTCTCTTTTGATTGTCTTTTCTTACATTAGGTAGATAGGTAGAGATTTTTGAATACTAATTGACGATATTGTGAACTTACGACTGGATCACACAACATACAGTGAAGTACCTACATATCGTGAAGTGGCACTGGTCAAGAAGGAGAAGTGCATTCATTATAGATATTATTTGTGTTTTGAGCTCAGTTATCTGAACACAGAAGGCGAACACACTTTATCAAATCGTCTAAGAGAGCTTGGATTATTTTAATGATGTTGGTTTGTTAGCGCTCGAGTCGTTATGCAAAATATCTTGTATTACTCCGGAGGGTGGTCTGTGCAAACGAAATAACGTGTAGAAGATATGTTAGGTCCACTGAAAGTTTACAATTAAGATTAGAGTCTTGGTCCTTCAAACCAATACTTGGGGAAATCTGTTTCGGACTCTATTCATTAAATTAAAAGACAAGTTCGCAAACTATTCCCTATCTCACCTAAATCTGCAGATTTTATTTTCATGGTACCTATGTTATTAGAGTTGAAGGTGAATTTTGGCTAAAGTAAGAGCTTACCCTTACGAGCGAACCATACATTTCTTGAATGGAGGAAAGCGAGGGGTAACAACACAAACCAGTAAGAATAGACCGCCGACTTCCCGTGCACCTACCCGATTCCCCCCGGAAGAAATTACCCTGTCTGTGAATACGTGTAAATGTCAACATTAATGGCGGCAATGATTTTCCATGCTATACCATGGGCCTAGGATTTTTCAAGTATGCGTGCGTTAATGGCGCTCCTTTGCTTTTGTACAGCACCAATACATGAAAAATCCTGGGCCCGCCGGCAGCTTGTAGGCAAAGTCCGTTATGTGGGAGGAGTCGACGGTCTATTCTTACTGGTTTGTGGGTAACAAGGTTTCTCGCTTTAATTGGGGAGCAGCTCGTGACCAATTTCTGTAAACAATTTTTTGAAGATTTTTTTATTGATGTATTGTTTGAGAGAACAAAAATGTCGTTGATAAACACTCCGGTTGGAGTTATAAAACTACATATTTCGAGCTACAACATTCATTCGTCATCAGATTCTAGCAAGTGATTTATTTAAAGAGTTGAGTTGGCAGTCAATTCTGCGTATGTATGTATTCCTCTTTGGGAAGACATTTTATTGTTGTCCCCTGTCAGAAAGTGAACTTGCATTTCGATTCGCCGTCAATTTTTCAAGCGACTGTACCACTTGCGCCAACTCATTACCACTAGGCCACAAATTATCGAATACGAAGACAACCGTATCTAATGCATTTTCCTCTTTTTTATTATATTTTCATCTCCGGATGTGTCGAAAATGTGTATAAGAAAGCACACAGATTTATTTTACTTTACATAATTTTAGGAAATTTCGATCATTAGCGTGTTTTGTTTGACTTGAACCAGAACCCTTTTACTCAGTACTATAACTCACTATTCACTTCACTTTTATATAAAAAGGTATAAGGGGTTATCTCTAAATTTACTAAACCGATTTCAAAAGGGCTGGGGTTGAAATACTATATGGTCAAAATTCTGTTTTCAAAATACTGTATTTCAAAATTCAAGTTGCTACTGAACTGCAATCAAAGCTTTACCTTTAGCAGTTGCCTTAAAAAATAAACAGAATTTTACTACTGCGCCGCTCCAAATCAATGGGTCATATGAATAAAAATGAGCATGTAGTTTATACTCGATAATTTGGAGTAAATACTCCATATATGATATGAATAAAAACCAGAAGCAGATACTCCGCTAGAGTAGGTACTCTTATTAACAATTTTTTGTGAGTATATTCTCAGTTTTGATATGAATAAAACATTCTTCATGCTCTTCTAGGTGAGCATATACGCCATAAATTTGGAGTCTGATAGGCAGTAGACTTCAGTTTGAACAATGGCTGAGTTCATCCTTAAATTGTCTTCCGAAAAATATTACAAACCTAGAAGAAGAACGTGTGATCGGACATTAAAGGATCGATTTAAGAAAATGTCAAGTGGACATCCAATCACTTTTTGGGTGTAGAATCTGGAGAATGAAGAGGTGGTTCTCTATGTAGCTTTGATAAAAGGACATCTATTTTGAGATATGTGGTTGACCCGGGCTTTTCAAACAGGATTAGGAAACGATATTGGTGTTCACCAAACTTCACCAAACGGAAGTTGCTGTTAAGTGGACAGTGGATCTTGTGTTTTTTTAGAGGTATACAAATTCAAATTAAACAGTTGAAGCTAATGTTGAAGTCTATGATATTAGTTTTATTTAGATAATTACGCCATTACAGTTTAAAAATGATTTCGGGCATATGCGTGCCCGGCTAGTTCGAATGAAGCGCAATCGTGAAGTTCAATTTTCGACAACCTTAAGCGGCCCATAGACACCACACTTGTGTTTGCACCGGTGTCGGTGTACGGAAATGTGTGCTGTGTGTGGGCTGGTGCGCACACCGATTTTGGTGTCAGACACGGTGCGAGTAAAATCAAAAGTTTTTGATTTTTGGTGTAGGTGTCTCGATCGGTGTGATGTGTATGGCGGAATGCCACACCGGTGTCAGTACACCTGTGCAGACACAAGTGTGGTGTCTATGGGCCGCTTTATTATCGAGCAACTGGACCCGTATATCAGCAAAACACTTCATGCTCATGCTCAGGAGTACGTTCTCGGAGTTTAAACTTGATTTTTATTCATACCACCCAATATGTTTAATATTAGCATCAATTAAGAATTTATTGTACATATTTTTTTCTCAATCAATTTTCAAAACTATATTAAAGCTTGCTTTTTGTTATGTAAACACTTTTTCAAAATATAGAATTGAGGCATAAACAGCATTTCGGAAATAAAGAATTCAAAAATATACAGAATTTTAATTTAAGAAACGTTTTATTAACGATTGTCTGGAAACGGAAAGGGCTCTGCGAAATAAGGCCCCACAAATAAAATGAAATAAGGTCAAAAAAATTATACAGGAAACAACAAAAACGATTGTTAATAAAAATTGGGGTGTTATTTCCTTTTTTGGGACCTTTTTTCCTAATGAAAATTGGGGTCTTTATTTCATTATGAAATAACACCCCAAATTTGGGGACTTTTTTTCATTTTCGCTTTTGGGCACTTATTATTGGGGCCTTATTTCCTGCAGCCAACGGAAAGTTCATAACTTAATTGAGAAGCTCTTGCCATTGAGTTTTATTCTTCACCACAAACTTTTCTAAATTTGAAATTCGAATTAATGCCGCCGATATTTCCTAGCCCTTTTTGCAATGCACCAGCAAACTTAAATTTCAACACAGATTTGCATTTACAAATTCCATGATAGGAGGTGTATCTATATTCTATACAGCTGTATGCGGTACGGACCTCCTGAATGACTATAAAATTCACTATTTCCTAACCTTATCAAAAAGTCATTTACCGATCACATTTGTTGTGCCTAAACGTGATATTGATATCCCAGTCCCAGTTCCATCCTCTTGCACTTTGCATGCTCAAGAACACGTGAATTAAGGCATTTATCTGCATTCGCATTTCTGATGCAACTCAACAAATTTGAAATTCCAATCAACTTGTTCCGAGTATATGTCTTCTAGATTTAGATATAGTTCAGAAAATTCTTACACCTTTTTTCCGATTTTATGCATTATAACTGTTTTAAAGAGGAAATTACACAGTTAGGCGTACTCGAAATCGTTCATTCAAGAATATAGCAAACGCGCTCCAATAAAAAAAAAACGCAAATAAAATACAGAGCCTTTCTCAAAGTCAATAATCAGTGGTTAAAAACTAGTGATACCATATGCATCTTACAATAAGTTATACTACACCCACACGCCTCAGTAGATGGCGTTGCGACATGTTGTCTTGAACCGCAAAAGGGTTGTACGGATTTTTGATTTAAATTCGGTCTTTAATGCACGTTGCACAGCGTGGTGTCGGTGATTCTATTCATTTATTTTACTACTTATGAAAACAGTACGTATGTTTGAATAGCAGCCGTTTGCTCTACTCTATCCTTTCGTATCGAATTGTAAGATGGTCTACATTGAAATGAATAATTTCCCCTAATTTCTGATGAATGTCCGGTCGGGATTTTGGATTGATTCGAAAAATTTACATTGTATTTATTACACAAGTGCTACATTGTTTCTTCAATTCGTAATAGTACAGCGGTGAACTGGGAATGGAAGTGTTCATTGATGGTATTGGCTAAATTCTTAGTAAAAAAGAGTATTGAGAAATGGAGGGTATACCCCAGCGGCGACAATTTCAACCCTACTAGACGTACAAATTTGACAGATCAGCGAAATAATGTTCGGAAAAAAGCTAAGCTACATTAAAATGGTGGAAAATAAATACATTTGTTTAGTAAAAACATAAAAATAAATTTCTAACTAGTCTACAATAATGGAAAATAAAGAAAAAGCGTCGCATCAAGCGTCTCATTGTGTTGAACCTCAATGCAACGTCAAACAGCCTTGACGAGCTCTTCGCGAATGGATCGTTTTATGCCGATAAAATATTCTGCAATAGGTATCGCAGATGGTTATTGAGAAAGTCTGAGATAAATCTCGGTTAGTTGGGTCCGCTATTGACATTTGCTGCACAATAAATGGAACATTAACAATAATTTAAAGAACTTTAAACACTTAAAAAAGAGTAAAAAAGAATCCAAAAAACTAAATTTCTTATACGAAACCAAAACAAGTTTTTCGTTCCACTTTTAAAAGTTTAAACAGGCAAACTTGTACATTCAATAGGAGCCTTAGAAAAAAAAACTATCTGCTGACATAAATATAAAAGTTTCTGAGCAATTGGAAAACAGAGAAAACTTTATTTAAAACGTTTGAAGCTGTTTATGAAAAAAATTACTAAATTTAAGTTGTTGTGCCTACGTCCGCGACTTAATGTGGGCGTGGCACCTGGCATTCATCGACTGAGCTCACATTTTCTTGTCGTCCGTATTGGCCCATTGGGCCGAAAGTGTTCCTTTGTAATTTGGTCAAAATTCGACAAAAAGGTGTGGCAGTTCCTATTAAAAATATCAAAGTCTTATAGATACTTAATGCAATAACAATAATCGACTGCTAACATTTTCAGACAATATTTGATAATTATGCCGAGAGTATTTTTGTGAAATTTGGTAAAAATTCAACAAAGGTTCGTGACCATACAAAAAAAGTAAACGTCTTATATGTATCTCGAAAACCTCTGAACCGATTTAGTGCAAATTTTCAGACATTCTTTGGAAAGTATTTTCGTGAAATTTCGTCAAAATGAGACAAAGAGTCGCGGCCCCTCCCAACCAAAAAAAATTAACATTAAAAATCTTATGCGTAGGACTAGGTATATCCTACCTATATCGAAGACCACCGAACCGATTTAGCTTACATTTTCAGGCAGTTTTTGGTATTGGCTCGGAAGTACAAAAAATATTCAAAATGCTACTAATTTTGAATATTGTTTTGCATTGCCCTTAGAACTTCACTTTGTAAAATTAGGAAGTGATTGGAAAAAGAGCTTTTGTTTGTTTTGACACTTATGATACCTTTGAACTTGGTAAAAGGACGAATACTTATTGCCTGTGGAAATCACTTCACAAAATGTGAGTACTAGTGAAATCTCTCATATATTGTTCATTGTCCTGATAGGCAAACAAAGAGTTTTGCCATACAATTCCTGGGGACTGTAAAAAAAAAATTATAAATAATAACCAAAAATATAGAAAAACGTTAATTTTGTTGCAAATTTTCGTAAAAAAGGGTTAACGACTAAAAAAACACACATAGGGCTGGGACTTATTTAATTCTTTAGGATTTCCAGTGAAAGATACGTGGGATGAATGATACATATACTATCTACTATACGCTATAGGTATACCCGAAATGACAGTAATCATTTTTCCCCATTCATCTTATGGCCTGAACATCAATCCCTCAAAAGTTATTTGTGGCGTTTACCAATTAGAGCGTATATAGCCTTTAAAATTTATAGAAAAATGGAATACAACCATCTTTGACTATAGTAAACTCATTAGGTAAGCGAGTATTGTCTTATAAGCAAGTCCAATGTCTCTTGGAAATGACGGCCATTTTATTTTTCCTGTAAGAATTTTACACCCTGAATGCATCAGAAAGCATACTTGACAGAGTAGTTCAGGTAAGGAATCTGGCAACTTGAATATTGACTATACACCGTTGATTCTAAGGGGCTCATAATAGACCGAGACTCATTCAGCCAGTCAATTTCGATAGAGCATTACTATTTTCTCCCGCAGCCGCAAGACAAGACAAGTATCCCCGTCGCTTACAACAACAAATTCAAGTATCCGCCACGTCTTTTAAGTCGAATTCAACGCATAAGTAGATACATACCTCTTCCAAACTAACCACTACACCCCGATACAGTAACGGTGCTAAGCGCCCATTATTGACTACTATCATCCAATACCAATGAATAAAAACAGCGGTCACATCCAACAGAAATGCAAACACATCGAGGAGGGAAAAGCAAATAAAATAAAAAAAACTGCAAGATCCACAAGAAAAACCAAGATAAACAACGGAATGGTCAAACTGTAAAGCTGAATAATAAATGCCACCACAGGATGATTCCTTCTTTCACTCTGTGTGCACACTCAACGTTCGAGTGACCTAAATTTAGGTCAATATCAGGAAGAGAAGATGCGCGCAAATGCACAAAATAAAAAAACCGTAAAAAAAGTCATATCACAGTCTTAATATATATGCAGAATACCGATTGAGTCATGTATTATGCTAGAGAGCTGGCAGTGGCCGCCCCTTCCCAAGAAGAACAACCGGGCACCCAGTGCCCATTACCATCGTCAACATGATCATTATCGTCTTCGTCTGCAAAGCGATGGACTTGGTTCTTGGTACGCGTTGGTACCACTGCCAACATCATCGTCATCGTCAACATCGTTAACGTTAACCACAACCAAAGCTGGAACCAGTCCACCTCCGACAGCGACTATGAGAATGGGAATGCATCCGCAGAGTTTGTATTCTTTTTGTATGCATCACAGTGTGGCCCATCACATTATTATGCATCGATGGTTGGGTTTTGGTCCTTCTCGTTACCAACAACCAGAGGTGGGCGAGAGTGTTCGATCCCAGCTTAGAGTCCCACTGTCACTTTGGGGGCACCCATCCAGAGTGTGCACGTGTGCGTGTGTATGTGAATGAAAAATATCTCCCAATGGCATTTCCTCATTGGCATTCTAAATGAAGTTCGCATGCATTAGCAATTTTTCATAATTCGTTTGATGTTTTTGTTTTTGTTTTTGTTTTGGTCGTCCCTTGTGCACTTTGAAATGAAATGACTTTTACCGTGGCCTAGATTCTTTGGCTGGCACTAAACTACCCACAAAGGTGATCATCAAAATTGTAATGACGCTCTCTCTGGTGAGTCACGACACGGCGGACGGCGGCTATTTCCGTGTGCTTTGTTTGTTTTGAGAATTTTGCTAAAATTTCACTTCTGGTTGTTGTTCTTGGTAATTAGTGATGTGCTACCACTATCTATACTGGGGATGAGATACTCGCATTATAAGAGTTCACACCACATTGGCTACGGGTACAAATACCTTGACAGAGACTACATGTGAGGTGACCTATATTTCGGCATGCTTACCACAGAGTTTGTTGTTCCCATTTTTGCTTTTTGTTGACTTTGCGGATATTTTTTGGCAACTTTTTTAAATATTTATTTTTGCATGGATTTTTTCACAAATATGAGCAAAAAATTAGGTCGTGCGGGATGCCTTCTTTTTTTTTTGCGGAAGTGACAATTGGATGGTTAACATCAGATAAATTAACGCAATTTGTGAAACTGTATACCGTGTCGTCTTGTTAGCCAAATTCATTTTTGTTTGAAATCAATAGAGTGGGAGGCTGTTAGGCTAACAATTCCATTATTAAGATGGTGTTAGCGAGTCTTTGTGATTGGGTAAAAGTTTGCGAAGTTTTATTAGAGATAATTTTGCATTTTGGGATTTCTATTTGGTCATTACAACAGTAATGAGTAACGAGCAGTAGAGGCTGTGTCGTCGTGCTTGTATGTAAAATCTGTCAATCCATGACTCGATTTGTTTTATTAGTCGGTGCATAGTTGTAGCTTTCTGTCCTGGACCTACATGCATTTCGATATTCATTTCGGAGTTTGCTTTCTGGTCTAGGATACCACCGGGCAGATACATAGTATGTGTAGAAGTGTTTTCTCTTTCTGCCCATCCATGTAACTTCGACCAGAAAGACACCAGCGGTGAATTCAAGCTTTGTGACATGTCTTCTTAGTGGGCAATTAGAACGTCAACAAGAGTTTCGATACGTGCTCTACTGACATTTAATAGATTTCTTCGTTCCACCATTAGGCCGCTTATAATGACCTCAACCGCTGAGGTAGGCACTTATATTTGGTTTGAGAATTTGCTCATTAAATCGTCGTACTCTAACTGTAACTCTAACCGTCTGCAGCTAAGGATTAATTAGAGGACTTAGCAGGGCTATTAGACATATAAACCTTCGAGAGGTGCATTGTGATGGATTAGGTACCTATCCGAAAAACAATAAGCATGTACAAATGAAGAAATCCTTGGCCGTTTTGAACGAAAAAGATCAACTTGGTATTGACGGGCTTTCGGGACGAGATTTACAAAATACTGAACTAACAACAGTACAGCGACATCGGCATGATCAGAAAAGTACAGATCAATCGTCTAAAATAGTTTTCTAGCCATTTAATAGAGCGAAAGGACACTAATGTCGTTTCCATTGGACAGAAGAACCGTCCGAAAGCGTCTGGAATCAAAAAAAGTCACTTTCGAAACCGTTCTGTTGGCACACAAAATATACTTCTGTTGATATTGAGAAGAGGACTTTATATATTTTATACAAGTTAACTGACGGCAGCCATATATTAATTTTTGATATTTCACCACTATCATGTATAGTCCATGAGTGAAGTTAACAGAAGCAGTTTTCTTGTTCGATTAGATTTCACAATGACTGGATCCCCAAGTTAAACCAATGGTACACGACATAACGCAACGGCCCGAAGAGCCTTCGACCTCACCTAACTTTAGTTGCCGCGCACAGGGCCCCCCAACTACATTGAAGTGCGCAATTGGAGCCATTTTAGCCAGGTTCATCCCTGACTTTTGGCCATATGTACAGATTTATAATTTTTCTTTTCATTATAACTTTTGAGGTTTGTGCTGTGACCATTAGGACAAACTTCCTGTTATAGTAAGTGTGTACAGGAGTTGCTATTGTGTTTCGGTTAATAATTTCCCAACAGACATTTAGACCCAATTCAAGCGAGAATAGCTTCTAATTCAGTAATGTTACCTATACCGACCAATTTATTGAAATCCCTTCCACCAGATGCTCATCGCGCGCTTCCTTCTCACCCCAACACTATTAGCTATAAGTGAGAGTAACATCATACTCTACAACCAGAAAGAATGCAAATGCATCCGAATAAACGAATGAATACCGAAATTCCCCTACATTATCCCATTAGAAAGTTTCCAGGAGTGGCTCACCGTTAAAATTCCCATTTATTTACGCAGCACCATTTGCGTCTGCTCACCTTTCCATTACCAAGGTGTGTCTTCCTTTTGATTTCATTAGGTGTATTCTAATTCACTCTCACTAGGGGTGAGAGTTGCATCATTCGCTATGACAGCCGCGCATCATTTTACATTCAAAATCAACAAAACAGCAGTTGCACTCGATATCACGTGGCAATAGGAAACGGACCCCAAAAAAATGGATGGACCCGGAAAGAAGATCTCTTGTGTTCCTGATTCTAAGGACTGACTATCTATGTGAAAACACCTATTTCTCTGTTTATTTTAAAGTAACGGTGTGGTCCGCTACTTCTGTCGGTGTAAACAATAAGACAACGAAAGAAAATAAACATCTTCAAGGATAATCGAAAATGTAAATCCCTATACAAAACTACCGACTGCTACTTCCTTTTAGCGCCGTATATGTAAATATAAACATGGTTAAGCGCCGTCGTCCTCTTTTTTAACGACAAACGACAATTTTTTTTTTTTTTTTCAAAGGACAACATGTTTATATTCTTCAGCTGAAATTTGATTTCGATTTTAAAACCAAATTTACACGTGCTTAGCACGCGCTTTTTATCCCTTTTCTCCATCAAATTTTTTTTTTGGCTCACGACATTTGTACATTTGTATACAATAAGGGACACCTTTTTTCAGATTTCTAATTTGACTGATCGGAGAAAAAGGATTAGATTTATGTTTCCTTTTGATTTTTATTAAAAAAAAAACACACGAAATAAAATAAAACATATAATCACTTTCCAGGTGAATGAAGAAAGGATCTTGTCAACAGATGTAACAACCCGGAATCCTTTCTATTAAGGCGATAACTTGATCCTTTCGATAGGAGAGCGAGAGAATGAAGACAAAAAGGAAAATCTGTTTTTTTTTTATGTAATTTTTTTCTAAAAAGGATGAAATGTGTGAAATATTCTTCCGAAGCTGATTGGGAACCGACGACGCCTACAATTTGCGCTTCATGTGGTTGGCGATTTTTCTTCCAAAAAGGACATCAGTGTTCATTAATTTAGGGATTAACTTTGCATTTCGTTCTTAAACAAAAAAACGGATACAACAATGGATATGAAAAAAAAAAAAAAGACTACCTGCCACTGTTTAAAGGCTTTGTCATGTGCTGCCTATTTGTTTGTTGGCTTTGCGTGCATAATCCTTTTCAAAGGAACAAATGATGGTATTCGTCCTTTGATCTTGAACAGTTGACAAAGTAGATTTTTAAATATTTGCTTAAAGTTTTATCGCTTGCGGTGGTTAGAAAGGTTTTCATTATCAGAATGTTCGGAGTGCGCAGCAGGTGGTTGTGATAGGGTTTAGGGACATCATTAGTTGGTCATTGCAGTTAAATTTGTAGAGGAAGTGGGAAAATTGTTATGCGCTCTATTGTTTAATATTTTTGCAGTTAATGGTGGTCAATTGTGGGGATTTTTCACCGCTAAGATGGTAATTTTTGAGATAATTAATATTTTTTCAAGGGGATTGACTTCAGCAAGTCGGAATGATAGCGTTAAATCAGCAGATGTATACAAGCTCATTTCAGACAATTGCAGTTCCACATGAACCATCTTTGCGCGGAGATATGTCGTTCTTAGTTAATATCTTAGGAGATATTAAGTTTTCAAAACGACATAACTCCGCCAGAAAAAAGCGACATAATTCCGCTCGAAAAGTGTACCGGGCGGAGATATGTCGCTATGCCATCTTCAGCTAGTCTGATTGACACTCACTGACATTCTGTAGTTGTACAATATTTGAGTAGTTACGTTACAGTTAAACTTCTCATTTACAGCCAATTCCACTAGAAATATTAGCCCAATTTATATAGGCTCAATTGTGGAATTAATGTTATTACACAAGATTGAAGGTCCATCGCTCATTCTTAATAGATGCAATAAAAGTATGAGTTCCAAACTGCGTCTCTGTTTGAATTTTATTTGTATTCATATTATTTTAAAGAAGAACCGACGACGTTGGGGGCTTCTTTAAATTTTCTTCAAAATCTTAACCGAAAACACTGACTAGACTACGCCACTCCATCCAGATCAAATTATGGCGATAAAAGAAGTCTTTATCTTGGCTAAAAAATACGTGATATCTGTTAAAGATATCTGCATATTATATTCGTAGAGCCAAACAGCTATCAAATTCTTGGATTCGATCTTTATAACGTCTCCAGTAGCCCACGACTGCCGATCATTCTCTTACGGAGTTGGCCGAACAGTTAAACATTCACCAGAAAAGCAACGGCGACTATCTATATCTTTTGTCCATCCTGACGGACAAAATATGTAGCCCAAGCCAACGTTGCCGCCGAAAAAAAAATAAAGCGTGCCACTTTTTTCAGAGGAGCGTGCCCTTAGCGTGTCCAAAGAAAAAAAAAAGTAGATAAAGATCTTTTCGAACCCAAAAAAATATTTATTTCATTTTTGTTTTTAGTTTGGGTTAAATAATAATTTAAATATTAAAAAAAAAAACAAATAGATATTATTTACAAAACATAAATATATATGTAGTACATTGTACATACATACAAAAAATTAATTGAATTATTTGGTGGTTGGAAGGTTTGACAATTATTTGGCTTAATTATTTCATTGTATGACATACATAATTTCACGGTCAATAATCTTAAAAGCGTTTAGTACCTCGTCTTTTAAATTGAGTTTTCTTTCTTGTGAAAGTTTTTTATAAAATTTTTGACAGTTTCTTAAGACAAAACATTTTTCATCAGTGCTCAAACCTGAAAGTCCTTCTAAGAATTCTAATTCCCAAAAAAATATCAAATATTGGCTTACAATTTTGGGTTTCATAGCATATATAATTTTGTGCTATCGAATTAACATAAATTCTTCTTTTAAAAAATGTTTAAGTATATCTGAAACTAATAAATTTATTTTTGGGGCTTCTTCGCTTTAAAATGAGGGGTTTAATATTTTTTTTATTTTGTTTTGCTTTATTTGATAATATTCTTGAAAAACTGCCATTTTATTTTGTCGTTTAGGACTGTTTTTTTGAAAGCTATATACGTACACCCTTGGCTACATGCCTTGGCTAGTTCTTCCAATTTCTGGGAGGGTCGAACAAGCGTTCGATGTGGATATTTGCAAACGAATGAGATGGAATATATTTTATTATTTCTCTTCTTGCGCAAATGTTGAACGCCCCTTACCTCAAGAGAAAAGAAAAACAAAATAAATATTCTCTGACAGAGACTGATCTATATTTTTTAATAGCAAAGAAATGAGTGCATTCATAATGGGATTTAGAAGAATGGGTGCGTTCATACGTATTCAACTGAATTGACTTGAAAGGTCGCATCCAGCTTTGTTAATGAAATGTAATGGTGTACTTATACTGAGCTTTAATTATTTGAGTAAGGTAAGAGAAATGAAGAAAGCGTGCCATTTTCAATTTTTGCGTGCCACAAATAAATTTGCGTGTCCAAAAAGCACGATCGTGCCACATCGGCAACGCTGGTCCAAGCTGGACTTGAAACGCTCTAAGAATTTGATTTCTCTCAACAGGTCGTATATCGGCGCTACAATAGGTGTCATTTCTGGACAGTGTACCTATATAATATTTAATAATTAAAGCACGCCGTAAGGTTAAGTTTTTTCGCAAACGCCTTTTGCAGAAGTTGAATGGATAAAGAAGAGAAGGAAACTATTCCTCACCTTGTTTGTTGCTGCCAAGCTCTCTTCCGTAGAAGGAAGCTTCACTAGGGAGCCTTACATTACAACGTCTTAGGTACAGTGGTCGGCATAAGTATTTTGACAAAACTATCCTCTCGGCGATAGTCTTTGAACCAAAGATTCGTCTTGAGGTATGATTCACAGTCACTTGTTGATTGAAAAATCATTAGTCTCGGTGAAAATCGAGCAAACAGTGCGTCTAGATCAGATGTGGTGGTCGTCTACTGATGAGCCCACCCACCACATCGGGGCGAAACGCATTACTGGAGTCGAGGCCAACTCAGACTTAAAAACTAAAGTTAATTCTGCTCATAATTTGAAAAATCATAAAAAATATTAGCGAAGAGATTTTTGCTGTCACTATTAGAATTGTTTGAAGAAACTTTTTGCATCAAAACATTTTTTTTTTGACCGAGGATAAAAGTCAAAAAAGTACACATTGACAAAAATTCTAAAATCTAAAATTTTTAAATGGGTACTTAATGGGTTAAGGAAAGTTTTGTATCATTCAAACGGAATTTAAATGACCTTTCCATTGGTGCCAAAATTTACATGAAGTAAGTTTCAAATTAAGATCAGAATTAACTTTAGTTTTGTCAAAATACTTGTGCCCCCACTGTATAATGGTTTAACGAGTAGGGAAAGACAAATTTTATCCAATAATACGTTTTTCATGCTGGTCTAAGTAGCATTCTTTGGTTCGTGGTTTTTAGGACATTGTTTGGAGTTAGTTTGGTGCAGCGCATATTTTTAGGACTAATTAGGGCAATTGAATGTCCGTTTTTTGTAGCGTCTTTAGGGCATATTTTGAGATTTTTTTGTGTGTTTATCGCGGTTTTTTTGGAAGCGTTTTCTATGGCTTGTTTTGGAAAATTTTTTTAGGTGTTGCCTTGGGACATTTTTCAGTTCATTGTTTGGTGCGATTTTCACTGCGGTTTTGGTTGCTTGCTTTGGAGCATTTTTAGCGTATTTTGGGAGGTTATTAGCGCATATTTTTGAATTTTTTAAAATAGTTTTATTGCCTTTGTTGGGGCGTTTTTCGGCTTGTTTTAAGACGTTTTTTTAGAGCGTTTTTGCCGGAATTTTTCGGACAATGCACAACAATGTTCCTGAATGTGAAACTGAAGCTACCATGATTATTGAAAAATAGCGCTTTCAATTTTGTTTTTTTTTAAAGATTTTTTTAAAAGTATTTAACAATTAATTACTCATTTACCAAATTGCAAGTCTAAAGCTGACACAAATGTCAAGATACAGGCTTTTAAATGATTTTTTCTATGGTAAGATCCATGCCACTTTGTCCAATACCGCCCTCATTTTGCAAGTGCCTCGCACAATTAGTATACATTCATGTACCAATTGTTGTATCCGTGTCTGCTACGGGTGCCAATATATTATATATGTTTTTTTTTCGTATTCCGATTAGCGTATGTTATATCTGAAACCCCTTGTAACACTCTGCCAAGACCCACAAAAGTTGGATGAATAATGGAAATCAGATGATAGCTAGAAATTTCTGGCAATATCTGGCTTCAATGTAAGAATAGGTTAAAATAGAGTTACGTATTCCTTACTGACAATTGCTTATTGGTTTCCTTAGTGTGAGAACCGCCTAAGACTGGTATGTAAGATTAGTTCATAGATCATAGATTACACAAAGGTGGACAGATCATTAAGTGGACAGATCATTAAATAAATTGGACTAATTGCCTTTATTTGTGATGTCCTCAAATAAATCTTAAAGACACGTGTTTAAAGTTTGAAATTAGTTTTTTTTTTGTAATTGATAGATACTCGTATATATTACCACAACAGTATTTTCTCATAAGAACCACTTGATTTTCATTATCATTAGCATTATTATTATCATATAGTAATGACGCACTAAAAGAGAAAACCCTTTTTTAGACGTGACCTTGAGAGCAGATATTTAAAATATAAATGAACAAGTAAAAAACGTTCAAGCATCGTATAATATTAAATTGCAATTAAACCCGAATTCTGACCAAAAAATGAGGGATTCCCCCATCCTCTACTACCCTTCAACAATATGCGGTTACCATGACCATCACGAAAGGTTTATGCCCGCTGAAAGAAAGTAGGTTAACCGTTATGAGGAAAAGAAAATACGCAAGAACTCATATCGGCTATAGGACGACTACCAACAAAACTTACTGTTTGTATAGTCTTCGGTGGAATTAAGAAAGAGAACTGAACGTCAAATGGTCTTAATTTATGGCCCACGTCATTTTTCTTTTTCGGGGAATTTAACAGCGCAGCGCCCGCCTTGAGGTGATATTGTTGAGATTGTTGGCGGCAATACATATAGTCGGAGGTGTAAGTGTAAAGTCAAGAGTAATGATTGCAGTTTTATGGTAAGCAAATTGGCCATCTTATGGTGAAATCAAATTTATATGCAATTTTGTTGGCAAATTTTATGGCAAAGAATTGGGTTATTCTTTAGTGTTAAAAGGTGGAGTAGATATCTGAAACTCGTTTTAGTTTGGCAGATGCGTGCTCATACCAGATATACGATCACAAGTTGTTTAGTAAATCAAGGTTTCGTAAGTAAGATCATTTGAACCCTAGAGTTATTCTTCACCGAATCTTGATTGATATGGATAACATTCGTGGTCGTGGAATTGTGTTTACTCTGAGGAAAAATAACTCCTCACCTCGATATTGCTACTAATAGTGACGTTTGTACCTACAATGCACAGTCGACAGATGTTTGCTAGTTGCATTTTTGTCGTATTATGTTGGCTAACTTCAAGACCTAGATGATTTTTGGAAACAGGTAATATTATTTGTAGATTGAAGGAAATTTAAAATTGTTGGATCCGACTGTGGAGGCGAAAAGTGAATAGTGTGGCGAAAAATGAATACAGCATTGGAGGTGAAAAATTAGCTATCCACTATGAAACATAAGGGAGGAATTGTTTTGGTCTTGGTAACGATGGGAGGTAATGGTTTTGGGAATATAGTTTTCCAATCCTGAAAGAATATTTAAAAGCCAATGCTACAAACATTTTTCTCATACAAAGTAAAATCAAATTTACCCCATCTTCTCCAATTACCGGACCTGAATGCAATCGAGCATTTATGTGACATTTTGAGAAAAATGTTACAAATTTTAAAAACTTAGGCTTCCAATTCCAAGACTGTCGAAGAAACTGTAGGTACCTACCCGCCGGCTTTGCCCATGCACATGAATTTTATTGTTTAGGTCTTAGATAATAAATTCGAGAAATGAGAATAAATCGATTTGAAACATGAAATACAGCAATACGAACAAAACAAAAAATTAAATGAAATGAGAATAATGAAAATCGGTCCAGCGGTTATGGAGATTAACGCCGAATTTCACCCCATAGAAGATGTTTTTTTGTATAGGAGGTATACGATTTTGAATGTTTTTTTTTGTATGTGAAGTACCGCGCCCCTTTGGCCAATTTTGACCAATCTTCACAGGACCACTCCAGGGTAATAACTAAGATTATCTGTAAGTTTCAACTCAATCGATTCGGCGGTTTTCGATATATTTTATGTATGGGCGGTGCCACGCCTCTTTGTCCAATCTTAGAAACCGTATATGGACCAATACCAAAGATGTGTGAAAGTTTGGTTAAAAACGGTAAATGCGTTAAGACGTGAATCGACGACAAACATTTTAGGGCTCAATTTTTATATATATAGATTCAGGTATGAAGACTTCGTACGTGCAATACTTTTTTATGTGTTTCTATATTTATTTCCTTGTTTTTTGTTGTTATTAAGCTTAGTATAATTTCAGTTTGTAGTGTAACTAATAAAAAAAAAAAAAAATTCTTCGATATAAACAAAATATTGTTGTTGAAGAAGCGTACAAACTTGTAAGGGTGGTATTATTTATTACTGTGTATCCAATAGTCTATTCTTGAGTTCAAGGGGTTCATGGTTTTAAATATGTTTATGTACATATTTGATATTTATTAATTGCCAACCAATATCCAAAAATAGCTCTCTACTATTTCGAGTTTCGAAAAATTGCCTCATTTTCAAACTGACTCTAATTTTTAAATTCACGAATATTTATCCTATCATAATAGTGCATCAATATTGAATAATTTTTTCCAGATTCGATTTTTTTCTTTCTTCACAGAATTTCCGAAAATTTATTAATTCCATAAATGTAATGCTAATTAATATTTTTTTTTCGTCTTATATAGCGGTGTGGAATTTTAAAGGGCCATATAGATTGGAAAATAATGTGGCACGTGTTTCAGGAGATTTTGATTTTAACCCACATTTGTATGGAAACATTTTGTTAATACTTACATTACAATGCTAATGATCACCCTCATATTTTTTAAGTGCATTTTAAAAATTTTGAAAAAATAAAACGTTGATTTTTGCATGTTGGTAGCAAATGAAAAATTAAATACCTACTTAGCAGGTGCTTAGGCAGTTGTTTATTGTGAAATCCCACCCCCTCCTTTACTTATATGTATCTCCAGAGATTGTGATGAAGCATTAGACGTTAACAAAAATTAACGTGAGCTAAGCAAAGTTTGGCTGCTAGTAGGTATCTAGTATCTAGATAAAAATAAACTTTGCCAAACAAGATTTACTTTTTCTCTTAGTTTGATAAAAAAAAAAAACATTTTTTGATAGAATGTGTGCAAGTTTTTTTTTATTATCACTTTAACTTGCATTCCTAAATAGCTTCGTCTTTCCCTTTGGCATATTGTCATTTTTTAGTCGAATTGTAAATTATATCAATTTGCTTAATGAATCTCTACATACGTCATTGTGCATACGACTAGAATTAGCATTTTTGAATCCTAATTCTTGCATAACAAAATCTAAAAAAAAAATCATTAGTTTAAGTACGTCAATGGTTGCCTTAACTTAAATAGTTGGCGCAACAGCTTTATATAGGAGTGTAGGCCGCGTGTGAGTTTTTATTTTTGCAATGAATTTAATGTAGTTTACATTTTTTTTTAAATTAAATGCAAATACTACTGAAAGTAATTTAATAAACATGTGTTATGCTTATGATATGTGCTCCCTTAAAGGTGCAGGAGAAGACAAAGTCAAAAAAATCCTCCTAAAAATTACATTGGCTCTTTATACTGCTTCTTTTTCACTGTTTTATAAATAGGGTCAATTTTTTATAGTGACATGGACACGAACACCTTCGATAAATTCAAAAAATCGCTTTGACGTCTTCGTGAACAGTGAACAAAAAACAGGAACTTAAAAACTTTATGGACACTCGGATTTCGAATCTGACAGCATTTTTAGTCTCTCTTTTGGTCAGTCTAGACTGATCACATGACTAATCCTTCAATTGACATTAACGGATGGGGTATTCGACCAACTTTTGTCAGGGAATAATCCGTCAGAATAATCAATTGTCATTTAGAATTTTAAATAGACATCTACGCCCAGTTCTAAAACCACTGAACTTAACTAAATTAATAAAAATTATTATAATTCGACAGGGAAACATTTCAAAACCTAACAACATTAAAGGAGTTGTTTTACTTTTTGTTATTAACACATTTAATCTTTATCTTTTATGGTTACCTTAACAAAAATGGGAGCTACAGTCACAGCATTAGTATAACAACCATGTGGACCAAGTTCTCAAAGTAACTAAGTGAACTATTATTATTGTTCTTTGAGGTAACAATAAACAATTTAGGTATCTTAGTTTACAATTCAAGTTGACAAGTCAAGCTAACATGTTCGTAAATCTAGTTCAGACAAAGTTAACGTCAGACGCGAAATAAAGAAAATTTGCATTCGAGTCTACCCAAACTTGCACTTTTTTCAAATACAACTGTGGCCCCAAGTAGAAGAGTTGCCGGACTTTTATTGCGTTGCACTTGGCACCTTTAAAATTAAGCAATAATGCAGCATTGCGGTGTCTGCTTAAAATATATTTGGATCGTGGTTAGGTCTCAATTTTTAGAATTTTGAAAAAAATCGAGTTTTGTACTTTAAATGAAGAGGGTTGCACTACAAAATGTTAAAGTGATTTTAAAAATGCATCACTTTTGAATAAAAAAGCTGTTTTCTACAATTTTGCTAAGAAGATTCATCTACTTGCCTTTCGTGGAATGTTTTCGGCACAGAGTAACCTTGTCCAATCATACACAGTGAGAGCTATACGGCACGTGTGAATGCTAGTGGTAAATAGAAATAAAAATTGCCAAACAAGATTGCAATATTCAATTTTTTTTTATAAGTTTAATAAAAAAATGTTTGACGTAGATAAGTAGGATGTGTACACGTTTTTTTTATTAGCACTTTAACTTGCATTCCTAAATCCCATTTGGCTTATTGGACATTTTAAAGTTGAAATATAAATTATATCAAATGAATCTATACACACGTCATTGCACATACTAATGACATTAACGTTTTTTAAGAATCCTAACTATAGCAGATCTGAGAACACAAAAAAAAAATTATTTTGTTGGTGTGATGATTCTTAGTATTGGTGAATCTAAATGTTAATTCTTATATTAAAATGAGAATATTTGAATAGATACTGTGCAATATTTAAATAACTATTTTAGCTTGGTCAAGTTTTTTTTTGTTTTTCTTCCTGTTGTGGTTGTCCTTGTGTTGTAAATTTCTTGGCTAAATTTCAGATAAATAAATAAAAAATAATTAAGCCAAAGTGGTTTCAGGTGGTCAATTCCTGATCTGAGAAGTTGTGAAGTGATAAATACTTTGTTTATCATTTCAGTTTTCACAGCAGTTTTTCTTTTTATCATTTCAAGACCAAACTAAAATTTACTAAATAATAAATCCTATCAATATTATGTAATATGTGTCTTGTGTCACTTGTGCGCTTTCTGTGTTAATTAAATGTTTTTTTTTTTTTTTTTTTTTTTTTCAAATTAAAATGTCTAAAATAATCATACGAGGAATTAAATAGGCGTCTTATAGAACATAAGCGATTTATCAATTCGTTGTTTTATTTTTAACAAATATGTTGGGTTTCTGAGTCCCTTTGTCCTTTTTCATTTGCTTTGTAGTTCTCAGTTGCTTTGTATGAAAAAATTCAGACATTTGTTTTCATTTTTCCATACAAAGAGAGTCGAATTAAGCGTGAACTTGTGAAAACTCGTTTCACTTTAAAGTATCGCAGAACGAGAATCGACCCCCAGGTTCACAAGCTCGAATATAATAATATACAGTCTGTCACGAAATTGTTTTTACAAATTTCTTGATAACTCATTTTTGCGTATTTTTTATTACTTTCATAATGTAGTATTTTTTGTTACTGTTCGTTAGTAGATATATTAATAAAAAGAAATTTATTAAAAAAATTAAGTAAAACATCAAAGAAGCTCTTTTGTTTTATAAAGAAACTGTCTAAATTACCAGTTGTTTTCCTTTGTAAAAACAATTCCTTGACAAACTGTATGTATGTACAAGTTCACACCGGATAGTACTAAGAACCGAATTTTGTAAGAATTTGCTTTGATAATATCTTCTATATATGTATTATACATACATATTTATGTACCTACAATATAAAAATGGTGTGAAAAATGTATAGTATCAAATGTATAGCATCAATTGAGAACGACTGGAGCCAGGATTTTTACGTAAGAAAATTTTGGGAAAACCCTCCGGAAAAGTGGGGAAATTCGAAAATGGTATATTGATTTTTTGTATGGAATTTTGTGTGCAATTGTTCCGGAATGGTTATTCGAATGGAAAAATAGGAAATTCTTAGTGGAAAACTCGGAAAATTCCGGAAAACGCGAAAATTTTAGATTTTTTTTCTTCGACGAAATTTTGCATTTTATCGCATGATTTGATGATTTTGGGCGATGTAAAGGTGGAAAAATCGTTGTGCACTTGGGAAATTTCGGATAATTGTGAAATTTATTGTGATAAAAGACATTTTGCGTGCATTTTGGGTGGAGAAGTTAACGAGATAAATAATAGATGGCGCTGTGCCAAGACCCTATAGATGGCGTTATACGCTGACTTAGGCTGTGCGCAATTTGACAGGTGTCCTTTTCGCATTGTGATTTTCTATTGAGCAAATGTGCTATTTTTCTTGCTGCAATTGATTCGAGTTTTGCGTATTACATATTACACTGATTCCGGATAGTCGTATATCGCGCCTCACGTCAGCAAACGGTACAAGCATTACGATCAATTGAAATTCAATTCGATATTTTTTATCAAATCGGTCAGTTTTTCAAATTGGCTTTTGAAAAACTGATGACAATCAATAAATCGCAAAGCCAATCGTTGGAAGTCTGTGAGATTAATCTCGAATATAAAGATTTTGAAATACTCCACTTATTTATGGTAATCAACCCCGATTTTTAATTCAACAAACGCATTCTTCAATGTGATTACAATGAAAGTGCGTAGGTACATCATATTGATACAAGTGCAATTGTTAATCTTACAACTTTTTTCATAATGTTTAGTATAGCTACTAAGAATTGACGACAGCCCGTTCTTCATATTGACTATCCAGTTGTTAAACGTATTTGATATTATCAAAAAATGTTCATCATATCGACGATTTTGTTCGTCAATTTCACTATTTCCAGTTAACAACTACCGATTGTTAATATGACAACCAATATTTTTTTCAATGTGTATGACAATTTAAAAGGTAGCAATATGGTCATATATACTCGTATTGCAATAGACGCTTAATGTTAATGGTCCAAATGACTAGTGCAAACATGGCTAGGCAAGGTATTATAAACTTTACAACGAGTTAGTCTTTTCACAGACTGTCAAAGATAACTTTCCGATTTTGTATTAATTGGGAAGTATGCGCCATCAGATACAAGGTATATCTGCTGTGAAAATTTGGGTTATGGAGTTTTATAGGTATCTAAAAAATTTTATCGAATATTACAAAAATTTCCGCATTGTAGTATTAAGGTAGAATTAGGGTAGTCTTATATCCATTACTTGCATAGAAGTGCATTTCTTTAAAGACTTTTTCTAGTTCAGCTGAAGATCGCCTAACTCTTCCAGGAAACGATTGATGTGCCTCAATTTTTTAGCATAACTATTTTCCTTCTTCGTACATCCTTCGATGTCAATTGCATCTGCTCTTGTGTGGCGAAACTAATAGTCAAAAGTGAAATTGCATTAAGATGCTTCTACATAACAAGACAGCATATAACCCAACACAATAGGCGGAGTGTATAATGTGAATAATATTATCCAAATGATCACTCCTTCCAGAGGCATCCAAATAAACACATATATTCCTCTGAAGATATGGAAACAAAGTAAAAGCAACAACAAAATTAATAAAAACAAACCCTCAGGATCCCATGCAATAGTAAATAGGCTCCGATTGCCTCCATCAACACAACTACCATCATCATCATCATCATCATCCAACATCCAGCACATACCCTTGAACCAATAAGCGTCCACATCGTCCAGCCTCGTGCTACCTGAGGCAATGAACGATACCTGCATATTAAAATGTTAACCTATTATCACGGATATAGGTTAACAAAAGAAACTCCAAAGATACCCACCCTCTTCGCGGTAGTTGTGCGCGCAGACAGGCCTATCGCCTGTCCCATATGAAGACAACAAAACTCCATTATGCGAATGCCGCCGCTAGACAGCTGTTTATAGAAGGGATCCCTGTACATACCCACACCAGCGTCTATTGCAATTGCAAAAACTTATATATTCGTCGCCTACTAAGAGAACTAAAAAGGTGCAAATCATAGAAATGCATATTTATCAAGGAAATTCCAGGTGAAAATTGAGAAGATGGTATGCAATGCACTCACCAATCCCATAAAAGAAACGACTATCCCAAGAGAGTGCTGCATTCATATAAGAGAGATATTAGATAGTGTCTCCATTACCACCTGCTGATCGCACCGTATGTGTGTGTGTGTGTGCGCGCTCTTAAGCGCAACCGATCATATGTTTCACCAACACAGCGACAGCGTTCTCTTTTTTTTCCCATAGCATAGCTCACCAACACAACAATCGTCGGCATTAGGATTTAAGCTCCCGACTTAACGAAGATCAATTCATACAATCGACAACGTTCGACTGATCAACATCTGAGTTGCAAATAAATTTCTCTCGGCAAAGAAGATTATTTCTGTATACCTAGTACTCAAAAAATAAAAGAAAAATATTTTCTTTCAAAATTCAAATTAAATAAATTATCTGTGAAAAAAATCAAGTGATCGCGAGAATCTAAAGCATTCAAAAGAAAATATAGAGAACTTCAAAATTCAAGAACTTTCAATACAAGTGGTGTCAGTGACTTCTTTGACGACGTGATTAAACTAAACGAGATCGCTTCTGTGTATCTTCGCTCCATATAAAAGGACTATAGTGTGTTTTTCTTTCTATCGCTCAAGTAATTCAATCAATCAAAAATGGCTTTCAATCTTGATCCAACTGGCCAATACTAGTGACTTTCACCAATCTGTGACAATTTCACTGTGCAGGAGCATCCCCATCCGAACCACATATCTGGTTAGACCGATCGTCAGACGAAGCAGCACATCAGTAAGATCATTAGCACATCAACTCGAAGAAAGTTGTATCTGCCTGGAAGAGAATACCAATTAGTGTATCTATAAGATTTGTTGTTTGTTTCGTTTTCTGTATTTTAATTAACTAAATTCATAATGGCTTTGATTTTGGACCCAACTGGTCAGTACTAAGAGAAGTTCAACTTTTGTTTGTATTTCATTTCGTATTTAAATCTGTTTAAAATATTCTTTTAAAAATGGCAAACATTTTGGATCCTACTGGAACCTATTAACTTTGGTTGCTCTCAAGCATTTCATAGAAATTTGTATTAAAATCAAATTAGCCTAAAAGCTAAATAATTTCTTAAAGTTTCCTAAAAACTGAACAAAAAAAAAACTAAAATGAATATCCTCGATCCAACCGGCACATACCGTCGTCCTAACACCACCAGGGCAACAAACAATACAAAAAGAACAAATAACAATTCACATCTAGATCCTACAGGTCAATACTAAATGTGAATTGTTTATTTATTTTATTTTTGCGTAAAATGTAAGTTTTAAGAAACTATTCCCAAAACTGCATTTGAAACAATGAACTGGAAATTTTTAAGGACACGTTGGAGATGTGTCCGTGGCCGAGAGGAGACTTCAAGCTGCCGTCATCGCAGAAAGTTCCTACAACTCCTTCATTAGAGATTATAAATTTATATATTAAAAAAAAAGAAAGAAATATTATTTGTATTTTTTATTTTTTATTTTTTTATAAAACAAACAAATTGTTGATTCATTCAAATGAAACATATATATATTCATACATAAAACATTTTCTATTTATATTATTATTATTATAGATTTTTTGTTTTGTTTGTTTTTCCAAAATTGTTTAGAAAAAAGAACTTATATATAAATATATTTTCGGAACATAAAATCTTACCCTACATCACTTTTCATTGAAATTGTACTATAGTTTTGAATTTTCTTTGTAGAAATTTTATTGCCGTATATAGAAATGAAAAATTTAAATTAAATTTAATTTAAAACAAAAAGTATTAAATTAAGTGTCATATTAGAAGTCACCTATGAATGGTTATAATGTACGTGTTCTTTTTTGAATATTTTATTTTATGAGAAAATATTTTATTGTATGCTACTACATATATTCATTATATACATATATGCGCGCAAATATGTATTAACTATTAATTGTAATGAGTATTTTTTTCTATTAAATTTTTTTATATGTATATTTTAATTATTTATAGAAAATCATAAACGATTACGAAAAATTAAAAAAAAAGAAATTTATTTAAAGAAAATGTAAATGACTGTGTATTATTGTTTTTTAAGGGTTTTTGTTGTGGTAGGTATTGCGTGGGGAATTTGTCGAAGATTAGTCCAGCGGAATCCAGAGTTTCGTCCATTTTTACTCGGTTTACAATCCACAGATGAAAAACTGTCTTCAAAACAAGTCTGCTAAATACCTACAGTTCACAGAGAGTCCTATTAGTTGCTTTTATAGCAATTGAAAACCTGAGGCGAACCGACTTACATAATCTTTCTTTACTTCAGGATAAACTAGAAAAACGAGAAAAATAATATGGGGAATATAAAATTGTTGACGTCAATGGGATCCGAAGATGAATGAATGTCAGGTTGTGATTAACAGTTGCTAATCATGTTCACTTGACCAAAAATGTTATTCCCTTCAAACGACCATTGGAGTGGGTGAGTTTAGGACCGAATAAAAGGAACAATTTTGTGAGTTATCCTAAAAGGGCTAACTTGAGAAACTTTCTTAAGTTCTGTTGTACTTCCGGAAGGCTGAAATGGAAACACTCTATCTAACCACTGAATCACTGCATCTACATGAAAACTGATTTTCTTTTAGATTTGTCAAAATGAAGTCATATTCAATACTGCATTATTGTCTGTATACAGTATAGGAATGGCGTAGCTAAATGGCAAAGGGCCGTAGGGCAAAAAAGAACTACTGTTCTGCAACTCAATATGAACTTCATAAAAATTCATTAAATTGCAATGTCCCGCTTATCCATCAGGGTGTGGGATGATTAACTCATGATCTTTCGCCATCAACGTATAGAGAAGCGATTTCCAACTTGATCCAACTGTCCCATTCTTGGCCAAACTACCAAAGCATGGACCGCTCCTTCAGAAGAAACCGCTCCTTCTATAAACTGGACAATGAGTACGTCACACATTCAAGTATTCCTTATGAGATATTTCAGAGTCACCTCAGTAATACAACGAAGGAATCCCATTTCGGCAGTTTGTATTGGCAATTTTATTCTTTCGTCCATTATCCGAATCTCGTGACTACAGGTATAATTCAGGAACCACACCTTAGATTTGACATCATGTTCGGTTCTCTTGATAACAGAATGACCTTGCTGTCTCAAAATTGGACTAACCTGACCAACCAGCATTGATTATTCCATCGCTAGTGAATGAGTTCCCGAGATAATTTAAACGTCTAGCGTCTAAACTACGACGTAGTTGGTGCTCACGTTGATTTGGGATTTGTTCTCCTATGAGCGAGAGTTTTTTCAATGCATAAGCCTGAAACTGGGCGCAGTAGCGCAGTGGTTAGTGTGCTGGACTACTGTGCGAGTGATCCCAGGTTCGATCCCGGAAAAACACAAATTACATCTTAAGTTTTTTTCTACTGCGCCACCTCTCGCGAACGTCTGACAAACATCGGAGAGTATAACTGTCCTGAAAAAGCTTCTCAATTCAGCCGTTCGGACTCGGCATAAAATTGTAGGTCCCTTCCATTCGTTCCAAAAATAGAAACTCACACAAAACGAATGGTTGCGAGAAGCTAGGCCTTGGGTGTCTACCGCCTGTTGCGCCGCCTATTTATTTATTTTTTTTTTAAGCCTGAAACTCAATTTCTCAATGAAGAAGTTTTATTGTTATAAGATTGGCCAAGAGCTCTAACTCAAAGCCCTATGGCCCCATGGCACTGTCCTGTTCAGGACTTTATTAGCTACATCACAGTATGCAAAGAGCAAAAACTCAAATTGCGGTCATTTATTTCTCAAATGAATCACTTAGTTCGACAATGTTGCAGACTATCTGTAGATAGAATTCACCAAGATACCGATTCGACTTACTTTTGATAAATGTCGTACCGGTACTATTTGAGTGCACCCTACGGTATCTACTGAGAATATTTCAGAACTTTGCGTTTTGAAGACAATGCTACTGCTAATTGATTTAATGACCTGTGCAATATGAGGAAAATTCGATAAGATATTGGTCTTAGGTCAGATTGAAGTGGTTGACATGAATCTAACGGAAATGTGCTTCACTTTTAATGTCGTCGAAACAGTTTAGGCATCAAATAAAGACTTATACGAGTAAGAGATTGCTCAATGCTCATATCTGTTTCTGTACTAGGTCATTATAATCGAACGTGTTAAGAAGTCTCTATAAGGAAAATATGTCCTTAAAACTGATCAATACTGAAACCTATAGAAGAAGCTGTTGATCTATGTATATGGAAGATAACTTTTGGGTGGCATCTAGACTTCAAGCAAAGCAAAGTGAAACCAGGGTAACACCGAAAGCAGGTTTTATATTTGGTGACCCTGACAAAGAAAAATCAAAGGCCAGAGTAAGTATTTTTGACGTTGTTGTAATACCAGAACTGAAATGAAATTCTCTGTCGCAAGTAGTATACCTACCTGGGATTTTACTAAACGGGAATGGGCGATTTAAAAATGAAGCAATTTTCAGGTGTGACTGGACCATAATACTATAGCTGGTTTCTTTTTGATATTGAGTCTTTCGACATCAATTTGAATAAAATATCCAAGTCAGCTTGCTCTGGAAACCAGCCATAAATAATGCTCTCAAAGAGCTTTGGTAAGCGGGATGTTCTAAAAATGAAGCAATACCTAGCGATTACGTATTTATGACCGTTTTTAAAAAAAAGTCTTTTGCAACTTTTTCCAGCAGAGCATATTTTTGAGAAAAAAAAAATAGGTACAGATTGTTGCGTCGGGGAAAATGTACAAATTTCAACGCATTTATCCGAGGAGCACACTTACGAGAATCCCGATTAAGTGCGTTGTCGACGCAATAATTATTAAACCTCCGCTTTATTGCCTTGAAAACGGAATAAAGCATTTTTATTAGCATCCTAAGGATGCAGAGGATCGAGAGCTATGGAGGGTCCACTTGAGCAACCTACACCCGCGACCCACTTAATGGACAAGCGGATCATTTGAAAATGATTGAATGAATGAATAGTTAGTTTGGTCAAAATTAGACAAAGGGGCGTGGAACCGTGTATACAAAAAAAAAACATTCAAACTCAAATTACAGACAAACATTGGTATTGGCCCAAGAGTACCTTCCTGTGAATATCGGAAAAATTAGGCGAAGGGACGTGGCGAATCCCATAAAAAAAAATAAAAATTTAATGGGAGCCAACGTTTTAAAAATTTGTAACCTTGATATTCCTGATAGACAAAAATGTTGTCTGGGCAATACGATTTTTTTTATTTTTCTATTTTGCACTACGAAGTGTGCAAGGGGTTCGCTAGTTGTAAATAACTTATTTGAATCCTTTTTCGATTAAGAGATGATGTCGGCAGGGCTTTGTAAAATAGACCGCAAAATCGGGAGATTTTGTATGAAGTTTTACGAGAAGCTTTACTTTTAGTATCGCAGTTAACCGGGTAACGTATTTAAGCGGTACGCATTTAAACGGCAAAATTTAGGCACATTTGTTATGGAATGCTTTATTTGCTCAGTTTTCGGCTGAATTAAACGAGGAACGGAATTAAGTGAGGGTCACTTATCCGGAGATAATAGTATATATTGTCAAAAGGTCAGTGATAGCTGTTTTTTTTATTTTACTATAAAAGTTGTAACCGCCGAATTTAACGATCTTTGCGGACACATTATTGCTTTTTTCCATATACCTACTCGCAACTCTTCTAAAATCGACTATCTATTTCATTCTCAATCGAACGGAACTCACGTGATTGTGTCGATTTTGTATACGAAACGAAGATAAAGGGTCCGCCAAATAACTTTTTTTTTTTTGAAAATGCTATAAAAAAAAACTATTGAATATTTTCTCAAATTTCTTTTTTTATTTGAAAGTACAATCCTTCCGGTTAATAATGGAAAATAATTTCATTCAAATGGCTGCGTCGGTCGGCTGGCCATGCAGTAGCCTACACGATCGGTCCAATTTTTAAGCACATTATCGATTGTGTGCAGCTGTATTTCACCAATGGCTTCACGAATATTGTCCTTTAAAGCGTCAATTGTCTCTGGCATGTCGGCGTAACACTTATCTTTTACGGCACCCCACAAATAATAGTCCAACGGTGTCAAATCGCAGCTCCGCGGTGGCCAAACGACATCAGCTCTGCGGCTGATAATGCGATCTTCAAAAACAGGGCGCAAAACATCGAGTGTAGCTTCGGCTGTGTGGCACGTAGCGCCGTCCTGTTGAAACCAAATGTTGCCAATATCTTCCTCTTCAATTTTTGTGAACAAAAATTCGTTCAACATGGCCCGATAACGATCGCTATTGACTGTAACGGCCACTCCTTGCTCATTTTCGAAGAAAAATGGCCCAATTATGCCTCTGGACCAAAATCCGCACCAAACAGTGACTCGTTTTGGGTATATCGGCTTTTCAATGTATGCGTGCGGGTTTTCTGTGCCCCAAATGCGACAATTTTGCTTTTTTACATACCCGCCAAGATCAAAATGAGCTTCATCTGAAAAGATGATTTTTTTGGCAAAATCGGCATGCACACATTCTGCAACATTACCATGATTTTCAAAGTAATGTCGCAATATTTCCCAGCGTTGTTCAAGCGTATACACAACCATATTCGTTCAGCGGAAGGATAAAACTAATTATCTGTCAAATCAGACATGAGCTAAGTGTTACCATTCGCGAAATAAGCACTAGTTGAAAAAAAAAAAAACGTTAGATGGCGGACCCTTTAGATACATATTGTTCGTTCACGGGTGAAACGATATCGTTCAGTTCGCCCTCTAAGCTAGTTGCAATTATTTTTTATTTTGAGCCATTTCAATTTCTTCAAATTGCAATTTCGGTAGTTTTATTTTATGATTGCCTGACCAACAAACCAACATTGTTCGCTCGTTAAGATTTATACACCATGCACGATTAGGTTTACCGAAAACTGATCGTCCGCATACCTGTCTCAAAGTGGTCTTCGCGTTTTAAAATATCTTTATTTACTTTGGAAACTTGAGGCCTTTTGAAATTCTATTCACTATTGTAAACGCCAGTTCTCTCGCGTTAATACCTTCGGGACCACAACTTGACATTGTGACAAAGTCCATGCTCATTAACAACCGCACTTGGACGTCCATATGAAATAAACGATTCGCTGAAACCAACCCCCAACTAGCGATATCGTAATATTTCCCACCTCGGACGCAACTAATACGAATATCTATTTGTGTTCAACGTATCTATTCCCTTTAATTCTCGTCAATTGCTCGATATAATCCATTCGACTCTTCTTCCCATTACCACAGCCGCAGCCACCACCATTACTACCAGAGGTGACAAATGACTTAAGTGACAGCCTCACACCATAAACTCCAAAACAAAAGCCTTCCTCCATCATAGCCGACCGCCACAGCACAAACCGCAGTATATAGAACGTATCACCTAGCTTACCGGGCGCGCGAGTACTCACCAAGAAGTCTCGACTCGTCTCGCGCCAGACGGTGACGGAAATTTGTCGTCATCGCTATGAACGCGATTCTAGCAATTCTACACTGCAATCAGCTAAATCGTATACAAGTCGTCGTAACCAGTCTCCCCCCTCCCCCGTCAACCCAGAATAAGAAGAAGGTCTCCTCGCGCCGTTCTCCCATGTGTACCCTCCGGTCTGGCTGGTAATCGTAGATGATGCAGCCCTGCAACAGATACACAACAACAACGTTTAGTTCCCACAATATAAAATCCAATGCATGCGGAAGTAAAAGTTCAATGCTCGTTTCTGCTCCACAAGTGATTAGGTCAATAATAGCACAAAATGCCAATGGCAACATCAACAACTTAGCACTAGATACATTCGTATACCTGCACTGGACATATACGAGTAGTAGTGGAAGTTCCTGAGTGGTGGTTGTGTAGTAGCGGCGATCGCTCGCTCGCTCAGTCAGCAGCCAAAGTATCTTTTAGTTTGTGCGGGCATATGAGAGCGATTAGGAAGGAATCGCATTCGAAAGATTTGAATAATGCATCCCAGTTCATCTATAGTACATAGTCGGCGACGAGGATATAAGGATGCAATTACATAGATGTGCACACGCTGTGGAGTGTGGTTTTCAGTCACGCCAAGGGTATACACTATACATCGGCGAGTAAATTTCAATTGCATGTCACATTTTTGTCAATAATTTGTGCAATCGGTGAGAAAGTCTGTAAATTGCAAATGAATAGGTAGATGGGTAGTTGAAGCTGGGCACTGATGGTGGTCTACGTAGATTGCGCTGTGAGTGCAATGAGCTTCTCGTCACTTAGGAAGATGCCTGCAATTTGTAGTAATTAGAAGATTAGAAATGTGCACAAGTCCGCACCGCCTTATAGTTTGGCTTTTCAATGAGCTGAGCAGGCGAAAGCAAATGGACGGAGGAAGTGGCCGCCGGTGAATGGATGTAAAGAATCCTGTCTGGAGACAGTCTTTTGAGATACTATTTTATTATGCTGCATGTTGTAGAATTTTATCAGACATCTTTTTATCGATCGATTTTTAGCTATCTCACTCTCCTATTTCTGGTGCATTGTTTCTTCTTGGGTGGACTCTTTAGACTCGTCGGGTAGGTGCGTTTTTATCTAGCCATCTTAGCAGTTGCATTTTAGGTTTTCGAACCAAGTCAACGTCGCCATATAGCTCGCAAGGTTCGTCGTTACTTATCCTCCTCCACAGTCCATTAATACAAACTCAACCGAATCTGTGTTTCAAATATGTATTTCCAAAGGGTTTTAATCCATTTGGACTAAGTCCATGCGAACTAATATACCGCAGGCCCGGAAAGATAGGCGTCTTTTACAATATCTTCTTCAGCGAACTTCTTGGTTTTGTAAGGAACGGCTGTATTTGTTAGATGTCTTCTTAATCCAAGAAACAGCTATTGACAGGGAAGAGTCTTTATTCGCTTGTTCTCTGTAATGACGGTGTCATTTTGTAAAGTAGTTGTAGAGTCCAGGTGGACGAAGTCGGATAACTACTTCGAAGCTTTATCCGCCTATCGTCCTTGCGCAATGTCAGTATATACTTCGTTGTGTCCCATGTTCGCTGCCTCCGTTTCAATACTTACCCTTGACAGCTCGCTGCGATCTCCCGATAATGTCAATATCATTGGCATATGCAAGTAGTTGAACGGACTTTTGAAAAATTACATCGTAGTCTTAAAATACTCAACATCTTCATGGTCGTTAAATATAATTACGCGAGTTCTGCATTTTAGTCAGATATTCGCAGAGACTTGGGTTGCACAGCTTCAGCTTCGATAAGAGCAGACGTGGAGGTACCAAATGCATATTTTTTTAAAGAATTCGCCGAGATTGTCAATTATTCTCCCAAAATGCAGTTTTTATACCCGGTACCACACTGTGGTGAGGGTATATTCACTTTGTCATTCCATTTGTAACGCCCATAAGGAGGCGTTGTAGGTATGTCAAACTATATATATTATTGATCAGCATCACTTTCTTAGTCGATCTAGCGATGTCCGTCTGTCTGTCCGTCTGTCCGTCTGTCCGTCTGTATGTCTGTCCGTCTGTCCGTCTGTCCGCACGATTACGGCCGTAATTTAAGAGCTATCGACTTGAAATTTGGTATGTAAGCTTTTATCCATCAAACTGAGGCTAAGTTCGAAGATGAGCAACATCGGATGAAAACTACTACTACCTGCCATACAAAAATATCAGATTTATATAGCTTTTTATGTTAAAAATTAAATTTAAATAGGTACAGTAAAGATAGAAAGTTTAAACTTTGCACATATTATTTTAATAATATTTAAAAATGTTTGACAAAAAATTAGCTTGGTCGAATAAAAAGTACCCATACCTCCCATACAAATATATAATTTTTTAATACTAAAATTTTTTTTTTATTTTACAATAATATAGTACCGGGTATTTGAGCTTCGGCATAGTCGAAGATAATTGTCTTACTGTTTTTTTTTAGTTCAGAGAGCTTGGAAGATTCATATGAGATAAGAATGGTCCATGCAGCTTCTTCGGAAATCCTTTGCAGCGAAACTTAACCTGAGGACATGCCTCCCAACGATTGAATGTCCCGTAGAGCTCTCCTTAGTTTTATTAGACTAATGCGTGTATTTGGACCACCTACAGTTAGTAGTGTCTACCTAATTTTGTTTGATTAAGAGTGTCAAAGTAGCGAGACAGATTACCATTCTCCAGTAAAATCGACGGAGATGTGAAATGCCATAGTGGTTAGTGTGCTATACGAAATCCTACGTTTCACAACCAAAAAAATACAAATTACACCTCTGGTCTGTTGGGTCAATATATTTTCTTTCTTTCCTTAATATTTTCCAAGACTGACAATTTTTAGACCATGTTAGCTTAGCTATATTATTTCTGACAGTTCTTTGACAGTAGCTGGCGGTAATTGGCCAACACGGCCAACATTACATACTTTGCTCAGTGATATTTGAAAATTATTTGAATTTTACTCAGGCACGATTTCAGAGATCGATTGGATTCATCTATTCCTAGATGGTAACTTGATATAATCTATGATTAATTTAAAAGATATTTACCTTCGTGATTATAGTAGGTAATTAAAAAAAATAATTGATCCCTAAGGCCTGCAAGTTATTCTAATGCATTATCACATGACTGTACCTATACGTTTCACATCATCAACAATTGCCTATGACATTTAGAAAAGTTTAACATTCTATATAATTATTGACATCACCAGATATAGAACCGTTTAATTAAAAAAAGAATGCGGAAGCTTTCGCATAAATATATAATTTTTTTATCGCTGTCATAATTAGGTATAAATGATTATTAAAATTCTATCGGAAAGTACAGCCTGAATTATAAGAACACTTTGTTACATCTCGACTTACTTCAAGACTCCTGCAAACACAATGTAGTGCTGTGGTCGAGTCATGGTTGAAAGTTGAGTGCGGTTTTCAACCAGACAGCTATTTACTTCCAAAAATAAATACTCGAGAAGGCTTGGGAGTATCGCAAATGTGACCGAATATGACCGAATTTCGCAAGCTAAACTCAGGTGTGGACTACTATTTTAATTTTGGTTCCTTGGGCACAGTGGCGCAGTGTTAAAAGTACCCCACGAGGGGTCCAATACTCAACTCCCAAAAAATTTAAATTACTCTGACAAGCTGGTTAATGCAGTAGTTTGGAACCGACATAAAACTCTCAGTATTTAAAAGTATTGGCAGAATCTCATTTGCTCGAGCTAAATTTTAGCTCCCATACAAAATGCTCTCAAAATGTAGCTGACCTAAATTTAGCGGTACGTTGTTTTAGCTAAAAAATACAATTTTCATTTCAGACTATACCTCATGTAGCTAATGTCAAAATTTTGCGCACCCAACAATGGTTCGGCACATTTTCTCAAGCTAAATTTGGACACATAATTTAATATTTGTTCTGTTGTGTTTTTATCTTCGAGAAAAGTAGATACCTACATACCTAAGTACCTAAGGATTAGTTTTTTCAATGAATACCTCGGCGAGGAATATCTCGAAAGTGAAAAATTTTAGATCAAAGAAACAGACAAAGAAAATAAGACAGCACAACGAAAATAAAACACATTTTAGCGTCCTTGCATTTTTGAATGAAGTTATTTTCAAACATCTGTTTTTGGTGACACTCATTCACAACGCACTCCATGCCAATATTTAGCTAGATAAATTGGATAGTAACTAAAATTAATCGCTCGAGCTGCGTACTTAGATTTATGATAAAAGCAGCTGGCTCGGCTCCACGTGCGTCTTTTTGTAGTTTCTGGTAGGTGGCGCCATGAGTTTGCTTTCTTCATTAAATTTATTGCCTTAGTTGAGATTGAGAAAATGTGAATTGGATCTTGGCGGCTCATTTAATATACAAAATGATGTACAAAACCACGAAAATTATATTTCTTATATTTTAATTAAAAATAAAAAGTAAAGTGTTATTCGAAATGTTGTTGTTCTTTATCATCGCCCTTTGTCATTTTAAGTAAACAACCGATTTGATGGTGAATTTCACTCCAAATTGATTTGGCGTTAGGATTTTATGATTTTCTTTTTGTGCACTAAAATAACACAACAATTTTATAATATTGTAAAGACCTATATCCCTGCCAAACTTGTCATATTGTGCGGAATGACGATGTAGAACGCTCGCTGCTCCGTAAAATTAGGAAACAATCTCACCGACACCGAGACCTTTGATGTCAAAAAAGGATTTAGACAAGGGTATGCGCTGTCATGAGACTTTTCAACATAATTCTTGAGAAAATTTTGCGAAACTCGCAAGCCAACACCCGGGGGCACAAGTTTCCAAAAGTCAGTGCAACTACTTGCATACGCTGACGACATCGACAACATTCGTAGAACACAGCGAGCTGTCACTGGTGCGTTTGCAAGTATCAGTACAGAGGTGGCAAAAATGAGTTTAGTAGTGACTGAGGGCAAAACAAAACATATGCTGTCAACAAGAAGGGACACACGACATCCACGAATAGGACAGAACGTCACAATGGACAGTTATAAATTTGAGGTAGTTTGTGACTTTGTCTACCTCGGCTCCGCTATTAACTTTGAAAATGACATCACATCAAGCATCAAGCGAAGAATTACACTTACCAACCGCTGATACTTTGGCCTAAGAAGGCAATTGATTAGTAAGGCCTTGTCGAGAAACACCAAAGAGACTCTATATAAGACCCTTATCATCCCAGCTTTATGACGCATAATCAGGGGCGTTATAAAAGATGGATGAAAATCTCCTTGGTCGCTTTGAACGCAAAATTCTACGAGTGATTTTCGGTCCCATTTGCGTTGACGGACTTTGGAGGGTGAGATTTAACAGCGGGCTCTACGTGCTGTACAGCGACATCGATGTGGTCAGAAAAGTACGCATCAGTCGTCTAAAATGGCTGTGACATTCAGAGCGAATGGACACCAACGCTCCAGCCGTAAAGTCTTCGATTCCAACTCGGAGGGATAACGCAGGAGAGGAAGACATCGCCCTCAAGGGAAGGGGACCTCAACCAACTTGGAGTGCGCAACTGGAGGCGGTTAGCCAAAGATCGTGCTAACTGTGGAGGCGTGTTGGTTGAGGCCCACAAGGTCCACTCATAGAAAAATCGCAAGCTAAAATCTAGTAGGGTAAAACTATACAGAACGCCCCAGTTTACAAAACGCCCCAGTAGTCCGGCACGCACACTGTTGTTGTTATGCAATCACGACCAGACCTGTTCAAACTACTTTCAGTCGTTCCTCAACTGTGTTATTGAGTAGTAGTGTTATGTGTGCTCTGTCGAAAAAAAAAAGACAAAAAATAATTTTGGCGCCAAAACATATTACTGTGAGTACAGTAAAAATTTCATTTTTTTCAGAAACTATGCACATTATATTAAAATGATATATAATATTTAGAAAGTACATACAATTGGCTTTTTAGTTTGTTTTTGTTTATTTCTTTAAACCAGGTGGGTTGCTTTATTTTTTCTGGGGCGTTTTGCACGCAGAAATTTACAAAACGCCCTAACAAAGAAAGTGTAATACGCCCCAGTAATTGTATTGAAATATAACACTCATCAGAGCAATTTTATTGCTTAATTGTTTATGGAAATACCACGAAATTACACAATGACAATGCGGGCATTATGGTCCGAAAAAAATGAAAGAAGCAATGGAGAAGGTAAAAAATAAAACTTGGGAGTGAATGAAGCATGTAGGGAGTTCAACATATCATCCAGAACCCTGAGGAGACACATTTTAAAATACAATGCAAATAAGGCTGACAGACCATATTACAAATCCAAATAATTTAATTTTCCTTACTTTATAATATTTGTTCCTACTTTTTCCTTAGGGGCGTTTTGTAACTAATGCGGGGCTTTTTACCCAACGATTGAGTTACAAAACGCCCCACTTAAACTTTTTTTTTTTTAATTATATATAATATATGCTGATATATTTTTGTACAAATGAAATTGCCAAACCTATGAAAAAAGACAGTTAATTATTTTTTTAATAAAATAACTACTATTTTTGTTTATTTTTTTGTTTTATTGAAGATTCTAAAAAAGTGGGGCGTATTGTATCGTTTTACCCTATGATCAGGCTTGATTTTACATTTTTTTTATTCTTATGTGCTAAATCTTAATATGACACCCATAATTCTTGAAGTAAGAACATAATTCTAAAAATAAATTTTAATTCTTCATTTAGGAATAAAAAAAAGTTGATTTGAGATTGCATGTTCTGCATATTAGTGTATTTAAATCTAAATGTAATATTACGTTCTTGAAATAAGCCGAAACAATCTTAAAAGATGACATTGAAACACAAATAAAGGACAAAACAATCTTATTTCAAGCTTGTTCATGATTGAAACATTCGCAACAATACTTAAAGTGCATGCATACAATTGTTTCAGGTAATGTAAGAACCACATTCTTAAAATAATAGCGAAACAGGATTGAAGTACCTAAGATTTGTAATCATACTAAAAATCTCAAAAGAAGATTTTTTGATCTTGTGGTCTTGTGAAAATGAGCTCAGAATGAGATTTTTGTACTTGGAATAAGATTTTTTGAGTTTACCATATTTTCGTCAACGAATAGACTTGAAATGACACTGATATTCTTTTTAATTTAGCCATCGTGAGTTTTCTAGGAGGGGCAAGTGTTCAAACAAACATTTTTTTTTTAATTTTTGAACACCAGAGTCAGAAAAATGTGAAATAAAAATAAGTTTCATTAGATGCATTATTACATATGTTATGTAGGTACAGCTTTTGTTTTATTTCTATTCGTTAAAAGTTATAGAATTATTAATGTAGATACATACTTTGAGAAACAAAAGAAATTGCTCTTCAAATGGACGTGTTCACAGAGAATATTGGTAAAAATATTAAAAGAAAGTATTTTCAATGTTTTCTTTTACTGAATTTTGACTTAATGATGGGGACCGTGGTTTGTTTTAGGGGGTACACACAACATTTTGGTATGAAAAAGGCGGACACATGGTAACCCTAGGTCCAACCGGACTGTGATGCCACCGTAAGTAAGTAAGTAAAGACCTATAAGTGAATTTGGTCCACGATTAAAGAATTTGTTAGTAGATTGGCCGAAGCGTCACCTATAAGATCATAGCTTAGCTATAAAGCATTGTCTCAATTCAAACAATTGTGTGAATGACTTACCATAATCAACATTTAATATCTTTTTATACCATTTTCAAGATAACTCAGAAATTTTGTTTAGTGGAAGCTGTAACGCTTTATTTTTAAATACCGCGCACATTTCGTGAAGTGCCATCTTACTGGAATTATTTTTAAACCGTTGTTAACAATTTCTTAACAATTTTTTTTTAAATTTTTTCGACATTTTTTTTTACTTAATTTAAGTATGCAGAGATACAAGATACAATTTGAAAAAAGTGGTAGCATTTTTGTTTACAGCATTTTTAAAATTAATTTTTATTCAACCATACACTGTGTAAGGGTTATGAGTACCTAGCTATCTTATCTGCAGGGCCTGTTAAAACGAAGTAAGCTCCATATCGCTATCTTTTGCAAATAAAAATGTTGGGCTTAATAACTTCCCACTGCGTTTTCCAAATTGTTTGGTGAACACTAAAAAAGAAAACTTAAGAAAGTCATTTAAATCCAAAATGCACTTCTATATTGGCCACACTTTTAAAGTATTGACAATCGACAGGGTCGTTTGTATTAATTTTCAAACAAAACCGCAACTAACGCCTTCTATTAAACCCCGGCTATAGATCATCACATTGACCAAAGGCAATTAAAAAACCACCAACTATCCCCAAATAGCCTTCAGTTTTTAACGCCCTCTTCGTTTTTTTTGAAACTGCAAGCCGTTTGCCTTGCAAAGCAACTTTGACAACCCTGAGAAATTGGAAACACAAATGCCATCAAGCGAATTGACAAAACGAAGGGCACCGTCACTCACAATGTGGAAGGTAAATTGACTTAAAAAAAAAGTTCTTAATATACAAAACAAATTCCATAGCACATACACACACATCCAAACAAACATATTTATTAATGAACAAAATTTATTGCAAATTATTGGCAGTGCACAGGTCCCTACTGCACCCAAAGCCACATCTCTATACACAAAGTCTACCCTAAAGTAGTGACCATGCACAAAGTATCTCAGCAAAATGCGGAAGAATGTACGCCCAGCGCGTACTTGCAAACAACAATAAATCAGTGTTTACATGCCCGCATCTATACGAATGCATATAGATACATCTGTTGGCATACGTAAAGCCCCAGTTTCTCATAATTATTGCATTTTTATTGCACAAACAGAAGAAGCGGAGAAGTTGGAGAAGACGAGCTCGAGCGGCAACGTCGACGGATGACGATGACGTTGCTTTTGCTCTTCGGAAGAGAACTGCAAATATTTTTCGCAAGCCAAGAGAACTTTACTTATACCTACCATAGGTGTATACGATGGGCGACTGTCTGTCAAGTGGAATGTTTATAAATAAATAAGATTATGTCATAAGCAAGTTACGATAATGTGATTGCTTTTTATGGGACGGTCATGGTGAGGTGATGGTGCTTTTACAGACACACGAACGAGATTACGTCTGCATTTTTGAAATTTGAATTGCATAATAATTTAGTGCGAGCTATAGCCTATAGTCTTATGTTTGCTCTATAATACGATGATAGAGGTAGGTAGTTCTACAATAAGACAAGTGGAATTGTAGGGCATTCCGAATTGAAGAAATTTCCAAGTTTAAGCTATTTATGGACAGTTTTAGACTAAGTACTGATTTACATTCGTAAAACACAACGGAAGGCTGTAATCTATCTGTAGATTATTGCCTAGTAGCCTATTAAAGGGCACGGTAGTGTCCCAGTTTTCGACCCCCCTCTAACTTCGGAACCAATTAAGCCAAAAACTTCAAACTTGAAACAACCAAACTCAGTAAATAGGTTCACCTCACCATATTTCACCTCTATAGCATTAGTGGTTCTCAACATACAGGACGTCAAAAATCGCAAACTGACTGACTCACTCACAGATGATGATCATCAAAATTATGAAGCACTTCCGGCCATCGTAGAATCGTGAAATTTGGCAGAATGCTAGAACCTGTGGTGCATACACTGGGAAAAGTAAAAAACTTGAGATTTTCCATTCAGGAGGCGTGGTATACGCCCTCATTTGAAAATCGGTTAACATTTTACTTGGGCCACTTCCCATTGCCGTAGAATGTTGAAATTTGGTAGAGCGGTTGGACTTGCAGTGTACAGAAAGAAAACTAATTTACAATTTTATATTCTCTATTAAGGAGGCGTGGTATCCGCCCACTTTTGAAAATTGATTTGTTATTTATTTGGGCCACTTCCTATTATCGTATAGTGTTGAAATTTGTGTAGAGCGGTAGGACCTGCATTGTGCGAAAGGAGTAATATCAAAAATTAACAATTGTCCATTTAAGGGTCCACGCCCTTATATATGAAAAACTTGCCAAGTAAACTTACCAATTTTTTTAACATTTAACCTTCTTAAACTAATAACTTGGCGAACATTTAGATCTCATTACTTTTCGTGGTTGACTAGTTACGCACCTTATTTTTGTTGTTCTATTTCTATATACCAGAACTTGGCTCTTTTTTTACATTTATGTTTTTGGTGTGATCACTTTTACAGCAATGTACATGCGTAATGAGACGTATCGATGGCTTTTAAAAATGTGTAACTTTGGATAGAACGAACATTTTCTAATAATTGGTTTCTCCATCTAGATGAGATATTTCGATTACAAATATTGGTACCTACATTGGATCATCCAGAAAATGATTTTTGTTGTCGAATTGTCACAACATTCAGCACGTTCTACTTATTTAGAAACGAGAATTTTGCAAAATTTATAATGATATGTGAAGCGAAGCCCATTGTCATCTCCGAAGAACCCGGAACTAATTCGAGAGCGAAAAATGAATCCACTTCGAGCCACGGTTTAATGGGGAAGGCTAAAAATACAGTTTCTTTGAAGACGCAAATGGTCGACCAGAAATGGTAAATGCGGACGAATATAGATCTTGATCATAATGACTCGGTGAAAACATCCCAGTTGACAGATTTAATTTCGAAGTAGTTAAAGACTTTGTCTATCTAGGCTCTATAATTATCTCACAAAACTATATCGGCGCAAAAATCAAACGCTAATTCTTCGAACTAAAACACTTTCTCACAGACTCAAGAAATCCCGGTCCTACTGTATGGTGCGGAAGCATGGATCTAATCGAAAGCTGATGAAAACCTCTGTGCAAGTTTTGAGAGAACGATTCTTCGAGTAATTTTCGATCCAGTTTGTATCGATGGACATGGAGTGTAGAGGAGAACATTCAATGACGAACTTTACGGGCTCTATATAGCAACGTTGGTCAAAAGTCAAGAGACGAAAAGCTAGAAATACAGGGACTGAGGTGGATAAGTCATGTGGAGCATATGGATTTACAGCAATGCACCAGTCCGAAGAGTCTTTGAGTGCACACCTGAGGGACAATGAAGCAGAGGAAGACCCTACACCAGGTGGAGCGCAAAATTAAAGAGCATTATCAACCAACTTGGTGTGCGTAACTGGCTCCTTGGATTGTGAGTGCCCTTAAAAGTGAAGTAAAGTAAGTAAATAATGCTTGAGCATTTTTTTATCCGCAACTGAGATACGTACGCTTCAGTTGCGGATAGATGGCGCATCTTATCATACAGCCCAAAATAGGATGACTATTCTTCGAAAACTATTTCGATTATATAATATATATGTACATATTCTAAAAATGGAGGCCAGGTCATTCTCCAGACCTTAAAGCTTCAGAGTTCTTTCTATGGTGAAGGCTTAAGAAAATAATCCCCATCCTCTTACAGGACTGAATGTAGTGAAAACCAAAATGGTATCAAAATGGGTATGACTTCCGAAAGTTTGGACCATTTTCAACTTAAATTAAGCTCGAAAATTCTTAAAGCAAGACCAAAAAATCTTCTTTTCAGATTTTTAGTAAGCTTACAAATCTTACTCTTAATTCTTTTTTTTTTTAACTTACATGTTCAATCATGAACAAGCTTGAAATAAGATTGTTTTGTCCTTTATTTGTGTTTCAATGTAATCTTTTAAGATTGTTTCGGCTTATTTCACGAACAAAAAACTAAATCAAGATTTTGGAAAGCTTAGTTGTGTTTCAATAGCCGTTTTTTATTATCAGCGTGATCTGATCAGGATCAGATCATGAAAATAAAGCAAACTTGATCATTGATTGAGTTGTGGCAATAGTTGTTTTTCACATATAAAATCCAATACCAATTATGACAAATTTCGTATTGCCACCAGCCATCTTGCAGCCACACGGTACAATGTGACGTGACAATGCGATGATTTCTCCATTGCACTTGCTCATATTTGATTTTGACATTTCGCTTGTTGTGTCGGGGTGTTACCATATGAATACAAATCTGCATACACTTAGCATTCAATTTTTTTTTGGGAAACTATGTCCAAACGTTATGTTAAAATATGAATCATAATTAACCGTATTGTACTGCTAATATGTCCATTTATATTTCTGTGCTATATAGCGAAACAAAACATATCGAAAGTCGGAGTAGTAACTTATTAGAATTTGAAAAAATGCTAATTGATTTTTTGTGTTATTAATTGTGTTTCATATTTTGGTCTGGCAACATTACTGTATGGCTATAATTAACAGGGACACCAACATTTAGTGAATTAAATAAACAACACCACGAAACAACAACGAGAAATAGTTACATTAATTTTCGGATCATGTTTCGTGATCTCGATGAAAAGCAGAATCACATGTTGTTGTTGTAAGTGCATGTAAATCGATGTTCTATATGGATCATAGCTGATAATAAAAAACGGCTAATGTCATCTTTTAATATTGTTTCGGCTTATTTTAAGAACGTAATATTATGCAATCTCAAATCAAGTTTTTTTGTTCCTAAATGAAGCATTAAAAATTGTTTTTAGAATTATCTTACATCAAGAATAATGGCTGTCATATTAAGATTCAGAACTTCCACTGCATAAAAGTCATTCAAAATGTTTGCCATGCCATATTGGTTTCGTATAGGAGGTACCAGAACTACTTGACCGACGTAGATAATTTTCAATACCAACCTGACGACGGTAAAAAGAAGAGCTCTCACAAAATTTCGTTCGCCTAGATTGATTCGTTTGGAAGCTATTGTGATTTTAACTGACAGAGAGACACATTGGTCTAATAGTGGTTTTGTATGGGAGGTACCAGAACTACATGATCGACATAGCCCATTTTCAATACCAACCTGACGACGGTTAAAAGAAGTCCTCTCACAAAACTTTACTCACCTAGGTTGATTCGTTTGGACGCTATCGTGTTTTCAACAGACAAACAGACGGACAGACAGACAGACGGACATGGCTAAATCGAGTCAGAATGTGATCCTGATTCAGAATATATAGACTTTAAAGGGTCTCCGGTGAATACTTTTTGGCGTTACAAATGAAATGACAAATTGAATATACATTCCTGTGGAGGGTATAAAAATCTAAAATCAATCCTAATCATACTAGATTTTAGCCTACGATTTTTCTCTGAGTGAAGGTGATGCCTTTTATAAAATCTGATATTGCATGTTTCAAATTGAAGAAGAGAAAAATCCTAGAAGAGAGACGTACACCATGGAAATTTATGATGGCACAACAAAGGTATAGCCGTTCTTAAATGAAGCTAGGACCAAGAAACTCATACGGACGAATAGCATGGCACAATGATCATATCAGTATCATATGAGAAAAAAGCGCCAGACGGGATAAGTACCTATTTTACTGATCTGTGCTGAGGACGATCTTGAAGACACAATTATGTCCGTTGTCAATTCCCATGTTACCTAACCATCTTTTTAACTTCATCAAATCCTCAGGATGATTTGTGTGTAACAGCAATTGATTACAGCATTTATAGATAGTGTTACAATGGATAAGAGACAATCAGTTTCCACCGAAAGGCATCCCACTGCGCCAGTATTGACTTTGTAGCCCTCCTCGTAAGTGCACTAATCCAATCTAACCAAGAGAATGTTTTTTTTCATTATTAAAAGACAAGACAGCTGAGTGTGTAGTGTAAATATCAAGCTATTTGTAGAATTAGGAGGAAAATCTTTTCAAAGTGCTGGTACAAGTAGTATTAATCAAGAAAGTAGAGAATCTACCAGTCCAAAACATTTTCTGACATAGTGCCTGCGGTTGGGTCTTTCATCGCCTATGAGAGTTAGAAGTTAGAAAACAAATACCTACGTAACGCACAAGGGTTATTTGGGAAAATTATTTCGTCGTCATTACATCACTGAAATGTTAAGCAAAAATCAATCTGTTGCAGTCAGTTCGAAAATATTAGAGACTTTTTATCCCAACAGAAAAACAATCCACATTTCACCTTATCATTTATTTGTCAGTACATTTCCAAAGCAGTTTCTGAGATATTTTTAATGACGAAAATTTCCTAATAACTTGTAATCTGGTTTTTGTAGTATCAGGTAGCACTGGTAATGTGATGGCTTATCCACCGATATGATGAGCCCCTTTACCACTGAGCTCAAACGAAATATGTCGCGCAAGATAATAATAATGTACACGCGTCATCCATCTCTTTTGTCGAAAAAAAAAAAAAAATCAATGATGGATCGAAATTGCCGTACTTTGATGGAGTACCAAATTCAACACAAATTGTTTGAACAGTTACAATTTACAAACCTGTAGCTTATTAATAAAATTCTAAATTTCACCGTAATTCAATTCACCATTCAGCTTACTTCGAAACATTGAGACCATTCCTGAGCCGTACCACTTGAATGTGGTTTTTCATTCATTACAACCTGGTCTTCTGATGTAATTATTAACACCCACGCTATTTTCCTCGTACTAATCCCAAATTGTAATACATATTAATTTAATTTGGATGATAAAAGCCTTCAAAGTTTATATTAACCTATCAAATCTCCTTAAATTGCTGTCGTCAACTTTAAATAATCCTCTCGGCAATATTACTCACTTCATATAGATATCAATGTTGAGGGCTATCTTCTCAGCACACGTGCCTACTTAAACCTCACTTGAGGATAGAAGATACATCGCCATCGAAGATGAAAAACAATCTACTTCATCTGATTAGTTGTCTAATTTTCCACTTGAAAACATTACGAATGAAAATAATCGATGTATTGAAAATTCATTGAAAAAATGTTACGTATACGCCACGTTGACCTGAATTTTAATTATCACGAAATTATTTATTTTCATAATAAATTAATCGACATTTCTGTTATTGTTTTTCCAGAACAATCGATCAAGAAAATTTCTCTTCAATATTTTTACAAACACATGTGCACACGGAACTAGCTAGCAGTATAAAAAGTCATTTACCTCCCCATGCCGTTGACTTGAAGCAAGCTATATACAGGGGGGAAAAAATAAAGAAAAACATCTCTGTCTCGAATGTAGGTCAAGATACTCTATACTTTGGCACATGGAGATGGAACACACAGCGACACAACGACAACCCAAGCTCGTATTCATACTTCTACTTTCACTTAGAAAGTTCTCCACTTCGGAGGTGCTGTCTCAAAAAAAAAAAAAAAAAAAAAAAAAAAACAACAACAACAAACAACTCCAGTGATTTTCTTTTTTATACTCATTCCTCTCCCCTCCCGTGGAATACACTCTCATTGATTGAGTTGGAAAAAAAAACGCAAACAACTCAAAAATTATTTAAATAAACACTGACTAACAATATTTGGTGAAATCTATTCCCCCCACACAATCTAAACTGCAGTTCCTTTCAAATAGCGAATAGTACATAAAAATAATGACTAACACCCGCTAAAGTGGTCCTCTTTCGACAAAATTACATGACATACTGCGAGTGTGTTGTGTCGAGATACCTGTCCTGAAGTACGGTTTGTTTGCAAAAAAAAAATCGCAAATTGAAACGTTGAGGGCAATGACATACCGATAGTAGCTGTTAACATGACAGCGGACGGATTAGTTACAAAACAATCAAATTACCTGCTATTCGGGCGCGCGCTTCGCGTTCACTTTCTATGAACGGGGATATAGCCAGCAGTCGCTCCATAACAATTCGCGGGAAGTGCGGAGTCATCGGACAAGTGGTACACATCATTGATGACGATGGCGATGGGTGAAATCTCATTCAGCGACTTGACCAAAAACTGGTCCTAGTCGTGATGTTGTTCCAAGCGGGTTGTTGTTATTTTTATTTTATTTTTTTCGTATTGTAATTTGTGAATGGCTGACACTGTCAGCTATAGCGATTTTGCAAAACAACAAACGATGTAGTTTCCCGAGCATCCGATAGTTTTGCATCGGAAAAGTGAAATCTGGGGAAATTCGAGCTATGATTCATTTTCTATATGGGGTGAACAGATCAATGGAATAATGAAAGTTTTTCTTTGTTTTTTGCATTGGTATGTATAAAGGCTTCTTGTGCATATCCGTGGTAGGTCCATCATTTTGTTGAGTATAGTTTCAAATTGACACCTGCCTGCAGTATCAAATTTTTGAATGATCACTTAATTATACCCGGTACCACACTGTGGTGAGGGTATATTCACTTTGTAATTTCATTTGTAACGCCCATAAGGAGGCGTTGTAGGTATGACAAACTATATATATTATTGATCAGCATCACTTTCTTAGTCGATCTAGCGATGTCCGTCTGTCTGTCCGTCTGTCCGCACGATTACGGCCGTAAATTAAGAGCTATCGACTTAAAATTTGGTACGTAAGCTTTTATCCACCAAACTGAGGCTAAGTTCGAAGATGAGCAAGATCGGATGAAAACTACTACTACCTCCCATACAAAAATATCAGATTTATATAGCTTTTTATGTTAAAAATTAAATTTAAATAGCTACAGTAAAGATAGCAAGTTTAAACTTTGCACATATTGTTTTAATAATATTTAAAAAATTTTGACAAAAAATGAGCTTGGTCGAATAAAAAGTACCCATACCTCCCATACAAATATATAATTTTTTAATATGTACTAAAATATTTTTTTTATTTTACAATAATATAGTACCGGGTATTTGAGCTTCGGCATAGTCGAAGATAATTGTCTTACTGGTTTTTTGATATATTTAGGAAATTTTGGGACATACGAGTTTTCTGTCTGCTTTTGTGCTATGACCGAAGCAACCCAGCCTTTCGAGTATGTATAGTTAACGCTCGTATCTTTTTGCGGACAGAAAAGGGGATAAATGACCGAAATTTGGAGATTTCAAGGGATGTAGCAATTTAAAAAAGAGGATATATAGGGGATAAGTTGTTAACTTGTTTTTGCACTGAAATTGATGAAATTCAAGAATAGTATCAATACAAGAGTACTGAATATTACATTTTACTGTGAGAATTGCTTTTAACGTTTTGATTTGCAATCGAGTTTTTTCATTGGTCCAAGGCTTCGTCATCGCAGAAAAGAGGCTACATGAAATTTTGCCACAATGAAAAATGGCCCCAAACTAAGAATGAAAAATCACCCCAAAATTTGGGCTATATTTTGTATAATGAAATAATACGTTTTCGTTCTTTTGGGGCCTTACATCATAATGAAATTTTACCCCAAACTGAAAAATGAAAAAAGGCCCCAAAATATGAATTGTCACCCCAATTCGCAGAATTTAACGCAATTTTTTGTTGTTGTTTCCTTTCATGTGATTTTTCATTTTCAGTTTGGCGCCATTTTTCATTGGGGCCAAATTTCATGTAGCCCAGAAAAGACTCGTTCCACCGATACTGTTGTTCGCGGCAAGCACAAAATGTATTCATTTCATTCCACCAACATACCGATTTCGTTGTGCTCACTATTTTCGGCTTGCAGATGTTTGAATATTTCCACCAGAAATCTGCTATGGTTAAAAGAGGAGTTTATAGGATAAAAAAGGGATTTTGGAAATTTTCAGGGGATAGTTTCTTTGACTTCGAAAAAAGGGATAATCCCCTAAAAAAGAGGATAGATACGAGCGTTATGTATAGTGCTCACTTATTTTCATAGGTCTGTATTCATGAAAATGCTTGGCATTTCATGAAAGGCACTTATTAGAAACGAATTTCTTTCCGAATATGGTATTATCAATTTTCATTTTAAAAGTCCTCAAAGTTAGAGCTGCCAATTTTGAAGTCCTGTCCAATTTGTCGACGTTGGGTATCTCATCTTGTTTGGCCGCGTATTTTTGGTTTTATCCTCATTAACCGCTGAGCCCATTTAAGTTTCCACACTATTAAACGTATCAGTGACAGGTGCAGGGAAATAAGTCCCAGCACATATCAGTTCCCACCTAGTGGGAAATAAAACCTCGTTAACCGCTGATCCCATTTAAGTTTCCATACTATTAAACGCACCAGTGACAGGTGCAGGAAAATAAGTCCCCGGGAACTAAGTCCACTGAGGGACTCAGTTCCCACCTAGTGGGAAATAAAACTGCTTTCGTGAAGTAAACTTAGTATCTACACATTCAACAGTAATACGTATGCAACTGTTTACTGTTAGATTTTCAGTATGTGCGAAATTTGATATACTGAAAGGGAAATAAAACCACTCAGTGTTTTCGGAATTTAATTCTCACCTTACATGGGATAACTAAGTCCACTTTACGAAAGTGGTTTTATTTCCCACTAGGTGGCTTATTCCCCTGTACTTTATTCCCCTGTACCTCTGCAACAGCTGGCTGTGTTATATCGAAAATGGCAATACCATCGCGGTATGTAAATAATTAAAGAGGATTTAAAAAATCGTGCTTTGTGTTCAATGTTGTAGAACTTACATGACATCGCATCACCTTTTTAAAATCATTTTTTTGACATCAAAGATCTAGACATGCCTCTATAGCTCTTCGCTGTAATTGCATTCAATTACGGCCTTAAAATCAATAAACAGATAAAGGGTATCGATTTGGACTTCTTGTGTTTATTTAGTCAGTTGTGGACTTAGCGGGCCTAAAACCGCACTGAAAGGCCCCAATCAGTTTGTTGACAAATGGCTTAAAGCTTTCATATAGAGTACGGTTGTGGGTCTTCATTCTTGTGGACCGAACAGAAGATGCTGAGGTTCCATTTATCAGGCATACTTTCTTCAAACCAAGTCTTTCGGATGAGTTCGTGTAGGTATGCGCTCCACTATGTGTGATCCAGTAGATTTGCTGAACTTGAGTTTGGATATTGCTAGATATCCTCACTTCATTTTGGTCAGGTGGACGGAAATCGTAGCTTTCATCGTTAAAATCGAATAGTTCGTTCTGCCTGACAATAGAATTTCGGCTGTCTTCGCCGTTATGCAGTCTGTAGAAGTGGGCTTTACATATCCTCAACACCGACTAATACTAATACTTCTGGCTCATCTCTACAAGTATATCTATTTGGGTTTTGTTGCCTCGACAGGCTCTTTTTATTGCTTGCTCCTCGCAAGATCGGCAATAGTTTTGGTCGTTTTTTGCTACTGTAGCCGTTCAACGTTAAATACAGCATGATAGTGATCCATTTCTATGTTGACAGCCAAGTTTCTTTATGAATATTGAGGTGAAAACCCGTGTTCCAGCTATATTAACGTTTTACCCCTCTGCAAAGTAAATTAACTTAAGAAGTGCATGTCATGTAGGTTATGATTTTTTATTGTACTACCACAGATGTCCTCCTTGCCCATTTTTAGTGTCACAGTTTTCCATCTGCTTTTTATATGATCCCATTCCATCTTAAGTCTTGAATGGCAATTTTGCTTGTGGGAACAAAGAAGTGATTTAGGGAAATTCTCAAAGTGGGAAAAAAGGCGGTCAACATTTATATGGTAAAATATTTGTCGATTTTTGATCAACGCCCAGCCAAAACGGTAAGGCTACGAAGCTGACATTTTGAAACGAAATTCCTATATGGCCAAGTGAGCACTAAGAAGCGAGAAAATTCTGATTTTCCACCCGATCGATTTTAAAACTCGGTCTGTGTAAAAATAAAAAAAATAGTTTCCCCGATTTTATTTATTCTATCGACTGCGTAACAAAGCTTGGCACTTCTGTAACGGAAGCAAAGCCGCGGATATATGCTAGTAATATATAAACACAATACAGTGACGTATTTCGTACTACGCTTGATTGCACGGGGAAGATGGGGAGGCATGGTCATTATTTTTCGTTGAGTTTTTGACGCAAAGGATGCAAGTATTGATGTAGGGCTTCAGCACTTATTGCAATACCCCATTAGGTGTGCATTAGTTAAAATAATATTGGGAACCACTCTAGCAGATTCTCTTCTCCGGATTTACTCTAGAACTTTGTTGTAAATCGAGTTAGATACGTACATTTTTATAGATATTTAATAGATCTTTTTTAGCACGACAAACAATATCTTCTCACACACGTCATAAATACGCAAGCCATTTTCTCCAGATCCCGAAAAAGTTATCTTCATAATACCGGCCAATTCCTTTTCATGACCTCCTCCCTAGAGTTCATTTCACTTCATTACTTCCGCTGAATTTTATCAGACGCTACATTATTCCAATTTAATCTAATCAGTTACAATTTGTTGGAAATATTTTATTGCATTTGGTGAGTATAAATTTCTGACCACGCTCGTGATCTTTATAACTATTTGGATTTATGATAATACCTCATGCCGATGCCTGCGTAAAGTGCTCATTTAGTTTGGATGAAACCTCGACGGTAATATGTGCACATGAGCACCATTATTCCATTATAGTAACCAAAATGTCCATGACTCTGAAAATTAAATCAGAATATGCGCAGAACCCAACACCTTGCCACTTAAACAATTTATTTAAATAAATAGCAAATCAGGTCGAAAAGCTTAGCAAAACCAACATGCCACCATCGACTCAGCTGATTTGAAGAGAGACCACAAGCTAATCGAATAAATTATTCAATTCAGAAAATTATTCATCACGTCATTAGCACATCCATTAGCATACGAATATACATATCATTTCAAAGTTCATCCGCATAGAACCAACGCATCTCGCCAATAAAAGCTGACCGCGATCGTGTATCCAATCCTTGGCCGATTGCGCCCGAAAATAGATAGGTATCTCTAGCCCCCATCAAAAAGAAAAGCTGTTGCAGAGCGAGCATGCGCTCGTTTAAACTCATAGCATTGGTACGTGAGATATGATACTGTCGCAGGATAGACCGACTTGAGCTGGTCGGTTCTGTTTTATATATTTTTCGTTAATTTGGTTGTTGTATTTTTTTCTCCGTTTTTGGTGGGGGGAATGTAAATTGCCTACATATGTAATCTGTGCCTGTCTGCGACCAAACAGAAGAGACCAACGAAAAAATGAAAAAAAAAAAAAAAAGCTCGGTTCATTGAACCTCGGACGCTTATTATAGATGTGATACCAACTGTCATCATATTACACTTACTACCAGCCATCCACTCTCAACACCACCTTCGATGGTGGTACTTCTTTCTCTTCATCGTCGTCATCATCATCTTTTTAGTCTTTTGGACGCCAATGGAATTCTGATATGCTTGAGAATAAGTCGGACGCTAAACGCTTCAATGTAGCAGCCGCAGCAGCAGCATAGAGCGCATAAGAGCAAGATACGTTGCCATGCCACATAGCACATTTTAGCCATATGTGTATCTGAACTCTCCGATGTGCACATAGATACAGAACACCATCAAAAGCTAGACGGAGACAACAGCTGTTTCATGGATTTTTTTTTTGGGAGCTCTGCATTTTTTTCTTTGTTCAGCTTTTGGATTCTTTTTTTTTTTTTTTTTTTTTCTTTTTTGGATATCCGTCGTGTTGTTGGTCTATTTTTAAGTCTGGAGAAACTTTATAGGATAGGTTATTGGCATTGCTGTTGCATGTTGAATACGAAAAAAAAAAACTCATAAAAGGCGGCATTGCTTTGATTTTTTTTTCTTTTCCTCCATGGTGACTAATTAAACTTTTGTGGGCATGCATATAATAAACTGCATTCGAAAATTAAATTTAGATGTTAGATGTTTTCCTTTTAAGGGTTTGCCAGTTAAAAGCTGAATCCTAAGCCGCAATACATGAATACAATTTCTGATTATCCAACTGATGATTAGCTCTCAGATATACATAGTAGGCACCTTAAGCGTAGCCGAAAAAGTAATGCTTGGTGTTGGTGGTGCCCCGCATATCCATCTAAAAATATCAATTTTGAGTTTGCTAAAACATCCCTCGCCTGTACGTAGCTTGAGCTCTTGGGCTTGCTCGCTTGAAATTGAACCGCATATCGGTAGGAGTTACCGGAATGCATTGGGCAAAGTCGACTCACCTTACCCTTTTTGTTTACTACTGGCTCAATGGCACTTGGAAGTAATCTTTACGGTGCAAGTCTATTTGGATAACAAAATCTGAAGTGGTTCCAAGTTTCATAATATTATGTAGAATTAAATAATTAATTGAATTAAGTAAGTGTTCTGGCGACTAGCAATTCTAAATGGAAGAGCACTATCTACTAAACATTGCCTTGCCAACCCATTTATATGTCGTTGCTTTAGTTGGTATCATATCCTACGTGCAGTTATATTTACGAATTGTAAAATTTCTCTTTTCATATTGGTCAATTGGGGATAGTAGCTTAGTTTGCTTAATACGTCTCATGGAAAAACACAAATTAAACCTAGAGATAGAGATTTTTTTGACATTCGATGGATCATGTCAATTTGTAATTTTTTTTTTAGTTACAAGGTTTTCATCACTAATTATGATCTAATGTTCAAAATAGCTCGCAGGACCAATGGAGGAAGGAGAATTGCATAAACTCCGTGACCACTATACTATGTATAATATAGAAATCCGGCGACCACACATCAATGTTTTAAAATATTCCACTTTAGCTGTCATATTATATGTGTCGAGAAAAGCTATTTGAATATCTATATATATAAAAATAAGTTGTATTGTGTTTGTCGCCAATGTTCTGTGTAATGCGTGAACCGATTTTGATTCTGGAAATTTCCCATTAAAGTTGGCGTTGAAACCATGGTTTGTAAGTATATACGGTCTTTAAGGGTGTATTGCTTCATGAGTTATAGGGGCGTGGCACCTCCCATACAAAAAATGCATTCAAAGTCTTATATTTCGATGACCACCCAATCGATTAAGTTCAAATTTACATACAATTTTAGGTATTGGCCCAGGAGTATTCCTGTAAGGATTGGTGAAAATTGGACAAAGGGGCGTGGCACCTCCCATACAAAAAATACATTCAAAATCTTATATCTCGAAAACCAATGAATCGATTGAGTTCAAATTTACGTACAATCTTAGGTATCGGCCCAGGAGTATTCCTGTAAGGATTGGTCAAAATTGGACAAAGGGGCGTGGCACCTCCCATACATAAAAACATTCAAAATTTTTTATCTCGAAAACCACTGAATCGATTGAGTTAAAATTTACATACAGTCTTAGGTATCGCCCCTGGAGTATTCCTGTGAAGATTGGTCAACATTGGACGAAGGGGCGTGGCACCACCCATACAAAAAAAAGCATTAAAAATCTTATATTTAGAAAACCACCGAATCGATTGAGTTCAAATTTACATACAATCTTAGTTATTGGCCCAGGAGTATTCCTGTGAAGATTGGTCAAAATTGGACGAAGGGGCGTGGCACCTCCCATACAAAAAATACATTCAAAATCTTATACCTCGAAAACCATAGAATCGATAGAGCTCAGATTTACATACGATCTTAGGTATTGTCTCAGGAGTATTCCTGTGAAGATTGGCCAAAATTGGACAAAGGGGCGTGGCACCACCCATACAACAAAATCATTAAAAAATCTTATATTTCGAAAACCACCAAATCGATTGAGTTTAAATTTACAGATAATCATATCATATAATCATAGGTATTGTCCTGGGAGTATTCCTGTAAAGATTAGTCAGTATTGGACAAAGGGGTGTGGCGCATCCAATACAAAAAAAAAAGCAAACGCTATTCTTCGACAGTCAAAGCCACAGTTTGTAAAATTGGTAACATTGCTATGCATTGTCCTGATACACAAGAATATTATCTAAATACGATTCCTGGAAAAACAAAAATATTGTGTACCATAAAGCATTGCAATAAAAACTATTTATCACTAATTTAAATGAATTTGAATTTGTTTTTTTTTTATACTAGCTGACCCGGCAAACGTTGTTCTGCCTAAAATAGTTATTTTGAATATTTCAAGATCTAGTTTGATATTTTTTGTTCAATTATTATTTTTTTAATAGAAAATGAAGGCGGATAGCTTCACTGGTTCAGCGGCCATTCTGAGAACGCCGGCTACTGTTACCATTGTCTCTTCTTGGCATCGTAACAAATATCGAACTGTAAATGATCATTTCACGCACATACATTTTTCACTATCAATAATTTACCTTCGAAATAGCCAGTAAAGAAAGTTAGGTTTTTTTCCTAAACCTCCGGGTAGCAATTACGAACAAACCCGCAGAAGAAAGTGTACAATTCGGTCGCGCCATGTCCCTTTGTCCAATTTTGGCCAATGACCACTCCTGTGCCAATACCTTTGATTGTCTGCAAATTCGAACTGAATTGATTCGGTGGTTTTCGAGATATAATATTTTGAATGTTTTTTTGTATGGGCGGTGCCACACCCTTTGTCCAATTTTGACAAATCTTCAGAGGAGCACTCCTGGGCCAATACCAAGGATTGTCTGTAAGTTTCAACTCAATCGATTCGGTGGTTTTCGAGATATAAGATTTTTAATGTTTTTTTTGTATGGGCGGTGCCACGCCCTTTGTCCAATTTTGACCAATCTTCAGAGGAGCACTCCTGGGCCAATACCAAGGATTGTCTGTAAGTTTCAACTCAATCGATTCGGTGGTTTTCGAGATATAAGATTTTTAATGTTTTTTTGTATGGGCGGTGCCACGCCCTTTGTCCAATTTTGACCAATCTTCAGAGGAGCACTCCTGGGCTAATACCAAGGATTGTCTGTAAGTTTCAACTCAATCGATTCGGAGGTTTTCGAGATATAAGATTTTTAATGTTTTTTTTGTATGGGCGGTGCCACGCCGTTTGTCCAATTTTGATAAATCTCCAGAGGAGCACTCCTGGGCCAATACCTAAGATTATCTGTAAATTTGAGTTCAATCGATTCGGAGGTTTTCGAGATATAAGATTTTGAATGTTTTTTTGTATGGGAGGTGCCACGCCCCTTTGTTCAATTTTGACCAATCTCCTTCAGTGCACTCCTGGGCTAATACCTAAGATTATCTGTATATATGGGCGCAATAGGTTTTCAAGTTATACGTATCCGAACACATTTTAGAACTCATTTTCATATATATAGATTTCTATTTTGCTCTACGAAGTGTGCAGGGGGGGGCGCTAGTTTTTTTTATGCGGGAAGTGCAAACGTAATAGTAGTTTTCTATCGCATGTGATGTCACTAATTCCTAATATAATTAACATAAAATATTTTACTGATGATATTTCAATATTCTATCGTCAGTTTTTCAGATAAATGTACTGCCCTTAGTAGTATATTCTAGCCTTAGCGGATCCATTAATTTATCTCATTAGATTGCATCTCTTCGGGATTATCTCAAATGAGATAATCCGACGAGAACCAACATAAAAAAAAATCTAAATGAGTTACGTTGATGGGCGTGCTCCTTATCACGACCGTGATATTCAATCATCACCAGTAATCCCAATTCATTCAGCTGCGGGACAGAATATACGGAATTTTTTTCTTCTTCGAATTAACACGCAGCTACCCGCGATTATCATGAGCACGATGAATTTTGGAAAGTCGAATCCGCCGCGCTCGCCGGTGACCATGACGATGGAGTAGGGCGGAACAACTACTGCGTGACATAAACATTTACTCCCCTCCTGTCGTTGACGTATGCTCATAGTATGTATTTTCGTTTCGGCCAGGTTCAATGTACTATCCGGCGACTGTCCGAAAATATCGTAAAAATGCAAACACGAAATATTTTTGTAACTCTACAACAAACTTACACAGATGGCTCACAGAGCCACAGTTCGGTTTCTTCAATGAATGGGTATTTGTGTGGTGGACTAAAAATGTTATGAGTGGTGTGTACCTGCCTCGAGAGGATTGAGTTTCACTCGATACAAAAAAAAAAAAAAAAAATGCGTACAAATGTGTCGTCAGTTCGTGTGGTTATTTGGGGGGGAGGTATTCATACTCCACTTCATCGGCAGCTTAAGAGCCCTCTTCATGTGTATATCTATAAAATAGAAATCGATTGATTTTAGAATTAGCATTAGCATTCGTTTCTGTTCAAGATTAATAGTGTTAATTAGTGATGTGCATTTAGGTATTCCTTTTATTGATGCTGCCGACTGTATTGTCTCATGGGTTATATCCATTTAATTAGCTAGTCCACCAGACGAAGTTCTCATAAAATGTATTATTTGACAGGCGGTACATTTTTGGCGGTATTTTAATCAAAGTCATTTTCACAGGGCGTATGCTAATTGTTTTTTCATAACCTTTTGATTAATTAGAATTTGGAATGACATCATTACATTTAGATACAAATTAACCGCACGTTGATGCAGGTGCTGGTAAAGAACGCCTAAACACTAAAAGTGAATGACACCAATGATCTAAAGGTTCATAATACACATAATGGTGGAATGGTATTTAGTTTGTAAAATTCAAAATTGCCTGAATTCAGTGAATAGAGGAGTTAGACTTAAAGACTACACTGGCCGGAGCATTTGTTTCCATTGGATCTCTATACACTTCCTATCCAATTTAGATAACCCATGTGGAATTTCTTGACCATAGGTCGATGTCACTGTACAGTTCGTCGTCGTTAAATCTTCTCCTTCAAAGCCCCCAAACGTATACCAGTGACACCTCGCTGTGTTCTACCAATTATGCCAGTAATTGGACGGACTTTTGAAAGATCGTACCTTGTATATTTGTTGGCCTTTGTTGGCCTGTGATTTTCGGACAATTCTTTCGAGTATGATGTTGAAGAAGTCGCACGACAGCGCGTCGCCTTGTTTAAATCCCCTTTTGACATCATAGGTTTCGTATGCCCCTCCCCCACCCAAACATGTTTCACTGCTTATGGGGTTTATTTCTTTAATTTTCGACATAATTTCCCTTTTTGAGATCTTTTTTCGACCTTTTTACCATTTTGCTATGGAAATAAAATCGACCACGAAAAAAGGTGCAATTCGACATTATTTCAAATCAAAATGGAAATAAACACGATTCGACCTTGTTTCCTTCGACTTTATTTCACGGCACCGCTTTCTGCATCGTCATCTTACACAAACGAATGAGTTTTGAACGGAAGCCAAAACTAGACTAGACCCTATAGACAGGGGCGGACTAAGAGGCAGTAGCACCCGGGGCGGTAAAACAAGCTTACACCCCTTAAAAAATTAAAAAAAAAAAACACGAACAAAGATTTTATTTAAAGGTGCTTTCGAGCTTTTATTGCATTGAATGGTTCGATTAAATCATTAAAATCTATAATTTTTGTGTGCTCCTTTTCGATTGAAAGTATAGCCAGATTAGTCAACCTATTTTGATACATTGTTGATCGATAAGATAAATCTTAATTAATTTTAATTTTGAAAAGCTTCGTTCACATGATGCCATTGAGACGCAAATTGTTAAATAAATATTCATCGCCAATGACAGACTCTAAAAAGTCCCACTTAACAATGAAGCTTAAAAATACAAAGGCTGTCCAAATTTCTGCACCTTTTAAATTTATTTTTGAATCTACCATGTGACGCCGTATTCGCCCGATTTCCAATATGATACTGTTGTTTAGTTCTGTAAATGTCGAGGTAAGCATTGGAACAACAGCACTGAGTTCTTCTTCGATTCCAAACAGAAATATTTTTTGTTGGAAAGCTGAGAAAACTAACGCAATGTCTTCCATGACCATGGCCTTACAGCTTGGACCGATGTATAGGTTCAGTGCAAAATGTATCCCGACATTCTAAAATGGATCTTCGTGTTTCCTATTCCAACGTCAAACCAGCATCGTGACCGTGAGCCTTTTCGCCTGGCATAATTTTCTTCTTTTTTGTTCTTCCCTTTCTTTTGAAATTTCTAGCCAGTACATTGTTCTCTTGCGTATAAATTATGGCCTCTTTCATGGAACGCCTCAAGTTTTAATACATTTTTTTCTAAAGTGAGCCCGGATTTTTGCAAGTATTTCTGTGCTGCATCAACTTCTTACAAAATATCGTACCAGAATGAAAGATAACACAAAAACGTAAAGTAGCATACAACAGATAAGAGTATGGTTGCAGCACCTCTTGTATCCCAATTTTCCTTTTGAGGATCACAAAGGAGTTCAAAAGTTGAAACTATGCATCTAGTGTCTACAAGTCTCTTGACTGACAACCTACATTTTTTATGAAAATAGCCCAATTTACACTGTCCCAAAAAATGTTGTACTTGAAGGAGTGCTTCCCAAAGAGTGAACTCCAGAAAGGTTTAAAGAATGGTTTGCACATGGCGTAAACAAAGCTTTTGTTTACGCCATGTTACGCTTTTTATCATATCCCTGAGCCCGGTTAATGTCAAGACTGTCTTCGTTGAGTTTCTTTAAAATATCGCGTAAGTTCTTTGGCCGTCTTCCCAGATGTAGCAAAAAACGGTGCTATGAAATAAAGTCTTATGCAAAAAGGTTCTAAACGTGTAAGAGGGAAACAGGAAAAACATTAATATTATTATAATTTTTTTTTTTTTTTTTTTTTTTTTTTGCAAACCATTAACATCAGGCATCTCCGATTCTGTAATGAGAATAATAAAAATTCCCTGTAAGTACAATTCAAATAAACATCGGTATCTACTTAAGTATATACCACTACTGTACTCAGCATCTACACGAAATATGTAAACTACAGTACGTACAGTACAGATATCTGATGCAAGGCAATACCACACACGCCGAACACATTTGGTGTTCAGGAAACCGGTAGGCATGCCTGCCGATACACACTCATGTTATGAGTTCACGTGTGCGCAGGAGGAACCAGGCAATTACCACACACACCAAAGAACCTCTCGTTCTAAGGGGAACTGGCAAATTTACCAACACACGTCCTTTGCACGAACCATGAACAGCAAACCACACACGCCAAACACAATTGGTGTTCAGGGAACCGGTATGCCTGCCGATAACAGTTGTAAAATTAACTCACTTGTGCGCAGGAGGAACCAGGCATTTGCCACACACACCAAAGAACCTCTTGTTCTAAGGGGAACCGGCAAATCTACCAACACACGTCCTTTGCACGAAGTACCTATAGCAACATTATAAAGTCGCAAACCAATAAGCATCGCATACTCTATTCAAGTATCTACCACTACTCTACTCAGATATCTACAAGAACTATTTACACTACATTGATATATCCTGCCTGAGATAAGATTGCAAAGCAATACCACACACGCCGAACACCTGGTGTTCAGGGAACCGGTATGCCTGCCGATACACACTCATGTTATGAGTTCAGGTGTACGCAGGAGGAACCAGGCAATTGCCACACACACCAAAGAACCTCTCGTTCTAAGGGGAACCGACAAATTTACCAACACACGTCCTTTGCACGAACCATGAACAGCAAACCACACACGCCGAACACCTGGTGTTCAGGGAACCGGTATGCCTGCCGATAACACCCGTCTAATTAGTTCACTTGTGCGCAGGAGGAACTAGGCAATTGCCACACACACCAAAGAACCTCTCGTTCTAAGGGGAACCAACAAATCTACCAACACACGTCCTTTGCACGAAGTATAGCACCATAAGAAAAAGTTGCAATCCAATAATGATCGCATTTGTATTCGTAAAGAGACCAGTGGAACCACCGCACTTTGTTTACACACACCCGCCCCGCCACACACACCAAAGAACCTCTCGTCCCAAGGGGAACCGGCATGAACGGTGGAACCAAACAAGTCGCAACACACAACTGGCTCGTTGAACTCACAGATCCATGTGAAACGCAATACACACATACGTTCACGAAAACCATGCCGAAGACTTTATCAGCCTTCAAACGCATTCAAGAAAAACAATGTTGATACATGATCAACGGCACTAAATAAACACTAAATAAAATGAACAAATGCTACAGACTACTTTCTGCTAATGAACTATACTTAGTGAGTGTAAACAACTCACCTTATTCACCCTTTTACTTTCCATTTTATTTTATTTTTATTTTAAAACAAATACTGCACTAGCACCACTCACAAGCAAACACAGAACACGACTGATCGAGTTTTCAGAATTTCATCCCCGACCAGACACGACTCTGCGTCTGTATGCGTGCGGCACCAAATACATTTTGCATTCAAACCATCTACTCATTGGAGTAGAAGTGAAGTGTTCTTACATTCGTCCATCCTGCTTAGAACTCGTCCCGAGTTCTGCCTCCTTCGGATGCCAAGACTGACTTACTCGTGGGATCCAAAACCAAATGAAGCAAACAACAATTTTACTTAGCACACAGACAGACAGTAGCTTGCGAAACGGGGAACAAAAGAAACCTCAACTCCAGAAGATCCTTTCCGAAGAGGAACACTTCTGGCTTGATCGCCAGTAAAAACTTCTGCTGGAAAGAAACAGGCGCAGACGTCGGAAATAACGCCGCAAAACGAACACGTGGACACGCCTACACTGACTTTAACCAATGAACAGAGTTCCCCATAAACTACAGACAAATAACACCAACAACTAGCAGCGGTACCCAGTAGTTGGAAAACTCTGTCAACGAAACTCATGAAGCAAAATCGAGTTCTCTTAATCTACTAACCAAAGAGATCAGGGAACTCCCAATGATTATACAAATTATAACAAGCGACTAACAGGCAATATTCTTTGTAGTGGTAGATGAAGAAAGGAAAAGGAGCGAGTACACTCTCAAGGAGACCCGACACGCAAGATGAGCCACCCTGCTGCAAAGAGGCTAATAGCACAAGCACCTACATTCAACAAAAAAAATTATGCTATGTACCCCAAGGGAAAAGAAATGTGACAAAAAAAAAGGAAAACACATAATGCATTTCAGCAGAACAGTCAATATCCCTAAAAGATAAGGGAAGGCAACTCCTAATGGTGCACAGCCAACGTCAAATATTATAACGACCACTAAAAATCAGACCAACCAAATACTGAAGAAAATAGTCAACGAAGTACCAGCACAGACTGACCCAATAAAAGCTAAAGCCAATAGGACAACTAAAGTATGCAGATACTGTTCTACGGAAAGTCAAGAGCGATCCCGAGCTCAAAGAACTAGGTTTATTTAATGGTGAACCATATAAGGAAAACGGCCAAGGGAGACCTTTTAATAGAACTCCAAAGGTCTGTGGATCTAAAGACCTCGCAATTCAAATGCCGCATCGTAAACGTGTTGACACAACAAGCGGAAGTGAGGACTTCCGGACACGAGGTGGTACTCGATATAATGGACCTCGACGAAATAACAACCAAGGAGGAAATATATGAGGCGCTCATTGAACAACTGGAAAGCTCCTACCGCTCGGACATATCGATGTTTAGGATATGGCGTAGAACCTACAGTGATACGCAGACAGTAAGCCTACCAGCTAATGTGGCAAAGAAGCTCTTTAAAATAGGCAAAATCCGTTTGCCGGATACGGGAGAAGATTACGCCAATAAAATGCTATCAGTGTATGGCCTTTGGACACAAACCTATTAAACAAAATTACGTCTGGTCCAATAAAAACTTGTCAAATCAAAGCATCCGATGTGGGAAAGAGGGTCACATGATAAACGAAAATGTTTCCTAACCTGCTGAGATCCTGAGAGTAACCACGTAACACAAAGCAGAATATGCCAATCCTATTAAAAGGTAATGAAAGAACTACGGAGAACATGAATATACTGCAGTTAAACTTTCACCACTGCCGAGTTGCTCAAGATCTACTTCACAGTCAGTACGTGAGTTAGGAAAAGATGTAGCTGTACTTAGTGTTCCGTAGACAAGAGACCCGAGAATCGATGGCTATCAGACAAACCAGATACAGCTTCTATGTACTTGCGGTCAGCATCCTTCCCAGGAAATATATTGGAGGCAAGATTTCTTCGTCAGAGCCAAAATTGTTAACACACATCTATACAGCTGCTTTGCACTACTAAGCATATTGATCGACGACTACCAACATTTTCTGAACAGGCTCACCACCGATGCCAGAGTAAGAAGCTCTGTGATAATAGTTAATGACTTCATAATGATTAGGCTGTGGAATGGGGTAACTAAATCACAAATAGGAGAGGACACACCCTTTGCATCTTTAAATGTAATACTTGCCAATAAGGGCAATAAGAACACGTTCTGAAAAAAAAAAATGGTGTAGGATCCATCATAGACCTTACCTCTGTCAGCTGCTAAGAAAAACAACATGGAACATTAGCCAACAATATACCCAGATTAAACAAAGACAAAATAACCGCCAACCGAGGAATATAATCCCAATGCGAGGATCAGCTACTAACAAGACGGAACAGATGATGAGGCACATCCCAAGGGCATGTGAAGCGTCGGTGCCACGTAGAAGAAACATACGTCGACATACCCCCGGTTCACTGGTGGAACGAGAAAATAGCGCCACCGCGCTCTAAATGTCACCGTGCAACAAGGCCGTACTAAGGTTCAGCGCACAGCAGCTTTAAAATTGCAATCAGAAACAGTAATTGCAGTAGTTTCGATGTATTGAGCAACGAAGTTAACCAAAATCCATGAGAGATGGCGAACCTACCAGGTGATAAATAAAAAAAAATCTAAGGAGCTCTCGGACTATAACTCCCATCTACCCAAGCTAGAAAACATCTTGAACGGTTTGTCCTCGAGACGGCAAGGAATTCTAACAGAGGATGATTCACGATTGTTCGCGAAGGCGAACAAATTCCTTTCAGTCATATACCGACCCATGGCTAACTGAATTTGCAAACATAAACACAAACAACATAAAGCATTAAGACAATAACACAGATTTTTTTTAAAACCCCTGTAAATAAATATCTACAAAATTAAATTTCAAATGTCAAGACTACAAATAAAAGTACATATAACGAAACTGTACTTTTCTAATATACCAAAATCGGAGTTGCCAATGAATTAATGTAACGCGCATGGAACATATCCCACTTCTGAATTGTAAGAGGGAAACAGGAAAAACATTAATATTATTATAATTTTTTTTTTTTTTTTTTTTTTTTTTTGCAAACCATTAACATCAGGCATCTCCGATTCTGTAATGAGAATAATAAAAATTCCCTGTAAGTACAATTCAAATAAACATCGGTATCTACTTAAGTATATACCACTACTGTACTCAGCATCTACACGAAATATGTAAACTACAGTACGTACAGTACAGATATCTGATGCAAGGCAATACCACACACGCCGAACACATTTGGTGTTCAGGAAACCGGTAGGCATGCCTGCCGATACACACTCATGTTATGAGTTCACGTGTGCGCAGGAGGAACCAGGCAATTACCACACACACCAAAGAACCTCTCGTTCTAAGGGGAACTGGCAAATTTACCAACACACGTCCTTTGCACGAACCATGAACAGCAAACCACACACGCCAAACACAATTGGTGTTCAGGGAACCGGTATGCCTGCCGATAACAGTTGTAAAATTAACTCACTTGTGCGCAGGAGGAACCAGGCATTTGCCACACACACCAAAGAACCTCTTGTTCTAAGGGGAACCGGCAAATCTACCAACACACGTCCTTTGCACGAAGTACCTATAGCAACATTATAAAGTCGCAAACCAATAAGCATCGCATACTCTATTCAAGTATCTACCACTACTCTACTCAGATATCTACAAGAACTATTTACACTACATTGATATATCCTGCCTGAGATAAGATTGCAAAGCAATACCACACACGCCGAACACCTGGTGTTCAGGGAACCGGTATGCCTGCCGATACACACTCATGTTATGAGTTCAGGTGTACGCAGGAGGAACCAGGCAATTGCCACACACACCAAAGAACCTCTCGTTCTAAGGGGAACCGACAAATTTACCAACACACGTCCTTTGCACGAACCATGAACAGCAAACCACACACGCCGAACACCTGGTGTTCAGGGAACCGGTATGCCTGCCGATAACACCCGTCTAATTAGTTCACTTGTGCGCAGGAGGAACTAGGCAATTGCCACACACACCAAAGAACCTCTCGTTCTAAGGGGAACCAACAAATCTACCAACACACGTCCTTTGCACGAAGTATAGCACCATAAGAAAAAGTTGCAATCCAATAATGATCGCATTTGTATTCGTAAAGAGACCAGTGGAACCACCGCACTTTGTTTACACACACCCGCCCCGCCACACACACCAAAGAACCTCTCGTCCCAAGGGGAACCGGCATGAACGGTGGAACCAAACAAGTCGCAACACACAACTGGCTCGTTGAACTCACAGATCCATGTGAAACGCAATACACACATACGTTCACGAAAACCATGCCGAAGACTTTATCAGCCTTCAAACGCATTCAAGAAAAACAATGTTGATACATGATCAACGGCACTAAATAAACACTAAATAAAATGAACAAATGCTACAGACTACTTTCTGCTAATGAACTATACTTAGTGAGTGTAAACAACTCACCTTATTCACCCTTTTACTTTCCATTTTATTTTATTTTTATTTTAAAACAAATACTGCACTAGCACCACTCACAAGCAAACACAGAACACGACTGATCGAGTTTTCAGAATTTCATCCCCGACCAGACACGACTCTGCGTCTGTATGCGTGCGGCACCAAATACATTTTGCATTCAAACCATCTACTCATTGGAGTAGAAGTGAAGTGTTCTTACAAACGTAATTTTGGACTTTATTGCACGCAGCTATTTAAAATATAACCACAAACAGAATAAAAAAGAAAATATTTTCCACTGACAGTGGTCTTATTTACTTGTATTTTTTTTTTTTTTTTCATATATTCACCGACTTCAAATCCTCCAGGCGGGCAGCACCCCCCCCCCCCCCATACATATTCTACTGTTTATGCATTGTGGATAGAATATATATAGTATATACCAGTGCTCACCTCTGCAAACCCCTTGCTTGGGGTCGCTGTAGGATTTGGAGTTGGTGCGAGGTTTTTTGTATGTATAGTTCGGAACTGCACCCTGTTTCTTTCAATTCTCCCCATATATTTGTTGTTTGGATTTTATTTCTACTTCGATTTGGACTTTATTGCACTTTTGAAAATGACATAAAGCCCAAAACTCGTTTTATTATTTTATTTGTGTTTTTATTTTGCGTAATGTGCAAAATAGTTATTTTGCTGTTACTGATGGCACCCCCTCTTAGTCTGCCACCCGGGCGGACCACATTTTGAACTCATTTGTTTTGCCAACCTGAATTAGCAGCGACTTTGTAGGGTTAATCTTCGTCGAGAAACTCCTTAACTTTCTCAAAGTTGCTGCTATCATTAGAGACGATTGATTCTAGAAAAATCATGTACGCCTATTTTTAAACGTCGCGTCGTAGAACTCTCTATAATTCAGGTATGGATAATGATCCCCATCCCAAAGAGGCTGAATAATATTGTTAAAGATAGTGCCTTCCATGTTGACACATGTGCATGACAAGATTAAAGTAGGAATCTACTTGTCGAAATTCGGTGGAATAGTTCAGAATAGAAAGCTTGTTTCAAATTGCACATTGTGTCACCTGGACGTCACGTCACAGAACACAGCTGGAACCTTATAACCAGGAGCGCGAATAGAGCTCCTTGACGGTGAAAATTTCTAAATGCTCTTTGAAGTGGATACGAAGGGTGGTGAGTCGCGACATGCAATGAGTTGGTCTTTTTTAGTGTTGCAGAATGGTAGTCTCATACCACATACAAAGCAATTTTTGGATAGAATCTTACATACGACATTAAGCAAGCTTTGGCTGCTTAACTAAAGGCATAGTTATAGTTACTATTATTTTCTATGGACCCTTTTTACCAGTTTCTTATTTTGTAATCTCCTTAGTATAGTAAGCTGTATTTCTAAAAGCTACTACTCTAAAAAAAATATTTCTAAAGTATTGACAAGAGTGTCTTCAAACTCCAACTCTTATACGACTAGATATAACTGTGCAATTGCATTTCCGATTTCCTCATACACTTACCACATCGATATACCAGATTGACGTTACAAAGTTGCTGCGGTTGGATATTAAACACAAACAAGCCTATCTGCCCACATTATACTCATACGTATATCACACAATAACACGACAGGCTACATTCTATACTGAAGCGTAATTGAAACTTTGTCCAACTAAACAGACTCTAATCGAATCATTGTTTGTCGGCGACATAACCACAATGGCCTCGCTATAGATTTCAATTCATATTCTAAATTGAATATGACCTCTGATTTCACATTCGAGATGTTCTTAGCACATCACGATCATCACAGATCGGTCTGTTGTCGGTTTGTCGATCAATTTGAAATTTGCCTCAATGTACCTATAGTATCTAGCCTCTAGCGGCTGTCAGCGCGCCTAGGAAGGTCAAGTGTGAGAATGCAACCACGAGCCGACGCCATATGCAATTGATTCCGGTTTCTCAGCGCTCAAGATGGATTTCGTCTCGCGAGCAATAATCAGTCTTGTTATATAATACCCCATCTGTCAAGGTCGAGGGAGGTTTCCATCAAGTGGTGTCGTCGCTGTTGTCATAATATAATTTTCGTAACGTTTGGGTCATCATTTCGGTTTAATGGCGGGAATTCCCAAAATTAAATCCAAGAAAAAAACTCCAACCAAAGTATATCGAATAAAGAATCCGCTGAGACGGTTTTCTTTTAAATAATTCAGTCTGAGTGGATATTTTTTGGGAGAACAAGTTCCAAAAATGAACTGCGAGGTATAAAAGTGGACCTGTTTGGCAGGACATATAATTTGATTTTGTCATGACTGTGTTCAAGATATGGATCTATGGTAATAGAATGTCTGGCGGCTGTAAATTAATTTAATTAATGGATTAGATGTGGAGTCTGAGTATGTGACTAACAATATGATTTGTTTAACTTAAATTTAGACTAAAGAATTCCAAACTGAATTTATTTATTCACGATAACGCGTTAAGGATGTTGGACATTTTATCGGTAGATAATTTGAGAAACTAAAAATTTAAAATTTAAAGTGTTTATATTTGTTTGTGTTTATATTTAAAAATCATAATAATTTTATTTTTATTTTATTTTAGACCTTAAATTTAAGAAGTTCGAAATATAAAATTTTGGGCACGAGCACGAGTACATTGGCGAAAATTTGAGCTGAATTGATTTCGTGAATTTTGAGATAATTTATATACGATTTAGATTTTTTTGTATGGGAGGTACCACACCCCTTTGTCCAATGAAAAAAAAAAACATAGCCAAAAATGAACAAACAACATGGCCGCCATGAAATGTCAAAATCTACCCGTCACCAGGGTTCCCAGGTCTTAAGAAAGAAAATCCCCTTTTCTTAACACCAAAATGATTTGTTTCCCCTTCGAAAATCAAAAAAATCCCTTTTTTGTCCCCGAAGAAAAAATCTTTGAGTAACCAGCTTTTGAACTCGGTCAATGCTTCCTATTGCGTGAGATATTTTTATTTTTTTTGTTGGTTCTTCCTTCATTTCAAAATCCTAAATAAAATGAAAATTATTTTCACTTAGATACCCATTAAGTTGTGCGACTTAAAATCGACCTGTCTCGCCCAAAACGACTTTCATAGGAAGGAATGTGTGGCCCAGTACACGGGCATGACTTTCATTCACATGAACGACTTGGCTATACTCAAAAACAACGCCTCATTGCAATGAAATAAAGTTTGACAGGAATAATGAAATCGAAAATACAAAAATTATATGGTAAAGCCAAAGCGGACTCCCGCTTTTTACGTCCTCACTCTACCAACGCAAATACCAAAGATTTGTATCGAAAGCGCTATGGTTTCGAAAAAGAACCTTCATGCCTAACCACAATGGCCTCGCTATAGATTTCAATTCATATTCTAAATTGAATATGACCTCCGATTTCACATTCGAGATGTTCTTAGCACATCACGATCATCACAGATCGGTCTGTTGTCGGTTTGTCGATCAATTTGAAATTTGCCTCAATGTACCTATAGTACTATGGTTTCTAAAAAGAACCTTCATGCCCATGCGAGAATTATTTCTGAAAGTGGATTTTTGGTCCATTTTCTGTATGATCTACCTATCTCCTTTCTAGCTATACTCACTCAAAATCTACCTGTCTCTGACACGACGTTCATGGTAAGGAGTGTATGGCCAGGCCATGGTAATAGTTTTATGAAATGTCAAAAGAATGATTGCATTCAGAAAACAAACAAAAAAGTGAGATGTTGCATGGACACCTTTCTTGAGCATGGTTGTTTTTGTAGGTTGTTAACATTTATTTATTCTAAAAAATTCACATACAAACTGTTTTTGATACGATTTTAAGATTTTTCCCCTTTTTGGATTTGTTTCCCCGTTTTTATCCCTGTCCCCTTTTTTTCCCCTTTCGTCTTAAAAAATCGGCAAAAATGGCGATTTTCCCCTCAACCTGGGAACACTGCCCGTCACCCGTCCCTATCATATTTCCACGATGTACAACGTGAGTATCTCGATTATCTCAGGAACTGTATTTTCGACAACTTTTTTAAAATTTGATTTGAGGTCTTATCTTACGAATGGCCTGCTCGATGTTAGCTTTGAGTGTTTTTAGTTTATCCATTGGCTTCAAAAAACTCCAGGAAACCTAATCCCCTAGTCCAGCGGCGTTAAATTCAATAACTCGATGGTGCTCCAAAAATATGGTACCTGTTGAAACCAAATGTCTTTCAGACCATGTTCATGCACTTTTAGAAATAAAAAAACTCTCTGTACCCGACGTGTGCCATTGACGTTCCGATTTCTTCATTTTTCAAGAAATTGGAATGGCAGTGTCGACAGCCCATAATTGGCACCAAACAGTCAACATTTTAAGGCGCGTTGGAGGCTGATGGATCACTTTTAAATATTTCTCACTCCAATTGCGAACATTCTGCTTATAACCAAAACAGCAGTGAGCCCCATCAATCAACAACATTTTGGGGTATAAACTAAGCGACTAACCACTCAACCCACAACGTAAACGATGATGGTCTTATGATCTGTCAAGCAACACCTAATAACAAAATAAATGGTGTCAGCTGTCAGATTAACTATCAGCTATCCAAGTGTTGCCATATTGAAAAATAACTACTTAAAAAAAACCCTTTACATTCGCAAATATAATTGATTGGCTTTTGATTTGAATTGACTTTCTAATCAATTGACCCGGTTTGAAGATGTGACAAAGCTCTTGAAAGCTAGTCAAACAGCAACAACGACTGCTTTCCATTAATTAGCACTAAACTTATATCTAATTTACGCATCAAAACCTATCCTATCAACCACATATGGGTATGGGGAGTGGCGCTAAACCCAAACACGAGACCAAAAAGTGTAATACACAAATCATTGACCTATTGATTGGTACTTTGACTCATTCATAGACCGAAACTAGTTTTATTTGTTTACATTTTTTTGTGCACATAATGTATGGAGAAATATTCACCAGTATAGTGAGTAAGAACAATTAAATTAGAAATTGTTTAATTTATGCACTTATGTGTGTCGATGATCTCTATTTCTATGTTTTCTTTTTAAACAAAACAAATTCTTTCATTTATTAAATATGCAAGCATATTAAACGTTATAGCTAATTATCGTACAGTAATTTAAATGTGCTTAGCTGATTTTAATTGTGCAATAAAAATGTATTCATAATAAATTGTATTATATAACAAAAGTGTGAAAAATCATTTTTATTTTGTTTTGTTTTTAAATATATTTAAGGATCAAGTTTATTTTTGTGATTACTGGTTTAAGATGGACATAAAAATGCAGTTCTACCTGATATTCGGGCTCATGTTAATTCGTTCGATATAAGCAAGTAAATTTGAAATTGTCAAAATCATTAAAATACCGATTAATAGAATTACAAGGTATAGGTGGATAGGATATAATATATTGAAAAATTTTGTAGATAATTAATTGAACTGGTATGGTATGGATATTCATCGCGCGTGTACCAGAGAATGAGAATACAAGTTATATATTTTTACGTTGAACAACTATTTCTTAGATAAATGAATCATCCACGAGTTGGCTATTTGAAAATAATAATCAATATTCATACTAAACAAGCCTTTTGTTTGTATTGATTGATTGATTCCTGTGGATTAACCTGAATACATATAGTATTTATAATCGGACAGCAAGCACGTACACCTTTTGGTCCACTTTGCTCCAGAGTTAATCTGAGGCAGTTTCAACCACGGAGACAGTACAGGCGATTTTGAGATTATTGTTCATTACGTACCTACCTACAGCCTGCTCCCACTTAGAAAACTATATCAGCACTATATACTTACTTACTTAAGGTGCTAGTACACGGCATGTAGCAAGCCACCACCTACATACATACGTATGTAGCAATGACGTCATTTTTACGTCAGCGTATCGTCCCAATGGCTACATCAAACCTTAAGAGAAAAAGTAGAGTATTCCGTTGTCCTTTTTTACGACCAGAATTTGGCGGGGTGCCACGACTAGCCATGACTCTATATATATATTACCTCTCTATAAATGCTGTCAAAATTGATAAGCAGGTTAAAGTTGTCGATCTAGGCTTATTAAATTTCTGCAGGATCTGTTTTCGTGTGAATAGTAAAATACAACTATAGTACCTACGGCAGACAGGATTTTGTATGCGATGATAAGGAGACTGATGTCTCTATAGTTGTCTTTCCTTTTTGCTGTGAATGCGGCAAAAGATTTTAAGGTTCATCATGTATTCATTCTTTTGGTCGAATCGTAGTTTAATTTCTATATGTCATCTACAAAGTCATCTCCCGATACCTTAAATAGCTCGGACCGTCGGCAGTTTTGTTGCACTTGAGTTTTGATATTGCTATCCTGACTTCATATTGGCCGGGTCGACGACTGTCGTTCTGCCTGACAGTGTAATTTCTTAGACGTTTAACAGCCTGTAGAGCTTTCCGTGCTCATCTCTACAGGTCCCCGTTCGAATATAGTTGCAGACATTATTCTGGCAGTAGCAACTCTCTATTTGCTAGAGCACGCGCGCTTACTCTTAAGTTTTCCTCCGAAGAAGTCGACAGCTCGTAGAGCTCTCGGTTTCCATCGGATCTATGTCTTCTGTGCTGCACTGCTTTGTAGGCGAGTTGCTGTAAAATCGTTTTTTGGTATTAGTTAACGTCATGATACCTGTCATTTGTAAAAAAAATATTAAGAATTCGGACTCACCATCGATCCCAACATCCGTTTACAAAGTCGAAGCTAATCTATACTATACATTTTGCAACCAGCTCGATGCCCCCAGATTGCGCTTTATCACCACCTACATGACATGGGACAAATCCATTTTCGCACTCATATAATATTTGCAGGGGAACATTATGATATAAACATAAATAAATTCGATGGTCGGGTCTGTATCTCCCCCAGTGTTCTAAAGATGTGTTCTTTTACGATAGCAAAACCACTTTGCAAGGTTTTCCATCTATCCTATCCTTCGGGAGTTTTTCCGAAAAGGTGGGAAAAAATATTTCCTGAGCCTGTCTCTCTTATTCTCCAAACTATTACTTACCAATAGCCCTTACGCCCATTCTTTCTAAGGTCATGGAAACGCTCATCGTCAGTTTATAAAATATCTTCAAGGAATCTCTTCAACGATCGTCAGTACTATTTTCTTGGTAACAGATCACCTGGTTATTTGATCGCTTATCTCACCGGAAAGTGGAAGCAATCTCTCCATCACTCCGGTGAAACGGAGATTGTTGCGCTTGATATTTCAAAGGCATATTTGACAGAGTGTGACATCAAGCTCTTTTGTCATACTTATAGGATCGATTCATCTCTTATTCATTGTATTAGAAACTACTACCTTTCAATTTGAGTTATTTTGGATAGTTTCAACTTTCAAGTCTAAGACTTACCATTACATTATAGATGCTGATGGTGTTCCGCATGTATGCAAGGAATACAGAAGGGTATTTTGAATTTTGAACATTCCCTAAAGGGGGTAAAATGGGGAGTCAAAGTTTGTATTTGAACATTTTTATTTTTCATCAGATCGACTTGGATCCGATTTGGATTGTGTACTCAAAAATCAATTTCTCCGATTTTGGAAAATTTCCTTGGGTCCCGAGTTATTGGCGATGACTCCTTTTAAGGTGGTCTTTTTTCGTGATCTATCATCCAACTTGCCATACCTAATAATCCTAAATCTAAATTAATCCAAAAAATTCTTGAAACCATTTTTAGGCAATACTACTTCTAAATCAGAGTATTGATCATGGATATAATGTTTGACCTGTTTTTCTTTTCAATAGGGCGTTAAAAATAGTTTTCAAAGATATTAAAGATATTAACTGCTCCCTAGATACTTTCTTAGGTACGCTTTCTGCTCAATGTATAAATATATAAGAGGAAACTATGTAACTATGCGCGAGCAAAGCCGCAGGCAAAACCTAGTCATTTTATAAGTTAGAAGTAAACATTAAAGTACTATGCGACACCTCTTAAGTCGTAAAAGGTATCTAATTGAAACTTATTCCTTTGCATTGTCATTGCAATGATAACATGATTTGTAGTCTTACTTCATTTTTCAATTATCTCAATAAGCTATCTTCGCTAGACAAAACAATAGCAAAGACTTTAACTATTCAGGTAGATCTTAAACCTGATTCAACCAGTTTTCCTTATGTCTGGTCTAAAAGTAGGATACACCTCTGGCTCTGACGTTGTCGCAGCTCTGTGATATATTAATTCCTCCGCTCGTTTTTGTATTACCTACTTCGCTTTGAATAATTTAATGATTCTGGTGTCCACTATATCAACTCTTCGAAAATAGAAACCTCCTCTACAACTACTGCCTTATTAAATGCTGTTGAACTGGTCCATTTGAGGTATGATCAAATTAACTCCATCGTCAAACGACCCGCCTTTCCCCCCTAAAAGCTTAGGCGTAAACACATGCAAATTCGGCAATCAAATATTCCTTCCGATAAATTTAGATGAACGTGATTAAAAATATCTGAACCAGTTAACCAAGCTTGACTACACCATACCAATACCATAAAGCATTTATTGTCAATAATTGACATATTTAAAGCTATACTTCCAGTAGTGTCCGTTTACACAATGCAATGCAGAAATTATGCCCGGCTAAATGAAATAATCTTCTTAACGATTAGTTTTATTAGACACTTCTACCAGCTACTCAAACACAAATACAACTCCTATAGGCATAGATAGATCACAGCTGTGACGATTTTGCGTCTACCAGTTTCTCTCGCAACACTCCAATTGAAAAGGGGTGCTCAACACTAATAGCTTGGCGATTTTATGATCGAGTTTATGGTCTAGGTAGGCCGACCAACTGAAACTGACCATCGTAAAAATGTTCTTGTCGTGCTGTACGAGCACGACAAAGACGTGAACAGCGCTAGACTAGAGCCCACCCAAAGCAGTTGACCTCCGGAATCTAGAATCGCGTCACATAATAATCATGTTGTTGGAACATTTATGGCGGCAGTGCGCGAATTTATGCAAATTGCAACTAGTTAGTGGCCAGTCGCTGTGTTTAGTTGTTTTGACTGATGTTGCTGATGCTCTGTCTGTTGGCTGGCTTAATTTTATTGGCTTTGAACTTGAATCGATCAAGTTCTAGATTTGGTGCTCCATCTCATGCCTGCCGGTTGCAGCCAGATTGATGACAATAAATTTTAATTGTTTGTTTAAAGAGTTGTTATTGCGGTTTTCGGCCATCCGAATAGAAATCAAATTTTATTTTTGTTCCAGAAAAAAAAAAAAAAAAAAAATTTCAAAACTTTGGTTTGTTTAATTTTTTTTTTGTCGCGCTGTTGTATGCTTTGTTTGAATTGTTTGCTAATTTCGGGGTACAGCAGCGATGTGTTAGCCTTGACTTTTGTCATTAAAAAATCACCAATTAGTATATGCATTCGAATATATTTTATTTCAATAAAAAAAAAAAGAATGAAAGAAATGTAATCAAATTGATATTTGCATAAATATTTAGTACAATTAATTATAATGGGCGCCTGGACAGTGAATGAGAATTTGATAGTTTAATTGCCAATATTGTTTATTGTCATTCAAAAATTTCTAATTTTACAGCACTCTGCATCATACAAACAACTAAATAGATAGATAGATTTTTAAAACCACCACACCCTATTTTTTAACATCAAAAAACATAAAATTATTAAAGAATTTGGACTTGATTTTAAGATTTTGAGACAATTACGGGCATATGTGCATGTGCAGTTCACAGCGGCTGCCACTTTAGAAGTGCATTCGGTAGTCATTATTCGACATTTTTTTTTAGGAATTTGGAGCTGTGTAAGCGAATAACGCTGACAATCTAGGCTTCCAAAGAGTTCATCAAAGTTTCTTTGCCACTCTGTTTTAATAAATAAGTATCGATGACTCCTCGATAGTCTTTAATGAGCAGGAGCACCCAAGTGTTCGGATGAAAGACCATTTTATGTAAATTCGTAAAGTTTAAAGTTGATTTTTCGCGTGCTCATATTTTTTTGTTATAAACAATAAAAATGAACAAAACACAGAATTGTTGATTTATATTGTAGACTAGCTGTACCCGCCCAACTTTGCCCGTGCACAGGAATTGTATTGCTTAGATCTTACATAATAATGTTCTTTCGTAAAATGCGAAAAATGAGAATAAATCTATTTTCTGGAATTTTCTTTCTAAACCTGAAATATACAGCAATACGAAAAAAGCAAAAAAAGGGTCATGAAAATCATAGAAGATGTTTTTTGTATGGGAGGCATCACCCCTGTTTGTCCAATTTTGGCGTGGCGATATCAATAATGGATGTAATGTATTGGATATATACTAATGTGTACCCTCTGCATCGCCCTTTCTCTCCTTGATCATGCTACTTGTTTGTAATGCTGTAAGTATTTCCTTTCCTTTGTTTCCCTCTTCCTATGGAATCCGAACAACTACCTACCCCGCCCAACCCTACACTGTTATACCATATACACCATATCGAATGATATTCTGATGTGAAGTGAAACCTGTTTTGTATTATACGTCTCTTCTCTTATGAAGATTATTAATATACCTACCCCATGCCATACTGACATACGATTATAATTATACATACCTACATATACAACTGACCACTGCGAAAACAAATCAACCTATGCCAATGTTGTTTTGTTTGTCCTGTCGCATCGCACTATCGTAAAAGTACAAACATCCATTTGTAGCAAGGTATAATATTGTATGTATATATTTTCACTTCAAAAAATACACACGTCATATCAGAATGAAATTCCTACAGCGTTGCTATGCGATAATGTGCACCCTCTGCATCGCCCTCCCTCTCCATGATCTTACCACTTGTTTATATGTATATTGCATTTCCTTTCCTTTCCTTTGTTTCCCTCTTTCTATGGAATACAAACAACTACCTACCCCAACCCTACACTGTTACCATACCACATATCGAATGAAATTTGGATGTGAAACCTGTTTTGTATTATACATCTCTTCTCTTATGAAGATTATTAATATACCCCATGCCATACTGCAGCACGCACGACGCCCCCCATCCCCATCCTGCATGCATCGGACATGCGATCATAATATACATACCTACACTATATATATAGGTACAACTGTCCATAGCACTCGCCCTGCAAAAACAAATCAACACTTTTCGAATGTGTATTGTTTTTGTTTGACGATCGCAAAAGTATAAGCATCCATTTGTAGCAAGGTATATGTGTATGTATATATTTTCACTTCAGAAAATACATTTTGCCTAAAAACTGTTTCTAAGGACGTGGCTATAAACGACATAGCCTATAGCAGTCCTACAGTCTTAAGGAACATTTAAAAAAAGTTTCATCAAAATCTGTCCAGTAGTTTTTGAGTTTTTAGCTGACAAAGAAAAGTCCTACAGTTTTATTATATGTATAGATATAGATGTATAGATATATATAAATTGAATAAATTTAAGAAAAGACTAAATGCATTATATAGGTTACACGCAGAAAGATACCGTTGCATATTTATGGGCGAATTATTATTATTTGTTAGTAATACATATTAAAGTTAATTGTGTTTGTTATTGAACGTAAATTTATCAGTCCATGAATTACTTACTTTACTTACCTACTCTTGATGGTGCCACAGTTCGGGGCGTACCTGAGCCTCAACCAACATTCCTCTCCAGGCCTCCAGTCCTTCCAACTGCGCGCTACACCTTAGGTAAGATCGTCTTTTACCATATAAAGGTTTAAGGCCGAAAATCAATAGTTATAAAGATGTATATGTAGTTAAGTTTAGAGTGCTCGTTAAGAACCAGTAATCTAGAATAAAATAAATGTTAATTTTAATTTAAATAAATAATCATTTTTGTCTAGTCTATAAGTTAAAGCATGAATTAATAAAAATGAATTTAAAAATATCGTCCTCCACCTCGTTGTACCTCTGGAGTAGGGTTGAAGATTCTCGGGGCCAGAGATAATTAGTCTTTTCCAAGATCTGCCGTAGTGTAAAAAATTGGTCAATGGTGAACTTATGCTATTGAATTTAAATTAAATAAAAGGGAATAAATGTATCTACTACGCCGCGACTATATAAAGGCTGAAGTACAGAAAAAGCTTGATCGTAATTTTAAAACTAATTTAATACCATTGAGAAAAGTTGCAATCGCAAATAGAACAAGCAACTCGAATAAAGTAGATGTTTTGCCCGACTCATATAAAATTGCAACGAATTTAGTCCCGCGTGATCTTAGTTCATATGCTTAGGTACATAGTTGTGGTTCTATGAGTTTGCGTTGCTTATTACGTGATGCTAGGCATTTCAAATCAGAAGTTACTTCACGTAACACACCACCACGTTATGTTGTTACAAGAGCAAAGTGATTGTGCCTCCATTAACCGAGTCTAAGCCAAATATATTAAACAAATAATCATTAAGGTTTTAACCAGAATTCGGAAAAATTTTGGCTGATGGGGTTTCCCTAGTGCACTTTTAGTGATCGGGACTTTACTTATTTTGCTTGTTTCTTCAGTAGGTATACAATATTGCTTATGGACCCATTTTTTTAAAACGTTAAAGTATGACAGTCCTGAAAAAGCTTCTCAATTCAGCCGTTCGGACTGGGCATAAAATTCGTCCCAAAAATAGAAACTCACACAAAACGAATGGTTGCAAGAAGATAGGCCTAACTTAATAATTAACATATTTATTTTTTACTACAAAACTTTGCTTAGGCCTTTATCAATTTTCTTTGTATTATAAATGAAAGATCGGTTAGATTCTGTCTTAAAATCACAATTTGTGATTTGGCCAACTATCGATCCAAATTAATTTACATCATAGGTATCTCCAGAATGCATGCTCCACCCAAATGTCATGTCGGTCGGTAAAAATTTTCTCAAAATTCTCCCCACATTTTTCATTACTTTTACGCCTGAGTTCTCAGATTTGATTAACTTTATTTAGATTTCCAGCAAAAATGATAAAAGCTACCAAAAAATTAAAAAAAAAAAAAACATAAAAGTTTGTATAAAACCGAAAGGAGTACATAGCTAATCCCTTCAAATGCTCAACCATAACCATCCAACATTGACGCTGCAATTTTCCATTAACATAGCCAAACACTTTTCCTTCGGTATGTGTGAAACAAACAATTTTCCAAGAAAGAAAATTATAACTCTCACTTGGCAATTCCATGAGCGTATCACATCCACAACATACTGCAGTTTCGCTGGCATACTACTAACTTGCTAACTTTTATAACTAAATAAACTCGATTATTTAATAGGACAGACAAGCAGAAATCGTGGTTGGCATCCGCAACGCAAATTCATCCACAACCCGGCCACAATTGCAACTCCAACTCACATTCACATTGTCGTCAGCCCAAATAGCCACAAACACAATACAAAATGGCAACCATAAGTCGCATAGTCAGGCAAAGCCTATTTAAAAAAATATTTTGCACTTTTAAAATTCAAGGTGGGTCATAACTTTCATGTGCCAGCGCTGCTAGACACATACCTCGACTTTGGTGGTAGTATGCCTCCTTCTGTGACAACGACTATAATGAAGACGACGACGACGACCATAATATTGACCATGATGATGGCTATGTGTCGTGCCGGTCTCTCTACCAACCCCCCCATCCGCCCACTCACAGGGTATAGTTATTTTTAAAGTGAAATTCACGTTGGCTCGGAAAAGTGTGTTGACTTTTCACTTTTCATTGCACTCATAGTGCACCAGCGAAGGGGAGTCATTAGATATTCCAAGCGAGCAACATGCAGCAGGAAAATGTGCGTGCAAAATATTAAATTGGCCTACAAATGGATTTCTTTGGCCCATAGGGGGTGTGTGTGTATGTGTGTGTGTTTGCTGGTGTAAGGGAAAAACCACCGTCACTCCCAATCATACGCGTTTCCTTATGGCATTGGCGTGGCCCAAGACAAGAGCTGGTTCTGCTATTACACACACTTACTTCCCACTTTTATTGCGAAAGAAGGAAAAAATAATTAATTGTTAATAATAAATTAATTCAATGCCACATCTCAATTTACCTTCCAATTAGAATCTATTAACTGGTAATAATAAAACCGAGCGAGGGGGAGTTCATCTGTTTGCCAACGCTATCGCGCAGCTGTCTTACATAATGCACGCATGTCGTGATGTCGTATAGAGTGCATTTTCAGAGACTGCTCGCACCCAGAAGAAAATGCCATTTCCTGATCGAAGCTCGATAGAAATCACCATAAAGCTCACGCGACTGCAGGCGGTGATTGCGACAACGACGCACGCTACGGCTCATAGAAGTCGTAAACGAGCTATCGAAGCCGGTATATGAAGCACCATAACTGGCCAGGCGACCGGGCTCAATGCCAAACAATACACATGCAAATCGAACACCGGATAAACCAGATGCTGTGTGATGACAAATGGTGCAGTGTTGTCAAGCCGGCTAGCTGAGGGCGGTGGGGGTTTTGCATGCGCTATTCACTGGCACGGCGATGAGATCCAAAATTTGGACTCAGTGATGATTTCGAATGGTTTTTGGTTAAATGGTGATAGATAGAGTGGCGATTATAACGAAGTGATGGATTTATTCCTATTAGTCAACGATTTTTGCGTCTTTTGCCCTATGACAAAAATTATGACTTATCGTCATTGGATATCTTATAAACAGGTAACATGAAGTTTTAGGAGATGGCTGCGGCCTCGTTAAATTTTTTCACAATTGCTGGGTTGAGTATGCAATAAATTTTCCAAGACTCTGATACAAGAAACATTTAGTGAAAGGATATCAAATTTGTGAGAAAGGACGATGGAAAGCCTTTCGAATGCTCATGAGAGAATAGTCGACCGCATTTATTTTGAACTTCTTGTCAGTCAATTCGGGCAAAGTATGAATTTAAATGTAAGCGACAAAATCAGCTTCGCAAATAGCATCATTTTTGCATAGTCTTTATTAGGGCCGTCGCGTCGGCGGTGTCGGGAACAAAACACACCGAACATTTTTGTTCTCTGGTATTTGCATTCAAATGTGTTTTGATTCCCGTTGAATTTGAAAAAAATATGTTCGAATGGGTTAACAGTCTTGTCTGTCAATTAGCCTAAATGGAGGAATGACTGCTAAAGCTCTAGATTTAGTGGAACAAAATACAGGCAATTCAATAAATTTCAATTCGCATTTAATGTTTTATTTCGAATTTATTGAGACCTAATTTTTTCTCTCCCTTTTTCTCAATTTAGCAGGTATCTAATTGTGCGCTAAATTTTAAGATTTCCCTGAAAAAGATATTTCAAAATATTATGTGCTAGAGCTCAAGCGCAAATGGTGGAATGTCTGTGTTGTCACCCGAAGTTCTTTGGCTGTAATTGAACATACTTGACAGCATCTCGTATTATCGCATACCTACTCTTCTAGGCGAGTGATTGAACTTAGTAGTGTTTGCCCAGTAGGTGTTGGTGTCGGATGACAAGGAAATCTGGGCCGAAATGCACACTGCGCCAGTATAACCGAAAAATAAAAATGATTCCGCAAACAAAACTAAACAATAATTTTGCGTTCTTTAGGAGTGCATAGAGCGTTCCATGTGTCATGTCTTTTTTACGTTTATTTTGTATCTGTTTGCTTCACAAATGTCAAAGTAGAATTAATGTTTTCCGCCATTTGCAAAAATTATACCATCTTCCGATAGGATGATGACTTTGGTGCCACTTTGACACCTTGTAGATACATAATTTGACATTTCACCGCCATAGCTCATTTGTGAGGAATTTATTCCAATATGTACATTTATGTACTAGTTTTAAAGCAAACATTTTTTAGTTTATTTGTATAGACGCCTATTACATTTATCTTTATTTTAGTAAACATAATTTTCTTCTTATGACTTCGTCAAACAGAGCGCATTTCTCCAAGTTAATGGCCGCATTCAAGAATCTAGTTTAATAAGTCTGACAAAATTCATGTTGTTCAGTTTTCATTGGGCAAAACTGGTCACGTGAACAGTTTTCTCAGTTGACGTCTATGTCCGTATCACCGACGAATCAAGTCAAGAATTTTTCGACTTACTACTAAGTTGACGTTGTAGCAACATTTGTGCCATTTGACGTTTGACATTTCTATTCACCCTGAGTAGAATTGAAAATATTTTGTAGAATTAGGTACCTATTTAAATAAACAGAAAAGGAACAAAATGATCCAAATCGAATTTCTCCTTGTCTTTCGTTGACTAGGGTGGATCAGGATGGTCTACTCTGGTACGCTAGGAACAGAGTACTTGAATCATCTGTGAAGAGATTATGTCTGCAGACAGTGACTGCAGACCATGCAATTCCTTTAATAGACGCATGCTCATCACTTTACAATTGTTTTCTCGTGGAAAGGTTCATGTTTCATGTTTTTTTTCACTCCAATGAAATAAAAATAATATCACTCTATTGTTTTACATTTTTAATATCTCGAGCTGTGGAGTGGAGACATGCAAACGAAGATGGTTTTCCAGAATCAAGCTTCGAAAGCGGACTCTACAATTTCAATGAGAGTGGCCACAAGACGAAAATAGGTATGGTATTTTTGTGTCTTTTGCATAGCAAATTCAAAGCTTACCAGTAGTCATGCCCCAGCCTCCTCCTTGGGAGGCGTACGCCTTTGGTTGGGGTACTACATCTACATCCATAGTTAAGTTGCACTCAAGGCACTGGAATGTACTACCTTTCATTTAGAAATAGTCAAGATCTGCGGCACAATGCTCAACGCATTTTATATGCCGTCAAAAGCGAGTGTGTGGGAACCACGACACAATCTTCTGCCTCAATTCAGTCACAGAAGATCAGGCTAAGTGATCCACGATTTTATAGAGCTAAAAATCGCCCTTCTTGATGATCATTCCTCATAAAGCTCGAACATGTTCCTCTTATGTTTGCTGTAAACTATGATCCAGTCAGTCAGTCGGTCAACTAAAAAGAGCAATCGCAAAAGCGGCAAAGTAACACCACCTTACACTACCAGGATGTCACTGAGGCTTTTATTGTGGACTCATAACCGTTTTTATCAAAATCTAAAATATCAAAATGACAAAAGTAGCGAGCCACGTAGTGCTGCACTTTTTTTATTTCGTGTTGCACGCAGATCAGTCGCAAATAGTCAGCTTGCTCCAGAGTTATGTCAGCACAGCAGTTAAGCAAATATTTGCCACACGCAAATCAAAGGCCACACAAGTCAATACAAGACCCCCGACCAGGAACACTAAAGACTATTCAACTCCTCCCACATGTCAGAGCGCGGTTTCAACATTAGCGTCATCTGCTCACATAAGACCTCTTCGCACAAATTATGGCGCTCATTAGTTTTAATAACTCAGAGTCACCAAGTGAGGATGTCTGCTCCATCCATCTTCGCCTATGTTTGCATTCGATTGCTTCATCGGTAGCTCAGAGGCTTGTTGTGTTCGCTTGGCTTTATCGGCTCACAGCAACAGTGTTGCAGATTGACTCTAAAACAGATATCACACAGAGAACTGCAAGTGTCACTTTGACGCGGCAAACAACAATCTCTGATGCAAATGCACAGTAAGTTGTGGTCTGTTATCGCTGCGGATAATTTATCCGAAACAGCTGATTACGAGAGGCGGGCAGCGCGCCACATAAATGCATTCCATTTGCACAACTTCTCCTGCCCGACCGAAGTTGGCAAGCGTTATAACCCTTTGATTGGCATGCAACCGCCCGTTGGGTTTTCAATGCCCGCGAAGGCTATCCGGTCACCACCAAGAGTGACAGTTCGTAGAGTGCGACTTAAGCCTTCCTTTCGAGCGGTCGCGTCGGTGGGGGTTGATTTGATATGGACCTCAATGGTCACCGAGATAAGCGTGAAGAGGCGGGCGGTCGCGGATGACGCGGCAGACGACGACTGCAACTTATAGACAACCAAGACGCGACGTCTCAGATGGATTAGAAGTTGTCCGACTGGGCGAGTGTGGTGGTAAGGCTATAATTATACAGCCGGCGCGATGTTAATCGATATGCGCAGGCGATCGAGTGCAAATGCCATTTTCATTCACATCCCATCGTGCTATCGCCGGTCACAAGGGGGTGGGTGGGTAATCATAGGAAGGCGCACGGCTCTGATTTATGACCTCTTGATATTGGCGCTTTAATTTGTTAATCGTTAGTAATACGCAAACACATACTATACATGGTATTATGGTAGCGAGTGCGAAGCGAACTCTTGGTGGAGGAGGACGCTGTTAATGGGAACTTATTACGATTTGCATTAATCGCATAGCTGGATCGTGGATTATAATGTATGATATGGTTCTGCGGTCTGGCGGTAGGAAATACCGATGTGGACTGACCTTTCCCAGGGTATAGTGTTGTCCTTGGGCAATCTTCGATGATTTGTTGTCCGATTGTGGCAATATCATCGTATATGCAAATCCCTGCTTATAGTGACGTTATTTTGTGTGACATTTGGTATTTGGAATGAACAGGCGCAACTTGTTATTTGTCGATGGTTTATAAATCTAAAACACGTGACGTTAAGTGCAGGTAATTTGTAAGTCTTATGGGCAGATTCTTTTCAACGCAATCTACGAACTCTCAGTTTTTAGACTGAAAGAGGTCTACACATTTAGTTCTACAAACGGACCTATCTGTACTGTTGGGTTTTTTTTTGTAAATACTTCTCTCGGGAAAGGCGAACCTATAACGCTTCAACAGCGCCCCGAGATGCTTGCAGTTTTATGTTAGTTTTGCACTTAAATTGCTGCAAATTGTAGTCTTCAGGAAATATATCCCCAGGAAGCGAATTCCAGAGTTCTCTTGTCCTGTAACAGAAGGAGTTTTGGAAAATTGATGTCCTCGCGGTTGTCAAGTGTACTGTATGGTCAAGACATGAGTTGAATTTCGAGGGATAATGTCTTTGAGTTCCTCAGAACATCTACAAAGGAAGTACCTATAGAACAAGCATAGGTCAGCGATTTGTCTTCTGTGCACCAACGGTTGTAGATTTGATGTGAGTTTAGAGTCTCCAATAAGTCGAACTGCTCATCTCTGTATGCTGTCAAGTAGGTTAAGTGAATGTTTTGGGGCCGAGCTCAATATATGGGAACAATATTCCAGGCCTGGTATAACCTGTGCTTTGTAGAGAAGGAGAAGTTGTTTGGGGCTAAAGTACCTCTTTGCTCTAAAAAGGTAGCTCAACTTAGCGGACGCCGATCTTGCTTGACTTTTATTTGTTGTTAAAAATTACAGTGGAATGGACTCTATCAGTAAACAGAAGCTAAATGTCGCGTTTAATTCTTGTGTTCGTTTTGTGCATTGCTTAAAAAGATTCGACCATGAATCACATCTGTGCAATTGTATCTTCGCTATCCCATTAATGTCACATTTTGTTATAGAAATCTGCAAGTATCTTTTTAAATTAGTGCGTCTTCAAAAGCCACTTTATTTATTTCAAAAATTAAATTTATCTTTCTCATCACGAACAAATAATATGACAACTCAAAGGAATTCAACTCTGCAGACACGCAAGTCTTTCTTCTCTTTAGGTGCCGGAATTTGGAACAGTTTACCTAATGAATTTAAAACTATTTCAAATTTAAATGATTTTGTTCGCTCCTTAAAAGACCACTTACAGAACCCAGACGTAGCCAGGCATTTTCACCTTATTTTTATTAATTAAACACTTAAGTTTCTAATTTGTTAATTTAAACTTAGATATATACCTACTCAAAATTGTAGATAAATTTTGTAAATTGTAAATTTTAAAGCCACAAAAGAGATTTCAATCTCAAGGCTTTACGTATATTAATAAATTGAATTGAATTGAATTGAATTTAGTTAAAGGTAGTTAGTTGTATTTAGAAATAAGGAACTTTACTTGACTGTTTAGACTGCACCGTGTAAACGCAGGCTTAAATAATAATGACAAAAACTAAGAAAAATCCCAGGCCAAAAATGTTGCTTTTAATTTTTTGCATAAAATGTATAGACTGAAATATTTTGCGAAAACAATCCTTGTCCATTTTAGGAGTAGTTAAAAAGGAATAGGTCAATGATACATATCCGGCTCGAAGGACCAAAAGATTAAGTGGAATTGAATATAGACCCCTTACAACTGGTGGTGCAAAGTTTAGATAATAATTCGTTGGCTAGGAAAATGTAATCATAATTCATCTTCATTAAATACTTACTAAAATATTGTTTATGCTAAAAATATTATACATCTTGATTTTATGTAGAATTTTTATTCTGCTGTTCTAAGAAAATTGACAAATTACACTATACATTTCCGATTACAAATACAAACAAAAGATGTCTGGTGTTGTCATTGTCACCCTGACAACTGTAGACGGTAAAAGGTAAACAGCTCGGGAATTCATAGAATTCTGTTATACCATCTGTTGAAATCTATACACTATTATTGGCTACACCCTACACTACATAATAGGTCGAGTTTGTTAAGTTTTCGTTAATAGAAATGCAATTTTAATGAAAGTTGTCTCGTTACATTCATTTAAAATATAAATTTTCGCGAGATAATTTTAAAGAGTAGCTAGTTAACTTGTTGGCATACAAAATATCATATCTCAATCTCCTACTCAACTGCTACTAGTAATGTGCACTATCAAATATTCTTCGTATGACTTTGTTTTCGTCGACGCCAAAGAATGTGTTTGAATATTGTGTTAAGAGATTTTTTCGAATGTATATTTTACAGACGATTATGAACGAAGATTATGGATCGGATTTTGATTAAATCAGTTTAAATCTCGAAACTTCGTTTTAAATACGGAACCTTGGTTGGTGTAGTGACTTGACTACACTAGATACCTACCTGAACATAATCTATACATATAATAAAACTGTGTGAATTTTCTTTGTCTCTTAAAAACACGAAAACTAATGGACAGATTTCGATGAAACTTTTTTTAAAATGTTTCTTAAGACTATGAGACTGCTATAGGCTATGTCGTTTATAACCACGTCCTTTGAAAAAGGGTTGATTTGTATTCTCAGTGAGTGCTATGGTCTGTTGTGTATGAGTATATTGTATATTATGATCGTAGGCCCGATGCCGATGGTTGAGGTATATTAATAATATTCATAAGGGAAGAGACGTATAAAATAGGATTGGTTTTGGATACGTTTTGTTGTTGTTGCAAAAACATTTGAGTGAGTAATTAAATTACATACTCTGGTTCTTGAATGAAATCGTTTGACTCATTTCAAAAGGCATGATTGGATTTTCTTTCGTATTATTCAGGAAATCGAAAAAAAAAAAAAACAAATGTATTCTATTTTGCTTTGTAGGTATGTACTTGTACATAATATTGTTTCGTCTTATGATTAAGATTGTAGGCCGGAGGAGTGTGTCGTTTTTATATGTTCAGTTGTGTAATATATTGTATGTATTTTATTATTGGGAAGAGACACACAAAACGATTTGCTTTTGGATACCTAATGTCTTGCAGGAAAAACACTTCTTGACGTAAACGAATGGGGAATTCGGGGGTACATTTTTCGCAAACGTTATTTTTGTTGTTTTTCATTTGCCATGTTCTTACAAAGAGAATGGTGAGGGCAGCAGCGCTGTCGAAAAACTCGTGCACCGAGGCACCCCGCAAGGTGGAGTGCTATCTCCACTGTTATGGATCATAGTTCTTAACGAACTGCTGATCTCCATGGAGAACACCGGGTGCAAAGTTGTGGCCTACGCGGACGACGTCGCCTTACTCGCGTCGGGGAAGTATCCTCAAACACTTTCCGACATCCTGCAACTCGCTTTACGTAAACTAGTCTCCTGGACCGACAGCTGCGGTCTTAGCGTCAACCCGACGAAAACGGAGTTAGTCCTATTTACAAGGAAGATTAAGCTACCCGCTGTCACTCCCCCAATACTCAAAGGAGTTCCACTCGAGTTCATTAGCGCTAAATATTTGGGGCTGAGGTTGGACAGGAAGCTCCTATGGAGAGAAAATATTGCCGAACGCGCTAGGAAATCCCTAGTGGCTCTATACCCCTGCAAAAGGGCCGTCGGCTCCAGATGGAGCATTGGCTTTATACTGCGGTCATAAGACCGATAATTCTATATGGCATCGTTGTATGGTGGCCGGCCTTGAACAAAAGTTCCAATCTAAAGGTCTTAGAGAAGACTCAGCGCTTGGCATGTATGTGCATCACGGGCGCACTGAGGACATCTCCAACCGCCGCTCTTCAAACCATTCTTAACTTACTTCCACTAGATATCGTCAGTAAAGAATATGCCACAAACGTGGCTATTAGACTAAGGGAAGGGAAACACAGACACGGACAGGCACCAATGGGCTTCACAAAATGTCCTACATAAATCACTGTCAATATTCACAGACGGTTATAAGACACCAGAGGGAGTGGGCGCCGGAGTCTTCTCAGAAGAATTGAACCTGGGCCTCTCCTTCTGTCTTCCGGAACACTGCAGTGTCTTCCAAGCCGCAATTACAGCTATTCGTCAAGCCACAGCGTGGCTGTCGATTAATACAGTATCACAAAGTGATGTCGTCATGTTGATAGCCAGGCTGCAATCAAATCCCTAATATCCAACGAAATAAGATCTAAGGCGGTGGAAGATTGCCGCGTATCTCTCAACGAGATAGCTGGACAGTACAACCTCACCCTCTGCTGGATTCCTGGTCACTGTGACATCCCAGGGAACTGTGCAAAGGACGAACTAGCAAGGCGAGGCTCCTCTGGCGTGGACAGTATAAGTCTGCACAACGTGTATGCACCACTTTCCCATGCTAAACAAATAATTCACCCGGACGCAGCTAGCAGAGCAGTGTTCAGATGGAAACATTTAGGATACTGCGATAATGCCAAGCTCACCTGGCCAGCTCTGGACGCAAAGCGATCCAAGGAGCCTCTTCGACTTGAAAGATCCAGCATCTCGAAAGTCGTTAATGTGATCTCCGGACACTGCATTTTAGGCAGACACGCCAAAGGCTCGGCCTGCCTTACTATGACTTCTGCAGAAGCTGTAGAGACGAAGAGGAGGACGAGTCCGTCACTCACTTTCTTTGCAGTTGCCCTGCTCTGGCCAATCTAAGAAAGGCCCACTTAGGAAACTATTTTCTCAATGATCTCAGTGATCTAGGTAACACCAGCGCGGCTAACATTCTTAGCTTTATAACCGGCAGCAAATGGTTTACATGTGTATGGAGTAAAGAAACAGCTCCCCAATTCCCAGTGGTATACACAATGGGCCGAACAACGGCATAAGTGTTTCTCTCATCGAGAGCCACTTTAAACTAAACTAAACTAAAACTAACTTGCCATGTGTATGGAGATTAAATACTTTTATTCGCAGATTGGTTGTATTTTGAGCTTCGTTAATCGTGTCATATTTTTTACAACAGTTAATTATTGGGTTGAAACTTTCAAGACAATATAATTTAATGTTCATTTAGCAAATACTGTGATCCCCAGATAAGTGACCCTCGCTTAATTCCGTTCCTCGTTTAATTCAGCCGAAAATTTAGCAAATAAAGCATTCCATAACAAATGTGCCTAATTTTTCCAGTTTAAATGCGTACCTCTTAAATGCGTTACCCGGTTAATTGCGATACTAAAAGTAAGCTTCTCGTAAAACTTCATACAAAATCTCCCGGTTAAATGAAAACACACACAAAAAAGCATGGACTTTTTGTGCTTACAGCTTTAATAAAATCAAAGACACTTGTCAAATCAATTGACATATTGACATGCCATGAAGAAGGTTCCTCTGCTGTGATGTAGGAGGTGCCGAAGATTTTCATACAGATGTTCTCTCCAATTTAATTAAAAAAAACTATGCACCCAAAGGCATTTTCAATGTCGATGAAAGCGGTCTATTTTACAAAGCCCTGCCGACATCATCTCTTAATCGAAAAAGGACATCAAATAAGTTATTTACAACTAGCGAACGCCTTGCACATACTTCGTAGTGCAAAATAGAAAAATAAAAAAAATCTATTTCAAATTCATTTAAATCAGTGATAAACAGTTTTTATTGTAATGTTCTGTGGTACACAATATTTTTAATTTTTCAAGGAATCGTATTGCCTAGATAATATTCTTGTCTATCGGGATAATGAATGGATATTAATGTCACAAATTGTTAGAACCTAGGCTTCCATTACTATCGAAAAATAGAGTTTGCAATGTTTTTTTTTTTTTTTTGTATGGGATGCGCCACGCCCCTTTGCCTAATTTTTCCGATATTCACAGGAATACTCCCGGGCCAATCTATTATAATATTAAAAGCCGACCCGATTTCTTGTGATAGTCATTTACCCTATTTAAAGTATACCAAATCTATTTTTCTTTTTACCAAATTGAAGCTTACCACTCATAGATGTGTTAAGAAGAATAATTATTTGAAAAAAGTATTTGCTAAATAGGTAAATTAATATTTTTACATTACATTGGTTACAACAACAACTTACAGAAAATAAATATTTCCCCTTCGCTCAGTCGAAATTCTGTAAACAAAAACAAAACCACACCATCATACGTGGTGTGTCTGTACCTCATTCGAAAAGGGTTGATTTGCTTTCTCAGTGAGTGCTATGGTCAGCAGCTGTATGTTACATATCTATATATATGATCGTATGTCCAATGTAGGAAGGGGTGCGTACTGCTGTATAGCATGGGGTATATTATATTAATAATCTTCATAAGAGAAGAGACGTAAAAAACAGGTAACAGGGTGAGGGTAGCCGGTAGGGTTGGGTTGGGGTAGTTTGTTTGGATTTCATAGCAAGAGCGAAACAAAGGAAAAGAGATGCAGTTCAAGGAGAGGGAGGGCGATGCAGAGGGTGCACATTATATTATTTGTTGTCTTTCACTCTCCATTGATTGCATTGCGTAGGTATATGACGATCCGACACTTTTTAAGAAATTTCACATCTTTCACGCGTACGGACCTGCACACGGCAATTTTTGAAGTGAAACTTCTTTTGCGAGGTGTAAGTCCATCCCTAGATGGTTAAGTACCCGGTAGGTGGCGCTGCAGTCGGGTTCCAGGAATTTTATTTAATTCCTTCTAAACTCATGGACCGATTTTGCTGAAATTTGTTGGGTGTGTTTGAGGGGATCCCTGGATGGTTAAGGACCCGGTAGGTGGCGCTGCAATCGGATTCCAGGAATTTTATTTATTTCCTTCTAAACTCATGGACCGATTTTGCTGAAATTTGGTGGGTGTGTTTGAGGGGATCCCTGGATGGTTAAGGACTCGGTAGGTGGCGCTGCAATCGGATTCCAGGAATTTTATTTATTTCCTTCTAAACTCATGGACCGATTTTGCTGAAATTTGTTGGGTGTGTTTGAGGGGATCCCTGGGTTGTTAAGGACCAAGTAGGTGGCGCTGCAATCGGATTCCAGGAATTTTATTTACATATTTCCTTCTAAACTCATGGACCGATTTTGCTGAAATTTGGTATGTGCGTTTGAGGGGATCCCTGTGTCCGTTTGAGTGGGTTCCTGGATGGTTTAGATTCACAATTGGACCTGATAGGCGGCGCTGCAATCGGCTTCCAGGAATTTTATTTATTTCCTTTTAAAATGAATGGTTTATAGTGGGTCAAAACAAAACAAACCAAAACAAAACAAAGCAATGCAAAGCAAAACACAGTTGTTGTGAAGTTTCACTTCAGTAGATTGCTTATATACATATACAGTGACGGCAAAAATATTCCGGATTTTTTCTATAATGTTTTCCTTATATTAGGTATATTGTAAAGGTATTATATTTTAAAGGTAACTGTTGCGAAGTCAATTATTGCACATCACTAAAACTAACAATGCCCAAACCTATCCACATACAGCCGCTCATCCTCGATGACAGACGAAACAAATACACCAAAAGACAACATAATATATCAAATCACAAATTACATTATAAACAATAAACAATATATATAAATACTTTTACATGTACCTAAATAACATAAAACAAATTACATAAATGTCACTAGTGTACGAAGTTAGTGTACAATTACTTCTCATCGAGAATTCGAATAAAAACCATATTTTATAACGTTGTGAACGTATTGTCTTTTCTTTTCGGTTTCTTTATTTCGCCGATAAAAATACATGTCGTAACAGTAACTATAAAGGTTTCTAATGGAATTCTTCAAATTATTAATTGTATTAAGTTAAAGGATTTCTCCTTGATGTTAAGAAAAATAATACATATATCAAGAAAAAATCCGGAATGTTTTTGCCGTCACTGTATGTAGGTGACGCACATACTTCATGCACGCACGTTCTGCATGCATGTTGGGTTGCTTTGTGTTTAAATGTGTGGTCGAATTTCGACCTAGTACCTATGATTGTCTGTAATTTTGAAATTGCCGATTCAGTGGTTTTCGAGATATAAGAGTTTGAATGTTTTTTTTTTGTATAAACGGTGCCACGCCCCTTTGTCTAATTTTCACCAAACTTCACAATAACCATTCATTCATTCATCGCGGGTGTAGGTTGCTCAAGTGGACCCTCCATAGCTCTCGATCCTCTGCCATTGACTCGAAATCATCAATGGCAATATCAAAGGTTTGAACTGAATCGGAGCAAAATTTTTCGAAGCTTACACAAACGAACATTGTTCGTGTTCTTCAGTTTTTAGTTTGAATATGCTAATAAAAACGGGTGTTTCCTTATTGCGTCGACAACGCACTTAAGCGGGATTCTCGCAAGTGCGTTCCCCGCATAAATGCGTTGAAAATTGCACATTTTCCCCGACGCAACAATCCGGAGACTACTGGTAATCTAAAGTGAAGTGAAAAACAAAAATTATCCATACGCGTGATTTATTTGTCCTATAATGTCCTTATGTCAATCATCAAAATTCTGTCTTCGCATTTCATTTCTTGCAAACTTTTTTAAAGTTCGTATTGTCATTTGAAACGTAATCTTAAATGGACCAAATATTAGTTTGTTTTGCTAAAGGCGATCATGCGTCAGCTAGTGACATATAAGAATGATGCGCCTTACACAATCACACCGCGAGACCATCGTATTAGGTCGTAAGAATCTACTTCACTGCTCTTCACAGAAGCACATCATCAAATCAAACACCAATCATTGAGCATATCCGATCTATACCTTCGAAAATAAAGGTGTCTGGCTACAGCAGGTACCAAATCCTCGTAATTGACTACTCTACTCATTCCTTTTCTTCAGTATAGGGTTGTTTATTATATTTCACCCCTTCACAAACTCTAAACAAACCAAAATTCTATGAAAAGAAATACTTTCTGACACGCCTTCAGTCTGATTGATTTTTCCGCGATTTGTTTAACGAAATCGAATAAGGATATCGATTCCACATGACATCTGTGTACCTTTGCACGAGCCACATAAATACTTTTCACTTTTTACTCGTGTCGCATTGATTTCTATTGTGAAAGTGAAAAAAAAAAGGATTAACATCTGCCACGTCACGACGACTGTTCCTATTTCTAATCGCGTGTCATATTTTTTTTACCACTTTTTTCCACAACTCAACCATTTAAGACATTTCCGGCAGTCTTAATCGAGTCTGACATCTAAGGGTTAGCCTTGAACTCCTTTGAAAAGGTGCTGCTCCCGCGCAAAGGAGTTATTAATCGAAAACGTGTATAGGAGTTGAAAAATTAAATTCTGAAAAACCATCTGCAAAACGCCAACCATCAGACTATAGACTTTATTCGGTCTTTTGGGAGGCACCCCATCATTATAAATGAAATGACCATTCCACCAGATTGCTATTATGAAAAATGTTTTGCAAATTTTAATCCCCTAAATATACGTCTTGTGAATGGAGTCGTTTTCCGATCGAAATTAAATCGATTTGGGAAGTCTATGCGCATGCGGATTGGCATGCAACTATCCCGATCCTCCGCCTACCGAATCGTGCGGAGATCCTCTTCACGCATTTATAGAAATACAAACGCGATCAAAAATCACGAATAATGTCAGATAGATGTTGAAGGTTTTTATTTTATTTTATTTTATTTTATCTGCGAGCATAAAATTATGCGGCTATTTGGGGATAAATTAAATGCATTCTCCAGGAGCAAAAAATAGAAACGTATTTAAATATAATTGTTCGGGGAATATACAAATGGTTTTCGAAAATATTGTGGGCGTTTAGTTAAATCTTTTTCTGAGGTTTGAAGATTTGCTTGTTTTGCTTTTTATTAGGGTTGTCGGAAGGAAGGAATTTTTCGTTAAAATATTATTTTGAAGGGTAACTGGTACCTATACCTGCTGTAAGGTTTGGAATGTGATTTTAGCTAAAGTGATATGAAAACAACTTCTGTTTGCATTTAAAGGCCTTAACGTAATCTATCGGTTCGTGCCGTTACAGAATAGTGGCGAGCCTCCCTGATCTCGAAAAGTCCGGACATTTATATATAAACGGAGACGTGGCTGTATAATAAAATATACACGAATGAGCTATTTGATGAAAAAGTTTTTGCTGTTTTTCGGCGTGATCGATTTGATTTGAAAAAAAGTCGTGGCGGCGGCGTTTTGATAGCTGTTCGTCGCAAATTGACTGCGTTTGAGATTCCAATTGACGTTGTTTTCGTGGAAGGTGTATTAAATATCGAGCAAGTATGTGTTCGAGTGACTGCTGCTAATGTTGGAGACCCCGATTTGCTAATATTTCTTAGTTATTTTCCTACTGATAGTAATGCATCTATTTATAATAAGCACCTACAAAATATCGAGATGGTCATTTCAACTTTTGTAGACCAACGTTCCATCAACATTTGTGTTCTTGGAGATTTCAATTTTAGAGAACTCGATTGGTATTCCGATGGCAATAAAGTGCTTCCGTATCGTTTTTCATCTGAAGTTGAAAAGACCACTCTTGATTTTCTCGAGTCATTAGATCTCTGCCAATTTAGTAATGTTCGTAATTCGTTTAATAACTTGTTAGATCTTGTCTTTGCATCCGATGAGATGAATGTTTCTGTTGAGTCTTGCTTACCTATGTTAAGAAATTCATTATATCATAACGCTATTAGTATTTTAATCAAAACATACGTATATAATAACGAAATCTTGTTTAATGATCAGACTAAATTCATATTTAAATTTAATAGTTTCAACTTGAAGTTAATGAGTGATCAGTTTGCGTCAGTCAATTGGGATGATGAACTTCTGGCTGAAAACGTTAACGCATTTTCTAATATTTTTTTTAGTATTTTAAATAACTCTGTCCCTAGAGTACGAAAACGAGTTAACTCTCATCCTCCATGGTACAATCAACGGTTACTAAATCTAAAGAATGCTAAAAATAGAGCTCATAAAAAGTTTAAAAGGAGTAAATCTCTATCGGATTATGAAATATTTGCTCGGTTAAGGAAAGAATTTATTTTTCTTTCTAGGTTCCTCTCGAATAAGCACATTCAATCGTTGGAAAGGAATCTAAAATCAAACCCAAGGTGCTTTTGGGCGTTCATTAACTCCAAACGAGCTAGTATCGGTTTTCCGTCAACTATGAATTATCAAGGCAATTCATCTAGTAATCCCGAAGTTATTTTGAACATGTTTGCGTCTTTTTTTCAAAGTATTTATGATTCTTCAAGCCTCACTTCTTTTAATGATGACTATTTCGGTTCCTTACATGCTTTTACTGCCTCAAGCTCTCTGGTACTTATTAGATCGGAAATATTATCGGCATTACGTGATTTGAAGGACAGTAAAAAACCAGATTTCTTGGGTTATTACCCTGTTGTTTTAAAATATTGTGCCGATTCTCTCAGCTTCCCCCTCCTCACTATTTTCAATCAGTCATTATCTAGTGGGTCGTTCATAGATGAATGGAAATATTCGATAATAACTCCAATTTATAAGAGTGGTAAAAAAGACCAAATTTCAAATTACAGACCGGTATCAAAACTGTCTATTATACCTAAACTTCTGGACCGTCTAGTGAGGGAAAGGATGGTATGCATATTAAGTAGCTTTATAAGTGATTCTCAGCATGGATTTTGGAAGGGTCGGTCGACTTGCTCTAACCTAGTACAGTTTACCAACTATTGCTTAACTTCTATTGAAAATCATAAGCAAGTACACGTAGTTTATACCGATTTCGTGAAAGCCTTTAGTAGAATCAACTTGCATATCCTTCTAAAAAAACTTGAGTGTTACGGATTTTCGGTTCATTACTTTCTTGGTTTAAATCCTATCTTTTTGGTAGAAAACAATTTGTCTGAATAGGAAATTTATTTTCTGTAGCTATTAATGCTGTGTCTGGTGTTCCGGAGGGAAGTCATCTTGGACCGATCCTTTTTCTCATTTTTATTAATGATTTACCGAAAATTTTAATTTTTTGTCATTGTCTTCTGTACGCAGATGACATAAAATTTTTTACGACCATATCTAACTTCAATGATTATCATCTATTCCAGAGAGATTTGGATTATTTTTTTGAATGGTGCAAACTGAACGATCTGCATCTTAATATAGACAAGTGTGCCACCATGTCGTATAATAGAATACAAAATACTATTATACCCGCTTATCGTCTGGGTGAACAATTAATTAATATGGTAGCAGAATTTAAAGATCTTGGTGTGGTTTTTGATAGTAAACTCACTTTTGATCTTCATGTAAACAAATTAATGTCAAAAGCTAACTCCGCTCTAGGATTTCTAAAAAGAAATTCGATGGATTTCAAGGATCCCTATACACTTAAGGCCATTTATATAAGCATGGTTCGCCCATGTCTGGAATATTGTAGTGTTGTCTGGAACCCGTTTTCTTTGAAAAACATCAAAAGAATAGAAAATGTTCAAAAAAACTTTTTGCGCTTTGCTCTGCGTCGTTTCTTTCTGAATGACAATGTACATCATTCTTACCGCTCTAAATGTTTGTTGTTGGGTCTTGATACTCTCGAAGTTCGCCGTAAAATGTATTGTATTATGTTCGTCAGAGATTTACTCTGTTCTTCCATTGATTGTGCTAATTTACTTTCCTTAATTTGTATTTATGCCCCCCAAAGGGTTCTTAGGGCTAGACCACTGTTATTGGAAGTTCATCACTCCACTTTGTACGGGGCCAATGAGCCTGTTACGTTTTGCTGTAGACTATTTAATGTTGTATATGATCAACTAGATATTGTATTACCCAGAACTAGATTTAAGGAACTAGCATTGGTAGCATTAAGATAATTGTTGTACTTTATATATTTTAATTTTTTCTTGATCTGTTGATGAAATTTATCGTAGATCTAAATAAATAAATCTAAATCTAAATCTAAATCTAAAGTGCGATGCCCTTTCGTCCGCTTCTATACAGCACTCAAATAAGTCTGAGATTTTTACAGTGACAGCTTTAAGATGCTAGTTAGAACTTAGGTGAACCAACCACTGAAGTCCCGAAATCAGTTCGAACAAACATATAGCCAGGATGGTATTTGTGTTTGAAGCCTCGTGTATGGCCTGGATATATTACGAGATAGCGAACAAATTAGGTTGTACCGGTAATCTAAGAGTGGAGAGGAACGGAATACCAAATGGTAGGACTCTGGTTACCAAAACCAAGATGGTTTCCTTCAGTACATAAAATCCTAAACTCAGATACAAATTGTGGGCTGGAAAAGTATAGCAACCTGGAAAAGAGAAACTCGATTACTGGCTGACGCACATGGAAAGAGTACAGTCCAAAAGCAAAATCGACTACAAAAGGAACAGATGTAGACCTACAGAGATTAACCTATGGTAAAGTGCTAGACAGTGTCTATATCTTCGTCATAATAAGTGCGGATACGGAAACAATGTTACAACTACAGAAGTTCAATGTAACGGAATCAATTAAATATAATCGGGCTTAGAATGAATGGAACCTTAAACTCAATTACAGCGTTTGCGAACCTCTATACAATGATGCGAATGGTGGAATTTTCAATTGAAATGGAAACAGCAGAGACTAGAAGTAATACCAAAAGCCGCAAGCCCTGAGATGGATTATTTTTTAAGCTAGACTCAGTAGGAAAGTTCTTCAAATAACTAGCCAAGGACGTAAACATATGTCTCCGCTTAACAGGTCTGTAACTAGCAGATCACAAAATGGATATAGTCCTATAGGGAAGGAGTTCCTGATATCGGCAAAATCTGTATTGAGCACAGAATCAAACGCTCTTTTCCGATGCTATGGCATGACAATAAGTGCTTTCTGTCTTGGCATTGGGATAAGTGCGCAAAAAGATAGGCAACTTCACTTGAGGTATCCAATATCCTGCATCCATCTTCTTGTTCTGAAGTAAATACAATACATGATGGTGACTTAAATGATCCGTCTAATCGCTTCCCAGCACGATGCTGAATAAATGGAGATTGTTCGACATAATCTCAAACCTTTTCTACTGGCCATGGGTTTCATGCGATTGTCGTTGCATTAATGTAATATCTGTTGCAATCGATTCCAGGTTTTACATCACATGACAACCATGTAAACAAGTTGTTATTTCCACCCGCAATTACTATAATCCATTTACATCCACAAATTAATCGGGACTAGTCCTATCGCATCCGTTTAACATTTTGTATCTACATATAACGGCTGCGGAGCTGCTTAGAATCAACCAAGATCGAGTTTCAAATATCTTCCAAATAAAATAAAATGGATTCCCCTTCTTTCTGCGTGAATCTAATTAATTCGATGCAACAAAGAACAAGAACAACACAAAATTTGTCCCACGAAACTCGTTCCGCCACTGACACTGCTTCTAGGTGTTTGACATTGAGCCTGCGCGCACACATATGTGTCACGACTAATTAAGATGTCGCATTGCCCGCCAAGAAGCCGTATCAAGTTGACACGACCCGCCCCTTCCGCGAAAAAGTGCAAACTCATTATCACACACATATCGCCAGCATCAGCATCAGCAGTACGAACTACAAACCACCTGCTGCGCTCCTCCGGTCAGCCCGTTTAGCATGACTTACGAATGTAAACAGGTAAAAGCTGATTGCTTTTTGAATCGACTATATCGTAATAATATTGCACATAACGTGTGCAACACGCAATCGAGAGCCGCTGGCCCTGTTGTCACAAGCCCGCACAAACGTTACGACACAACAATGCAACAGCGAGAATAAAGCTCGGCCGGTCCCGCTGCTACTGCCGCTTTTGTGTTGTTATTATTATTAAATGCTAACCTTGGTTTTGAACTCGTTTTAATGGCCAACCTAAACGGAGCTAAGTGCTTGTTCCCTGACTCAGTCAGTTCCGCAACTGCGGTCAAGTCCAATGCTATTCGAGGTGCGCTTGGGGAGCATAATGCACTCGGTACCATGTAAACGCATACAAGCCAGTAAGTCAAATAAAACGGCTGTAGAAAAGGTTGCACGTAAAAAGCTAAAAACCGATCACACGATAGGCGTGAGTAGGCAGGAAAGTGGTTTGGTTGGCAAAAAAAAGCTCAATGAGATAATACGGCATCTTGTCACGAGTAATTGTTACATTGATACCGGGACAGCGTATTTTTAAGTGTAGGCTTGTGCATGTAATTCTATGTTGCCGGAAGAGGATTTACGTTTTTTATGTACCTATAGGTTTTAGTTTATTTCCGAGTGCTGCCCATTGAAAAACAATTCTGATGAAATTCGTCAATCAAAAAACTAGTAGATATTCAGGGAGAGGATTAGAGCTGACCCGACACAGGGGATGTAGGAAGTAGGTTTTGGATTTGTTTGTGTTTGGGGGAAGTTTTTGAAATATTCCTTTGCTCGAATTGAAGCCAAGTCTGAAGTTTGTACATATGATATGTATTAAAATCCTTAGAACAGTTAAAAAAAAAAGGCTACGCAAGGATACGAAGGTATCTTCCTAATAACAAATTCTAATTTCGACAATTGCAAACAGTGTACAACGTAATAAGATGGACTCCTTAAAATTGATACGTATAAATAGACACCTGGCCTGTTACGCAGATGATATCTCAGAAGTGATCACCGCACAAGTCAGCGGCCGACAAGACCGAGATAATTATATTGACTAGTAGGTAGACCCGCAATATATTTAAGGTGCAGGTGAAGTTGGATACAAAGCCCATACACTGGTAATTGATCAAGTCTGCTTCCGAAAAAGGGTGCAGAGATTACTGCAGACTAATGACAAACTTGAGAGGTTCAAAGACAAGTCAGGCGTTCCATCCATTATTAGGCCGAATTTCGATTTGAGTATTATTTCCTGAGGTGTTATTGCCTAATGCCATCCCATGATTCTCTATAAAGATGTGTAATCAGGGCTTATATACTCAACAAAGGAAAATTTAAAAATGAAATGGAACACCTAAATGAAAGAATCAAAAAAGCCACAATAGCCTTTTATTCCTGCGGGGAAACCTGGGGACCATCTCCCAAAATTGAACTCTTGATGTAGTAAGCTATAGTAAGACCTATACTGACCTATGGCAGTCTTGTATGGTGGCCGGCAACCAATAAAGCCACTTACCTAAAAGGTTCAAAGATTAGCGTGCATCGGCACCACTATATAGTGCTATGATGACAACTCCAACCGCAGGACAGGCACAGGCTATCCTCAACCTGCTTCCGCTAGACATATATATATAACTATCGGCCCTAATTAGTGCAATAAGAATCAGCCAATCAGTAAACTGGAAATTGTATGAAACGGGTCATTCGATGATCCTACAGAAATTTGTTGGGCATGTACCTATGTCACGGACTACATCAAGCCTTACCTAGAGTTTACAAGACCACTCTCTAGCGCCAATCCAGCAGGAAGAATGGAGAGACGAACTCGTACCTAGCACACAAACAATAGCCGTATTTACAGACGGATCTAAAATGGACACTGGGGTAGGGTCAGGTGTCTTCTCTGAATCGCTGGGTATATCAAAATCGATACGCCTCCCCGACCATAGCAGCGTCTTCCAAACAGAGGTCCTGGCATTGACAACAGCAGCCCGTGAGTCTGTGGTAAGGGCAATACCACCTGGGAGGTATTACCTGCTTTATCGACAGCCAGGCATCAATAAAAGTCATAACTGCACGAAGCTTGTGATGTGCTGTCGCGAAGAACTCAAGGCTCTTGGTACACAGCACAAGGTATCGCTCTGCTGGGTTCCGGGACATAAAGGCATTCCAGGCAATGAGAAAGCAGACGAATTGGCAAGACAAGGTTCGACAACTGTTCCAGAATACTGAAAATCGAAGAAAAGCCACAAGGGAGGCGAACGCAAGATGGGCCACCTTAAGTACTTGTAATACCACAAGAATGCTATGGTCGTCCTTTAACGAAACCAAAACCAAGAATACCGATGGTTAGAAAATCCCTGTCCACCCTCGCGCGAAAGAATTAATAACACCAAATCTAAAAATGGGAGATTTTGTCCCGTGGCTATTTTCTCTCAGGGTCTTTTGGAGTAAGGGATTCTAGCACAGGGGATTATGGAACAGGGGATTATGGAACAGGGGATTTTGGAAAAATGATTTTGGAAAAGGAGATATCATCACCAACCCGATGCGAAAGATACCTACCTATTCGCGTATGAAGTATGGTTCTTATGGAGTAATCTGCTTTATACTTCCTTGCCATATCGTTCATAATATTTTTTCGTAGGTATCTATTTGCTATTTATAGAATTCAATCGCCTTATATTATAATAGTGCTGGGAAAAACATGTGTATGAACATGAACAAGTATAATAATAATTAAACCATTAAATACGGAATCGTGCGGAGTGGCGTTTGTTGCTTGCGCACATTCCTCGCAAAGTAATCAAGTTAACCTTGACATTTCTGCCCGCTTACCTTATATTCCAAGAAGTCTCTTATGCATGCAGGATGTCAAACACAAAACATACACACACATCCTGGAATTTCCCTTATTCGACATCGTCATCAAAGTCAATCCAATTCCATTCATATCCTCCATAAATAAACTAGAGTATATCTATTCATAGAGCCAGAGCCAATTACATTTGCGTATCAAAGTGGTCTTTTCAGCTATAGCAAGACAAACACTCTGACCATACACGATTTATCATTGGATGCCGATTGTTGTCAATTAATAGCCCCCCAGCCCCAGACAATAAAACAAATGCCCGAGAGTGTAATTAAATGAAATCCACTCAGACTATCTCAATGAAACCATTCTGCTGCGACTACTGCGGCCAATAAATTAATTCTAATGCGGTAATTATTCGCACAAAGAATGAGATAAACGTATGTAAATCTACTTTGGAATTTCTTTGTTGACTCAACTCCACTATCCGCTCCTTGGCCGGCCGACCTGTGAGACTTGAATCGGGGAGCATCGAGATGTGAAATTGTGAAGAGGGGAAGCCAGTCTTAGACGAGAATAAAAAAATTAGAAACAATTTCGTAGTAGACGTCCGTCTGTCTGATCAGATGCTTTTGTAGCGATTGTTGAAGCGATTAGATTGGCATCCAAAGCGCAGACATGTCGGATCGCATAATTGACACTCCAACGCGTCTGTTGTTGTTGTCGTCGCTGGTGCTGCTGTTGCCATCATTGTGGGCGACATTATTATATGCTCGAATCTGTAGATAACTTCTCATAAGCTACTGCCTTTGGCTCTGCCTCTGGTATACTAGTAGGTAGCTACGCTCGACACTTTGTCACTACGAATTAGCGGCGGATAATTTGCTATCAACCTGTTGCCCCGCATATATACTCCAATTATCATCCGAAGGTGTATTGTATCTATATACCTGAACAGCAATTAATAATTAGCGCGAAGGGGTTGGTAGGCTGCAAGGGGTTACGTGACAATTAATCGGCCGACACATATCAATTATCTGCTGTTAGGATCGAGTGGCATTATGGGCGCTAAGGCCGGCATAATATGATTAATGGTTAACCGATTACGATTGTCACTTTGAAATTCATTTTCCATGACAAGTCGCCGACGCGCAAACACTACCGACCCAATCGATTTGGCTTAGAGTGTGTTGTTGTGTATAGAGCATAAAAATCGTAGGTGGACCGGGCTGGTCGTATGACGGCGCGGACAACACGACCGACATGTGAATAATTAGCCAACAACTACTGGAGTATGGATACAGTACCGGAGTCACTGCGAAACTTTGGATATTTATACCTAATGCGATTATTTACATTGGCAGATATTTTTCCCTCAATATATCAATCATATTGCTGACGTTATTTTGTTTATATGGTTAGACATGGAATGATTTGTGGAGATTATCGATCGACTGCTACACTTAATGAAAAGCACTTCCGGTGGTCTTAATGTGGGAACAGCCGGTATTGTATACAGATCGATTGCAATTGTGTACAGACTACAGAGTATGATTGTATGATTTAAATGGTACAGAAAGATACAAACGGTACAAGCAATAGCTGCATCAAGACTTTTGCAAAGGAAATGCGGATCCGTGGACGATTGGTCATACATAATGGTACGATGATATTGTAGGCATATATCCAGCGAATCATGGATTCCAACTAGTAAGGACTAGAGGTTCGTATAAGGAGCCGACCATAAAAAAGCGACATTGAACTGATTTTCAGAGTTTTCTACAAATCGACAAACATTTATCAAAATTTGTAATAGGATTTCACTCAAGTACAGAGCTCAAACAAAAAATCGCATCGAATTTTTCAAATTTTATTTTCTGCTCCAAATTATTTTTATCTGTACCAGCCACCCTTCTTACAAGCGGACAGTCAGAGGCTACATGCAGGGGGTTAGACTGATTCGGTTTCACCCTTTGCCTTTCCGAAGACTAACCACCACCTGTAACCTTTAAGAGCTAACTACATCAGTCACCTTGATATTTCGAATATCCAGTCTCCGTCAGAGGAAATAGCCGGGGGATTAGACTGTAGTTTCGGTCACCGTTCGTCTTTTTCCCGAAGACAGAGGAAATAAGTAGCACGCTTTCCGGAAATCGTTATTTTGCACATCCTGACGAGTTCGCTGGTTTAAGGAACATCACCACGTCTGCATTATTTATAATGCTTGTCGATGGCCAGCTTCTAGAACACAACTTTCATAAGAAGAAATTTAGTGAAATAAATCGAAAAATTAACTTATTGTTCATAGAACAGATATGCTCCGACTTAACCTTCCATCGAGATTTCTAAAATTTATTCGAATACTTGGTTGGTTTCGTAGGGCGCCCCGAGATGCTTGCAGATGTATGTTAGTTATGCATTTAAATTGCTGCAAATTGTATACTTCTGGAAATATACCCCCAGGAAGCGAGTTCCAAAGTTTGCTTGTCCTGTAACAGAAGGAGTTTTGGAAAGTTGATGTCCTCGCGGTTGTCAAGTGTACTGTATAGTCATGAGCATTAGCAGCCTGTCTTGCGGAGCGCCCAAAAGTTGCATTTCGAGGGATAAGGTCTTTGAGTTCCTCGGAACATCTACCATGGAAGTAGCTATAGAACAAGTAGGTATAGGTCAGCGACTTGTCTTCTGTGCACCAATGGTTGTAGATTCGATGTGAGTGTAGGGTCTCCAATAAGTCGAACAGCTCGCCTCCGTTCCATTGTAGGTAAAAATTAGATTTGAATGCGCGAAGGATGTACGAACGGAAAGAGAGCTTGCTGATATGGTTTATTGCTGTTTCCCGGTCGATATGTATGATTACTAAATACATACCTGAATTAGGTATCTACATCAAGTCAAGTAGGTATGTTAAATTAAAATGCAGCCTCACTATTTCTAGGCAATGTTAAAGGAAATTCTTTTTATATCCCACTTCATATTTTCAGCAGATCGAAAGGCCTTACAGAGAGTTTTTCTTTGCTAAATTTGATTTTAAAATCACTTGAGTATTTTCCGGATTTCCGTTTCAACCCATTTGGCGTGTTTCTGAAGAAAGTTATTTCTGTTTGCGGTTTCAAAACGAAACTGGTTTGCATTTTTTTGCACGATATTTTCCAGTTCAATTAATAAATTAGTACCTCGGTACTGTATCCGCAAAACTGAATAACATTACTATCCGGGAAGTTATTACTTCTTGCCACTTTAAATTTAACCTCAACTTATATACCGTCTTAAAATGGAAATTTAAGAAATATTTTTTGATTGGATGTGATTCATTCCTACAGAGTCTTAAGGCTAGCTTCAGGCAAAAGTTTTGTTCTGCTATCCGGATTTGTTTGCTGAGATTCAAGCCGATATCTGAAAGTTGCTGTGCTATAGGGTGTGCAGAATGTACCATGTCATAATAACTTTTCTGAAAGCCATAGAAACCCATAGAAACCACCCTGTGGCCGATTGACGTTCTCTATAGATTTTAGCCTATTATATTTATTGGGTGTTGAGAACCAGCATTTTTTTTTTGCATACCTGTTCAAAATTTAATAACTTTAGCTTCCACGATTTTCGGGAATAATTAATTAATTTTGTTTTCTTCACAAAAACACTCTCGGGCCTAACCAAAGATTTTCTGAAAGTTTTAGCTCTATCGGTTCGGAGGTTTCCGAGATATAAGTGTTTTTTTTTTGTTGTCATATATGAGGTGCCACGCCATTTTGTCGAATACTGTGCGCACAACAACTCACTAAAGTTTAATTGTAATCGGATTTTTTTTATAATTAACACACGCTAAAGAGGATATGACTACTCTTATAGATAGTGTAATATGATTTACACAGCGCGGGCATTAAGGAAATTGGGATAGAGAAGATTGGAGATTCCGATGTAATTGTGGCATGAATAATGGCTGTAGACTCGAGTTGGCTGAACCCCATTTTAAAATGCTCTCTGGTCGGAATTTAATGAACTTAACATCAGCGTAGGAATGAATTGGATTAGAAGTTGCAGACAAGAGATCATTTATGAAAATGAGAAAGAGAGTCGGAGATAGAACGTATCCTTGGCGATCACCAACATTTATTTTATATGGTAAGTTTCAGACGTGAAACCATATAAAAAAAACTTGAATTGAACGGCCAGAAAATTAGTTTGTAATCCATTGAATAAGAGACGCATCGATCGGTGATATAAGTCATCAAATCACCAGTGGATCTGTTGCCACGAATACCATACCGGTCATTGATGAGTTTCCGTGATTCAATATATTTCGTAAGCTGACGATTCATCAGCTTTTCCTTGACCTTAGAAAGAGTGGACGTAAGTGCTATATGGGTCGGTAAATGGTTTCCCACCAAGAAGATTCGCTTTTTTTTTAGATTAATAGCAGACGTTGTCCTGCCCGAATGTTGACTGGCCAATATCGAAACACAGCGAATAGAATTCGAAATTCTTTTATTTTCATTTTAAAAAATATTGAAATTTTGTTTGGTATTATGTTACCTATGAATCTATGATATACTAGCAAATGCCCGCGGCTCCGCCTGCCGGTTTCTTTACTTAACTAAAATTTATTTGAGTTATCATTATACGTTTGTTTATATATTTTCCTCTATTTTAAGCTTACAAGATATTTTATAGTAATGCCATTTTGTAAACTATAGGTACACGTTATTATTTTAGTGGGCGCAAGTATAAACAACTGCAGCTCCCACGCGAACATGCAACATACATATATACATAGCTGTCCATGTGAAAAACATAGCTGTTGGAGTCCAACTACAGCATTGGCCGAGTAATTCCGAAGATAGCCCCTATACCCCCATTTCCCCTTCCCCCATCCTCTCCCTAAGTAACCTATACTGATCCGGAGGATGTAGATAGTACAAATGTTGAACGAATTTTTAAAATCGGCCAAAAAGTTCCAGAGTTAGTCCCTACCATCCCTTTATCGCTCCCCAGTCACCAACTTAGTCCTTACACAACCTGTACCGAAAGTCCTAAGTCAATGGACATAATAGGTATTTAACATAAATGAAAACTCATCCCAGGTATGATTTTATTATTTATACTACGCGATCATAATATCGGTACACTTTCCAAAGCTGCAGATCTCAAATATATGTATGAATGTATGTACGATTATAGAAGTTAACATAACATTCCGGAGTTTCGCGTACCAATGGTGGGTTTTCTCGTGCCCCTGGGATGGGATTTTCTGATAGAGTTGTTAAGGGTTGGGGATTGCTACTAGTTCCTGATCTTGTATTGGGCATGATTAAAAATGTATTTTTGTTCTATTATTTTAATATAATTAGGAGGTAATCTTAAGATTTAATTTTTAAAATAAAGGTATCAGTTTGATATCACGTTTGAAACTTTCTTAGGATTTCTTTTTTAACATACAGATATCAGTTTGATTTTACGTTTGAAACTTTCTTAGGATTTCTTTTTAACATACAGGTATCAGTTTGATATCACGTTTGAAACTTTCTTAGGATTTCTATTTTTAATTCTTAATGTTTATAAACTTACAAATAAAAATATTTTAAATATTCCATGGGTTTGACAGTGGCGACTGTATTTCCTGCCGTTGATGGGGCTGATGATCCGTACTCGAGCTCCTAACTGGTCACGGTCTGTGCCCGTTCTCAATTTCGCTGGAAACTTGTTCTTTAATGTCTTTGTGACGCGAACTATTGTGCTTTCTTAGGACACTTTTTTTTTTTTTTTTTTTTTATTATTTTTCCGTTTTTAGGGACGAACTATTGTGCTTTCTTAGGACACACAAATTTTTTTTTTTTTTTTTTTTCGTCTTTCAGGAAAAACTTAACCGATACTATGTTTTCTTTATTTAAAAGAAAGTTCACACGGATTTTTTTTTTTTTTTTTTTTTATTTTTAAGAAAATAATACCGGCACTGTGTTTACGGTTTACACTTTAAAATTGTTCGCGCACAGACTAACCACTGTCCCTGCTCGGGCGCCAGTTAAATAAAAATTACTTTTATTTTTAAAAAAAAATATTATTTTCGGAGGAGAGACCTCTTTATTCAATCACTGTCCAAATTCAACTCAATACAATTTTCTTCTACAAACTAAAAACTTCCTAAAGCTAACTTACATCTCCGTGGAGTACGTGTTGGAATGTGCTGATTTGCTGTGTCTCGTAAGCCGGTGGATGAAGTGGTGTCATATGCCGACGATGCATTGTCACTTGAAGGTGTGAGAACTATTGCTGGGTGTCGTATGTTGGTTGAAGTATGAAGTGTGGGAACTGTCTATTGCTGATTTTTGGCCGGATGTTTTACGAAGATGAAACTCCGGAATGTTATGTTAACTTACATACGCATCACAAACTACTTATATGTACGTACATATGTAAATAGTTTGTTTTATGCATATCCATTCCCTACATCAAATTCAATTACGTCATACATACGCATATACAATGTGCATTCTGAATGCTTGTCGTGCGAGATGAGAGTAATCATTGTATTTTTAGAACGCAATATAAAACTACCCCTGAGCACTATTGCAATCGAGAAGCAATTTTTTTCGCACTTGGCCAAATAAGATCTATTTTCAATTGTTTGTATCTCACCCTCTGGATGGACCAGAAAGATGAAAGTTCAAAGTACTCGGTGAAGTATTGCCTTACAATTAAAAGCATACCTTGAATTGACATATACATAGATTTATGAGTATAATGGCAAGTTAAGCGTAGTAAGGTCGAAATAGAAAAGTTAGTTTGAAAAGTTTTTCAACCCTTATAGGACGAATTTTGAAAAACGATAAATGAGGCATGTAAAAATGTTTGCTTATCTATCAACGTACAAACTTTCAAGTTCATACGGCTATCGGTTTGTGAGTCCCCCCTTAATCTCCGCGACTCCTTTACTCCTGAGCAATTCTCACCGACCCTACGGAACTTAGTCCACACATCTATAAATCAGAGAAAAAATCATGAAATTCGGACGAATGGTTCTCGAGTTATGGAGAAACGAACAGACGGACGTTGCATTTTATAAGTAGTAGGTAATAGTTTTATAAGTACATAGTAGGTATGGATGGATGCGAAAAATTAAAAAAAAAAAAACTCCTGGAACCCGATCGTTTCTCTCTTCCCCCTTTTTAAGTTCAAATTTCCTCAAATTGGCCATAAAAGGAAATTTGTTTCAAACTCTTACCGTTTGCACTGGGTGTTGATCACCAATCAGTCAGGACAAACTGATTTATATATGAGAAAATGATATTACAGTCCCTGTGTGCTTCCTGTAATGTCAATTTAACATTGCAATAAAAATAAGTACTCAATATAGCCTATAGCCATGGATTCCGAAGTGAAATATGTCTCGAAAATAAATTCAAATGTTTTCTTTTTCTTCCTGCCTGAAATGCGCCGATTTGAAAATTGTATATGCGTTAGATTTATACACATGTGTTTTTATGTATAGTCACTTAATAGTTGTCCTCCCAGAGATTAGAAACTTCGTTTGACAAAAAAATTACATTCCAACTATAGGAATCCATAGTCCAATCGAACCCTCTCTCTGATGTCGTCATGCATGCCAATCAAAAGATCAAACACGCAGCGAACGGACACAGAGTGTCCTTTTAGGAAAATCAATATCACCAGTGACTATCTACTCTTTAGAGACTACAAATGAATATCTCCCTCTCTACCAAGTTTCACATTCTTTCATATCATTGTTCTCATCAATACAAAACCGACAATGCACCATAAACCGCGACACATCAATAATCCGACAGAAAAAAAAAGTGAAACGCGGGCGGCATTAACGTGTGCCACAGTGCCATAGACCGACGACAAGGCGATTGCCTGCCCTCTTGGCTTGATATCCTTCAGTCATTGTGATTTGCCGAAAAAAAATTCAGATGACAGTCAAAAAACAAAAAAAAAAAAAAAAATAAGACAACATTGACATTATGCGTCTCCGGGTCCGGACAATGGGTTTGACAGTCTTTTTCTAGAGTTTTTTTTTCTCATTTTGTTAGCCAAACTCATTCCACCACCGACGAAAGACGTTAGATAAAAAGTTGGATCCTCTTGACCCGCAATAATATTCGAAGAATGCGTGGATTGCGTGCTCTATAAGGAATTAGAGATGTTTTTGTGCCCGAATGGTCCCTAAATTGCCACACGTAACTAAAAGAAATTGTTATATCTGATTAAATGGCGTGTTCCGATGCTACAAAGAATGCGTGCACCTCTCGCGCCATTCGGGAATGTATGAAAATGCGTAAACTATCTTTCAGAAGATCAAAGCGCATCAACAAAAATGTAAACCATGAAATTGTTGAAGATTTTTCTTTTTGTTTTTAACCACACGTTACACTTCATGGAACGCCAACGCATAGCATCCCTTAAAGAAGAAGTATCTGGGAAAGAGCTGTGGCTTATCGTAAAAGGATTGCAATAAATTACGCACGCTTGTTGGTTGGTTTTCATATTTTGTCTTATCTTGGGATTTTTTTGTTTTTCTTTGCTGTTCTATAATGTCCCTATAGGTGTGCTGATATCCTTTATTATTCAGCAGAACAAAAGGACTCAAATCACTGGTAGAGCCTAAATTATTAGACCGCCGAAGACGATATTCTGCAGTGTCACATTTAACACAAATTTGAGGACAATTTATAAAATAAAAAAACCTCTTGTTCCTATTGACCTTGTGTGAAATTGAAAGCAAAAATTATGGTTCATGTATTTGTATATGGGATGCAATGACAGCAGTTGACGTTGTATTTAAAATTATATTTAAAGTCTCCTGCGGCTTGTTGGCGCATTAAATATATAGGAAAAAAATAAATTCAGGTAATAAACTGTTCGTGGGCAGCATACCTAAACGGCGGGGTATTGCTACACATTTCATAACTTATGGACAACAAAAGGGTGCTCAAATTACACCGATGGCAATTGTTGTTTCGGTCAGTTAAGATAAGCAATTTTTCTCACATTTCTGTGTGATCTACGACCAACACGACGAAGTTTGCTTTCGAGCCAACTTATACTTACTTAGGTGGCGCTACAAGGCTGGACACTTGGACAGACACTCCAGTTATAGCGGTATAAATTTGGGTAAATGCTTTAAATGTTCAGTCCAAGTTATTCGAGGTCCTCCCAACTGTGTGCTCAACGAAAAGCGAGGTGTTCTTCTACTGCATTGTCGTAGACTTTTCTGCGGACGAAGCGTTAAATCTGTTTCTCAAAAGATTTCGATGCACACGGGAAAAAATAAAAAAAACTCGAAAAAATTTGCGTTTGAAACGATCAAGGATATCCATATCTTCTTCTTCAGCACAATATTATAGAATATAGAGGAAGACTGATGGGGTGATAAGGGGTCTCATACACTTTTTAGGCTAAAGAATAAGCAAGCCAAACTCTTCGTCTAATTTCTGAGCCGATGTCATTTTCAGAGTTAATAACAGAGCCGAGGTAGATAAAGTCAGTAACTACCTTTAAGTTATAGGTATAGGAATAAGTTTTGCCCTCGTTCATCACTGAACCCATTTTTGCCACTTCTGTTCGAATATTTGCAAACCTGCCAATGACAGCCCGCTGAGTTCTGACAACGATATCAATTGGCCTCAAAATATTCGAATGCAGATAATTGCAAAGACTTTAAGAAACGTTTAGAAAATATTTTGATCGGTCCTTTTTTCTTTAGAGGAGGAGATTTAACAGCAAACTATATGAGCTGTACAGCGACATCCACTTGGACAGAAAATTACGTATGTACCTACATATCACGCGACTAAGATGGCTAAGACATGTCGAGCAAATGCACACCAACGCTCCGGCCGAAGAGTCTTCGATTTCAACTCGGAGGGACCTCGAAAACGAGTCTAGACTCTAAAACTCCTTAAATTTGAAGTCGAAAATGAATTATTTATAAGGTCCCTTTGTTTTTTTAAGTCCAAAATTCTGCGATGAGGGCGGTGGTGGATGAGCATTTTCTGATAGCTTTTTGACATCGATGTCCACCGAGTCCATATGCTTCTCATTTGAAATCACTATACTGGACTTCTTGTCGAAGTTGAAAATAAACGATCATTTATCGCGGAGATCATATCGAGTTCAGGTAGGTCAAGGACATATCAAAATGATTCATTAAAATTCATCTCTCATGTTTGCAGAATTCTGAATGCGCTTTCTCTTTTTTTGAAGTAGCATTTGTAGCTCATGTCGGTAGAGATATCGATACATGTGAGTCTTTGTAGCCGCTGTAGCTTGTAATGGAGGAATTTTTATCTAGTTTGGCTCAGATTTGCCGCGGAAAAAATGAACTCATATCCGTTATAAGTTCATTTAAATTAAATCATCCTCAGCAATAGTACTTTACTTACCCCTACCATGGCTACCAATGCTAAACCAATTTTATCAACACAAAAAGCACTGTTAACAATTCAGTGTCCTTGCAGGCTTCAGCTTGAGTCACCTCTTTACCTCTTGGTAAATTACTCGAATCTTTACTCCACTGATATTCGAATAAGATTGCACTACTCACTTTTCACCTATACAAAGACTGGAGACTTATCTCATCATCTGATTTGCAATTGACCTCATCCATGCATTCCAACACCTATAAATGGATGCAGCTATACACTGAACCACTTCCTTACTAAATCCCAATTAATTATGATCTAAAATCTTGATTATTATTAAGTCCAACAACTATGCCGTTTTATCTTTTAGGAGTGCTGGGTATTTGCTAAGAAAATAGTTTGATTTATTAGCTCAAGAATCGCCCATGGCTCCACCCAGATGATTGCAACACTCTATACTCGTACAGAGGGAATCTACGGATAAGTACTGAATAAAAATGATCACCAAGGTCATGGTATACGATTTCTTGAAAGCTTTTCTTTACTCTATTAGCTAAGAATAATCTCAATTAATCTATTAGATACAATGTAGCGAAAGAGTTGCATACTAATCGACTGCTTAAGACTATGCATACCTTATAAAGAGTGTGGCAGCTTCCATTCCAAAAACTTGCTGATAATAATTTTCATTCGAAACCCCCGCACCGCGAATCGCTGCCGATGTGGTAAATGTCGCTTGAAATTATTGCGAATAATTGAAACCGCTCTTCGCACCCTTGGCCATGACTCCCATGGACACCGACATTCGACAACCCACTCAGTTACACATTCCCTCGCACACATAATCGGATTAGAAAATACTGAACGGGTAATTAATTGAATCAACGCACAATTGCATTTCAACTTCATCCAGGCCCAGAACTTCAACGGAAGAAATAACAAATCGTGGACAAATCGGGCGGTCGTGTGGTAGGTGGTATAGTCTTTAAGAGCCTCCACCCTTATGGGTTGGCGGTGCATTTAGAGGGGGTGGCACGAGGACCTGCTATATAGAAGCGCATGAATCAACAATTCAATTGAGCTGAGTTCCTCGTGGTGGGGTGATGGTGATGGTGAATAGTTTGACATTATTCTCGCGCTATGCTGTGTGTGCGAGTGCGGCTGGTGATGGTGGTTGTCGCCACCGCCGCCACTCTTATAGTGGTCGTCTGACACTACAAATGGGTGTTCTATGATTTAATTACATATATTATTAATTTAAGACCTTGGATGTTGCAAAACAAGGCGGATATCATGCCAGTCGTCGCTGCTGCATTTGTCGTCGTCGTCGTTGTCGCACTCGTCTTATTCTCGCGCTGCGGTCGTCTTAAGTTGTTGTCCATAGTTTAATAAAATTGTTGATTTATTTCTTGGTCTGTTGTTTGGGTTAGAATTTTTCTCGATTTTCTGTCGCAGACATTATAGACAATTCGCCGCAACTATAGATGATCAGGATTGACAGATGACTTTTAAATGATTCATGTTGGTATTCATCAAACCGTTTGAAACCTTAGATGCGATATAAAGGTCAGGAGCTGAGGTGCATGCTGATTCTGAGAAATTTTCATATAGTGAACAGTTTATAATCAACCTTAAATCAAAGGCTAACTTCCTACATTCAGTCACTTGGGAAAAATGCTTTTAGCCTTAACAAGATAACAAAGTAATGAGCATTATAGGTTTTCCTGGTGGAAGGGAACGTGCCTCATCAAACATTGCTGCTGTGTTGAAGGTTAGAATCGACAACACATTTGGAATCATTTTATAGATTTCTAGATCTGAATAGGATATACAGCTTAATCCTTATCGTTACGCATGTTATAGATTTGTTTGTCCGTTTTTATGTGGCATTAGCCGTTTTTTATTATCAGCATGATCTGATCCGGATCAGATCATGAAAATAAAACAAACTGGATCATTGATTAAGTTGTGGCAACAGTTGTTTTTCATATATAAAATCCAATACCAATTATGACAAATTTCGTATTACCACCAGCCATCTTGCAGCCATACGGTACAATGTGACGTCACAATGCGATGATTTCTCCTTTGCGCTTGCTCATATTTGAGAAAACAACATTTTGAAAACAACATTTAGTGAAGGAAATAAACAACGCCACGAAACAACAACGAGAAATAGTTGAATTAATTTTCAGATCATATTTCGTGATCTCGATGAAAAGCAGGATCACATGTTGTTGTTGTAAGTGCATGTACATCGATGATATGGATCATAGCTGATAATAAAAAACGGCTATTAACGCCTTATGGTATGGCCTACTGTCCACTTAGCTGCGCTTATTATGGACGCTTTCGTCATTTGAGGGTTGTTGTATGCTTGCTTATACAGCTTGCATATAAACAAACGAAGCTCTGTCCACGGAGTGGCAAAGTCGCATTTGCGCAGTCGCAAGCAATCTTCATGCAATCTGAGCTGCAGCTGGTCATAATTACATACTCAAGCGTATTGCAAGACATATGGACGTTACTATTTTTTTAAATGTTCATTTCGGCTGAATGAAATGACCTACCTACTATATTTGTAGCTTGAATGAAGCTTGTATGATGTTTCGTTGACAGTACTTAGAATCAAAATACGATTGTCGTCATTTGGGGCTCGCATGCAACGTGCAATGACACCTTCGTGGACAGTAGGCCTATCACGTTAAAACTGGTCACCCAATCCTTATTAGTTCCTATTTCAACGTAATCAGCAGACTCATTGAGACGAAATATAAGAACCGAATATATGTACAATGTTACATATATATATCGAATGGTTGCTGGGTGGTGACGGTGGTAGGGTTACGTCAAAACAATTATTGTGTGTGCGATTAGAATTCGATGTTATAAAAATGTTATGCAGCAACACTGGTTTCGTATGGTGTGCTGCATTCCGCATCGGGTTGCGCAGCTGATGAAAACAGTCTTCAAGTTTTCATACACTTCCTTTCATCCTTTTAATGTCGATTTCTCAAAACCGCCTGATGTCTCTTGTGACCTCAGTTCGTTAGATTAAATTTTTGACTTAGCTTGTGTTGATTATATGTACTAAAATTGTCGTAGGGTATGAGTATGACTCTGTTTGGCACAAACTTGGCGGTCTCTAGTTGTCGTAACTATATCCCATACATTGCCTATATGATCCATGATAACCATTAAGTAGGTAGTTGTAAAACTTATAAGCGCAGTGTTGAATACGAACAAAATAAAAACACAAAATGATCTATCGGAATTGCCTGGCTGAATGAGTGTCAGAAGTCTAAGTTGAGCCTTACTTAAGCTAATCTGATTTTTTTTTTGCCAATATCAATGGCGTTGCAATCGTTCTTAGGGAGTTTAACGCCAGAATAGCCAAAGAAGAACATCTTTGGTCATGGACACGGTAGTCACCAGATCAAAAAACCCTCAGACAAATTAATCATGATAATTGATGATATCGGAATGCAGATTTAATAGTTATAATTGCTACAAAGTGCTTAGAACAATTGGCGATAACCTCAAATATATCGAGAAGCAGCCGTCATCAGGCCCAGTGTTGCAGCAAACCTGATCACAAACCTGTATGGATAGGCAAGGATACCTTGCATAATCAAACTACTCATCTCCAAGAGAAAGTATGCTTGAGAAACCTCAGCATCGTTTATCCCGTCCACAAGAAAGGCCGACCCTCTACAAACTCCCCAAATTATAGAGACATTACTTTCCTTAACATCGCATATAAGGTCATGCCTGCCTTACTGTGTCAACGTCTAAAACCATTAGACATCGAATTAAATTACCTCCATATCTAAGTCGACAACTGATCAAATATTCAAATTATGGCAGAACCTGGAGAAAACCCAAAAGGTTCTACCCACCTAAGACCATTGATTCCCACAGTTTGTACCAGTTAGCTGTTGAATCTCCTTCTCCAAGTATAAACACAAACGGGACCGAAAGTTACTCGAAGAATTTTGGGTTTATAATTACTAGCAAGGATATCTTCATCTGCGACTTCGCTAAAGTCCATATTTAATGCACATACGCGGTCGAACGAGGTGATGAGGCTCTTATATAGAGATGCATTATTATAGTGGAGTCGAGGTAGAATAAATTATGTGGATTATAAGTCGGCAGAGCCTTCGTGGGCCTCGGTAAAGGAGCATGTTGTGCACAAACCAGAGATAATAGACCACCAGCTTCGGCCAAAATTGAGAGACCCAAAGAGCCAGTTTCAAAAAGTTATTAGGTGGTTAGGTATGTGTGCCATGTTAAAGTAAATGGAGGCTGAATTGGTCACGCATACACTGGCACCTAATAACATTTACAGAAAAAGAGGCGGCGATACTCATTTCAAAACTGGCTCTATGGAATTCTCTTTTTTGCCCGAAGCTGGTGGTCTATTCTCTCTGGTTTGTGATGTTGTGCCTTCCCTGGTGAGGTCTTAGAGCCATATTTTTACTCCGGAGACAGTCAGGAAGACAAGGATCATCTCTGGGGGTATGTAAGCAAGATTTTCTGGAGTTGTTGACAGCATATACATACTTTTATTCATCTTAATTTTCGACTAAGCCCATTTTTCCCGCCTCTGACCCAATCACTCCTATTCCGGTTGGCGTTTGTCGTATAAGACTCATGGTTCGTGTCGTTGGAAAACTAGGTATGTTCAGATTTTTTTTTAAAACTTTTGTTTACCAATTTTCTTTCTATTTCTATCATTTCAATCCATTTGTCTCAAAAAAGTTAAAAACGCCTACGTCTAAAACGTCTAAAAAACGAAGTGAAATACGAGTCGTTTACGACAAACGCCAACGGGAATAGGGGTGAATATCTGCAAAAGTGACAGCTCGCTGTTGTCAATATGTTATCAAAAAGTTGTGCCCTTGTGACCGATCTCACCAACTCACAAATTTGTATTTACCTACAAGTATTTTTTCACACTTTCTAAACATTTTGAATTTGTGTGAAAAAATACTTGTAAACACAAATTTGTAAGTTGGTAAAATAGGTCACTGGTATCAACTTGGTGAGTTTTGCACAATTATCTCAAATATGAAGGGGCAGAAGTTACAATTTTTTTTTTTGACATCATACCTATCTAGGCTTGCCACCTTCTAGGAAATATCGTGGAGGACTTAAAAAATAAAAAAATAAAACTTTTTTTAAAACATATAGACCGAAGATATGAGGCAATTAAAAAAAGGTACATTTTAACTTCTGAATTTTTGCTTTTTTGTACTGACATTTCACTTACTTTCCAGGGCACGGGCTAATATTTTGTATTTAAACATTTTTTTACTGACTTATCTCATTTTTTTGTACTCGCAGAAACTGTAAGATACGTATAGGGGCATGTTGCCCCCCCCCCTCTCTGCTTGTGGTCACTGTAGGATTTGGAGTAGGTGCAATTTTATATCCAATGTTTATCTTATGTTGCTTGACTAATTTTGCCGCCAAAAAATACACGTTTTTCTAATTACCTTATATCTTTGTTTTTATTATCCGATTTTGATAAAAAATTTTTTTAGTTACTTTAACAACTAAAAAAAATTAATTTTGGAAACATTTGACGGTAATATAGCGCCAACATCTTTTTGCACATTTGAGCTTAGCGCATTAAATTTATTCGGATTAAAAAAAAAAGTATTTTTTTCGAATGACAGTAAAGTAAAATCTAGAACAATCTACTAAATTACCCACTTTTCGTCATCATTTCGCAGCAGCGGCGAACTGAAATTTGGTAGAGTGAAATTTTACATTCATGATTTCGTCGTGTCATTTTTGTATGCGATTTTTCGTTCCGCAGCGGCTTTAACGTTCAAGTTCATTGCAGATTCAGAAGTCAATAGTATACCTGAGGTTCCTGAAGAGATGAGAAACATTAAACTTTATTGCTCTTCTGCAGGTGTTGCAATTTATTTTAAAACAGTGGCAACTCTAATGTATCTGTTGCGTGTTGCCACATTTGTAAAATAAAATCGTACTCTTTGAGCAGTGAAAGGAATTTAATTTTTTTGTTATATCTAGTAATTATGTTAGTGGAGGACATTTTTCTTTTTGTGGAGGACGGAGGACATCGCCTTACAAAGGAGGACTGTCCTCCTCAAAGGAGGACGGGTGGCAAGCCTATACCTATCTGTGAGATTGTTTTCGAACTTTGCTTTCTGTTAGGCTGTGTAGGCTCGGTATATGGACATTTCGAGATCAGATAAAACAGTCCTTACATAATGCGAATGTCCATGTAATATAGTTTTGAATAAGTTGAAAGCTTATAGCTTGTGTAGCTTTATAGCTGCCTAAAATGTTCTCATTTTCCATTGGCACCATTCCAAGTTCTTCGGCCAATAATGTAGGTACTTTATAAATTGAGAGTGAGTAACCGAAGTATTTGTTTATCAGAGTGATGACAAGATCTGATATGAAACCTGATCGATATAATTTAGAGTCAATGGCTTCAGAAACCACGTAAGCCGAGTGGCACTCTCACAATTAAGTTTAATTTTGTTCACCCGGTTTCCATTTTTAGCCTTTTCGCATACAGCAACCATTTTACCCGCACCCACATCAATAGAACTTTGAACTTTAAATAATAAAAAAAAAAAAAAATGTCCCTCCTCCTGCAGTGACGCACTTAATTTACTCACTTCCGACGTTGCATTGGGAGACAAAGAATTTGCAATTATTAATAATCGGGCCATCTGATGCTTTTTAAACCGTGCGTCGCTCGGCGTCACTGTTGGTATAGTCGGATACGACTTGCTTTCGATTTTGATGTCTGAATTAGCTATGTGTGTATTTTTGGACTTCGGTTCCAAAATAAAACATTATTTTCCTCTGCATGGATAAAAATAAAACATCCATCGACTTTCGACAGACTTGATAAGCGTCAGATTGAGCCCGAGTCGCGGAGTGACGAAGTTACGGTTGGAACTGGAACTTGAAAGTTATAAATTTAAAAATTCAATTCATCTGCTCGTTTCCGATTTTATCATCGTGCACCGGTCCACGTTCGCCGTCACCGTGGGGGTGTTTAGCGGTTTAGCAGTTAAACAGTTTACCTGTTTAGCATATTGTGAAGAGTTTTCTGGTAATGCAAGTTTATAGGTGCACATTAGTGCTCGAGCTGCCATACACATGCAATGATTAACTCAGCAATTAATTTATCCAAATGAATTTATTAGTTAGCTAATTGTATTATGAATTATAATTGTATCTGAGTCTGGCCGAGAGTGAAAGTGGCAACTTATACGCTAATACTACACGGTTGAGTTAATGTTTAGCTAATTGAGTTGTCCGTTGGGGGCGCGATGGAGACAAATTGCTTTATCTACCTGTCACTGTTATAGCGATAATGCGAGAAGTTAATGCCAACTCATGTCAATTTGGGGAAGGTCAAGAATATACTGTTCGAAAGGTTATCGTTGTGGCAGCAAAGCACTTAAGAGAAATGCAAAGCAGAATTTACATTGTTGCAGATATTGCAAAGTGCCTTAAAAGAATCAATATTTTCAAAATTAACATACTGTTCTTATAATATAAAGTTTAACAAGACTTTCTAAGTGATTTTGTGAAAAAGTATCTATTGCAAGTTGTATCTATTGTTACATTCGGCTGGGATTCGAAAAGATAAAACACTATTCTGTTTACTAAACTTTAATAAACCACTTTTATTACAAGACAATATCACTTAAAATCAACTTTTCCACTTATTACAATCTTTCCACTTATTTTATATCACTACCGATACTATTCAAACTTTACTTTACACGTTTTAAAAATAAAACTGTCTGCTCGTCGGATTTCGCAATCCTTTTTATACTCCCCATTAAAGCTTCTCGAATATTCTATACTCCAACCGGAACAATCGAGAATGTACTAGTTTCGTTTTAGACCATTCACCATTCGTTGAGTTTCGAAGATTCGAAGTTCCGTTGAATAAGTTCGTCTACTTTCTATTAGATGGCGCTGTGGTCAATAAGTACACTATTATAAATACCTGGTTTTATATTTGACGTAGGTAGATATACTATTTTCTAACACAAAGTTAAATGAAGGGAACCAACTGATCACCATTCTGAGGAGTACCTACATTTTTCAATCAAGTATCTACTAAACCTTCACGCAGCAGTTTGTCCTTTATGTACATATTTCCAGAATCGTTAACTTACATTCATGGACTGTCGTAAATTAGTGGATATTTGGAAGAGGTCACAAGTGCTAAACTAAGGGTTGAGTTGAGGGAATTTACTCGCAAATTTGTAATGGGTATATACAAAACAATTTATTTGTATATTATAGATACTCTGAACTGCGTGAATAATTACAGAGAAATAAGACTTTCTAGTAGAGCCTCTTAAATTACCTACCTCGCAAAAACGACATCGGCGCACGAGCGAAGCATTGATTTTATCGAAAACGGATGCCACGCTTTGAGAGAAAGACTCTGCGAGTGATTTTCGGTCCAGTTTGTGTCGATGGAGTCTAGGGAAGGAGATTCAACGATTCAACGAGGAACTTTACGGAACCTTTTATGGATAACACCGTTGAGGTGGCTAGGTCATATGTGATGGACAGCAATTTGTCTCAATTTTTATATGTCTACATTTTTTAAGTTTTTTTTTTTTCTGTCTGTCTGTCTGTCAATTAGATTTAATGTTAAATCTAATAATTGTTTCAAGTCCAAATATTAAAGATGATGGTATTGCTGAGTGACTGTGTGTCTTTGTTAATTGTTAAGTTTGCGTTGAGTATCTCTTTCATAAACCAGAATTGTCGCCATTAATTTTTCATTCGTCTATGTATTTATTTGTTTTCTGATTTTTAAATAATTCCAGTTATTCCATGGCAGGTTTTAACATTATGCCTTTTCCTTCTAACGATCGGGTATCATTCCCATAGACTCTCAGAGATTCTTCGCTTCTGGAACGTTTTCGGAGAATTCTTCTTCTGCAAGTAGGTACCTAACCTATCTACATCACAATCTTGAATTGGGGAAACGAAATATTTAGTTGTATCTAACACTCAGACAATAGGTATCTACAGCTATAAATTTTTCTAAAAAAATTAATCTACTGAACAACTAATCTAAATGGAAAACGAATTCAATCGTCGTCCTAAAGAATCAATCAATCCTCTTGGAGTCACATTCGCGTATGACATAGCAATACCACATTATCCAAAATCTCCAGAGTCCTTGATATACATTGCCTTTGCAGATGTTCAAAAAGACAGAAGGCAGACAAGATACCGATTCACAGAACCTCAACCCAATATTAGATATACATTTGACAACACTGTGAGGACATCACTTCACTTCTTCAACTCATTTGGCTAGCTACATGATAATGAACACTTCACAACTCGCTTCCTGCATTTTTTTACAAAGGATTACAACTTACAACAACTTAATTGCAGTAGGTATCTACTTCTGCAAATGTCTGTACCTGCCTAAAGGTGGGTGTCCATTTGAGAGTAAAAATGCTGCGAGTAGCTCTCAAGCAGCTCTCGAGAGCAAGCTCGCAAGTGGACACAGTCTTGAGAGTAGTTCGCGGATAGCTACCGTTTTACTCTCGACATTTGACCATTTGGAAAGTCACTTGCAAGTGGACACACGTTTTTATCACTATCGGAGATTAGCTCTCAAAATTCCAACACGGTTCGTATTTTGCGAGTAGCTGTCGAGAGTCGACATGGCAGAACATTGGATATCGGAGGAAATAAATCAACTCATAGTGTTACCAATACACGCTCACGTACTGGTATGGCTTCCCTTAATTTGGTATATTTTTTTATAAATAGTGGGCCGAACATATTGAATTATATATTCTATTTCACTTGTTGCCGAATGTTAAAAATCCCTGAATTCCTCCTGATTAGCATCTACAATTTGAAGCTCTTTGTGAGAGAAGACCCTTCACAGAGTTTACGACGACGATCTATCCGTAGTTTCCCACCAACTTAATTAGGCCGAAGGCCGAAGTGATTTATAAATCACGAAAGCCGGTTCAACGTGTTTTATTTTGACATTTCTGTTAATTCCTGAAACTTTTCTTTCCAAAGTTCCAAGAGGAAGAACTTGCCTTTTCCGTGCCAAATTTCACTCTTTTACTTGCTTCTCCTATGGGAACACATCTGACAATATGGCAATAAAAAACATTTTAATTATATCACAAACTCATTTAATTAATTTAAAAAAATTAGTTTATTTTCATGAAAATCGTTTTTTGTCAGTTTGTGTTTTTAACTAGCAGAAGAAGTATCAAGTGGACACGGTTATGAGAGTACTCTCAGGTTTAAAACTCTCAAAGTTCTATCAAAGAACTATCGATATTAAAATTTCGGAAAGATTACTCTCAGCTATCAAGACAGTCAGCCGAGAGTAACTATCGAAAGTTTACTAACGAAAGGACTCTCAAATGGACAGGCACCTTAATGTCTGTATAGAATTTAACAATATGTGCAGGTACACATAGGTATATACAATTTTTGAGACGTATCTCATACAGATTGTCAATTTGCATCGAAATTTGCATCACTATCAATATCAAAAGTACAAAAATGCACTGGTACCCTGGTACCCTGGTACCATATTGGACAAAGTAGCAGTAAGTCGTTCAGCAAGTAGGTACCTAGGTAGGTACCTATACCTACCTTCATTCGAATTCCCACTGCTTCCAAAACTAACAGAGTATTTGTATACCTACCAAACTAAGTATAAAAATGGGCCTATCTCAGAACCAATGTGGTTACGGAAAAATTTTCACTATCTGTAGGTAGATGGCAGCAAAACAAAACGGTTCGTGTCCGCACTATGCTCAATTTGCTCAGTTTTTTTTTAATTCAAAAGCAAACTGAAATTGTGATGAATAATTATTCATGTCCGTTATTAATAAACGAACTCTGTTACCAAAAGCAATAATTCGATATGCACACAAACAACACTCTTTTTCCTCGACAAGGGTAAATGAATAATGCTCTGCTGAAAAGGTAAACTATCTTAAGTCAATTTTCATAGTTTTTCAGGAGATCAAAAAAACATCAAAAAACGTAATTTGAAAAAAGCCTCCAACTTTTAACTCTAATGCAAAGGCTTTTTAGAAGGGAAATCTTATCCTCTTTTTTCCTAGCCACGTTTTAAAACAATATTTTTTAAAAATCAGAGAGATATAAGATAAAATGCAATTTAAGATGATTTACCTTTCGCGTGTTTGCTCATTAAGAAATCTTAAGTTGAGAGTGACGTTAACAATCAAACAGAGGCTAAAAAAGTCGAACGTGAAACCGAGTAAAAGGGCGAAAACGTATAACTTCTAAAATACTCAAGAAAATTAAATACAGTACAGCCGTTTTGAAAATTACTAGCTTTGTATGAAAGATAGGTACCTTTTGATTGTTAGACAAAACATAAATAGCCTCGTTTTGAAAGCAAACTCAAAATTTAAATAGTAATATGCATCATAATTAGCGTGTTTTGAATGAAAACTTTTCCACAATCTATAGCTCTCTTTGATACCTACATTTTGGTATATCACACTCCATATATTAAAAAAATCGACTTTAGCACCGTTTTGATTGTTCGTCACATAAGATACTTTAGCTAATTTTGTAGAGCATCGATTTCAGTTCTTAAATCGACTTAAGATGAAGTGCGCATTACAGTGCTTTGTTTAATGAAATTATGTATCTACAAGAAATAAGTAAATAATGAGCTCAATATGTCGAAGTAGCACGCTTTCTTTCGGAGAGTTGTACAATGTGTATACCTAATTCGTGTTTTTCTGGTTGCATATGGAATCCGTAGCTAATTCCAAACTGAGCACCTTAAATTGTTCAGGATATAAACATTACCTAGGTACCGCAGTGGTACCAGTGGTACCAGTTACGTTTTTTGATTTTTTTCGTTCTCGAGATATGAATAATACCGTTTGGGGTTTGGGGCGGAAATCGAAAGAGGCAGTTATTTAAAAGAAAAACCGCGTTTGCTTTCAGGCTATGAATTACGATTGTACCTTAAAAATTCGCTTTTGTTAAAATCATATTTTAAATACCTATATATACAGTGACGGCAAAAACATTCCGGATTTTTTCTTGATAGATATATATGTAATATTTTTCTTAATATCAAGGAGAAATCCTTTAATTTAATACAATTAATAATTTGAACAATTCCATTAGAAACCTTTATAGTTACCTTTAAAATATAATACATTCACAATATACCTAATATAAGAAAAATATTATTGAAAAAATCCGGAATGTTTTTGCCGTCACTGTATATATACTGTATATATACATATAACTCAACTATCATTTTTGGTTCAAATCGTTGGAGCCCTTTACGAAAAAATTTAAATTGTTTAAATTAAAAAAAAAATGTTTATATGGGAAGTAGGTACCTATACTTACCGTTAATAATAAGGCTAGCCCTAGCATACAAAAAAATGCCTTAGAGCGGTAGACCCATACACTTTAAATACGAAGTTTGGAACAAATCTGTCTAAGCGTTTAAGCTGCAGGTCGAACGGGAGGAAAGAATTGCGAGACTCACTTTTTTGAGTTAATATCAGAATTGATTAAAATCTCGAGTTCGAACATTTTTACGAAAACAATATAATACTGCACGAAAAGTGAGCTAGCATAACGTCTATATTCTATACTATTATAATATGTGTAGATAACTGCTGTTTTCGGTTGTTGCTACGCTTTGTGGTGGTGGGCGTAAATCGCAAGCATGATGTGATCTGTGATCTGGCCTATGTGCGAGTAGGCCGTAGCGCTTGGTAGAACGTAGAAAGAATGAGAAGTACCTACATCATGTTCGTTAGTCGTGCCATATTTTTTACAACAGTTAATTATTGTGTTGAAACTTTCAAGGCAATATATCTAATGTTCATTTAGCACATTCATACCTAATCTAAAGTCAAATGAAAAACAAAAATTACTCAAACGCGTGATTATTATTTTTCCGGTAAGTCTTTATATTATTATGTCATTCATCGAAATTCATCTTAAATTTTAAGTGGATCAAATATACACTCCGCGGCGCGGAGTGTATGTTTGTTTGTTTGGCGAGCGAAGCTAGTTATTTATAAATTGTGCTTTTAACAAGATCAATACTTGGCACCCAGTCTTTCAAATCTATACGATCAAATTTAATGCCGTAAGCATTGATTCACAAGAACTGATATTAATCCTGTTGGTCAATCTATTTTTAAGTAGGTACTAGGTGAGTAGGTATAGTTTCGAAAATATACATATACTATATTGCTATGTTTATGTGCGGCTAAGAGATCGCGGATGACGGTGCACTTAGCAAAACCACTAATAATGATTCTTTCAAAACATGAAAAGTAGAAACATAAAAGTCGACCCGTCATTGTTACCAATACTAACCTGAAGATTTAGTTAGGAATTTTAGATGCGTTTACATCAATTTCCCTAATTAAATTTCAGGCTCTCCTTAAACAACGTCCATTGCTTTTAAAAATAATTTATTTACTCTATTACATTCGATATTATCTCTAAGTTGTGTTTGTAATTAAAATGTATTTAACAATAGTTCCTTTTCATAAATAAATAAAATAAATACATCGTCATGGTATCGTCAAAATAACTCTAACGCCGTAAAAGTCATAGAGTCGACTTTGAATGCCTCAAAGAGGGATAAAGGAAAAAGGGACACGAATTAAAAGTGAATTGCTCAATAAATAAGAAAAGTGATCTACAAAAGTATCAACTATAGGGAATCGTCAATAAGTCTCGTATCATTATCCAAAATTTTACGATGAGCTGCTATAACTGGACGAAGATGAACCACCAGTGGACGACGACGATGAGCCAGTTGAACCCAGCGACGAGGTATACGACGAGCTGCTCGGGTAGTATGAGCTATAGGCCAAATTGTGAGATGAGCCGGAATTAGTAGAATCCCAGCGGGCATATGGACCTCCGCTCATTGGCTCCCAGCTAGAGGGGTCGTATGATGAAGCGGTAGTGCTGGAAATTGGTGCACCATAAACTGGCATTGGCTCTGGCATTGGCATCATTGGCATCATGTTCATCTTCAATCCTCCCAGTTTCTTAACCAAGTTGTAGATGACAAATCCAAGCACCAACTTGATGGCAATTTTTGACAAAATCAAAGCCTTTGTTGCCTTCAGCCCGATCAACACAACAATAATTGGCATCAGTAGTTTCATCTTCAACTTCAATAAAAGAAGAATTGGCAATAGCAGCTTCTTCTTCAAAAGGAGTCCACGAGCTAGAAGTTAAATCGTTAGAACATCAAGAGAATAAAAGACCCGCACACTAACCATTATCAGCTGGTAACTCCAAATCGAATCCACGGTCAGCACGGTATGTCATAACGGAATTCTGGAAGAAAGTCTGTGGCAATTGCAGACGGAACTCATTTGTCGATAAAATCCTTCCCACACGCTGTACGATTACTTCTTCGATGTTTTCCTCGGAGAAAGAGCGACCTTGTTCCTCCTCAACTCCGGAAATAGTATCCAAAAATGACAGCACTTTCTCCTTCATGCAATGCATTGCATCGGCGTGGAAACAGTTAGCCACAATATTTGAGATCAGCTCCTCGCTGGAGCGAATCCTTGGCTCTACACTGTACACTGAGTTGTCAATGGCCGCGGCATTGACAAACGCCAGTAAACAACCGACCCAAACGAAACAAGATAAACGAAACGCCATCGTGTGTGAATTAAGTCCGACAATACAATTTGGGTTTTTTTTATGACTATCAAAATTCGACTCGACCCGTTCGCGCACTTTCAGTTAGCTCCTGACCGTGGATTATCTGTGAATGATATCGAATTGTTGGGGAGGTCTTGATTTTATACTGCCGCTCCCAAAACACTACGCGCTATGGATGTACTCCAAATTCCAGCCGACTGTAGTCTCTTTGCCGCTTTTGTTGTACCTATTGTCACCACGAATCCACGATGGCCAAAAAGCTAAATACGCTCCACTATCTGAGCATGCGACCACTCAATCATTACGCGTTGCAGTGCAACCAATATACGAGAGCGCGTTCGTTTTCGCTTACTTCTTCGTCTTTGGTCGGTGGCACTGATCGTGGAGAAGAGCGAGCTATTCGATCGTCACTCGTCACCCAATCGCCTAATCAGTATGCAAAGCTGACATATATTATATGAGCTTGCTTAGTGTGCACCCAGTTGCAAACCTTTACCAAAAGATAATTAGCAGCCTGAATATAATCAGTTTCCCTTCTGTGAGTGGTCGGTCGTATGTGCACGCACTGTGAGCCAACCTAATGCGGATCCATACCGATGAAGACGCATTTCGTCCCAAAAGCGTTGTCGAATTTTTACCTTACATCCGTTACGATTTCGCTAGGCCAACTTTGGTAGCCCCACATGCGCTTACGTACCCTGGATCATAATAAAAAATTTTGATTTCATTTTTCATATCGCGTCCAATATGAAATTCTTTTCCAATCGGTTATTTGGACTGAATTTGGTTTGGGGCTAGTGGAAATGAATGGGTGAAGAGGGTCATTGGGTTGCCGCCTATAATACCGAGTATGCGAAAAGTGCAAGTGAATTTCTCTGCCGATTTTGGAATTTGAACACATTGCTTGTTGGCTTGGCAGTGGTTTAGTTGGGTTTGCTCTACGCGTAAATGTGCCAGGAATTCAGAATAAAGGTTTGGTTATAGGTATGTATGGAAAGTGTGACGATTGAACTTACAAATTACATCACAATGCCGACATTGGAAGGTCTGCATGTATAATTAAAGGAATTTGACAATTCCGCTGAAGGTGCGATGGCAGGATATGACTTCGTCGAATGAGTTCGTACCTATCCTGTTCAGCTTCCGATTCAACTGTTTTAAGTGGAACTTATTACAACCTTTCAATAGGAGAGGATTCACATGAATCTAAATAATTACATTCCATAAAAATGCGCCTCTATATTCCCATGAGTTCCAATTCCAAGTGTTCGATCAAGATCAAAAGTGGAGAACTAGATTCTAGAGCGGTACTGTTGACAAAGTAACAAATCTTGACAATTCATTGTGTAGGGATGGTTTTAATGATGGGCCCATTGCATACATCGATTCGTCAATATTGATTGATTGTCTCAATGTTTTAGAAGGATCATACGCTCCTAATCAAGGAAACATACCTTGATTGAAATTAATCTTGATTTTATTGTGTGATTGTGTGATTTTATTGAATGAATATTATGGCCTCAATATCAAGGTTGGTTCTATCAAGAGCTTCATAACGAACATCATAGTTTTGGCTTTGTTAAAACCCATCCTGGACACTCAGTAAAGTGCAAAGATTGCCATGCCTAAGTATTATACGGGCCATACAAACTTGTGAGTTACATTACATCTTAAGGGTTTTTTCACTGAGCCACCTCTCGGGAACATCTGACAAACATCCGAAATTATAAATGTAATGGAAAAGCTTCTCAATTCAGCCGTTCGGATTCGGCATAAATGTGTACGTCCCTTCCATTCGTCTAAAAAAAAAAAGAAAAAAAAACTTCACACAAACGAATGCAAGCTAGGCCTAAGGTGCCTTTACACCAACTCGGAACGATATACGTTTGACCATAAAACTTTAGCCCATAAATGCAAACACAGCATTTCGATGTTGACCGTAAAATAAAAACCTGTAATACAGAAGGCCGTAAATGACCATTTTCATAAGGCCCGTATTTTTTTGCGGGCTTTTTCATTTTTCAGGGGAAATTTTTGTAAACAATAAAGAAATTAGAAATGTGGTTGGCGAAAAGTCCTTTTGCATAAATATGTATGTATATACTCAACCTCGCACTCATTCCAAATCCAACATTAACCACAGGCAGGGGGGTTGTAGGGGGCAACATGCGCCCTCCCCCCATACAAAATTCCAATCATGTGCAATCCAAGGAATTTCCATAAATATAGAAACGGACAATGGGCATATATCTGTTGCATCAGTATATTGCTCTCCTAGCTATATAATAAAGAAAAATAATTTTAAAAGTCTTTTCCGCATATTTCACAATAGACTAATCGCAGGAGGAGATTTTAATGCTAAGAATAAATATTGGGGATCTAGAACAACAAATACTAGAGGCAGAGAATTATATGAAGCATTTACAGAAGATGGCGGCAAATATCACTCAACGGGAAAACCTACCTATTGGCCAACAGATAGAAATAAAACCCCAGATCTTGTCGACTTCTTTATATCCAAAAATATATCTTCGAATAAAATAAGTGTAGAAGAAGGGCCAGATCTTCAATCGGATCATTCCTCTGTACTTCTTACACTTGGCGATAAAATAATAATAAAAGAACATAGCCCAAAACTAGTTAATAGGCTGACTGACTGGAACTACTTCAGACAGAAGTTGGAAGAAAGTATTAACTATCATCAGCTATTCAAACAGAAGATCAACTAGAAAAATCTGTCCAAATATTAACACCCAATATACAAAAAGCTGCGTGGGCTGCAACTCCCACAACAACAAAAAAGATCAAACAAAACTCTTATCCTTGCAAAATATGTGAAATTATTACAGAAAAGAGGAAAGCTAGAAAACGCTGGCAACAGACAAGGGCGCCACGCGACAAGACTACTCTGAACAACTTAAATAACAAGCTTAGAAAATCTACTAGAGAATTCAATAATGACTTACTTACTTTTTAAAAACTTACCTCACCAACCCTACAAATGATGCTAGTACTGACTACTCGCTCTGGAAGGCAACAAAGAGGATGAACAGGCCAATAGCTCATATTCCCCCAGTAAAAACTAGAGAAGGTAACTGGGCGAAAAGCAACCAAGAAAAGGCAAACACTTTTGCAGAGTATCTTGAAGACGTATTTAAACCTTATGAAGATAAAGGTTATCAAGGACTCGAATTAAGGTGCGAAGAAGATAGACCTATTCGGTCGGTAGCAGCTAAAGAACTTGCCAAAGAAATTAAAGAAGGCATAAATATAAAAAAGGCCCCAGGGTATGATTTAATTACAGGAGAAATTTTGAAACAATTTCCACGAAAATGTCTGAAAAAACTAGCGCAGATTATAAATGCTGCATTTAAGTTGAGATATGTTCCAAGCATGTGGAAAGCCGCGGAGGTAATAATGATACCAAAACCAGGCAAACCACCTAACGAGGTAACCTCATATCGCCCAATATCTATACTACCAATGCTGTCAAAGTTATTCGAGAAAATGCTGGTAAAACGCCTGCAAAAAATAATTGAAATTGAAAGTCGCTAGTCCCAAATCACCAATTTGGATTTAGAAATAAGCACTCTACAATCGATCAGGTGCATAGAATTACAGACAAAATCGAAAAAGCATTTGAAGACAAAAAAGTGTGCTCTACAATATTCCTTGATATAGCACAAGCTTTCGATAAAGTCTGGCACAAAGGTCTGATCCACAAACTGCAAAGGCAACTGCCAAAGCAATATTTGACAATTCTGGAATCATATATATCAGATCGATTCTTCAGAATTAAACAAGAGGCAGAGTACTCAACATTAAGAGAAATTAAAGCTGGTGTACCACAAGGCAGCGTGCTAGGTCCCGTTTTATACCTTCTGTTCACTAGCGATTTGCCTGAAAGTGGGGAAACCACTATAGCTACTTTTGCAGATGACGCAGCTGTCCTAGCTGTGGGAGAAACTGTCAAAGTAGCAACATAAAAACCTTCAAAGGGCAATAGACAATATCTCAGATTGGACAAAAAAATGGCAGATTATATTAAATGACCTTAAGTCAGTCCATATTAATTTTACGCTTAAAAACGTACCATATATTCCAGTATACATAAATGAATGAAATGGCATGACTCTAGATGCTAAACTGCGTTGGAAAGCGCATGTAAAGAAAAAAAGAGATGAGTTGAACATGCGATACAGTAAAATGTATTGGCTTATTGGGAGATATTCATCTCTCTCCAATTACAATAAATTATTGCTATACAAGCAAGTTCTAAAACCAGTATGGACCTATGGGCTCCAGTTGTAGGCATGCACAAGCACATGCCAAACAAATTTGCAAAAAATTCAAGTTTTCCAAAATAATGTACTTAGAAACATAGTTAATGCACCTTGGTATATACGCAACGCTGATCTACATAGAGATCTAAACATTGAAATGGTTGAGGAAGAAGTTGCCCAAAGGCACAGAAGTAGAGTTCTTAACCATGTTAACTTAGAAATAACTGAACTTTTAAATACTGACAATGTAATCAGGAGATTAAGGCGGGTAAAACCCCTTGATCTATAGGAGTTAGCTAAGATCAAGAAAGTAGGCAATATTTTCAATCAAAAAAGTATAGAAATCCGACAAACGACGGATTTATCCTCTCAAATTTTTAAAATGAATCAAAAATAAATTGCCGATTAGTCGAACGACTAGGTGCAATCCAATTCGGGATGACGAAAGTCAGTCCCCTCGGGAGTTTTTTTAGATCGGGTTAAAGTCCCTCACTATTGCAGAAGCATCCCTCGCGTAATAGCTCTGCAATGTCTTTCGATGATTTTTTCTTCCAGCGAATTCCCATTACAAAAAAAAAAAAAAAAAACAAAAAAAAAAATATTGCTTATAAGAAATTAGTGTTCTTATATCCGTGCTACTGATATAAGAAATTCTTCGTTTATAAGTAAAAAACTGATATAAGAAACAAATCATTGGGATTTTTTGAATTTCTTATATCCGTTATGTTTGCCTGCAATCCAAAAGCCCGTTTCCAAAAGTCCGTATTTCAAAAGCCCGTATAAGAAATGGATTTTCAGTAACATTCACAACCTCAACGAATAGTTCAGTAAACTTGGAAAGAAAGACTAAAACTATTAATAAATTTCAGCATATGATGGAATAAGACAAGGAAGAAGGAACTAGGTATATTTAAATGTGGACGCCACCGATTCTGATCTGGAACATAAAAACCACCCTGTAAAAAAAATATCTTAATATGTATTTAAATATTTTTATTAAAAATATCATAAAAATGCATTTGTTAACTTTATCAATGTTGGGATCCATTTTATTTTGGAACACCTTGTTAACACTGAAATAGTAATGAACATTTTGTTAATGTTTTTTTATTTCTGAAAAAATTGTATTTTAGTCAAATTTTTTTAAACACCCTGTAGAGTAATTTTTTTAGCCTCGAGAATTTCCTTTAAGCAGAATTTTGTAATGATATCAAAACTTGTGATTTTTGCAACAAAAGGACTTAATTCCAAATAGATCAATCCTTAAGTTTAGAAAATACTGTCAAGCGATTCACTTTGCTACAACAAACATTTTTAAATACAAAAACTCTAATTTATGGAATGAATTCCAAAACACCCATATTATACTGTCTTGATCTAGATATGATCACGTAATAATATTTAAATTTAATTTCAAGTCTCCTCTTTTTATTATCTATAGAATCGTGACAATTTTTATTATGTCTACAATGTACAAATCCATGCAAAAAAAACCGGCGCTCGTCCTCTAGTACACCTGTAGAAAATTATTTTGGCATGATCTAACTCTGTTACTTAATCTCGCTCGATTGGTCTACTGTTTACCTACGATTCGAAAGTTTTTATTTTATTTCAGCTCTATTGACGAGGATTTTCTTTTCGATTTAGATACCCAACCGAATGCAAATATGTACAGCCGGTTTAATGCACCTTCATGTATCTATAATTTTCGAGTTTGGCGCCCACCATACCAGTATACAAGTATATTCATCATGAATGCATAAAGGGTTTCTATGGTTTCAATTGAATTCGAGACGTGCGTCTGCATGTGCAATGATTGCCAAATTCTTAAAAATTATTATTACACACATTACACCAATAGAAACGGATTGTCACGACAAAATAAACAAATTCAATATTGAAACCGGAAATTGATTAAAAAATGATTAACATAATTTTAGGTACCTAATATTGCTATTATTGTTTAAAGGGTTACTTTTAGTGCTTTGAAGTACTTTAACTTTTACTGAGTGTGAAAGATGTTCTTAACATTTGGGGTTAGCTGTGTATAGGCATAGGTTAATCGGAAATCCAAATTGCATAGAGAGTGGAGTATATGTATCTAGTATATAAGGGTATGGTGCCCGTCTACAAGCTCCCTCACGGTGATGGAAAGCGGAGTAAGTAAGTCCAAATTAGGTATATGGACATTTTCTGTAATGACATCCGCATACAACCTCGTACATCGCATCTACTCCAAATTAAACAGTGACCCCAAGCAGGGGGGGGTTGCAGGGGGCCATCATGTCCCTTTTAAATATTCCACTGTTTATGTATTTTACACTTACGTTATGTAGGTATGCACCTTATTTCCATTTTGGTCTTATATCGTTGGGCCTTATTTTACGTCACCGTTTATAAATAAATTCTCCCGTGATGAATAGAAAAGCATAGCATTGATTGATACTCATCGAAAATAATTACGTTCAATACCTTGCTCAACGGCTTTAATATACCCCAGAGAAAATATTAAAATAACCCTTAAAAATTTGCTACAACAAATCTTCACCGGACTTCGGGTTATAATTATATTTTATTTTTTTTTTTTTTTTTGTATTTTCGTTTTTGTATCGTAAATACGCTTGAAGGGACGACCGTTGTTTGACAAGGGCTATAATGATAATTAAAAATAATTACTTGCTTCGTGAAATTAAAAACATCCAATCAATATACATCACATTCTATATAGGTAATCGAAATTTATATTTCTTGGAAAAACGGTTTTGAATAAACATTAACCTTTTTATGGCTGTGTTTGTGTGTAATAAAAATTTAGGAAACTTTGACAAAGTAAAAATGTTTAGAAATATTTGTGAACAACACTGGTCAAGACAAAACTGATTCGCATTAGCACTGAAAATTGTTCTGAATTATTGGTATTGTGCTAAATCCATTATCTATGAAGCATTTAAACCAAACCGCCGTTCGTGGCTGGATCATTAATTGTATACCCTTCACAGGAAGGTATATTCACTTTGTCATTAGTCATTACATTTGTAACGCTAAGAAGGTGACTCTATAAAGTATATTATTCTGAATTAGGATACAGTTCTGAATCGATTTAGCCGAATCGTCTGTCCGTCCGTCTGTTCGTCTGTCTGTGTGTTGAAAATACGATAGCGTCCAAACGAATCGACAAAAAAAAAAAATAGATATAAATAGTTGGGTTAACAGATTAGATTCTCACAACTATTCGTTTGTGTGAGTTTTAATTTCTGGGACGAATAGAAGGACCTACAATTATGTGACGAGTCCGAATACGAACGGCTGAATTGAGGTGCTTTTATAGGACAGTTTTACTCTCGGATGTTTGTCAGATGTTCCCGAGAGGTGGCGCAGAGGAAAAAACCTTAAGATATAATTTGGACTGGGGACACGATCCCGAAAACCAAAATCCCGAAAATCCAAAATCCCGAAAAACCAAAATCCCGAAAACCTAATATCCCAAAAAACCCACAATCCCGAAAAGCCAAAATCCAGAAAAAAGAATCCCGAAAACGAGATCGGAAAAAATTATATAAAATGAAAAATTTGCGCAAATTTTATTTTTTTTTTGATGTAAAATAGTCATTTTTTGGTCGGTTTGTAACTTTTTGCAACAAAATCTGCCGCGGACACAGAGGCGTGGCACCGCCGGCTGAAAGTTCTCGCAGGGCATTCACACATTGGTGTACTGTACATATATTCACTGATTGCTCTTTTATGTGAAGAGCAAGTCCGTGTGAAAACATGTTTCGCTAAAATAATTGCCGGTGAGACGCAACAACTAAGAAAACGTTATGTGACGAAGGAAAACAAAATTTAAAAAATTTACGCTGAACGTTACGTTACGAGGATTCTGAAATAAGTTTTCTAATAGGAATTGCGTATAATATGAACTTGTATTAGATAGATATTGTTTTGTCATGGATCGTTTTTTTAATGTTTTTATTAATAAGACTTGAACTGTTTGTTATATTTTATTTATTTGAAGTTTGTTATTTTGTTTACTTTATTAAATAAATTTGGCTTATTTTTTGTTGCTACAATAACATTTTTAGTTTCACATTCGGGATTTTGGCCTTTCGGGATTCTGTCCGACTCCCATGAGAAGACTTGTTTTTACCTTCGTCAGGTTGGCATTAAATGGACTATATCAGTCAAACAGCTCTGGCTTTATCTGATATTTGTGAATTGTGACTGAGTGTGGAAACCCGTAGTTAAGTCAATTTGGATCTGATTATCTGCAGAGCTCAGAATCAAATGATTAGATAGAAGGAACGCGGACGACTCACCAAATGTCAAAATGTCAAAGTGGATTCTTAAGAAATCAGTGAATTAAGTCCTGAATCTCGAAAGACACTATTCAAATGCAGATGTGAACTTACTACTAGTAGCGCATACGAATAGAGTGCGCACACTGAATATGATTTTCTCTGTTAAATAGATAGTGTCCCCGTGTAACTGAATTGGTACTCTTTACAAATAAAAGGAAAATACCACAGTTTGCTACACCTTCTGTTGGCGGCACACCCCTCAGACTCTCTGATAGCGCGAAGTACCTGGGACTTATACTAGACAAGAAATTAAATTGGAAATTGAACACCAATGAAAGAATAAAAAAAGCCACAATAGCCTTTTGTTCCTGCAGCAGAATCTTTGGGAAAACCTGGGGCCCATCCCCCAAAATTAAGCTCTGGATGTACACGGCTATAGTAAGACCTATACTGACCTATGGCAGTCTCGTATGGTGGCCGGCAACCAATAAAGCCACTTACCTAAAAGCGTTAACGAAGGTTCAAAGACTAGCGTGCATTGGCACCACCAGTGCCATGAGGACAACTCCAACCGCAGGACTTGAGGCTATCCTCAATCTGCGTCCGCTAGACATTCATGTACAACTATCGGCCGCAATTAGTGCAATGAGAATCAGCCAATCGGTAAAATGGAACTTGAATGAAACGGGTCATTCTATGATCCTACAGTACCTGTCACGGACTACATCACGCCTTACCTAGACTTTACAAGACCCTTCTCTAGCGCCTATCCCAATAGAGAAGACTGGAGAGACGGACTCGTACCTAGCACACCAACCATAGCCTTATTTACAGACGGATCAAAAATGGACACTGGGGTAGGGTCAGGTGTCTTCTCTGAATCGCTGGGTATATCAAAATCGATACGCCTCCCCGACCATAGTAGCGTTTTCCAAGCAGAGGTCCTGGCACTGACAACAGCAGCCCGTGAGTCTGTGGTAAGGGCAATACCACCTGAAGGTATTACCTTCTTTATCGACAGCCAGGCAGCAATAAAAGCCATAACTGCGCCAGAAATAAAATCGAAGCTTGTGAAGTCCTGTCGCGAAGAACTCAAGGTTCTTGGTACACAGCACAAGGTATCGCTCTGCTGGGTTCCGGGACATGAAGGCATTCCAGGCAATGAGAAAGCAGACGAATTAGCAAGACAAGGTTCGACAGCTGTTTCAGGACAAGCTGATCCCTCTGTGAACATCCCGCCTTGCACACTCAAGCTTGAAGCAGGGAGAAAAGCCACAAGAGAGGCGAACGCAAGATGGGCCTCCTTAAACACTTGTAACACTACAAGAATGCTATGGCCGTCCTTCAACGAATCAAGAACCGAAAAGATAATGCGGAAGGATAGGAAATCCCTGTCCACCCTCGTAGGTATCATAACGGGTCACAACACTCTGCGGTACCATATGAAGAAAATGGGCTTAACGGAAGAAGAGCTTTGCAGAGGCTGCGGTGATGAGGGAGCTCTTGAGGACACAACCCACTTCCTATGTCACTGCCCAGGTCTCCAACACACCAGATATAAATTCCTAGGGAGTCACTTCTTCACCGACCTAGACGAGCTTTCCAGCACATCAATAGACCAGATAATGAACTTCGTCAAATCTACAAGATGGTTTGTATGTAGCAGCACAGTAAGTAATTTGAATATAGGGTTATAATGGGTAAGGGACGACCTCTTTCCCTCACGGGCATCACAATGGGTCAGTATTGACCAGAGTGTGGCACGGAGAAATCCTCGCCAGCCCACAAACCTAACCTAACCTCCCCGTGTACCATACCCCGTTTTGTGGCCTTAAACCAATTTAATACATCCACTTTTAATGTTTCAACTCACGAACGTGTTTAACAATCCCAACAAGTTTGGATTATATTCGGACGTCGGAACTACACGTACTTATATATACGTACCACTAACTCGCACCTAGTGTGCGCGCTCCCATAGTACTTTAAAGGCCGTGATTGTTCGTGCGTGTTCGTACGTGTTCGCACGAGTGAAATTCGTACGAAATCGTATCCAATGTGCGGCTAGCCATAGTCCCCTGATATTAATGTTTTTGATGACATCACAGATTTTAAACCTTCTACGGGAACTGATAGGCAAGGTGAGTATATTGCGGCTGATATGTTGATGGCGGAACCCACAATTTTGGATCACATCCAGAAGTTGCAATGTGATCTTTGGCGTTCGAAGATGTTTTTTTGTTCGGGGCAAAAAGTTTGAAATTCGAAATTTAGTTAGGTTTAAACTGTTTATAAAATTGTTTTCTTAATGCATTTTGATGAGATAATTAATTATCCTACTCATGGAATAATAAAAAAAATGGCCAATTTTCTAATTATAAATGCTTACAAAGTGTTTTGTTCGCATTTCAACAATTCGTTCGTTCGCTATCTCATTTGAATGAATTTTTAAAAACGAATCGAAACTCGCTAAATTTTAAGGATTTCAGTAGGCAAATTCACTAATGCCAATCGCCCTTTTTAAAATCGAAACTCGGTAGGTGTATAAAAATAAACAAAATATAAATTGGCATCTCCGAAAGGTGGAGCCTTTGAAATGCCGACTTGTATAAATTTACAAGTTTGAAAACCTATACCTGATGAAAATCCAAACTCACTTATTATTTTTTAACATTTTGTTCCGAGCTAATTTTTGAAAATTGCTCGTTTTTGCCGATTTTTGTTTAAGTTGCGCAAGTTAATAAATGTAGCTTCCTTGATTTGCCGACTCGACGAGAAATTCGTCGTTCCAATAAGTACACATTTTTGTCAAAGAGCTTAATGCCAACTTCTGTTAAATGCATTTAAAATATCATGCCGCAATCTTCGATTTACAGATGAAGAGACCATGTACATTTTTTTGTGAGATAATCACCAGTGGATTTGTTGCCATAAAAACCGTAACCGGCCATTGAGGAGTTTCAGCGATTCGAGATATTTTATAAAGTGGCGATTTATAAGCCTTTTCATGGCCCTAGAAAGAATGGACGTAGTTCAGCATGGAGGAATACCTCTTCAGAGGTTTAAATCAAAACATTTTTTTACAATTGGCCAAATGTTGTTACTACCCTTTGGAAATAGTACTACTTTTGCCTCAAATTTTGAAAAGTTGAAAAGTTACCGCGTTTCGATTTGGAAGAAAATATTATTTTGGACTGCCAGAGACTTATACAAAAATTTGCTTAAAAATAACCGAAAATATTAACCAAGCGAAAAGCTCTGGTTCATTAAGCGAGAGTAGGGGGTGTAATTGCTTTTCCGCCATCGACTAGAAATCAAAGGGTAATCACCTTATTATGGACTTGATGTAACTAACAATCTCATCCTGAGTCTTCCTAGGCGACCCCTAGCTGATGGTAAGTGCGTGTTTCAATCCTGGACACGTGTTTAACGTGACCAAACCACTCCATCCGGAGAAGTAGCTACTCCCCATTGAGTACCTGAAGTATTCTTGTTTTTCTTGTACACTCCCTGGAATTCATACCAGCACTACAATGCAGAAATCTCATTTCGACAGTGGAAACAAACGCACCCCTTACGAAGACCACCACCCAAGATGAAAGGTATTGATTAAACGCTGTTTATCCGAACGTGTAGACACAATCCTTTAAGGAAATCTATTCTTAAATTTTTGTCAGTACAATTTCCTTCCCCTCGGCAACCTAAATTCTCGCCGAAGGTCATCCGTTTTCAATCTAACAAATTCAAACGTAAATTCAATTAAAATCTTATTCACCTAATGAATGCAAATTAATTAATTTCACTGCAAGAATTTCCAATTCCGGAACACTTTCTACAAAAAGCCATCGGCTACCGTCGCAATTGGAAAATCGCAAGTTAAACGCTACCACCTCTACTACCAGCCAATTCAAATGAAAACGCCAATCAATATTTAGGAAAAAAAAAAAAAAAAATGCTGCATGAATACAAATTAGATTCGTTGGAAATTTTGCCATTCAGCAGCGTTATCAAATAGAAATTAAATTCGGCAATGAATGCCGCAGATACACTTTCACTGAAACAACTTCCTCGTCGCGCCATTGTAGTGGCCAGTGAAAATCATCTAGGGTTAAATTGCGGCTCGAAATTGTTTGACAAAATGGATAAATAATCAGCCCCACGTACGAACGTGCCTCGGCATCAAGCAAAATCGCTGTCGAGTACCTTTTTATACGCACAGACCAGCACTAATGGCTATTACCCCAACCCCACACAAAATGTAAAGTCCGAGTTAATTTTTAAATTTGAACTTTATTGTTCCGCTTTTCTGTGTCATTTCTTTTTCAATAAATAAATTAATTTAAATTAAGTATTCTATGCGATTTGTTTGCCTAAGAAAATACCATTTGGCTTTTAGGTTTGTGGTTGTGTCTTTGGCTTGAGTCCTTCGGTTGGGTGCGTCTGTTTTAGACGTATGCGTTGTAGGCCAAGCCTTGGGCGGATTCGATTTGAGCATCTTGTACAGCCGATCGTCCGTCCCATGGACCATGAGCGCTAATATGGGCCGGGTGGTGTTCGGCAGCCAGCTAAAAAGGGATGACATTAGAAAATCTCGAGTGCAATGGGCAGAAACTTTTACCTTCTTGCAGAGTTGGAAAATGGCCAAACCAACAGAAACGATGAAGGAGAAGAAGCCAAGGGCGAGAGCGTTGAAAGCCTTCAATTTGAGGATACCAATGGCCATTGGGATGACAGTCATAGCCTTAAGGAGGATCAGGACCATGATTGGGACAGCAATCTTCCTCAAACGATTCTTGCGACCCTTTCCTTCGACGGCGGATCCTGGGAATTTGACATTCAAGCTCAATTCATCGTCATTCAAGTTCCTCGATGAGACAGTGACCTTGGCATCACCAACGGGCAAATCGACGGTCACATCATGTCCTGTGATGTAGTTCTCAATGGCGTCTAGGAAGTCACCCTGGGCGCGGGCTGCCCTATTGCTGGCTCCGTTGGCTTTTACCTCCACATCACTGACCTGGAAATAGAAAAAAACTGTGAGTGAAGCAAACTGCAAGTAAATTTAAACAGAAATCGCCTTCATACTTTGAAGTTATCCTTGCTCATGACAGTGTCCAAAAATCGCATCGCCCTCACTTTGACGCAGGCCATCGAATCTGCACCAGTGTCACATTTGTCCTTCATCTCGTCGATCATGTGCTGCATGTTGGTTGGTCGAACGCCTGGATTGGCTGCTGCCAAACCGATCAGGGCTACAAGGACGATGAATTTTGATGCCATTTTCTTGCAATTTGTACTGAAGGAGTGAGCTGACTGTGTGTATCTGACCACTCGATCGAATGAAACGATTGCGAATAATATTAGATTCTCTACTATCAACGATTTTATACTCCGGCCGAAATAAAATCCAAAATGGAGAGACTGTCGTTTCGGTGCTCTTGGAAATGTCAATTGGATTTGTTGCACACCACAACCTGAGCTCTCTGTCTCTCTGCACGCATAATGGAGTATAAGTGCGCCCAAATGTAATAGTGTTTGTGGTTTGCAAGCGAATGCTTCCGAAATCGTTTGGTTGCCTATTTGGCTTCCACGCTGCCAACCCACAGTGCGTGAAGATTTCAGTAGAAGACGGCAAAGAAGACGACGAAACTATAGTAAACAAGAGCAGAATTATTTTCCAATCGTACGCTTGGTATTGACGGCACGTCCTGCACTTAGGCAGCATGTGCAATCACAATCAGATGTATAGGTTAATACACGGATACCATTAATGCTTTAAGACGGTTTATTTTGTGCTTTAACGCAAGTAAAAGTGATGGCAATTTCGTCAAGTCTATTTTATTGCTTTGGGCAAGTGATCTTATCTTAATAGTGGATAGGTACGTTTGTTCTTTATTTCAGTTCTGGGTTACGTAAGTTTTCAGAGTTCAGTGACATGACCAAATTAATTTTAGGACTGTCGAATATCGGTTTTTGGGACGATTTATTTTATGAAGACTAAGAGATGCCTTGCCTATAACTTCACTAAAAACCGATGCAGAAGTGGATTATGGTCGATTTTAAGAAATAAATTCAATCCTAAGGATGGTAGGATTGGTTTTAGTATTAGGGTATATTATTATTAGTTCCTTTGTTGTATTTTTTTTTTTGAAAGATATACAGCCTTATTGAATCTTTCGAATGAGACTATAAGGAATCAATCTAACACTGAAAAAAATCGCATCGAGATGAGAGGACCACTTTAAAGTGGGTTCATATTCATATACTAGGAATATGAGATCCTTTGACCTGCGCCAACTATTGGGGCATAAGTCACCTCAATACTGCATACACCACTCACTCTACCAATTTATTATATGTAACTCCAGAATACACCCTTTACCAACCTTATAGTCAGTCCACCATTAACCAAATATTCATACAACGCCAGACCGAGGAAGCCATTCTTAGTTGTTGGCTCGGAAGTGTTTCTGTGAAGTTTGCTCAAAATTGAACAAACAAACAATATTGAATTGTTTTATATAATCACCAAACATAACTTGAATTGTACAGTGTACACGCAGTGCAGCCAATATTGCCGATCTGATGGAACTGGAGTTGAAAGGTTGATTGAGATTCATAATCGCTTATGTTACAAATAAGTTACAAATAAATAAATTTTAAGTGGTAAGAAGTTCACCGGGTACAAAAAGTATGTAAAAGGCTAGCATACCTATGAGTAAACTGTCGAATAATATTGGCATCGTAAAATTTCTAAAGAATAAATTATGAGCTTTCAACTGACATCAGGTTTTTGGATTTCAATGAAGCGACCAAAATTTACTAGTTTTTTCAAAGAGAAAATGTTGCAATAGTTTTTTTTTTTAGGTATTTTCGACCTCAATGAAGTACCTACCTACCTACGTTATAATGTAAAATAATAACTATAGCTACTTATAGAACAAAATGTGTGTACCTACTACCTACCCAAAAATAACATATTGGCGGCATAAAAAGGGGTCAGACAACCCTACTACTCGACCTCAATCTGATGAAATTAGCTTTGTGCCTTCACATCGTGGCACAAGAAAAAACACAAAAAACGGTATCGAAAGTACACCGTAATTTCTAAACCCATCAATAAAAAAGACAGTTCTATCGGTGGTTTACCAACTATTTTCCTTGTCCATCCAGGGCAATCTACACTGCCGCTCAACTGAATAGGTTCAACATTATTTAAAAAGTAAAATAACGGTATCTCTTTAACCAATTTGCTGATTTTATTGAAATCAATTTTTTTATATAGAATAATCAATTGTTAATGAAACACGAAAGTTTGCGGACTCTAACACACGTATTTATATTTTTATGATTATTTTTCCAAAAGCATATAAAAAAATTCCCATTTATTTTGGCTCAACTGAATAGGTTCAAAAACTTAAAATTAAAAAAATATATAAAGTATTTATTCACAGTTTTGGTTCTTTTTAACATTTAGCTACATAGGTATTTAAGTATAATTTAGTATGTAGGACTACCTCCTTTGTTCAATATAACTTCATATATACGATTTGGAAAATACTTATACTATATTTTAATAATTCCAAGCGAAATTGTTGACCCGGCTTTTTTAATGGCGCCAATTGGGCTTGCAGGATCATCAAATTGTCTCCTGCTTTCATATCCTTTTTTGGACAATAGTCCCCAAACGTTATCAATGATAGTTATTGCCGGGGAGTATGGCAGCCACTCGAGCAATTTTACATTTGGTCGTTTATCCACTGTTTAACGACCCTACCGGTAGGTATGAATGGGGCCGTTGTCCACGGAATCCATTCAAAAATATTCGAAAAATTTGGGAAACCATTTTGTAGTACAGTTTTTATACATTCGCTTTCATTTTCGATGTAACAAACTGAAGCTCACAAGTCCCATAATACGATATGTGCGGAACACCGTAATGCCCCCTGCAGAGGTGTGGTGGCTACCTAAAACACATTCATCCTTTGTGAATGTAATAGATGTAGCCACCCGATCCATCCAGGTTGAAGTTCTTTTCATCGGAAAACACGACAGTCTGGGACTCCGTGTTCCACGTCATATGCTCTCGAGCAAACTGAAGTCGTGCAGCTTTGCGCACATCATTGAGTTGTGTTCTTTTTTTTACTTTCAGTCTCTTCAAATGCTTGGCACTCCGAATAATGCCTTTTTCAGATGCCAGACTTGCATTAGCACCGCATTCTTCCCTGATTCTAGCAGCAGAACGTTGGAACTTTGAAGCAGCTCTGATGATAAGTCTTCTGGCTGCTGGTGTTGTCGCATATTGAGTCCCTCCTGTCATATTTTTATTATAGCTTAATTCATCCCGAATAAAGTTACCAACTACATTTTGGCTTCGGCCAATCTTCTAAGCGATTTGACGCTGCTTTAAACCAAATTCGAAGTATCCCTTTTTCAAAGTCGTTCAATTGCTTTCCGTGACTAGTTTTAGAAAATAAACGGCAGTAATTACTTTCAATTTAAAAAAGCAAAAGAATTGACGTCATTACATAACCGTTGTAGATCACAAAATAAAGTCATTGCCCTTGAACCTATTCTGATGAGCTAAAATAAATCGGAATTTTTTGATATGTTTTTCCAAAAATAATAATAAATATATATGTACGCCTGTTAGAAATCGCAAAATTTCCTGTTTCATTAACAATTGATTATTCTATATAAAAAAAATTATTTCATTAAAATCGGAAAGTTGGTTCAAGAGATACCGTCATTTTACTTTTTTTAAATGTTGAACCTATTCTGTTGAGCGGCAGTGTATATTCGATAGCGATAGCTAGGTAATCTTCCCGTCGACCTCCGAAAGACCTATATCCAAGTATCAAAGCACACTTTTATGAGTATACCTACCTCAATTATCGTAATGCCGCAATTGAGTAGGGAAAAATGAGTAGCAATTGGTTCAAGAAGGAATGGGACGAGGATTTTTCTCCAACACAATCGCCTTTGGTTTGTTTTTGTGCATATCAATGATTATTAAGGATATAAATATCTATTTTGAAATAAAATTTTCTCATATGCAATCTCAGTTTTTCTGTCCGTAGTGAATACCTGCAAAATAGGAAAAAATCCTATAAAGCTAATTCTGTATTTAATCACACAATAGCGAAAAGTACTTGGATAATAAGCGGATTTCTGGCTTTCAAACTGTTGTAGTATCTATACTTTATTGTATTCTATTTTAAGACACCCTCTCATAGAACAAATTGCTTGTGTTATGTTCTTCTACACTACAAAAATTCGTTACTAGTTTATGGCGCCAAAGTTATCATATTCTACTCTCCCAAATTTATTTATTTATGTGCTCGATTGATGCTGTGTGTACACTTTACATTGACATGGATGGTATGTTACTAGTTATTACTACATCGGCAGCACTGTATATTTATTTAGCTATATCTACGGCAAAATTCGAGAAAAATTGCGTATTGCTATGAAGTCGATGTTGGCCAATTGGACAGATTGAACAAATATCAAGAACTAGCTGTACCCGCCCATCTTTACCCGTGCACAGAAATTGTATTGCTGTACTTTCGTAAGATTGCCTGTAAATTTGAGCTCAATCGGTTCGGCGGTTTTCGAGATATAAGATATTGAATTTTTTTTTGTATGCGCGGTGCCACGCTCCTTTGTCCAATTTTGACCAAATGAAGCCTATATGGTGCCCATTGTTAAGGCCTACCTTTTCCAAAAAGATCCATACCAATCGGGTTAGAAGTTCTTACGTGGTAGTGGAACAAACAAAAAATCAACAATTTTATTATGTATAATGTATAGATGTATAGACATGTCAAAGGATCCCTTAAAATGAATGCTTTTTGTAAGAATTCATGTCAGCCCTTTTCCCGATCGCTCAAAATTAGGGAATTCAAAAAAGAATGTAAAAAAAAGCCTTTTTAATTTTTAAACAATTACAGCGCAGTCTTGGCAAAGAACGTTTCGAATTGGGAGATCTGAGGATAAGTCATCTGCTCTTCGCTAATGACTTCGTCATCCTTGAGTCCTCTCAGACTGAACTTTAGCGCGCACTCGATCGGTTTGTAGCCGTTTGTGTAGAAGCTGAGATTAATATAAACTTGAAGAAATCTGTAGTAATGGTCATCTCCAGAAAGCCTGTTCAATGCACTCTGCATGTTAGTGAAGTCACATTGAAATAGGTGGAGAAGTTTAAATATCTCGGGGTATTATTCACGAGTGATGGAAGGAGCAATGCTGAGTTTTCCTGTAGAATTGGTCAGGCTGGATCAATTTTGAGACAGCTTGGTCATTCTATTATTAGGAGGACTGAAATTGGTGTGAAAGCTAAGTGAATCCGTACCATCAGCAGGCGTCCTCTAGGTAGACCTAGGATGAGATGGTTAGATCAAGTCTATAATCTTCCCTCTACTCGTATGGGGATTGCCCTTGATGATTTGGAGTCGATGGCGGAGGATCGACAGCTATGGAAGGTCCACTTGAGTAACCTACACCCGCGACCCACTTAATGGATAAGCGGAACATTAATGATGAATGAATGAATGAATGAACAATTCCGAAAGCGCACTGATACAGCTCCAATGCGACACGCAGTGCACCTCCCATCCCAACCAATAAGTGGTGAACCTTTATTACATAAATGAGAACTAAAGCTACATTTTTGAGATTTGGGGGGTTTTGGTTTTGGGCGCCTTATAAAATAGTCGAAATCCACCATCTTGTGAAGTTGTTATTTGTTTGCCATTCATACAGTCTGCGTCTGTCATGGGTGATCCTTCATGCGATTACCGCCTCCCACAGCAGTCTGTTTGAGATTTGACTTTTAAATATGAACAACATAATTATACTAAAAATGTTTCAAGTCAAGAATTAATAATTCAAGAAATGAATAAAGTTTGTGGAGTAAGCATTAAATATTATAAAAAACATTTAAGTGGCCTCAACTCCAAATGCGTTTCGCCCCGATGTGCTGGGTGGGCTCATCATCACGTGCAAAATAATCCTATACGATTAATCTTTGGTAAGACTCTTAGGTTATGGTTCACAGTCACTTTGTGATTGTTTTTCCATAAGTCTCGGTAAACATCGAGTAAATAGTACGTCTAGGCAGATGTGGTGGTTCGTCTACTGATGAGCCCACCCAGCACATCGGGGCGAAACGCATTTGGAGTTGAGGCCACTTAAATGTTTTTTACAACATAATTATATTCTATTTAATCGCTTAAGCCTGGCGACAGTGACCTTCGTTATAGCCTACCTATACATATAATAACTTTTGGCTTAATCGTTTGTGGAGGTAGCAATATTACCTATAATTGCAGAGGAGTGGTCAATCGCAGTCTATGTCGGTTAGCTTATATTTGCAGATAAGATATTGAAATCTTGTCCAATTTGTATTTAAATAAATTTATATTTAAACAAATTTTAGAAATAAGCAATGGACCTGCTGAAGCCGTGTTAATTTGTTTGTTTCTAATTACATATATTATTATATGTTTACCTGAAATGTTAGCGCCTACCTTATAAAGGCTAGTACATCCTTGTTCTTTATCTCTGTTGAGGAAAGTATTTCTTTATTGAAAATACGTCTTCTCAAACAGCATATTTTTTTGTGTAATAATACATTGACATTCATTCCCTTAAATCCGCTTTGCACACCACTGTTTACAGCTGAAACCAATCACCATTTACATCATCACACCACCATCACTGGTTAATATTTACAAATGGGTGACTCTCATACATACAGGACACCCACTACAGTAATGGAAAAGAAAGTGAAACCCCCTTCAGGTGGCTGACATGACCAAATAGTACCATGCTGCCATATTGAAAAGCGAAAGTGAAATATCCGCGTATTAATAATCGATGCAAACCCTACGATAGTGGCCACTAACCAGTACCTGGTCTCAATAAATGAATGAATTTCGAAATAAAAATTGAATAAAACGCAATAAAAAGTTTTCACCTCTAAGCCATTGTCATGGGCGCCTTGGCATCGTCGGGGGACCATCGACAATATGCAGACCCTGATTGCAAATTCAGTTAACGTCTGCCAAAAACAACTTACACACACAGTTTAACTGGCCAAAGTCAAATACAAACCAACCGCCATTAGATCCAGAGACGAAGAAGATAGCCAACGGCTTGTGTCCAAAAAGAAATCAATTTCGAAAATTTATTTAAACAAAATCACCAACGAAGAAACGTTAATTATCGTTTAATGTAAAATGCGCACGTTCCGAATGGGTGGCATCCCGCATTGTTGCACGTTGGTTTGGAATTGTGCTGCTATTCGAAAACCAATCAATGAAATTCGGAGCCCCAATCAATTGGAATTCTTCGATCTTCTTTGGCTTTCACTAGAAAACCAACGAGATTACACAAAACTAGTGTGACATTGGTCAGCCATAGAACTGAGTGGAAGAAGTCTTCTAGCGCTTGTATGTGGCGTCAGACATCATCAGGCGACGCAATCTAAAAAGGGTGCCTTATATTGAATTGAGATACACCACTGGAAGCCCGATAACGAAGAGTAAAATTATCATAGGATTTGCTTATGAACTTCTGGTAATGAACCTTATGCACGTCACAAAGTGCATCCAATTTTGTTCGTACACCACTGAGCTAAGTGACACGAGAATGCAATATACCTGCAATCAATTGCGATTGTTGCCACAGGACGATTTTTTTTTTCAACGGCATAATTAGTATTGTATCTATTTTGAAACATTTTTATAAGGATACGAGTTGAAGTAACCCTGAATCCCTTGAGCGTTGTAATCAATCAAACAGATTTGGGGGCCGACTACATTTCTGCAATTTGTATACAAAATATGTTTCGATAAATAGACAGCATGTGGACGCATAGTACGTATTTTACAATAACATAGAGACATGTGAAGTTCAAGGACAATTTTGCTACTATTCAAGGTTTTTAATACCACTCAAGTTGACAAACACACCAGGTGGGTTACGACTTAAGGAGTAATCAATTACGGACTTTGATAGCGATTAAGGGAAAACGTGACAGGATTAGTTGTGGCTGGAATATTACCATACAAGTGACGAGGCAAGCGGCATGTTTTGGGCGATGAGATGAGTTTCATCAGTTTCATGCAAAATGTGTGAAATACATATTATCATTAGAATTAGCCTTATCCCTGTGGACTTATTGGGTTGGAGTTCCCTCTTGAATTCTTATGTCCCTAAACGGGACGACTGAAAAAGTACGCATTTGTAAATTGAAAGACATAATCTTCTGCATCGAGCTTTTTTATTGCTCCGCTTGGGAAAAAAGTTGGTATAATTTGGGGGCCATCAGTTTAAAAAGTGATCCTTTATTCGTTAGCTGTCAATTGATTAAAGGGCCCATTCTTTTTAGGAAGGAATACGAAAATGAGACTGGGTTTCCAGTTTCTAGTTTGGCTTAGATGTGGAGCAGTGTCAGTTGCAGATGTTATATTGAATCAGCAAACGATAAAAAATAATTACCTTGGATGATCGCAAAACGCTAATGAAAACTAGCGTCCCGTTATAAGGTGGAACGAACCGTTCAATGATTATTATTATTTCGAAGTAAGTGCGATATGGATATTCAAGCTTAAAAAAGATGTTGAGGGCTTACGGCTGAGCCTTCGGTTTAGGTCAGGAATGTCCTCAATAGACCAACAAATTAATTATTTGGATGGATAATCGCCTGGACGGTACATAGGTAGGATATCTTTCTATTAACCATAAATCCATCGCTTGCTGCCCCCAGTTGCGCACCCCATGTTGGTTGTGGTCCTCTTCCAATGCAGAGGTAAGTTCGTTGACCCTCTTGAATAGTGCTGAACAGTCTTCTTTTATATCTTTGCTTCAAATCGCGATATAAATTGTCACATGGAGAACTTTTACCTCAGAGCAACTGAGTGCGTCTTTAGTCGACAGGGGTGATTAACGTCTTTTACAAAATTGACTTAGTTGGTCGAAAAATAGTTTTCGCTCAATAGCTGTCTAATTAAGCCAGTAGAGGCAGCGAATAGAAAGAGGGGTTCTTCCTTCGATCAACGATAATAGAGAGAATAAGAGCAACATGAGATTAGAACCTGCACAGCATACAAATGCATAGATGAAACTCCACCCTTTCAATATATCATACAAGATGCAGAGTCTGGCAATACAATTAAGAATATTATCTAAACTGATGCCAAACTAAGTAATTGAAAAGCTTCTTGGTAAAAAGGCTGAAGTTTGTCCCGGATCCCGATCTTCCTTGAGGTTAAGCAAGTAAGCAGGGATTGCCGGTTGTCATCCGTGGTGTAGTGGCAAGAGTGTTTGTTTGTGATCTGAATAATTTAAATCGTAAATTTGCGTCAAAGCCGGAAACACTGTCACTGATTATTAATAGAAACGAATCGACAGGTAGGTAGGAAAAGTGGTTGTCCCGCAACCGCAAGAAATATCATTACCTCTCAGAAGGAAGTTTGATATCGCTATCACTATACTTAAGAGACTAGGAGAAAAAAAATGGAAGTGAAGTAAGTGATTTTGTTGGATTTTGAAATGTCCCAGAGGTAATTAGTGCACGCGATGTCTAGTGGCTTAGTATGTAGCTTGTATGGCTATCCAACCCATGTTTTGTGTTAGTCGACTGTATGTCTACTGATTATGAGGCTATATGTTTTAGATATTGGTCAAATCTTCTAGCGCTGATTAAACGTTGAAAAAGTGGAACAACGTTATACCTTGTAACTCGAGCTGCAATACTCTGTCAGATAATGTACTACATTATAGTTTCTCCGCAAAAAAATGGGTTGCTGCTTAGTAGTTCAATGGACTGGGATTGACTGGTCTGAGTGCTCCAGGATTTGGAATCCCGATTAGTTAAAAAATAAAATAAAAATGGCCAGATACAAGGGGAGAATGATTTTGAAAATCACATTAGCTCGGCCCGTGTTTCCCTACAATCTTTAGTCTGTAGGTGTGGTTGAATTTTCACTGGTAGATATTGTTGATATAGCATTGCCATATTGAAGACACACAGCTTTTATGCAATACAAACCGTTAGAGATCCATAAAAATATTTCTTTCTTTTGACACTTAACTGTGAGAGATAGCTATAGTCCGGGATGGACCTGCGCCTCAACCAACACGCCTCTCCAGTTAGCACGATCTTTGGCTAATCGCGTCCAAGTTGGTTGAGGTCTCCTTCCACTTGTGCGCGCCACCTAAGGCGAGGTGTTCCTCTACTGCGTTGTTCCTCCGGATTGGAATCAAGGACATTTCGGGCTGGAGCGTTGGTGTCTGTTCGCTCTACATATCCCAGCCATCTTAGAGATGCGTACTTTTCTGGCCAGGTCGATGTCGGTGTACAGCTCGTTGAGTTTGCTGTTAAATCTCCTCGTCCAAAGCCGGTCAAAGCAAAAGGGACCGAAAATTGCTCAACGAATTTTGGCCGAGGAGATCTTCATCCGCCTTTGATTCTGCGCCATAAAGCAGGACTGGGATTATGAGGGTCTTATATGTAGAGTCTCTTTGGTGTTTCGCGAAAAGGCCTTATTAATCAATTGCCCTCCTAGGCCGAAGTAACAGCGGTTGGCAAATGTAATTCTTCGCCTGATTTCTGATGTGATGTCATTTTCAGAGTTAATAGCGGAGCCGAGGTAGACGAAGTCCCTAACTACCTCAAAGTTGTATAGCTGTCTATTGTGACATTCTGTCCGATTTGTCGATGTTGTGTGTCCCTTCTTGTTGACAGCAGATATTTTGTTTTACCCTCATTCACCACTTAACCCATTTTTGCCGCCTCTGTACTGATACTTGCAAACGAACGAGTGAAAGCTCGCTGTGTTCTGACAATGATGTCGATGTCGTCAGCGTATCCAAGTAAAGGGTCCGCCATCTAACGTTTTTTTTTTCAACTAGTGCTTATTTCGCGAATGGTAACACTTAGCTCATGTCTGATTTGACAGATAATTAGTTTTATCCTTCCGCTGAACGAATATGGTTGTGTATACGCTTGAACAACGCTGGGAAATATTGCGACATTACTTTGAAAATCATGGTAATGTTGCAGAATGTGTGCGAAAATTGCGTACGGATTTTGGAAGAAGAGAAGCACCTCATCGATAAACCAAAGCGTGAAAAGCCAAAAACAGTGGGTACACCCGAGAAAATTGCTGCTGTGGCAGAAAGTGAGCGTGAAGCGCCATCAACATCAATTCACCGTCGTTCTCAACAATTGAACATTTCGGAGACATCATTGAGACGAATTTTGCATAAAGACGTTGGTATGACGCCATACAAAGTCCAATTGGTTCAGGAGTTGAAGCCAACTGACCATCCAATGCGTTTTCGCTTCGCTAAGTGGGCTTGCGATCGACTTAGAGAAGATACCGATTTTGCCAATAAAATACATTGAAAAGCCGATATACCCAAAACGAGTCACTGTTTGGTGCGGATTTTGGTCCAGAGGTCATTTTTTTTTCGAAAATGAGCAAGGAGTGGCCGTTACAGTCAATGGCGATCGTTATCGGGCCATGTTGAACGAATTTTTGTTCACAAAAATTGAAGAGGAGGATATTGGCAACATTTGGTTTCAACAGGACGGCGCTACGTGCCACACAGCCGAAGCTACACTCGATGTTTTGCGCCCTGTTTTTGAAGATCGCATTATCAGCCGCAGAGCTGATGTCGTTTGGCCACCGCGGAGCTGCGATTTGACACCGTTGGACTATTATTTGCGGGGTGCCGTAAAAGATGAGTGATACGCCGACATGCCAGAGACAATTGACGCTTTAAAGGACAATATTCGTGAAGCCATTGGTGAAATACAATTGCACACAATCGATAATGTGCTTAAAAATTGGACCGATCGTGTAGGCTACTGCATGGCCAGCCGACCGACGCAGCCATTTGAATGAAATTATTTTCCATTATTAACCGGAAGGATTGTACTTTCAAATAAAAAAAGAAATTTGAGAAAATATTCAGTAGTTTTTTTTTATAGCATTTTCAAAAAAAAAATGTTTTTTGGCGGACCCTTTAGTAGCACAGACTTTTGGAAAATTGTGCCCCTGGTGCTGGCTTGCGAGTTTCGCACAATTTTCTCAAGAATGATGTTGAAAAAGTCACATGACAGCGCATCACCTTATTTAAATCCTTTTTTGACATCAAAGGTCTCGGTGAGATTGATTCCGACCTTTACGGAGCAGCAAGCGTTCTCCAATGTCATTCTGTACAGTTTGGCAGGGATGCCGGAACTAGACATCTTCTTCTCTATATATATAAAACAAAGTGGAAAAAACTGTATATGTTTGCCTCTGTCGCCCGTAATTTTCAACCAATTTAGTTGATTTTTTTTAAATGTCGGTAATTACGGTAATTGATAGGCCAAACAAAATTAAAAAAAAAATTATTAAAGAAGCAAAAAAAGGCCTGACGAAGCCGGCGCGGTGGTTCAGCTAGTAGCTCTATATATAACTCGTCTATATACATAAATGCTGTCATATGCGCCCTTAACGTCAATAAACAGGTGGTGGACATCGATTTGGATTTCTTGAGTTTTCTCCAGGATCTGCCGTAATGTGAATATTTGGTCGGTTGCAACCGTCCGTATCTAGAAGAACTTCTACTGATTTCTCAGGGGATTCCGTCCATGATTCCATCTATTTTCTTGTTAAAAACGAATAACCTCATAATGTAGTTTCAAGAAGAATGTAAAACCATCCTTTTTATAAGAAAAATAAAAATTTTGGACATACAATCAAAAGAATGAATTTCCAAGAAAGTAAACAAATCAAGCCATCGAAATGACCAAGTTCTTTACTGCACTACGCGTATAGCTACGGTCAGAACAAAATATCATAAATTTTGCTACCCTTTGCAACATACTATACGTACAAAAAAATGCATAAATTTGGCGATGCTTTTATTCTTCCATATATACCTACCTATACTCAGAGGATTAAATCAATCTGATCATACCTCACGCGAACTTAATTTTCTTATCAAAGCGACTGTCGTTTCTAGTAAATTTGATTTCAATCACGTTTTCGTGCAAGATGCAAGGTAGGTACGTGCCCATTGGAGCCATCAAGGAATGCCCAAATTAGAATTCATTCAACTTCCGTTCGCAGTGAAAGTGATCACTGAACGACAAAAAGTGAAAAGGAACGTCAACCACAACCACAAAAAACAAAAAACAAATAAATAAATGGTTTCGTTCAATAAATTATTTTCATTTTAATAAATAAATACACGTACAGTACAAGCAAATCTTTGGGATGACGTTTGTAAGCATCAATGTTAGTTTCGTTTTTGTTTTTGTTTTTTTTTTTAATCTAGTTTTCTCGGAGTGTTGTCTCGTTTTCAGCGGTATGGCATCAGTAACGTCTATCTTTGTTGCTGCTGTTGTTGTCCGGCATAGGCCATTTCTTGAGCATCCTGAGTTTCAACCGATGATCTCGCCCATTGCGTGTGCGATGGCTCCCATCCCGATGACGGGTGTTCCAAGTGCTCAAAGTGCTCAACATGATCGAAATGAGGTGGAACAAATGTGTCGACATGGTGAGGTACAACATGCTCAACATGGTGCTCCAAGTGATGGGGTACTACATGTTCGACATGGTGTGGGAAGTGTTCGATGTGCTCGGCATGGTGTGGATAGTGAACGACTTCGTAGTTTACAATCTGAAAAAGAGTGGTCTTTAGCAAAATTTACAAGAAAATCACATAGAAGATGTACCTTTGGTTTGGCGATTTTGAAGATGACCAACGCTCCGGATAGCACCAAGGATAGCAGACCGAGAGTCATAGCCTTCCATGTCTTGAGTGCAATAAGGGCGAGCGCAAGTGGCACTAACACTGTTGTCTTCAGTTTCAATCCCAACAAGAATGGCAGCATAACCTTCCTCATGAAACCTCGCCCTGCAAAGAATGGCATTGTGAGGAACAATACGCCAGAGGTTAAGATATCTTCGAAACTCACCTTGTTCGGCAGGATTATCATCGGAAAGAGGAACTAGGGCGCCCTTTGTCAATGCGTTGTCACTTAGGAAACTGGGGATCATTGAACGAGCCTCTTCGGTGTCGAAGAATTCCGGCGCCTTGACTCGCAAAGCATGAGTGGCAAGAAAATTGTCGACCTTCTCGAACAATTGCAGTTGTGGATCACGTGCAGCTCTCTGTTGGCTGGGCTCTGGCTCCTCATCCCCAGCTGTCCGCACTATCGACATGCCATCGGTGATCGGGATCTCGTTCTCCTTGATAGCCTGATTGAACCACGCCATTGCTTTTGGTTTCACGCACGCAATGGACAGATCCTTCAGACAACCCCGATACATGTCGTAGGCCAGGTCAGTGGCTGAACCCTCGGCATTACACGCCGCCAGGCTGGCTGTGGCCACCAGAAGAAATATCACCAACTTATTCATGGTCACTTGAATATACTAAATATGCGTGCGTATCCTGTTCGATGAAGTAGGCGCTCAGCGAAAAATCGTGCGTACTCTCAGACAATCCAATCGGATGTGTAATGGCCTACCGGGCAAGCTGTCGTTTTTATACGACGCGTAGAATTGTATATAGCTACCTCCCGCATAAACAAAACACAATCGACGAAGAAGATTTTCACCTGGAAGTGATTGTCAAACGGTGTTGTGACATTCCACGGCGCGCGCGGGGTGCATCGGTAGCGCACTGTTTTCTGAATTCAAAAACCATTTTGTTGTCGAACATTTTTGGCCGTCTCGTAAATTGGGTGTCCGTTGTGTTGGCCACATGCTGATTATGTCGCTTGATTGTATTAAAAAAAAATCGAATCATGTACTCTCGCTCTCGACTCTTGTATGGTGCGAGTGGGGGGCGATGAAATAATCTCCCATTTGATATTAAACGGAAAGAAACCCAACTTCCATATGGTCTGGGCACATGTGGACAAATGCATAGCTTGGCCCCATACCTGACTATAGTGGGGTTCAAAAGAGGGAAATCAGGTTGGAAACGTGACTCGAATGACGAGAGATGATGAATTCATTTCAAGCGGTTTGTTGTTTTGGAAATTTTGTCTAACAGTGTGTCGAGCATACTGTGCTTGAACATTGCTATGACAAGTGGTTTGGTTGGTGCTTCGCATTCTATTAATGGTATTCGTTGAAAGTGTTTTTGTGATGGAATCAGTTTATCGAAAGGACCTACAATCGAATTGTGTTTCGTGAATATTTCGCACATGATGGTCTCCTTTTGCAAATGACAAGTTTGTGCTTGGCTCTAATTAGTGCGGGTCAAATGAATGTGACATACAAAACCAAATTAGATGAGCGTTCGTACACATTTATGGGAAACAAACTCAAACGAGTGTTTCAATGTTCGAGATCAACTCTTTAAGCGATATTTTTACAAATTCTTTGTACTCTCGAAGGATGTTTAAATTGAAATTTAGTCGGGAATTACATTCCTCCCTTTTTTGACACTCATAATATGCAATATAAGTAATAATGCAATGCAAAACCAGTAAGACAATTATCTTCGACTATGCCGAAGCTCAAATACCCGATACTAGGTATATTATTGTAGAAATAAAAAATATTTTAGTACATATTAAAAAATTATATATTTGTATGGGAGGTATGGGTAGTTTTTATTCAACCAAGCTTATTTTTCGTCAAAAATGTTTAAATATTATTAACATATGTGCAAAGTTTAAACTTGCTATCTTTACTGTAGCTATTTAAATATAATTTTTAACATCAAATAGCTATATATTTTGTATGGGAGGTAGTAGTAGTTTTCATCCGATCTTGCTCATCTTCGGTCAGTTTGGTGGATAAAAGCTTAAGTATGTACCTAATTTCAAGTCGATAGTTTTTAAATTACAGCCGTAATCGTGCGGACAGACGGACAGACAGACGGGCATCGCTAGATCGACTAAGAAAGAGATGCTGATCAATAATATATGTAGTTTGTCATACCTACAGCGCCTCCTAATGTGCGTTACAAATGGAATGTCAAAGTGAACATACCCTCACCACAGTGTGGTACCCGGTATAAAAACATCTAAGGAAGTTCACCTTTCATTTGGTCCATATTTAAAAAAAAAAAAACCGTTTTAAAATAGCGCCATAATCAATTCGACAAAAAAAAATTTAGCAAAAACATGCCTAACACTTGCCCACAAGCATCGGTTACAGCTATCCGTAATATGCATCAGTAAAAACTCGAAATAGAACAAAACTGAAACATTTAACCATTATTAAGATTAATTGCCAAATTTTTTTTGTTATGAACTAACTTTATAATTAAAAACCAACATTTCAAGACCATGATTAAGTTCAACGACTAAGTTTAAGTGTTCCAAAAAAGCAAACATTTTTTTTTTCGGTTGCGTTATACTGACCCCTAAAATGCAACAGAAAAATATTGGTTTATAAAAAAACAAAATTAAGCAATTGACCGCCCTCTCTTAGCCTCTTCACGCTTATCTCGGTGACCTTTGAGTTTAAGTTTTCTAGAAAACCAATTTATACATTTTTCCGTACGCAAAACGTATTCTGTTCAACTTCTCAGTCGATTCCACAAGATTTTCCACTGAATTTCTATGATATGCTGATTGCTGGGGCCTGGGGTTAAATGTTTCAGTTTAGCTCTGTTTCGTGTTTTAACGGATGCATTTTACTGGTGGCTATAACTGGGCTCTTACTGATAACTATATCTGGGGCCTTAACCAGCATTTCTAGATCTAAGGGTAGGTATATGCTGGGCTAAGAATATTCGATTTAATTTTTGCGACTCTCTGTTAATGGTAACAAAAAAGACACATTGAAAATAAACGACACTTTGAAAATAAATATTGTCTAATTTTAATATTATATTAGGTGATTTTTTTTTTGGCTATTCTATATACGCTTAGCAAAATAGTTTCATACAAATTTCTGGACATACGATTATGAGTTATCGAAAAATGCTATCGATTCTGTCATAAATGACATCTGATTCTGACATCACAAAATTAATTTTAAAAAAAGTATTCGAAGCATTTTGCCAGAAATATGTCTATAAACAACCGAATTTTTATTTCCCCTGCATTTCCATGTTTATAAATCATTTTTATTCGCGTTTATGGTGTTTGTGAATTTGTTTTTCTTTGTGACTTTTCAGAATTTTTTCTTTTGTTGATGTTTTGTTTTTGTGAGTGACATTTTACGAATTTCTGTGATAGGAGTGCTGCCAAGTTTTATAAAAAAAGAGCTAAGCCCCGATAATAATTTTTTTTTTTTTTTCGTAAAGCTATACATACATATACATACATTATAATAGATTAGCCAAAAAAATACATCTAATAATGGGTGTTCTAAAAAAGAAAGTTCATTTAGTTCTCACAAAATTGTTCATGCTAAAAATGTAGACACGTCATGTATCTACTAATCAATGCATTTTCTAAAAAAAATAATTCAGCTCTTTTTGAAAAAGGACATTCTACCGTCATTTGTGTCATTATTTAAGTTACCGTTGCTTCGCGACATCCTAGTTATATAGGGTAAAAACTATAAATACAATGAAAAACGACTAGATTTGCGAGTATAATAAAATACTAGTTGAGCCCATGAAATATAAGTTGCTTAGTTTATTTATCTATAATAATCTAATCATAGTAACTAAACCTATCAAAATATCAGACAAGTTTTTGCCATATGCCCACCTCCTCTGGCAAACATTGCTGCCATTGATTGAATTGTCATAATCTCATAAGTCATAATATGCACATCGTATGCTTCCGGTATTTTTCTAAGAGACAGTAACCGAGGTGAAACCGTGAAACACCAAAATGGAACTTTTATAGTTTCAATAGCTGGGGAAACGCAATCAATTTGTACTCACACCACCACACTTCCAGTTGTCTCATTTCATCTCACCCTCACCAGCCATCTGCGCATTTCATTCCTGTGGATTATATTACATGCACAGCACAGGCTTCCATGTACACATACCACCAATAGCAGAACCATGATTAAGAACAACTCTTAAGTATTTTTTTTTTGTATTTAATAACTATCACCCCTATCGTGGAATCCGCCGGGGGGAATTATTCACGGAAAAGAATATTTTGGTATCGTCAAAATCGCAAAGTGAACAGTTTCCCGTTCGGGAAAAATTCGATTTGAACGTTTTTAACGATACAGTGAAACTCATTCACATTACCCACACGGGGAACTGTTCACTTTGCGATTTTGACGATACCAAAATATTCTTTTCCGTGAATAATTCCCCCCGGCGGATTCCACGATAGGGGTGTATATTTAGGAATAGGCACGAAAAATACATTTTGGTTAAAAACTGTTCCAAAGGACGTGGCTATGTACGACATTGCCTAAAACAGTCGTAAGCAACATTAACAAAAAAAGTTTCATTGAAATCTGTGCAGTAGTTTTCACGCATATAGGTAACAGAGAACATTTCTACAGTTCTATAAATATAAAGATTGTCTACCTTCTATTTTTCATCAATATCATATACAAAAAAATAAAATATCCCATTGTCACATTTCTGTAAAAAAAAAATAATAATGTGCTTCGGAACCTTAGAAACACAATTCTTAAAATTTGGAATATTTATTTTATATATATTTTAACGTCTTACAATTTTAATAAAAATATGATTTTATAATACTTATTATCTACTTTAAATTATTAAAAAGGCAAAGAGGTAAATAAATAAATAAAATAAATTTGGTCGTATAAATAATAATGACTAAGGACCGATTTTTCAACTGTCAGATGGTATAAAGAATAGATTCCTAACTGATACAATTTAGTTTTTTTTTTTTAATTTGTAAGGACAAATTTGTAAATACATACGTAGACGTACTATGTATTAAAAATTTAAATTTCTACCTTTTTGGATAGAAAGATAAATAATAATTAGTTTATCTGGCGATTGAAAAATCAGAATTTATTTAATGTACAACACTTTATTCAAATGTAGCTATATCAGATATATAATATTCATTTATTATAAAGTTCTTCTTGATAAGTTCTAAAAAATCAAATAAATAATTAAATAAATCGACTAACTTAGCTTAGACTCTATTTTACAAATTCCATTTTCACTTAGGTATTCAACTATTTACAATGCATTCCACTTTGGATGATGCCATCGGCATTATTGACACTCAAACAATAAAGTAACTTATTAATTTAATTCAATCGTGCGCTACCGTCATTTCACTCGCTCTTGCTCTGCTAAATGTAATTTCGATTACAGTTCCGTGTTGACAGAGCACTGTGCATAGAGACGCAAACAATCACGTTGCTCCTGTCCATTACGAGCTGAATCCACTAGTCTGTAGAATCGTATTACCGTCGGATTTGTTGTGTCCGGCGTTTGCAATTCACTTGTGTCTCTGGAAATATAGAAATAAACGAAAATTAATTTATTATCCCTTAGGGTAGTATCAAATATTTATTATAATCTGGGGTAACTAAGCGAAGGATGGTGCTAGTAATGATTATATCTACCAAACTGGCGGACAGATAAATCATGACGACCACATGACGGTGCAGGACATGGAAACTGTCAAAATTACCAATACATATTTTCATCAAAAATTCATTAAAATTCGTGAGATCGATTAACATTATCTATGTTCGGTCGGATAACGCTTTCGGCTGTGATGTGAGTTGTTAGCAAAGTCAATTAATTTCCCCTAAAGGCCTTCTAATTAAATTAGTAAAGTGCGTTTTTGCATTTACATTTATCTACCTCCGAGTGGAACCAAATTAGAAACACTACTGTATCCAAAAGCATAGCCAATGAATACATGTTAGAGTGTGCGGCTACGTTAGGGGTAGTTGCACTGTGCACTGTGTAGATCTGAGAGTGCTTGGAAACTTGATTCAGTCGATAAGTAAGAAGCCAGTCGGGAGGTCCGCAGAAGAATAGAATTGCTACCCACAGTTACAATGAGAATTATGAATTCGAGTGGTGAACTGAACAAAAGAGCAGCTTTTGAATGGATATGGAATAAAGTCCCAAAATGTATTCGCTCACAATGCACAATCAATAGTTGGCGCAGCAACAGGTCATAGGAGTAGGAACCCTAGGCCTAGCTTCTTATACAAATATTCGTTTGTGTGAGTTTTTATTTTTGGGACGAATAGACCTACCTACAATTTGATGCCGATTCCGGCTTAGTTGAGAGCTTTTTCAGGACAGTTATACTCTCGGGTGTTTGTCATACGTTCGCGAGAGGTGGCGCAGTGGAAAAAACCTTAAGATGTAATTTTGTGTGTTTATCGGGAATCGAACCTGGGATCCCTCGCTCAGTAGTCCAGCACACAAACCACTGCGCCCACGCTCTTAGTTCTAAGGATTTCTAAAGTAAGTCTCCTACTTCAGACTGTGCCGCACTATGCAGAACAAAATCTAGAAATGCCATGCTGCCTAAATTAGTCTCCCCAGTTGAAAATAAATTCTAATATATCACATATAGCCCTCGGGACACGGGATGGCATTATTGAGATAATCTTTATATACATACATGCGTCCCTAGCGAAAAGCAAAGTCTAATGTATTCTGTTCATCCGTACAAATTCAACCGCACCGCTTCCAGTTCCGGCCAGATCCGGTACTGAACATAAAGCTGACTGTGTTTATTATATAGTGTCTTCCCAATAGTATCACTGATCGTTTCAATAGGTATTTTCATAAGACGAACTTAACTCCAATTTGAGTGTAGACAAAAGCAACCGATCTTTAATTTTGAGATAGCCTTGAGAGCAAATCCAGGCGTGTTAAAGAAGGCTTCTATAACAGATTAATGTGAGAATTTATTCCGTCAGAAACAGATGTATAAAATATCAGTGGTCTCATAGACCCAAATGTTCCCAAAAGTATGACATTAGCTTTCACTTTGTCGCATAATAAAAACTCCTTATCCTGACAGCGGTGTAGAAATTGTCTTTCATTAATTGAATTATTGAACATTACAGTATTTACCTACTACAGAAACAAGTGATTGCAATACAAACAAACACAAGATTCTACTTGTGCGTGCATATTGTCAATATTATCCTTGGATTTAACAATCTTTGAAGACGAATTCTACATACAACTTCGGGTAAATGTAAATCTACACCCAGGTGTATACAGTCAATGTGGTCGAAAATATACTAAACATTTCGAAATTTCTGCAAAATATAATATCAACAAATTTTCATTATTATCTCTTTTCCGGGAGTACAGATCAATTCAGTCACTGAGCTAAAACGATTTTAGAATTGGCAAAAAAATAACTGAGATATTTAAAGGTGAAAACTGGGATCTACACCCGGGTGTATACCGTCAAGGTGAAGGTTAGTCTGGACTCTGGATCTGGACTGGAGCAATGTTTAACAACCTCTCAACATGGTCATTCTTATATCGTCAGCTTTAAGACGAATAGAGGAGCAGTCTGCTGCTTACGCCCTGGTGAGATGAGTAGTGCAGGCTGGCATAAATGCAGCAAAGAACGCGAATTGTCACTTCCAATGGCTTAATGTTAGCGCTACCATTGATCTTTTGTACTTCAATCGCAACAGTATTATCTGCGTTGCTGGTAGGTACTGAACGAATTAGTCTAAGAGCCCGCTGCAAATTTTGGGTGTGGATGATAACCAAAAAAGATGAGTACCTCTAAAAAGTTTTGAAATTTCTTATTTCAAAAATGAAAGTCTTGCAGCTGGTGGTGGCGGCTCAGGTGAGTAATACTATGTTAAAAACGCAATTTTTTTGAGATTTGGGATAATTGGTATAACCACTTGAAACTAGTCTCCAGATAAAGGAAATTACTCCCTAAATACGAATCCGTGGGTGCAAGACGTTTTGCAGGCGGCCAACCGCTTGCCAGACGCGCTCATAGTACGACTCGAAACCCGTTTTTGGGCTAATTGATATAACCAATTAAGCTTGGCACTTAAATGTAGAGCTTGACCCCCAAACACGAATGTATGGGTGCAAGACGTCCTAGACGCGGCCAACCCCCTGCCAGACGTCCTTAAAAAACGGAAAAAATACGTTTTTTGAATTTTTGATATAACCACTTGCGACTTATGGCAAAATAAAGGGCTTGATCTCCCAAACACGAATATATGGGTGCAAGACGTCCTAGACGTGGCCAACCCCCTGCCAGACGTCCTTAAAAAACGGAAAAAATCCGTTTTTTGAATTTTTGGTATAACCACTTGCGACTTATGCCAAAATAAAGGGCTTGATCTCCCAAACACGAATATATGGGTGCAAGACGTCCTAGACGCGGCCAACCCCCTGCCAGACGCATATTTCCCGTTTTAAAGTATGTGACCTCTTATTTGGAGGTGTTACCACTTAAAACGCTATAACTTCTAAACTATTATAGGTACAAAAATGATTTTGCACATTTTGGAAAGACAATTTAGTAGCGCATACAAGTCTTAAGCACTCTGAGTACATCTGTGCAGCAACAAAAATGTTATGGCGTCTTAAACTCAAAATTATGAACATTTTTTGTTTCATTTTTTTTACAAATTGTCTTTTTCTCAAAATGTTTCCTTAATAAATTTTAACTTTTTTTATGAAATTTTTATCCTTGACAAATTTTCTATAAATTATGTTAAGTAACTTTTTTACGTACAATCAACAGAAGTTGTATTAAAAGCCATTTTTTGTCAGACAAAAATGGTAAAAAAAGACTCGATATTTCTTTAAAATAAATTTTTTCTTTCATAGCACCCCAGAAGAAAAAATCCATGGGTGTTAGGTCAAGAGATCTGGGTTCCCAAGGGTTGGGGCCAAATCGACCAGTCCACCGTTCGTTAAAAGTATGGTTGAGGAATGGAATTACCCCGCTGCTACTATGACAAGGTACCCATCTTGTTGAAAGAACATCACTCTTCTCTGAACAACAACAACATCATCAAGGAGCTCCGGCAATCGTTCTCTAAGAAATTCCAGGTAGTAATGGGAATTAACTGTTTGTGGAAGAACGTGTATGCGGACCTACGAAAGTATTTTCAAACATTTACGCTAAACCTCCTTTGAAATAAGCACACATTTTAAAGAAGCTGTTCACAATAACTGAAGTCTTACCTTTCAAAGGATGTTGTGTGTATTAAATGGGGATTGGGGTGTGACCAATGGTGCAAATTGTGGACGTTTGTAGCCTCATCTCTTGTGAATTTTGCGCTTCGTCAGTCCACAAAATGTTCTTGAGGAAGTGCCCGTCTTCTGCCTGTTTGCGCAGAAGCCACTGGCAAAATTCCAGCTAGTCTCCGGACCTGACTGGCTGAACTTCCACAGCACGCAAAATCCCACCCTCAACTTCTGCCGCCGCCGCTGCGTCTGAACGTCGCGTCGGTCGTTCCCTTTATCGATGAGCTCACCCAGTATTAACAAGGCGCTGATACGCATCAGCGAATACCCGGCTACATGGTGTTCTACGATTTGGATATCGGCGTTGGTACTCCTATCTTGCCAATATTAGCGTATTCACATTTTGAATACATTTTGTGTCGATCAGCTTATCAATGTTTAGCTTTTTTTCCTATACGACAATTAACTGTTAACAATTGCTCATATGTATCTACGTTAGTTTATTATTCTCACTTAATTTTGTTTGATCATTTTCGTCTGACAAAAAATGGCTTTTAATACAACTTCTGTTGATTGTACGTAAAAAAGTTACTTAACATAATTTATAGAAAATTTGTCAAGGATAAAAATTTCATAAAAAAAGTTAAAATTTATTAAGGAAACATTTTGAGAAAAAGACAATTTGTAAAAAAAATGAAAGAAAAAATTTTCATAATTTTGAGTTTAAGACGCCATAACATTTTTGTTGCTGCACAGATGTACTCAGAGTGCTTAAGACTTGTATGCGCTACTAAATTGTCTTTCCAAAATGTGCAAAATCATTTTTGTACCTATAATAGTTTAGAAGTTATAGCGTTTTAAGTGGTAACACCTCCAAATAAGAGGTCACATACTTTAAAACGGGAAATATGCGTCTGGCAGGGGGTTGGCCGCGTCTAGGACGTCTTGCACCCATATATTCGTGTTTGGGAGATCAAGCCCTTTATTTTGGCATAAGTCGCAAGTGGTTATACCAAAAATTAAAAAAACGGATTTTTTCCGTTTTTTAAGGACGTCTGGCAGGGGGTTGGCCGCGTCTAGGACGTCTTGCACCCATACATTCGTGTTTGGGGGTCAAGCTCTACATTTAAGTGCCAAGCTTAATTGGTTATATCAATTAGCCCAAAAACGGGTTTCGAGTCGTACTATGAGCGCGTCTGGCAAGCGGTTGGCCGCCTGCAAAACGTCTTGCACCCACGGATTCGTATTTAGGGAGTAATTTCCTTTATCTGGAGACTAGTTTCAAGTGGTTATACCAATTATCCCAAATCTCAAAAAAATAGCGTTTTTAACATAGTATTACTCACCTGAGCCGCCACCACCAGCTGCAAGACTTTCATTTTTGAAATAAGAAATTTCAAAACTTTTTAGAGGTACTCATCTTTTTTGGTTATCATCCACACCCAAAATTTGCAGCGGGCTCTTGGTCTAAATTATTCGAAAGCGTACCTGCGCAGCAACGAGGCAGTGAAGGGGTAAGATTTGATGGTGGCACTGCGGCCGTCTAAAATACTGGATCCTTCCTTCGATAGCAATGTGTTGGCTTATCGTGTTTTGATCAACCACTTTTATTTGTAATTTTCGAGTTGTAGGAAACGAGTTTGGGGGTATAAAATCGTCAAATTAGCGAACGTATACAAACGGAATTGAGCTGATTTTCAAGATAAAACAAAAACTAATTCCGTCACGTATTTCTCGTTTACGGATAACGTGATCCGAGAAATCGGGTTTACATCACTTATGCTTCAAATCAACAGTTTCGTATGAATTTTATGACAGGAGGGTTCACTTTTAGCTTACGAATTAACGTAGATATCATACATAGCCCCTCTGCTTCAACCTGTAAATGTTCAATCTTCTGTCAAATTGATCTTGACAAACCTATAGGTATTATTATCTTTACAAAGACTGCGTAGATCGGGGTATGACTAGATTCATAGTAGGTACTCTATGAGGTCGGTTGGGGTCATAGCAGGTGGTGATGCACACTCGTGATATTTGAATCTGTCGAAATGAAAAGGCAGAGATATTTTCTGCACTAACTTCCAGGATGGAAATGATAGAATTTAGATCAAGGTCATATACATCAAGAGTTATCGACTTCAAGCCGATAAACTATTGTTCGGTGATTTAAAGAACCATATTCACTAAAGCTACGACTACACGGCCATTTTTTCGAGTCATTTAAATGACGATGTGACGTCAGGAAAAAATGTCGCATTAGAACGACATTCAACCTACTATTCGTCATTGTGATATCTTCACCGAATTGGAGTCTCTCTGGACCCCACATGTAGACTATGACTGGAGAACAACGAAACCTTTCTTCACATTTTCACGGAATGTTCGGCTCTCTTTCGCCTTAGAAAGAATGTCCTTGGCGAAGAAATCGTAAACTCAGCAAATCTTGCTGAAATACCCCCAGAGAAGATACATACTTATCTTCCTAACTGATGTCTCCGTAGTAAAAAGATTGCTCTATGACCCTACCAGGGAAGGCACAATAGGCCCCTTTAGAGAGCCTATGAAGGCTCCGGAGCCCATGAAGGCTCTCCCGACTTAATATCTAATCTAATCTAACACGTCCTTTCGCCACGAGACAAAAATCCAAATGAAAGCACAGATATTGTATTAAATGCTTCATCATTTGTCAATTGCGTAGAAAAATGGCATAGCATGAATTTCGTGGCTTGTCATTTTTTGGAGGCTGCCATTTAAATGGCGCAACAGTCAAAAATTTTAGTCATTTGTCCTAGGCGTCATTGAAGAGCGATCACACGGCCATTTTTTCCGTCATTTCAATGGCACAAAATTCATGTCATTTGGTCCGCCATTTTCCTAGTTATTTAAATGACGCCGATCCTAAAAATGGCGATCATACAGAACGACATTAATTAAATGACTGCTTTGTGACGCTGACCCGATTTTTACGTCAGAGCGTTATGTAAATGACTCGAAAAAATGGCCGTGTAATCGTAGCTTAAGATAAAGCTACAGCAATTTTTGACATGCTGACGTCAATATGAGATTAAGATTTTGTCAAAACACAACTTTATGACAGAATCTAACATCATATTGACGTCAACAATCAAAGCATGTCAAAAATTGCCACGATTTTTTACAAGTGTACCTAATAATCTTTAGACAAGCTCTCCAAAGCAAAATAATCCCACAATGTGGCAGATAATTCCACCAAATATGGTTATTGTAAGTGCCCTAACTCCTACACACAGGGGTGGGATTCTGTAAAAATCGAAACGAAAACCGCTTTCGTTTTTACTAAACATGTCTCTATCATATCTGTGGCAATAGACAGAGACTGCTATGGTCGAAACGAAAGCGTTCGATCGTTTTCGTCTTACATAATCTGGCCCCAGAATTCGTCGCGACGTGACACTTTATTATGGTTCATTCATGACACTTCTACGACACTGTGTTGAAAATACTATCCTCAGAATTTTAAATCTTGGGTCGATACACTACATGTGCCAAATTAATAATTATATATCTCTGAAGTCTTTTGAATGGGCACACAAGCGGAAAGTGAACGTTGCCAGATATCGCATAAATGATGCTTCCCCATCCCCATACCTACGCCATACACCCATTTGGGATCATCTACGTATAAGTGTCACAAACTCTGAATACATTTTCCACAATAAAACTCGCAAGTACCTACTGTAAAAGGTAATAAAAGTGATGTGACATATAGTAACAGAATTATGCCGCTGTGCCTTTGTGTATGCAACTTTATGTTGTGTCCCACCTTGTCGGGTGTTCGTTCCGCACTTGTATTACATTGCATGCACTCTTGCACTTCAATGAGCATCATCCTCTGCAAGCTGTCACTTAAGTGTCAATTTTTAACTCCAGCTAACAAAGTGAAATTATGATAATTGGAGAGGCAAAGGTATTTATGCTGGTTAGGGATCGGCGATATAAATGTGCTGGATGCGTTATATTCAGAGCGTGCAATTTCAAATTTAATTGCATGGAAATGGAGTAAAGAAATAACACAGGTTTGACTTATATTAGAGAGGTGTAAACACATCTGAGCGTTTAGAAAATAATGTATAGTCGATTATGCAGTGACTTAATTATATAGATATGCCTTCGCCTGTCTATAGTGCGTATTGTCAATTTTATGTAATTAGTGTGAGTTTTGTTGGCTTTCTGACGTGCTATTTATAAATTTAAATATGTTGGCAATACCTATACTCTTTTTAAAAAAAAATCTTAAACTATTCCCGATATTTGTATTTTTGACATCAAAAGGGATTCCTATGAGATGTACTTAACCTAACCCGAAAATGCGCAACAGATTGGGATGATTACAAAACTGCCCTACGAACTAAGTCCCAACTGGAACTAACTCCCACTATCCAAATGAACTATGTCCCACCAAATATTCAGTGGGATTTAGTTCATATGTTTGGGAGTTAGTTCGTAGTTCATTATGAACAAATTCCCAATGAATTAAGTCCCAATTTGAGAGAAGTGGGGGTTAGTTCATTTAACTTGTTTTGACGAAAAAATAAATCTTGCATAAACCCAAACCTCGCACTTAATCCAAATCCAACATTGACCCCAAGCATGGGCGTTGCATATTCCACTGTGCCTAATGGGAGATCAAAATGGAAGATCAATAATTTTCGTAGGCACAGTGGTATATGTATGGGGGGCATGCGGCCCTCCTGCAACCCCCCTGCTTGGGGTCACTGTTGGATTTGGAGGTTGGGAGTAAGTTCATTTGGGTGGGACTTAGTTCATAAAGAACAAAGTCCCACTATTGGGTTGTAATTCATTCTTATGTGGGGACTTTGTTCATTCTTAGTTGGGTATTAGTTCCTAAAAATCATGGGAATCATAGTTCATATGAACTAAATCCAACATTTTTTGGGACTTAGTTCATTTTGGATAGTGGGAGTTAGTTCCAGTTGGAACTTAGTTCGTAGGGCCATTAGGTATATGGAGCTTAGAAGTAAAACACTCGGTATCACGTCTCAGGCGCCATTTTTATTTTTATTCAAAAAATGTACTAACTCGTTCAAAAGAACCTAATTAAAGTTGTATGGGTTCAATTAAGAAATAAGGCACAAATTATCACTCTGACGGATATGGTAGAGTGGGATCAGATGCTTTTTCAAAGTACTAGGTCTAGCCATCTGACATCTGAGTCTAGGAACGAACTGCTCAGTTTACCAATCAGATATGAAGGTCTGGCTTCATCTTCTTGTGCTGGATCACTTAGCAGAGCATCAGGTGCAGGGGAATAATATTTATAGAGCCCTGGATCAGGGTGTGATCGACAAATATGCGGTCAGAAATATATAGATGGGTTGATACCGGTAGCTAAATGGGTGCTGTTGTGAGAGTTTTTGGATCATCAGTTGGGTTCATAATATTCATGGAAAACAAAATTAAGCCGACCAGCACTGTACTCTTACTGTTGTGGTCATCTTCTAAAAATATGGTAGCTCGTGCTACCAACAATAAACATGCACGATTCGCAAACCCGAACAAACTGCGCTTCAACGTAATAATCCTTACCCTACGCCCTTCAACCACTCTCCCCGTGGGACTGCCATTAGGTGCCTTTTACTTAGCGGGGCTGGTTAGCAACTCATGCTTAGGCCTCTGGATCTACCATTTCGGCCATTCTAAGTCTTTCAAGTTTTCTTAACTCTTCGGGTACGCTCGTTATAAAGAAGCATATCTCCAACCGGTCATCTTTTGACCTCAACTCGACAAATGGATTTAGGGTTACCAGATTAAAAAATATGAAAATGGGAGGGGCATCGTGAGTTTTCTAGGGGGGGGACAACATTTTTTTTAGTTTTTCGCACATATAGTGCAAGTCTGACAGTAAACCCAAGCAGAGGGGTTGCAGGGAGGCAGCATGTCCCCCATACGTATTTAACTGTTGAATGTGTACTAAGTTCCCATATGAGAGTGGGCTTAGTTCCCACCTCACATGGGAACTAAGACAAATGGATTTAGGGTTACCAGATTAAAAAATATGAAAATGGGAGGGGCATCGTGAGTTTTCTAGGGGGGGGACAACATTTTTTTTAGTTTTTCGCACATATAGTGCAAGTCTGACAGTAAACCCAAGCAGAGGGGTTGCAGGGAGGCAGCATGTCCCCCATACGTATTTAACTGTTGAATGTGTACTAAGTTCCCATATGAGAGTGGGCTTAGTTCCCACCTCACATGGGAACTAAGTCCACTTCACGAAAGTGGTTTTATTTCTCACTAGGTGCGGGAACTGAGTCCCTCAGTGTTCCCGCGTGCCTCCTAAAAATACTCTGCTCTTTTATAGACTCTGGTTAATAACACGCTAAAAAAAAATTCCTACGGTTCACAAATTAAAATTTACCTAAAAATTGTCTACAGCCCCTTATAGCCAATTTGCTAAAGTGTGCCCCTTTGGACAATGCGTGTGTTCCAATAATGAACATAAATAATGTCCTTAATTCAGCCGTTCAGGCTCGGCATAGAATTGTATGTCCCTTTCATTCGTCAACAAAAAAAAAACAAAAAAAAAAAAACCACAAACAGAGTACCTACATAATTGTGAGAACTTTACCCTAGGGTGCCTATGGGGACCTGTTGCGCAAACTACTTTTTTTTACACAACATTTTAATTCGATAGTCTTGCGTATTTATATATAGGTACGCGCTCTAAAATAGGCCCTCTTCCACACGGGTAAGTTTCTCATGCCGTTAAGTTGCTTAAAATCGACATCTTCCAAATACATCTCAACTCTCAAGTTAAACGTAACGCGAAAGGATTGCCAGCGCCTATGCAAATTTGCCATCTGAAATAATTAATTGTTCAGTTCATCCATATTCATTCGACTGTAACCCTATTGCGCGTCCCCGCTTTTCTTGTGTTTCTTAATGAAGGCGGGTCATTGCATCTAATCAGACAATGCTTGGAACATTAACATTTCTTCGCCTGAACAAAAATTGGCCGCCGCAATCTCCCCTGACCTTGGACTTCAAATGCCATGCTCAACCGACCAAGACATTGCTCTATTATCTAATGCAGTTGGATAACACAACAGCTGACGGTAGGTCACCGGGACAGTAATTGTATACTACTTACCTACTCAGCTCCGCTGACAGGAAATTACTGTGCGGACTAAACCGTTGCGGATTTTTGTACATGCTGCAGACGAGCCGCTCTTTACAGTGATCATCTACGAATCCCAGTGTCCCGACAATTTTGTCAATCTTATCCACAATCGGGGTGTAGTATGCATCGTAGTTCTTTGGCATAATGGGCTGAAAATGGAAATTAATTAAAAATCATATTCAATTGGGGTGGTCGTGGTTGTGTTTTGTTAGCTACCGGTCCACCCTGAATGAATGGCTGCTTCTCGAGAATCTGTTGTTGTTGGGAAATGAGTCGCTTTTCCGTTTCAATGCGAAGTGCTTCCTTTACTTGGGCTGTCAATTCCGGCTGCAATAATAAGAGGTAAGTAATAAAATTAATAACGAGTAATGCAATTGATAGGCATGGCCATGGGTAATGGATTTCATGGTCGAGTACTATCACGTTCTCTGGAAAGCCATTCATTTTATTGGCATTCACTTATAGAGAACAGTTTTCCATTCAAGCTGAAAGTAAGGACAAAAATGACTTTGGTATATGAGTTCTTATGGTAAGTATGTATGGTTTGTGTCATGGGAAGGTTGTTTGCAAATGTGCCTCGGGAAATGAGTGAAAAAGGTCACTCTGAATTATTATTTTCAGTGTAAGGCCTCAAGTCGATCTTACGCCACCTATACTAGATATAAGTCATCACGGTTAATCACCATCATACGGCAAGAGCGGAGACTTGATACAAAAATCTCACCATGACCCTTCCCAGAAGATGCCACGGTAGAGACTTTCTTAGAATTCTAGTTGGAGACATGAAATTAACGTTATTATTTCTCACAGTTACTATTGATTATTGACTCACAGGTGAATTGTGAGCCATTTGTAAGACTCTCCCACAATTTCTTTAAGTTCGCAGAACTACTAGGACCTGTAATCAATATTCGGTACCTAAGAGACTCTTGATCTACATCGACAGTCAGACTTCTTCTAGAGCAATAGACGCAAATTACGTCAAATCGGAAACAGTACAAAAAATATAGGATAAAGCTATATCGAATTAATTTCCAATCACCTTTGAGGGCTTATAGTGAAATTATCAAAAGCAATATGCAAAACCTAGCAGCTCGAAGATGGACAAATATAATCGGATATTGTGCATCCAATGTCATTTGACTATCAGATGCGGTTCACACAGGAACTAAGTTATAGGCAGGGCAAATTTGAGAATAATAGGTATTTAGTCTAGCCAATGCCTTCATAGAAAGCATAGCACAGGTTCGGCAATATCACATGTGTCGAGAAGGATGTGGTGTCACAATGGATCTACATCTCTGGTCTAAAGTTTGTCGAAGTTAGAACGGCAGTGACAAAAATGAATATCAGATCAAGAGACTCACCGCTTAAAAACCTCATCGTCGAACAAATTAAAAAAAAAATAGTGTAAACGGCTTTTAAGGTGCGGTTACCCTTAGAAGTCTATTGCAATAATTATATTTTCAATCCAATAAGAAAAGGTTTGACATTGAAACTAAATATATTTGTAAATAATAATTGGGCCAACAGGTCCTTAGAACTGTAGGACTGTATAGACGTAACTTAGGATAACCATTGATTTGTATAATGGTTTTAGTTTAGGGACAAATAGAAGGAATCTAGAAAATATTTTTTGCCATTAAAGCAAATGGTCCAACGTCCAGTGGTCCTTCCGGATTCTTACCGCCTAAGACCCCCTACCTTCCCAAACAGACCGATTTGGTCGGAATAAAGATTTCGATTACTTTATTATTATTAGAACTGTCGCACTCTATTATTATTATTACTGTCGCAGTAAACGCCTCAGATCGAACGAACGAGTATAGACTGCCACTTTACTTAAAATGGTCCCGCTTTCGTCATTCTGAAATATGTAACTTACGACATTATTATCGATTCTTCAAATTGGTATCGAAAGCCATCCTCTCGGTTTCATATCATGAACAACAGTATTGAAAGAACACGTAGGTATTCCTCAAATCCGAAACGATTTCGCAATGTGAATTTTTTGGGTGGCTATACATATAGGTATACCCGCGTTTGAATACTCTGCATCTGCAACAGCCATGCCGCGTCAATAACTATGTCAGATAGAAGTTCGTTTTGCCGCATCCCTCCGTTATCACCATACATTGATCACTGGTATGCGTATGAGGCTTGGCGTCCATCCTGGCGATTCGGCATTTTACCCCGATTCATATATCATATACAGCGTTGCCATAAGTGCAGATTTGTCTGCATTTTGCAGATTTTTAGCCCAGTCGCAGACTTTTAAAAATAAGAAATCTGCACGGCAGATTTTGTCTGCATACCTACGCAATATGTAACAAAATATATGTTCGTCGCAATTTCACAATTTTTTGTACACTTGCATTCGCTTTATGCTGTCATTTTCGTATTCAACTCTATTTTATCTCCAAATGTTCAAACAGACTGAACGCAGTAACCTGTCAAAATGAAATTCTTTGTTTCGCATTTTAAACAGAATTGAAAATTCAAATGTGCAGAAGTGTGGACTTTAAGAATATTCTTGGCGTTGTTGCATTTCAAATCACTCTGACATACATCTTTTCTTTAGATATTCACTCAACTTCTATCGACACGGAAAGTGCCACATTACCTGAAACGCATGAGGAAGAGGAAGCAAGTACTTCCAGCAGCAAAAATAATAAGAAAAAAAGGAAAATACTGATCGATCGAGCAAAGTATCCCTGGTTGGAGATGGAGACGTTAAGCTAGTATTAGACGATATGTTGAATCAGCATACGTATGCTGAAAATTGTGTTCCAATCACAGCATATTGTGTAAAAAATAAATTTCTGTCATCAAGTATGCACGATATGTTGTGATTGGAACACAATTTTCAGCATACGTATGCTGATTCAACATATCGTCTAATACTGGCTTTAGAAGATGTAATCATTTGCACAGTTTGCAAGTGCAAATTAAAAGGATGTGCTGGTTCGTCAGATTTTAAAAAACACGCTGAAACTTCTAAGCATTTATCAAATGCGAATGAGATAAAATTGCAGAAAAAATCGCCCTTTTTTTCTGAACGGGCAGGTACAAATAAATTAGTGGCTCAAATAGAGTACCAGTTATCGGCATTTCTTACGGAGCATAATATCTCTTTCCTCGCAAAGGACCATTTAGTGCCTTTATTAAAAAAATCCTATTCCTGATTCTAAAATATAAAAAAAAATTGCATGTGCTAGGACGAAATCAACTTCAATTGTAAAAAATGTTATTGGAAGGGCTCAATTCGATTTTGTTTGTGAATTAATGCGTTCAAACTTTTTTTCGATTTGCATTGATGAAGCGACAGACATTTCAATGACAAAATTACTAAGCATAGTTGTTCGATTAGTATATCGAGGAAAGGTGCACGACTTCTTTTGCGGTTTTAAAAGTCAATAGCAGTGATGCCAGTTTTTTGTATGCTGTTGTTGTTGAACTTTTTACAAGTAATAGTCAAACTTCCATTACTCGAACTTCTATAAGTCGAATTTCTCTATTACTCGAAGTTTTATTGAGAACTCTGCGTTTTCAACTTTTCAACTTTTGGCCTCCATAACTCGAAGTTTCTATAACTCGAATTTATTTTCTTTAATTTTGAGAGTTCGACTTATGGAAGTTCCACTGTAATATAAACTACATATAAACATTTTTTACTTGGCTTTGCAGCTGATGGAGCAAATGTAATGACAGGGGCAAAACATTCGGTAGCGGCACTTCTAAAAGTAGATTGGCCTCACTTAATAATTTTTAAGTGCATCTGCCATTCTTTTGGTCTTTGTGCAAACCATGCATGTAATTTTCTTCCAAGTTATGTGGAAGGATGTACAAGGGGTATTTACAATTTTATCCAAAATTCCCTAAAAAGAATTGAACTCTTTTCAGATCTTCAAACATTACTTGAGTATAAGCCAAGGAAAATGCTTCACCCATCCGCAACTCGGTGGCTATCTGTGGAGGTCACAGTCAATCAGATTTTAGGCCGGATCGAGATTCTAAAGCTTTTTTTATTCACGAAGATATCGAAAACTTTGATTCGAGTTTTATTTAAAGTTCTTAGGTTTATTTTAGGGGATGTGAACAAGCTTAACAAACTTTTTCAAAGTGAGTCTCCTCAAATACACCTTCTGAACTCAGAAATTGTTCGTCTATATACTATCACAAGATTTTAGAATATTTTATAAAAGATGAATATTTATTAAATGAATGCTTTCAAAATATTAATCCGGATGACGACAGTATCTTTAAGGATTTAGGCGAAGTCTATTTAGGCGCAGATATAACAGTCGCATTTAAATCTTCCCATATCTTAAATTAAACCGATCAAAAAGAGTTTCATCATAACTGTCTTACTTTCTATAAAGAGTTATGCAAGCATTATTAAAAAAAAAATTATTTTGGAAATGACTTACTTTTTTAATTTGAATTAATTTCACCTAACAATGTTATCCATGGAAAAAATGTGTCTGTTGGATCCCTTTTCAAGTTTTTCCGCAATGTTATAGATACAAAAAATACTCAGGACTTAGATGACGAGTGGCGAGAGCTTCGAAAACTAAATTTTTCTTACATTGACGTAAATGAAAAGATGATTATGCTTAAAGCTTTTAATTATAGTATGTACAAAGACGAATGAAACTATATGTGATTTTTTTTATTAGATTTATATTATATTTTATTTTATTGTTACCTAGATAAATAAAAAATATTTATGAAGTCAGATTTTGTCTATAGATTGCAGACTTTTTTTTGACACAATTGCAGATTTTTGGAAATATTCATATACCATTCTTGTTGCCAGGTTACATTACAATATTGCGAACTGCGACTCCTTTGATATTTTTTTGCCAGACTAATTCGCATACCATATTTTTTCAGACGTTCGCGAGAGGAGAGTTAGCGGAAAATATCGTATTTAGCTATAGGTGTAACATTTATTCTTCGGGCATTGTACGTCCTGGCTGGAACCCGCTCTCAATATAGTCCATCACATTATATTATAACCATTCAGACCATTCAGTTCTAGCAGAACTACTTGACCGCTAGTATAGCCCAATCCTCTCAGATCCTGATTCAGAATATAATATTCTTTATAGAGTCTCCGGTTACTCCTTCTTGGCGTTACAAATGTAATGGTAATGGCCCTTCCTATGGAGGGTGTCTATGAAAAGTAAGACCCAAACTGATAGTGGACGATTGAAATACTTTTACCTCAATAGGTTAAATTTTAACCTAACCATATACCTAAATAAACCTTCAAGGCATCATGTGATGCCATATTTTAGTACAGAAGTGAATACAGTTCCGACAAATCACCCAACCAAACCACAAATTCAGCGAAAGTGTACCACATAAACGCGTGCGATTTCTAGCATCTGTTTAGCACGAACATGATCATCGCATGAGGTTTCATAAAAATAAATCCCCATTAGAGCAATAACACAAGAAGAAGACGCTATCTCCGTGATGGCACTCGTGGAAATGCAATCAGACCACAATGAGACACATGCGAAGTACATTACCCACTCACTACTGACTACACTCGTAAATTTTGGCTGCAAGTGCACTGAAGCCATACCGTTGCGTGCTGCTCATTCAATTATCTATGTATAGGTATGGTAACCCTTTTGAAATTTCAGCAATGGCTTCAGTTGACTGGTAATAAGCAGACATCTAGATTATAATTATTGTGCACCCACCCCGTGCAGAATATTTCAAAATAGTTGTATAGATTGAGATAAGAATGTTATTAGATTCAGATTAAATTTAACCATGTATCGGAAGGTGGTTACATAATGCGATTCTTCGCTCTCGGAAAATAGGGACTAACTCTATAATTTCCACAAACAATAATGATGACAGCCAAGCAATATTGTACAAGGATGAAACCGTTTCCGAGCATCAGGTAATGTTTAAGGACAATGATAATGTCAGATGAAAGGATAACTACGTCGGAACATTGGTGTAGGCATAGGGCATAAATCAATCCATCTGTAAGATGAATGGAACTTCAGCATCGATATTCCGATATACAAGAAAGGGCGGATCTCCTAAACGGCACACAGTGAGCAAAAATTGTCGATTTGGCAGGTTAAAAATAAATTTTTTATGTTTGAAAAATACTTGAGTCAAATTTGTTGTCAGTTCAGAAATAGTCACACGTAAGAAAGAATATAAGAGAATTTGGCTCTTTTTTTTACATTTATGTTTTTAGTGTGATTTCACTACTTTTTGCGAAGTTTTTTTTTTATTAGATTTCACAAACGACGTTAAAACGTCTTCGCTTTTTAATATCTATGTCAACAGACACTAACTACCATCATTTTGGCTTTCTTTCTTATAAACTATTCATTAAAATTATATTCAGCAAGTAGATTTACTTCTATTCACATTTTAAGTGGGCAGATTCCACACCCCTTAAAAGTACAATTTTTAATTTTTGATATTTCACCTTTCGTACAATGCAGGTCCTACCGCTCTACCAAATTTCAACATTCTACGATCTACGGCAATCGCAATGAAGACCCTCATCATTCCCGACGCAAGGACGTTGGACATTAATGCATGGAGGCGGATGAAGATCTCGTTGGTCGTGAGCCGTTTGCATTGACGTGAGTCTTAGAAGCTAACTCACGAGCTGTAAAGCGACATCGACCTTGTTAGAAAAGTGTGAGTAAGTCGTCTAAAGTAGCTAGAAAATATACAGCGAATAGATATTACGGTTCAGCTCACAGGCTCACGACCGAAAAGGGTTCGATTCAAACACGAAGGTACAACGAGGATGACCTCGACTCAGTTTGCTAATTTGAGATGTAAAAATGGATGCATTTGCAGATGCTAACGGGAGGGCGGGGAATTCATGGGCGACCATGTCCACCCTATACTTTAGCACAACCTATAGTAAGCTCGTAAACCAATTTCTGTACAATTAAATTTCCTTGGCCGTCCACAGAGTTAGTATAAAGGTTATTTTGCAGCTTGGGTGCATATATCTCTATCCTTTTTTGTTCTTCTTTTTTTTAGAATAGGGATAATAAATAGGGATTTTCTAGTTCTTCGTCGCTATAGAGTGTCTCTCCAGTCAGCCATTATTACCGCATGAAAGTGCATGGTATAAAAACCCCAAACAAAATCAGACACTTTTCTGATATCTAAGGCGCGGAATGTACCGAAAACAAAGACGGTCAAAATTTTACCTTTCGCAAATGAGCTCCGAGCTTTGGTTTCTTCGTATGAGGAATTAATACTTATACACATCACAATATAGCCACACCCTCCGAAGTGCTTTCTCCTTTCCATGAAATTTTCTCCAATTCACTCATATTCGAAATAAGCTCAATTAAACATTCGCGTCGTATAGAGCTTATGAAATCTTGATTGATATGCAAATCATTATCATAGTAGGTAGCTCACCAATATGATTGCACTAAAACCAATCATCTCTAATTGATTTCATATATCTCGAACCAAATTAATCCTTACCCTGTTTCGCATTCGCAATCCTATAATGATGTCTAATGACAAGATGAACTAAGACGAAAGTGAACCACCTGCATGCATAGGCAAACAAAACGAACGTCAGGTCAGGCGTTTAATATCTTTAAGAAGCTTAAACGCAGTATGAGGCACACGGAATACCATTAATAACTCTTCGTGTGTCCCTTGTGTTGTGACTCTGTTAATATTGACACTTTTCCATCGATGCTCTGGGGAATGGGAATGGATTCATTATTCTAACAACGAGACATGCAAATATGACGAATGTAGCACTAGATGGGCTTTCTAAGCAATCGAGGTCAAGCGATGCTGTTAAAGATTGGTATGCTTTGTGCGTGCGAAAGTGTTAATTTTACTGACATCGATATCATGTTTAATGACTGGTCGCTATAGAGCTGGGTATTTAAAATGGGACTTCATTATATGCATATAGGTTAGGTACCTACCTAGCACAACACTTACCGTTAGTTGTTTGTTCCGGTTTGGGTCATATTGTGCAGCGATTTGTGCCGCTGAGTGTTGGCCAACATTGGAGCTGCGCTGTGGAGTGTACACAGGTCCTTGTACTCGAACCTTACCCTGGATATAGCTGGAAAGGATATTTATCGATTAGACTGGCGTTTTATGCAATCGCATGTATCTACCTCAGAGGGTCTGTTATGAAAGGTTCTGTGTTAAAGTTCTGACTAGTGGAATGTTGTTGTGGACGTGACTGTTGTTGTTTCTGTTGTTCGCGTAGCGGGTCACTGGTTGTACCCAAGCCCCAGGCGTGTAGTTCGTGTGCGTCATCTGGCCGTGGCTTGAAGTGGTTTCCCTCAACTTGGGCACTACGATTTATATCGCTGATGTATCTGAAAAGTGTTGTTTTTATGTATGGATGTTGTTAGATGTTGAAATAAGAATGTGTTTCAATATAAGACTTAATTATGTAAATAAGTAATGGGGGGTATCAACCACTTATACAAATGGAGGTGAAAAAAGTATAGGTTCTCTCAGTTATGGTTAACAGAAGACACACATCACATGTAAAGCCTGTCAAATTATGACACCTTTCAGAAGTTCGCCTCAGGGCTGTCAATTTCCGAGCGTTTGGTGGTCGTTTCGTCACTCGGTATAGCCACCAACCTTACCGACCATAGTAGCGTCTTCCAAGCAGAGGTCCTGGCAGTGACAAAAGCAGCCCGTGAGTCTGTGGTAAGGGCACTACCACCTGGAGGTATTACCTTCTTTATCGACAGCCAGGCAGAAATAAAAGCCATAACTGCACCAGAGATAAAATCGAAGCTTCTGAAGTGCTGACTCGAAGTACTCAAGGCTCAAGGTACACAGCACAAGGTATCGCTCTGCTGGGTTTTCGTGACATGAAGGCATTCCAGGCAATGAGAAAACAGACGAATTAGCAAGACAAGATTCGACAGCTCTTTCAGAACTAGCCGATCCCTTTGTGTACATCCCGCCTTGCACACTCAAGTTTGAAGCAGGGAGAAAAGCCGCAAGAGATACGAACGCTAGATCGACCACCTTAAACACTTATAACACCACAAGCGGGTTATGGCCGTCCTTTAATGAAACCAAAGCTGAGAGTATAATACGGAAGGATAGGAAATGGATTGCGTACACGATCCCGAAAACCAAAATCCCGAAAATCCAAAATCCCGAAAATCCAAAATCCCGAAAAACCAAAATCCCGAAAAACCAAAATCCCGAAAACCCACAACCTCGAAAAGCCAAAATCCTGAAAAAAGAATCCCGAAATCAAGATCCCAAAAAATTATATAAAATGAAAAATTTGCGAAAATTTTTCATTTTATATAATTTTTTGGGATCTCGTTTTCGAGATTCTTTATTTTGTTTTGAATGTAAAATAGACAAGTGTTTGTCCATTCCATTTACCGTAATAATGTTTTGTAATGTTGCGTTGCAATTCGCAATGTTCATTCAGTTGTGCTGATCTCATATAGTGTGATAGCTGACCGACTAGATTTTAGCCAGTTAACATCGTAATACAAAGTGAGTAGCTAGAAAAAGAAAACGTTACGGACTTGCAGGTAGTCCTGCATACTCCCCTAATTTTTGGTCGGTTTGTAACCTTTTGAAACAAAATCTGCCGCGGACACAGAACAACGTAGAGGCGTGGCTCTGCCGCCGGCTGAAAGTTCTCGCAGGGCATTTACACATTGATGTATATTCACTGATTGCTATTTTATGTGAAGAGCAAATCCGTGTGAAGACATATTTGGCTAAAATAATTGCCGGTGAGATGCAAAAACTAAGAACACGTTACGTGACGAAGGAAAAAAATTACAAAATTTTACGCGGAACGTAACGAGCGTTCTGAAATAAGTTTTCTAACAGGAATTGCGTACAATATGAACTTGTATTAGATATTGTTTTGTCATGGATCGTTTTTTATATGTTTTTGTTAATAAGACTTAAACTGTTTTTGTTATGTTTTATTTATTTGAAGTTTGTTATTTTGTTTATTTTGTTAAATAAATTTGGCTTATATTTTTGTTGCTACAATAAAATTTGTAGTTTCACTATCGGGATTTTGGCCTTTCGGAATTTTGGATTTTCCGGATTGTGGATTTTCGGGATTGTGGCTTTTCGAGATTTTTGTTTTTCGGGATTGTGGGCTTTCGGGATTTAGGATTTTCGAGATTTTAAGCTTTCGGGATTACATTTTTCGGGATTCTGTCCGACTACCTAGGAAATTCCTGTCCACCCTCGTAGGAATCATAACAGGGCACAATACTCTGCGGTACCAGCCAGCCCTAACCTAACCATAGCCACCAAACCAATGGTCCCTTTAAGTGGGTGGGTGCTATACGGCTGTTTAATATCGACTATAGATATAAATAGTTGTTGATGGCTCCCAAACAAAGCAAATAGGTTTTAAAAATGTGGACTTTGCAGATGAGTGGAAGCTGTGCATATCAGGAGTGGCATTTTCAATGTTTAATGAAGTTACTGATGTTTACTGAAGGTTTACTCACAAGTTGGGTTCGTTGGGTTCCTTATGACCATAAATGTTTGCGCGGGCTGAATTTTCAACTGATTACTATGTCGTGATTTGTAAATTGTAGTAAATACCTGTTCTGCCAGAGAGTAAACGAAGGTTGGTTATACCAACACTTTGGGATGGGTTAAGGTACGATGTGGAATTTGCACGGTAAGTATCTGAAAGGTTATGAAAGAGTTAGAAAATAAGGGGAGAATTGCGGTAGTTTTCAGGAGCAGACATTGCCTCAGGGAAAGATAATGTTTGCTAAGTGAAGCTGCTTTGTGTGATGTTGAGAAAATAATTCAAGAAGACATGAGAGGGACTCGGCTTTTCGTATCTGGTATACACGAATGCGCGAAGAACTAGAAAATTATTCGGTTAAAGCAGCCAAGGAATATTCTTGAAAACAATTCGATGAAAACTTAGACCGTGATCAAACATCTGCAATCAAGGTATTAAATGCTCTTCCACAAGAAATCGTGGACTACATTAACATCTTAGGCAGAACAAAGCGAGCAGTCACATCTGTTAAAGCTGTGATCTGTAGACATCTACCCGCAAGATTCGATATTGCAAACTGATCAAAATCTCCTAAACCTATCTGACAGGCACGGAATGGAAACTATTTGAATGTCAAAACGAGTAGCAGTGTGGATTTAGATATACATAATGTATATTTTAGATATCACTCTCAAAACTCTCTGTGAGGAAATAAAGCCTATTCGAAATGAGAATCTGTATCTACTGAACAATATTCTGGAAACTTTAACCGCCAATCCACAAGATGTAAAATCAAACAAGACATTTCACTTCCATAAAAGAAATAAAACCATTTTCTCTGCTTACTCTGCTTGTAAAAAGTTTTCTTTAAATCTGACAAATCCAATTACGATCTTTATTGTGTGAAAAATATTCAACGCACATAAATTACGTCTATCAAAACAACATAACCTAAAATCACGTCGAAGGTCAAAAGGAAGGCCAAACCCTTCTCATATACAAAAGCATCTATAGCAGGAGTAGGATTGGTATTTTAGGATACAGGTAAGTATCTTTTACTTTCCTTTTAAATTGTATCAACGTCAGACGTGACGGTGGCATTAAATCTCACATGCTGTGCATATAAGGAAATGTTGCGGAAACAATTTTGCAGTTTTAGGAACACATGTCCGGTGACGGAAGTTGTCAGATTGGCTACTTAATTTGTTTTGGTAGATTTTTATTGGTTAACCACTTTATGATGGTGGTAAATGGTATTGAAATTGGGGTTTTGAATGTATGTCAAACTTACTCAGATCCTAGTCCTGGTCCGGAACTAGCCCAATCGTTACTTCCGTAGTCCTCATGAAGTGGCCCACCACCTCCGCCATGTAAGAACACAGATGGGTGCACTTTTGGTGGGTCAGTGTAGATGAGTTCAGGTCCATGTCCATTGCCATGTGGTCCATGCGGTCCATGTGGTCCATGTGCTATGTTTGGTAAGTGGGGTGGACCTTCGCTATGCCATGGGGGGACGATCTGTAAATAGAAGTGATAAATGTAAATTTTAAAACCAGTATAAGCTATTTTGATCTAGGCTCCTCTTACAAAACAAGGAAACCTAATGACTTAGAATGTACAAATAATGGCACTGAGACCACTCGATAGTATCTATTCTACATAATGGTAATGACCATGGTCATTAAGTCTGTAAATCTGTAAATTTTCTACTGGTTTTCGAGCAGCTGTGGCCGTGAATCATATCGTGAGTCTATAAACGTTTGCTGAAATGGCAAATGAATAATTCTACACTCATGTTAAAATCGCAAACCAAAATGATCACTGAAGAAGTGCAGTGAAAAAAAATGTGTTTGCTACAAATTTGTGGACACTGAACTGAATGACGGTCTCAAAGTTTTTACTTTAGCACTGAGATGATAGCTGCTGATAGTGCAATTATTTCGAAGATAATCGTCTGAAAATTTACAATACAAGGGCCCAGGGCAGCAACAAATTGCACCTGTTACTATTCATATCCACAAATGGGGCAATACTCACCGTGGTGCCTAATTAGGTACTCAATTGTTCAGACTATCAAATTGCTCTGTTGTTTCGAGTAGATAAATGTATCTATAATACTCGTTTTAGCTTAAATAAAAGAAATGTTTTCACAGTTAGCTGTCCATTTCCGAGAGTATTTATAATTCATAGCTTCATCATATACCGCAACCGCAAGTACAGCAAATCTAATTGATTAGATACCAACTAACATTATTCATTATATGGCTCACAAATCCACTTCAGATTTAGACCCACCACCACACACGCATTCCAATTCCCTGACCTTGCACGTTGTTCCACTGCCAAGGCAGTTTCGCTGTTGTATTCACCTTCAGTAGGTATCTGCTTCTCGAAGCTTTCACTGTGTAAACCGAAATCTGTCAAATCATAAACAAACAAATCTTCGTGACCAAACGCGGCAAACACATTCCGTTTCGACCAAGTGTCGAACCAGAAGATTTTACTGTCATCCAGAGTTGTTTTCGGTTAATTCTCGCAAACATATAAATTTGTTAATGCTATGACCCAATTATACGCCGCCGTGACGTAGTTCCATGCATAATGCGTGAGTTCCAGGGTTCCACCTACCACCTCATAATCTACAGCAATAATATTGTGCGAAACCAGTTTCATCCACAACGAAATGTCTGAAACTTTCATTTTCTAAAACAGCCGCCAGAACTTACCGTATGGTGATGATTGATCAGATGATGATGATGATGGTACTTGGTCGAATGGTATTCCTGTTGGTAGTACGAGCACAGCTTAAACAGATGCGACAGGGCCGGGAAGAGGAAGAGCAGGAACTTGAGAAGAAGTTTTTTAGCCGTGCCCACACCAACGATAATTGGCAACAGCCAAAATATTTTTATCTTAATGATTTTCAAAATGAGGATTAGTGCGAGGAATGACAGTATCAGTTTGCTCTTGAAGAATTTCTCTGTAAATAAAAGAAAGCAAGGAATGTGTCAACATTTTATTGAATAGTTATCTATTGAGTAAAAAAATCTACTATTGTCAGGTAGGTATAATAGGACCCGTACGTACAAAATGAAGAGATAAATGCACACCTACTAGCGATAATTTATTTGAATAGAAATGCGGTCCATTGCGAAAAGTTAAGGCTTGGCTTTAAAAAGCTTTGTTGCTTCAACAATTTCTGTACTGATCACTAGTCAATTACCAAGTTGACATGATGAATAAGAATTTGTTTGTGAAAGGCAAAAGTGAGAAGATTAGCGCTTCTCAAAGATCTACAATATGAGCTGAGAATATAAATAGGTTTTGTTTTCAGGTAATAGATCTACCCAGATCACGGACGGAATTTTGACTGATTTTAAAAAAATAACTTTCAATTCACTTTTTCCCAAGAAAGATAATGTAGGTAAGGTACATACTTTATTTTGGAGGGTAATCTTTATTTCGGTCACGTTGATTAAGCGGGATAAACTGAAATGTTTATAACAGGGGGGTAGCCATTCTTTGAATTTTGGTCGTACTAAAAATTCGAATGCAGAAAAGAAATTATTTGGTTTAATTTAACTCCTAAATCGATAAAAATATTCCTAATGAACTTGTCATATCCTTGACAGGTGAGTAGCTTGCCAAATGACAAAAGATACGGTTAGAAAAATTGGGATTTTCCGGCAATTCCACAAAATTGTCCAATTTATGAAACCGGAAATTTGACAATTTTTCAGTTGTTAGTTAACAAATTATCTGCCGTCACTACTCATTTGTCGCAATTGTCAATTTTTATGAAATAGGGCCCATGCAGGTCCATGATGCTGAAATATTAGTAGAGGTACAATATTTTGGAGTGCCTTCTATCCGAGAAATTTCATTTTTCTTCTATTTTTCAGAAATTTACCTAAGCTGTACGAGTACGTACACAGTATGTACAGCCGATATAAATCATTCACAAACATTATTAGCGACCCTTTTAGTGCAGTACAATTTGTATAGCGACCAGAACTTGGCAAAAATAAATACTTACGAATTTTCTTCTTTATAAATAATTTGCCAGCATCGCGTGCTTCAATTTCATTCTTTGGTATGAGCTCAAGCTTAACAATGGCTCCATTTCCTTCGAACGATCTGGGCGATATCCGGAACGTCGCTCCATCGAACACCACCTCGGGTAATTTCAATTCAACGTCATGTGTCATAACGAATTTAAGACTTTTTCCATAAAGCGCATTCGTTACTTCTTCGATTGGTGTTTCAGCTGAAAAAGATAAAAAACATGTTAAGTGAAAATTATTATAAGATATGTACTCATGTATGTAGTCGTAGTCGCATTGAAAGAAAAATGTAAAACGCTTTCCAACATCAAGTTGACAGTTTGTCCTGACTGATTGGTGATTGGTAATTCAAATTTTGTTGAAGGAAATTTTTATTTAACATCCGATCGATTTCAACCTCGGTTTGTGTAAGTAATCTCTATAAGAAGTAAAGAAAATCTATTCCTCTGATTTTAGAAATTTTGCTTGAGGCCCAAAGTTATTAGCGACGGGGAAAAGGCGGATTTAGTTTGTTTTTTCACCCTATCGAGCACGTAGCAAAGCACACTGGGTACTTCTGTAACGGGAACGAAGCCATGGATTTAATGCTAGTGTGTATTATAGAATGATTTACATGTCACATGAACATGAACTTTCGATATCATTTATGAAGTTAGAGAGGAGATGCAAGTTATCTGGGTATAAATGTGTGGAAAGTTAAACATCTTGTGATTGTGAGAGAGAATTTTGCCTGATAAATACAATGTTATACATAGTTTGTCTGTTACCGACTATATACCATTATAAATTATGTATGTTGTTCCTATGTATATATAGTAAATTTTACATAGACTTTAATTGCTTGGGCGAATTGGTTTAGGCTTTTGACCGTTAAGGTTCCCCAGCGATGGCGATGGGCCTAATACGCTGCTTAGTCCACTGTGATGAGCTCACATCCTAGTCAACCTTAACCTTACCTAATTCACACGACTTGTATCAATGGTGCTGATAATAATAACAAGTGAAAGTGTTATCATCGGCCTTTTCTATGCTTTGATGTCCTCCACTGCATACAATTATGTAATACAAAATGTTAGGCATGTGAGTTAGTACGTTTGCACAACACATGGGTCTAATATTGGTTTTGTATGTGAGGTACCCTAACTACTTGACCCACACGCCCATTTTAAATACCAACCCGACGACGCGACGCGACGGTAAAAATAAGTTCTCTTATACAATTTCATTCGCCTAAATCGATTTGATTGGACGCTATCGTGTTTTCAACAGACAGACAGACAGACGGATATGGCTAAATTGATTCAGAATTTGATCCTCATTCAGAATATAATTTATTTACTTTATGGGGTCTCCGGTGACTCTTTCTTGGCGACCGTTCTGTGGAGGGTATAAAATTCATTCAACGTGCTTCTCTCAGCGGCGTAGCGAGGGTTCGAGCCGTGGGGGGTGACTTTCATTAAAATGCCGACTTATTTTAGGAACTTGCGGATTGTATAGAAATCATTAAAATCGGGCCAGCGGTTATCGATTTATAACGTCATCGAATTTCACCCCATAGAAGATGTGGTTTGTATGGGAGATGACACGCCCCATTGTCCAATTTTGACCAATCTTAACAGGAACACTCCTTTTATCCCACTCATGGAATAATAAAATGTACAATTTTCTGTACACAAATGCTTAAAAAGTGTTCGCATTTCATCAATTCGTTCGTTCGCTCTCATTTGAATGGCCCTTTAAAGTCATTTTAATTAATTATCGCATTAAAATTCAAAATGTATTAAGAAAACAAGTTTATAAACAGTTTCAATAACGAAATTTCGTTTTCCAAACTTTTTTCCGCGAACGAAACGAAAGTTTATTCGCAATCCACATCATTAAGCCGCGTTCCACAGACTAGCGAATAAAATGTTCAAATTTAACCTCAAATTAAAATTAAAATTGAACCTCGCTAAATTTTAAGGTGTTCAGTCGGCAAATTCACCGATGCGGACCGTCTTTTTTAAACTCAAAACTCGGAGAACGTATATATAAAAAATTATCAAATATAAATTGGCATTTACGAAAGGTGGAACCTTTGAAAATGCCGAGTGGTATACATTTACATGTTTGAAAACCTATACCTAATGAAAATCCAAACACACTTCTTATTTTTTAACATTTTGTTCCGAGCTAATTTTTGAAAATTGCTCGTTTTTGGCGATTTTTTTTTTAAGTTGCTCAAGTTAATAAATGAAGCTTCCTTGATTTGCCGATATAATTCGAACGAACATACCTATCCTGGCTGCATACTGCATACTCAACACATTTCTGTAATCAACTTTTTAATAAAAATATGTTTCCTAGAACTTCGCAATCGACCCAGAGAGTGAATTAGTGAATCATCTTTGTTTATTTGGAATGGTACTTTTATTGAGAGGATACAGGAGAGTCATTCCCCTTTATCAATGGCGATACAATTTACAGCTCAATATTATCGGGAAATTGCGAATAGGTATCAACGTAAAATCCGTAGTATAGCGCCCATCTTTTGTGAAATAGTCCTTCAAGAATCTTAGATTGAAGATCAAACGGTCACTATAAGCTACCCTGCTATACTAGAAGAAACGGAAGGATTGGCAACTGGTAAACGTTGTATGAAGTGTAAGAAAGCTATAGTTTTTTTTTCTGTTCGAGATGAAGGATAAATAAGAGTGCTGTCATCAGCAAAGGTGTAGATATTATTATTTGTCGATCCAAGCAAATCGTTGATGTGGAGAAGGAATAAAGTTGGAGAAAGAATAGATCCTTGGGGCATTCCTGCATTTATAGCAAACGAATTAGATGATACACCATCTACAACAACTTGGATCGATTTTCCCAGATGAAAATTTTGCATCCATCCGAAGAGTTGTTGTGATAATCCATAAGACGCTAACTTGCCTAATAGGGCTCTATGCCAGACTCGGTCAAATGCCTTTGATATGTCCAAGGCTACGGCTCTGGATTCGCCGTGTTGTTCAATTGCTTGCGTCCATAAGTGCGTTACGTATGGCCTAACAGGTCTCCAGTAGAACGACGACTCCGAAATCCGTATTGTTTGTCGCTTATTAATCGGTGGCCTTCTAGATATTTGATTATTTCGACATTTATTGCTTTTCCCATTACTTTTGAGAGCATTGAAAGTAACGCTATTGGACGATAGTTTTGTGGCAGACATTTCCCCCCCGAAAAGATCTGCCTTTTTATTAGGTGTTGTTGGTATCGTGCCCTCTTTTTTTACTAGAGGTGGAAAGGAAGAGCAACTAAAGTTATTACTGATTGCCTTTGCCATGGACCAGAAAGCGCGTGAGCCGTTAGGACATCCAATTACTTTGTTAGTGACTCTTTCGTTGTAAGTTGTCTTCGCCGATTCAATAATTAGGTTGCATCTATTTCGAAGAATTGTAAATTCAGATCTTTTTTGCTCCGAAGGGTTTGACCGCCATTAACAGAAAGCCTTGTTTTGATGCAATGTGGAATATAAAGTTCCATACCGAGTAAAATCATTTCGGTTACGGCATCTGCGCACATATTGACATACGCAGTTCGTCCTGGTTCGCTCCTATTCGTGTCGGAATAGAGAAGATAGCAGTTATTAGAGTATGATCCGAACTCCCTAAGGGAGCAGATATTTTTGTTTTATAATTATCTGGCTCTGATGTGAGAAACAGATCGAGAGTGTTCCTGTAATTTGATGGATTGTCTGGAATTCGCGTGGGCTCATCAACGAGCTGAGTGCGAGATTGCAGCAAATGGCGAAGTCTTCAGCTTGTTTCCCTGCCTAGTCCGTTCGGTTAGAATATAGTAGCCAATCCATGTTATGGGCATTGAAGTCACCAAGTACATATAACAACTTCAGCCGTTGGATGCTGTATTTGTGTCCAGTCTACCTTATCGGATAAATGACGAAATAATTTAGATGGTTCGTTATCGTTTGGCGAGCGGTACAGGCAGCAAAAAAATTTGGTCCAACTTTGCAGGACGACCTTTAGCCATATTAAGTCGAGATACGCAGGTTCCTTCTCTTCTTTTCTTTCACACGCCAGATCTGTTCGGGCAAACACACATAGTCCCCCCTTACATATATCGAAAACGAGGAAGTAGTTCGTATCCTGGACAACGAAGATATGTGTAGTCAGTTTTTGAGTTTATTTGAGTCGCTGTTAAGACTAGGACGTGTGGTGGGTTTACAGGTATACCAGCAGCGTTGCCGCATATGATTTTTTTTTGTTTTTAGGCCACTTGAAGGCAGATAAAATTAAAATTTTAGCGAAACTATTGGAAACCCTTCCTACTACAATCTTCATGAAAAATAATAACAAAATTAAATATTTTTAACAAAGAATATAAACGTTTTTACGAGTTTTTCGAAGAAGGGCTGCTTGCTGGTATTTGGATTAAAATAATGTTTGCTTTAATTGTCTGTAAAGGCTTTCGTAGTACATATTCGGTAAATCTTAGTATGTATTTTCAAAATGTTCGTTCGTATTATGCTCAGCAAGCGAAAAGTTCTTTAAGTTGTTATATGTAGGTACCTAGTTGAAAATACTTATCCAGGAAGTGAGTTCGAAAACTTGTTCGTGATTGAGCATTGATTGTTTGTCTTGGAGTGCGCTTATCGTCTCTATTGGTAGAACTGTTTTGGGGTTGAGCCGCATACGTGGGAGGAATATTTGAGCCCTTGTGTGATATTGAATAGGTGGTACCTACTGCCAAGTTACTGCTGAAATCACTACGACTACAAGAAGATGAATAGATTAAGATCGATACTTTGGTGTTAGATTGAAAGACTATAGCTTCCATTCCATTTTTGATCCTATGAAACCTCAGAAGGTTGTTTTGTACGCGAGATTCTTCGATTTCCTTGAGCTCAAAGATAATAATCTACCCTTTTATTCTTCTCCTCTAAACTTGACAGGAACACTCCCAGGCCTGCTGCGCTTTATCTCTACTCCCACCGTCCTTAAGTAACATGTAGTGATTCAGAGGGTATCGCAATAACAACTCTGAAAAAATCAGCCGAGTAGCTCCACAGATAGCCACTACAACAACTGATCGACAAGCGAATTACGGCACCAACACCTTGCTTAGAAGATATGATGAACCATGGAACAGTGTACATACACAGACTAAGATGGCAATAAAGGGGCCGACCTAACCTACTCCGCTTAAAGAAAAGTTATACGTCGATGAACATTGAAATGGTTAGCTTTTAGCTTTATCTACAGAATATTGTAATTTCGAGTATTTTAAGGAATATCGACTAATTTTTGTATAAACTATGCCTGGACAGAATATCCGGCACTGGCTGGCTGAAGAATAAAGATTTTTGGGCATCACTGGGTTGAAACTTAGTAGGTGAAATAGATATCCTATGCGCACAAATGCTAGCGCTGGCACTAAGAATCAAAAATGGAAAGCTCTATGGATAAATCCAAAGAGTCTCTCCGGGTAAGATGGATTGTGGTGGTAGAAGGATAAAAAGGGACCTGATATGGTGGTCTGTTTCGAACATCGCTCAAACATAATACACCTTTAGATTTTTGCGAATAATAAATGTAGCTTGCCATCTCCTCAACTAACAATCACCTAGTTCAGTATTTATTACCGGCAACCACAAACTCGTTATCCATGCAGTCCGCGTAATAAATTGTAGTCCCCCACTCGAGGAGAAAGAAATGCGATTATTTAAAATTAAAGTGAAAGCACCCCAGATGCAAAGCAGGGTCCAAACCAGATACAAACAAAAAGTCCAACATGTAATAATAATATAAAAAAATTACTCACCTGCTCTCGATTCATCAGGAATTTCGTTTTTCTCCAAATGATCCGAATGATCACCATCATGAGGTAGCTCATTCGATTCGAGAATATATTTCGCGTAGTCCACTTGATTCTTGTACAATTTCAAACGACCCGTCACATTAACGTCACGTGTCTCGAGAGCACCATCAAGAAACGTATAAACATTCTTTTGGAAGCACGAAAACGATGGCCGTTGATAACAATCACGGATGATACCATCCCACAGATCATTACCCGTCGTTTGGCTAGAGAACCATTTCGATTTATTTTCCGTCGTATTTCGATGTTCGAAATTAACTTTTTCGGCGGCGAATTCAACGGGGCTAGTTTCAGGTGTCATCGGCGTCGTACTATCATACTTTTCCGATGCACGCACATCACTCACACTAACCAAAAGTAAAACCAAAGCGAATGCGATCGATCTCGAACCGATAATTGTCCCACTAACCAGTTTACGAACTGTCATCTTTGGTGCTGTCGTCGCAACTTTATTTGCCGCCGATCTGGTCCACTTCGAAGACATTGAACTTGCAAAGTTCCACTTTTTAAGTCGCCTTAGCTTTTGCATTGCGATGCGACACACTTTTCACCGATCCTCACTTGAATTTCGATTTAATTTTTTATTTAAATTGATTTTTTCATATACGATACGATCTTATACGGTATACGAGTATTTCACATTTTTTGGCGCCCGATCGAGTGAACATACAAATGAACGCACTTCCGCTTGTCAGTTAATAAATTGTTTAATCCAACGGCTGTCGACTTTTCTCCGGCGTTGATCGTTAGCAACTGAGTGAGACCATGGTCAGTTCGGTGGCATGAACATTGAAAATAACCTTGATTCCGAAGCAGCAGCGGTCGAATTGGTCGAAAATGGAAAGAAGAAAGTCTTCTTTCTTTAGGTACCCGCTGCAGATACTTCGTTAAGTCTGCAAAGCACGTTATCACTGTCGAGTTAGTTGATGTACGAATATGATGTATCTGTTGGTCACTCAGCTGTTCGACTGATGATCACACTGTTAAAGTATCTGAAGTCAAACAAAAAAAAAAAAATAATAATAGTTAGTTTGTGTTAATGGTTGGCTATGGCTATGGTATAATGATTCAGATATTGATGGAAGATAGAGATGCGTCTCTATTACGTTCATCAACACATGCGGAAACTGGTCAGTGGACCAATTTCTCTTTCTGTTTGCACAAATAGAAAATGCAGTACCTATGGCAGAGATTTAGAAATCTCATCCGTCATCGAATGCAGAAGATTGAAGACGTACGAAAATGTATGTAAACACTTGACACATTGACTGCTGTGTTTGGCTTAAGTTTTTGAATCTATTTAAATTGAATGCATCAGATTGTATGGAAGATGCTGTTGATTTAGCGAAACTGTACGTCACCATGTAAAGTGAGAGTAGATGGTCTGCGAAGCACATTCCGCTTACCTAATGAAATGCGCTCAGCTACCAATACTTATGTTGACCTAATCGTTTTGTTAGTTAAGAAAGTTAGTGTCCATTAAAAGAGAAAAACCAGAACTACGTAGTGGAGGAGTGGGTATTAGTTTGCCGGCTTGTATGGAAGGAACTTAAGATTCTGATAGAACGACCTTGGATACTCATTTTATATACATTGGAATTTATAGATATTATATCGAAAATGCACATAAGTCTAAATAAAATATGATTTGTGGATATCTCTTCATCAGTGATAATGGGTGGAATAAACTTCCTAAACGACTGACAGTAGTGTGGGTTTTATTATGGTATTGCAAGTGGATGCGGTGGTCATAAAACTTATCCTGGACACTAAAAAATATTATTAGTACCGCGCAATGTAAGGTGTTGACCATACGAATATTGAAAGTGCAGCCTCTTCGGTTCGCACTGCTACTTGTACATTCTTACAGCCATATTGAGCGACTGATTCACACTTTTCTAACCGCCAGATCAATACTGCTTTGCGGCTAGTAGAGTTCGCTTTTTGACCACGTCAATATTCAAATAAGAACTTTAAGATAACATCTCTACATTAAGTACATAGCTAATCCATACTACTTATAAAATGCAACGTCCGTCTGTTCGTTTCTCCATAACTTAGTCCGTACCGTAGTGTCGGTGAGAATTGCTCAGGAGTAAAGGAGTCACGGGGAGTAAGGGGGGACTCACGAACCGATAGCCGTATGAACTTGAAAGTTTGTACGTTGATAGATAAGCAAACATTATTACATGCCTCATTTATCGTTTTTTCAAACTAACTTTACTATTTCGGCCTTATACGCTTAACTTGCCATTATACTCATAAATCTATGTATGTCAATTCAACACATGATTTTAATTGTTAGGCAATACTTCACCGAGTATTTTGAGCTAACATTCATCTTTCTGGTTCATCCAGAGTGTGAGATACAAACAATTGAAAATAGATCTTATTTGGCCAAGTGCGAAAAATTTGCTTTATCGATTGCAGTTGTGCTCAGGGGTAGTTTTATATTGCGTTCTAAAAATAGAACGATTACTCGCACCTCGCACGACAAGCATTCAGAATGCATATTGTATTATGCGTATGTATGACGTAGTTGAATTTGATGTAGGGAATAAATATGCATAAAACAAACTATTTACATATGTACGTACACATAAGTAGTTTGTGATGCGTATGCATAATCGTACATACATTCATACATATATTTGAGATCTGCAGCAATGGAAAGTGTAAAGATATGATCGCGTAGTATAAATAATAATCAAATCATACCTGTGACCAGTTTTCATTTATGTGAAAAAGCTACCATTGACTTAGGACTTCGGTACAGGTTGCGTAAGGACTAATTTGGTGACTGGGTAGGGGTAAAGGGGTCGTAGGGACTAACTCTGGAACTATTTGGCCGATTGTAAAAATTCTTTCAACATTGTACTGGCTACATCCTCCGGATCGGTGAAGGTTACTTGGGAGAGGATGAGGGAAGGGAAAACGGGGGTATAGGGGCTATCTTCGGAACTACTCGGCCATTGCTGGAGTTGGACTCCGACAGCCATGTTTTTCACATGGACAGCTATATGTTGCATGTTCGCGTGTGAGCTGCAGTTGTTTATACTTGCGCCCACTAAAATAATAACGTGAATAGTTTACAAAAAGGCATTGCGATTGTAAGCTTAAAATAGAGCTTAGTTTTATTTAAAAGAAAAGAAACCGGAGCGGGCGGAGCCGCGGGCATTTGCTAGTCTATTTATATAAAAATGAATTGCTGTTCGTTAGTCTCTCTAAAATTCGAGAACGGCTGGACCGATTTGGCTAATTTTGGTCTTGAATTATTTATGGTAGTCCAGAGAAGGTTTAAAAGGTGAATAAATATGAAAGTTGTTAACTGAACAAAGGGGCGGGGCACCTCCCACACAAAAAAAAACATTCAAAATAGTAGATCTCGAAAACAGCCGAATCGATTGAGTTTAAATTTACAGACAATCTTAGGTATTGGCCCAGGAGTGTTGCTGTGAAGATTGGTCAAAATTGGACAAAGGGGCGTGGCACCGCCTAAACAAAAAATATCTTAAAACCGCCGAATCGATTGAGTTGAAACTTACAGTTAATTTTAGGTATTAGCTTAGGAGTGTTGCTGTAAGATTGGTCAAAATTGTTCAAAAGGGCGTGGCACCGCCCATACAAAAAACATCTTCTATGGGGTGAAACTCGATGGCGTTATAACTCGATAACCGCTGAACCGATTTTCGTGATTCTTTTTTTTTTTTTTTTGTTCGTATTGCTGTATTTTAGGTTTACGCAGAAAGAAAATTCCAGAAAATCGATTTTTCTCATTTTTCGCATTTTACGAAAGAACATTATTATCTAAGAACTATAAGCAATACAATTTCTGTGCACGGGCAAAGCCGGGCGGGCACAGCTATCTTATTTAATTTTTCTGTACGTGTGTTCTAATCGAACTCCTCCTAAACGGCTGGACCAATTTTAATGAAATGTTGTGTGTGTGTTTGAGTGGGTCCAAGGATGAATCTAAACCATCCATTTGGTGAAAATTGGACAAAAGGGCATGGCACCTCCCATACGAAAAAAAAAAAATCTTATATCTAGAAAACTACCGAACTGATTGAAATCAAATTTTAAGAAAATATTTGTTATTGGTCCAAAGGTGTTTCTGTGAAAGTTTGATCAAAATTGGACAAAGGAGCGTGGTACCTACCTACCGTATTAAAAAAAAAACATTTTAAATCCTATTTCTCGACACCCATGCGAGCTAAAGTGGGTGGGATTGGAAAACGGGCCATGGCACCACCCTTACAACAAAGCTATTTAAATCACGATATCTGAACATTGCCTGTTTGAAGCATTTTACAAAACCTGGCGGGACTGGACAAAAGGGCGTGACACCTCTCATAACAAAAAAATACATTTCAAACGTTATTCTTCGACAGTCATGGGAAAAAATTTGTCTAGTCTAGACAACACAATTCGTGGGAACACGTCAGAGGAAATATCGTTTGAAGCACACGGAGTACAGTATCAGTCTGGACACATCGGTTAAATAAAAATGAAATGGAAATGTTCAAGCAGGCAAAACAACGTTTGCCTGGTGCGCTAGTTATAATAATAAAATTGAAAAGTTTATATGTTTTCATGTGGATTTGTTCACGTACAGGAGATAGCATTAGGATTATTGCTGCAACTTTTAGTTTTTATTTCATCGCAATTAGTCAACTCTTTCAGAAGATATGCACATTTAAGGCGTTCAGAAAGAGGCCATTGGAAATATGTACCTACTTGCGCATGGACTAGTATGGGCAGTAAAGTGGTATGTCGCGTGGTTTTCGTTCGTTTTTGTCGGCATTTGAAATGGGTAAGGCGAAAATAATGCGAATGTTCTTTATAATGCCGAAAAAATAAGAGAGATTTAAACAATCACATTAATATGTCACACATTTTTCAAATTGGACAAATACTACCCGTGAGAAGCTAGAGCAGGTTAAAAATACCTAGATTTTATTTTAGTCACTTTGTTTTTCGTAATTTACCGTCCCTTAAAAATACGTCCCCAAGAAGTAGGTACCTACAGAAGAAAAAATGTTTGCTGTCCTACAAAAATTAATGGGTTTTGAAAAGTTCTGCCTTTGCGCTTTAGTTAACCACTTTGGCAGTGTGATAAAATTTCGGCTATGAATAAGTTCCTCGGCAGATCCACCATGGAAGATGGAAGTGGGTTGTGGGTACACCTACAGAATAGATAGAGGTTAGCAAACTCCTCGTCTAGTCTATGCATGCTGTGACCAATTTGGGGCTTTGTTCCATAGGAACGGTATGCATTATATTCACGTCCTATAGTCTAAACTGCGGTGATGTGTAGAGAAGTAGGAGAATTGCTTCAAAATAAAACGCATCTTTACGTTTGATTGAAATAAATAAATAATACTTATAAAATAAATTCCCCAAATAATCTGGAGCAAACCATAGGACAATTTTGTCATGCCAATTTTTACTTTATTTCGCGAATGTGGTGAGAACAGGAAAATCAGGGGCAAGATTATGTAAGACGAAAACGATCGAACGATATCATTTCGACAATAGCCGTCTCTGTCTATTGCCACAGATATGATAGAGAGAGGTTTAGTGAAAACGAAAGCGGTTTTCGTTTCGTTTTTTACAGAATCCCACCATAAATTCAAACCTGAGGATGTAAAAAAAAATACATAAAATTCCCATCAAACCCCTCGAGTCAAATGACTGGCTGCATGCCCTCAAATGTCAACTTGTATCGAAAGTACAAAATATTCATCCCGGTTCGGTTAGTGTGGGGACTGATGGCCCTTCGATACCTAAATGTATCTAACTCAGTTTATGGTGCACGGAAGGTTCAAGGATTTTGCGGCAGAGATCAGTGAACCTCAGTGCAGTAACTAAGCTAAGTCCCTCTTTTGCGTACAAGATTGATTTCTCAAAATAAAATCTATACAATTGAACTCTGTGCCAGGGAATTCATAGGATTCCAAGAAGCTCAAATACCAGCAGAAATAAACTCTTCAGAGGTCCAAATGAGGGGCTATCGAATTTGAACTTCATACCGAACATAATAAGAAAAGTACCCTTCAAATAATTTGCATGAGCAAAAGTGATGCAAACATTTTTTTTAAGTTTAAGTTTAAGTTTATTTAGATAAGTAAGGTATACCTACATTAAGACTTGGTCTTTTATAGCACAGCAATGTTGAAAATCTTAACCGATTTTATTACCGCTCTCTCGTGACGCTGTGGCTCAGTGGTTAGTCTAGATAGATAGATAGATATTTATTTCTTATAATTATAAAATACAAAGGCTTTCTTATCTTAATTTATACAAGTATGTACTTAGAAAAAACTCTAAGAAAAATTAGTGACATTTTTATTTTTATATACAGGTGTAATAAAAACAGAGTTAAATGCCACTTCGATTGGCGTATACAATACAAATTAAATTTATTTGGGTGGGGTGACCCATTAAGAAAAACTTTCGTAAAAAACTTAAATGGATTAAGAGCTAAAAAATAAATAAATAATTATAAACCAAAGATACTGAAACAAAAAGCAATATACACAAATATAAGAAGCAAATAAAAATTAAATTGAACTAAGGTTAAACCAGAATATCGGAAATGATAGATTCTAAACCGGTATAGTCAAATCGGGAGAGCCAAATTTTAACTTCCTTTATAAATGTTCCAGGCGTTGATAATGCCCTGATGGATTGCGGGAGTTTATTAAACAATCGATAAGACAAAATAGAAAAAAACAGTCTGCTTGACTGTTGTCCGAGGGGTCTCTAGCCAATGCCTCACAATCATCTCAGAATAAAACTGTCCTGGGAAAGTTTCAATCAATCGGGATCGGTATAAAATTGTAGATCCCTTCTATTCGTCCCAAGAAATTATAGGCCGAGGGGCCCTTTACGGGCCTGTTGCTAATTTTCTGTTACTAATTTTCATTATTTTCATACTCTTAATTATCATACTAAGTTGCTGTCATTAAACAACCCATCCCAATGTAATAACAAATTAAGTGTTATCTATTTTGCTGCGTCAAAAACCATATTGCACCTACATTATAATAATGACTCAAAGTCGTGGCATTTTATATGCCACATTTCCGTCAGTATTCTATCCTTTTTATAACAACTCCAGGTACCTTTCAATTTAAAGGAATTTAAAACGTGTCTCAATATCACCTACCTATTTTCTAAATACGCGGTCTGTGAATGTACATTACACCAGTATAGAATGTTACTTCTTGCTTCTGTTAATTTCCTTATTCTGCCTTTGTTCCTTTTATTGATTGTCGTCTTGCAAATTCTATGTAAAATTATTTTCTTCCTGTGATAGTCCCCGGCCGGATAGTTATATCATAACCCTTGGTTTCTATTCATTTTGCATTCGACTACTTTAAGGAGCTTTAAGTTATAGCATGACTTTTTGTTGTTGGTACCTATCTCGCCAGATGACAAGGGAATTGGTTCCTCTATAGCAGTGGTTCTTAACCTTTTAGTGATGAGGGACCATTTCTGTCTTGCCAAAATGTCTTGTCTTGCCATGGACCAGCAACTATTCATAGTTAATGTACTGTAAATGTTAATGAATAAAGGGTTCTATCTATAAATAAAGCAGGAATACAATTGTTCAAAGCCATCAGAATTTTAGCTTTTTTACGACATTTTTATATTATTCTTATTGCGTAGGTACTCTTTACTAAATTCTGAAATGTTTACAATGGAAGGTTCAGTTTCCGAATATCGTTGTCCTCGCAGTTTGGAAAAAAGCAAGTGAATTCACTTTTCAAGTTTTTCAAACGGAGTGTAATATTATCTGTACATTTCCTTTAATCTCAGCACACTGTCAGCACAAATTACTGGATTCAGGATTTCAAACGCATATTGATCCATAGCTTAATTTTCGCAATAAATACACTGATTTTATCTTATACGAAAATACATATTTTACTAATGCTTGCAACTTAAGATTTCCTGTCCCTTGCAGTTGAAGGTCAAATTTATTTAATTGTCCGAAATTATCGAACCTATAAGGAAAACGTATTTGAAATTTTGACTAACATAACTGATCCAGCAACTCTTTGTTCTTGTCAGTTAAGAATGTTTGTACTTCCTCTCAGTTCGTACAACCTGGAGTTTTGACAGCATGTTTCCTTTGAAAAGCAAACGCACTTCCATGTGAAAAAGCAGAGTTTCGCATTCCGAATTTATATCAGAGCACAAATTGTTTGAAGAGACTAGTGTTCAGTTCAGTGCACTATTTTTAATGAAGTTACAAATGTACCTACTTTTATCGCGGTTTTCATAGCAATAGCCAAGCATTCCGGGAACGTTTTGCAAGGCAGGAGCTGGCAGCTGGGATTTTTTGTTTTTATCAACTCTGCAAAGAGCGGGAACTAAGCATTATAGGAGAACCGTCCGTACAAAACCCCGAAAGCTTTTGCCAGATACATAAGTCCATGTTTCTCCATAGGTATATAGATTTATTCCGTCCGTAACATCTGCACCTTTCGACGTCGTTTCCAGTTCTTGAGAAAATAGTAACGCCTCTTAAAACTTTTTATTGTCATTCAAAAATCGAATAAATACAAGTAATTGACAACATTGTGAAACGTCGGTAGATTCATCACATTGTACCACAAAATAAGGACTACATTTTATCTTGTTAATAGCTTGTTCTTTGATATCATTTGACATTTTTTGGATGGCTTCGCGGACCACTTCAGGTGCTTCCAGGGACCACTAGTGGTCCGCGGACCATCAGTTCAGAACCACTACTCTATAGATAGCTTTCTCTAACATGACAGACTATGCTCAGCGTTCCCTCCCTTTTGGTTGGGTAGAGTTCTCATCTCGGTGGAAAATAGTACTCAAATGGCTTCCAAGGTAGTACGTCTCACAATGCACCTAAACTAAAGTGTACTTTCCAGTAATAAGTATAAAAGTGGTCAAAATTAGAATTTCTATCAATTTCCGCAATCAGTAATCCATTGACGTAATAACACCATGTGGCCGCTGATTTTGACAGACAAATTTGATAAAAATAGTGCCCAAATGTGGTGTGGCGATGTACATTTATTTTTGTATGGTATGATTTGTTTTTCTATAAATTGCTTAGTTGTAGTTTTATTGTTTTTGAGACTACATTTAGTTAAAAAATATCATAAATAAACTGAGCTGTTTTTGCCAAGCTGTTAGAATTCGTATATTCAAATAATAACTTTTAAGATGTATTAGGGACGTTGTTCAAAAAGCTATAATTCCGACCAATGTGACTATATGGTATTTTCTTAACATTCATTTCTAGAAAATTTTACTTTAATTTCCCAATATAAATTGTTTTCTTACTTTTAAAAATTCACGAATAAATAAAGACGAAGTTAGTTTTCCTTTATTTCATAATTTCGCATAGCGAATTATATCTGATTTGTATCAAATAAATTTGTATGAAAACAAAACCATGTTTCACAGTTTTCTTTAAAAATTGTTGAAAAAGTGCAAAATACGAAAAGCATTGCAAAAATTGCGCAAACATAGAAGTTACCTCACCAATAGTATGAAAATACATCAAAAAGGCAGTGGGCAGATTTACCAGACAATTCTTGGACTCTGCTGAAGCTTTGACTTAGTTCCAGTGTATACAGAGTCAACTTCGTTTCAGATAAATAGTTGAAAAACGAAGAAATCCTCATTATTCCTGAAAGTTTTATGTAACGGAGTTTACTCTACTCAGTGCGTCAGTGCTTGACCATTCTAGCTCCATTAGTACATATAACATTAGAATTACGTACTCGTAGCTTACAGTTTTAATTGCACCATAATGTCCATTGTTCTTGTTCGTAGTACTATTATTGTATTATGAACATTTCAACAATTTTTAAAGAAAACAAATCTCTCACTATATAAAGTCAATTTTTGTTCTCTTACAAAACGTTTTGTGATTTTGTGTTATAATTGGGCACTTTTAAATCTATGGAATTGACAGTTCATACTAAAATTGTATGGGAAAGTAAAAAGGCCCTTATAAGTAGGTAATTAAGAACTTAAGTATTTCGAAAAAAATAAAAATGAATTATGTTCATAAATGTTATGAAATAGTAGTACGCGACGGCTTCAAAGTAGTATCCGTACTCAGTTCATAAAAATGTACTCAAAATGAGCAAATGAGTACAATAGTAGCACGGGAGGGAACGCTGACTATGCTATGCTGTTGGTTGGCTGGTTTTGTACTCTTAGTACTCAAATGTATTCCTTTTGGTCTGACTACATCCATAAATAGTGTATCTATGGCACTTAAAAGTGATGCATGCACAATGCAAAAGCATACAGCAAAAGCTATGGAAACCTTGTTGAAAAAGTTTTCGTCCATTTTCGTCTTATACGTTAGCAAAAGATTAAAGATTCGTAATCTGATAAAATTTATTGCATTAATTGCTTCATCGACTTTCTAAATTCGCTCTTTAAATATATTTCAGTTTCTGCAAGTTTTTTCTTTCTGCTACTCATCTTTATCTTAAAGTTGTCGACATTTTATGTAATCATCTAAAAGGTTTTACGTTTCTCTAAGGCAGCATAAAGATGAAAACCGAAAATGAAAGTATATATATGAGTTTCCGAAGTGTTATTACGTTTCCACCTTCTGGGCGGAACTTTCCTAGAATTAATTGCATTTGTTTTATTGTCACACAGTATAATGTGTAGATGACATTTGTCATTTTTTTTAAGGTACCTACACATATGTACAGCGTCTCACATTTATGTTCCGCCTGCGACCACAGGTCATTGCGATCATTACGCAACCATTGTCGGACATCGGAGCACGTTCAGAACATAAACAATAACAAACATAATATTTCGGGGAAAGAAAACTGGTTTTTATGGAAAAGATTCGAAAGTGGCAAGCTAACTCTAACAAGCTGTTAAGATAGCTCATCTAAGATGGTTTAGATTGGGGAGCTTACATCCGAATTGGCTTTAATGCGTATTGATGAATTGATGTGAATCTGCAGTCTAAAGTTTGCAAATTTATTTAAATACTCATCAAATACTGCGAAATGTCTAAAATTAAAATATTACGTGAGCTCTTACCGTTACGATTTACGTGTATAATCTGATTAGTGAAGTACAGATGTCAGAAAAGTAAAATTAAATTTCCTGTTTAGATGAAAGATGTCGCTCTTCACTTTGACATCTTCAGATAATTATTGTACCATGTCTGGTTTTAAGAGAAATGACGACAGCATGTTATTAAAAATAATTTTTAATGATGTACGGTACTCATCTCAGGAGTATTGTATGTTTATCAAATGCGAGGGCAATTAAAGCTTGAAAATGGTCACTGAAAGTTGTCACAAATATTAATTATACGTTGAACAAAGGCCGGTCACCTCCAATTCAGTGGCATGACAGCACGTAACATTAGAGCACACTTAAGAATTTTCTTAACTTTTTAACTGTCCCGATTCTATATTTGAAATTCATTCATGATGGAGTCGTTTAGTCTCCTATTTTATTTTTCTAAACTGTGTCGAAGTCGTAAAAATTTAAATTATGAAAATTATTGGGTCAGACGCGCTGAGAATTTTTTTTAGCTGGTTCTTGTATCTTGTGTATAATATGTTTTGATTCTCTCGATTGATAGCTACATAGATCTGATGGAATGTTTAGGTTGGATTTGAAATGGAAATGCATGCACATGCTAATGGGTTGGCTGAACGGGATTTTACTGAATATTGAGCTGGGAATAGTTTTGAAAAATTACGTTGGTAATGGTAATTTAAGGGGCAAAGTTATATTTGTCTATCAAACTTACGCAATGAACTACAATTGTTTTTCTTTCTTTTTAGTGAGTATATACGCAACAAGATATTTGTTTAAACAAAACCGATTATACAGTGCGGTTCACTACTTGTTTAGACGCACAAGACTTGAGTTTTATTTCTAGATTTTTTTTTGTATTACGAGGAACAAAGAGAAAAAAAAACTTCTTTGGCAGAAAGGTACATTCCTACACTATAAAACAAACATAATTTCAAACTTGATGATGGACCCATAACGGTAGTTTTGTTAATTTTTTTCTATATCATGGAAAAACGTATGCATTTTTTTGGTTCACTTGAATAGACGCACCTGTAAAAAAGTCGAAAAACAACTAAACACCAAATTTGTGTGCAATATTTTTATTTTTTTTATTTATTTTAATCAATTTTCTGTTATTTTAATAATGTGGAGGAAGTACCATTGGATATAATCTCAAAAATTATATTCTTCAAGAGGCCATATGAAGCTTTAAGCTATAATCGCGGCAATTGTGTTGATACTGTTGTCTCAATAAATTTCACGGGGCAACATTTCCTATTCCACATTTCATTCCAGGCGAATGAGGTGGACAGTGCAATATTTATTTTCACTGGCAATCCATTCGTTAACAAGGCGTGAGTTGTGTATAGGCACGTTAATCTCCTGGAATATCCATGGAATAGGTCCACAAAGGTCCTTTATTGTGGGGAAAGCTACTTCCAATTTAAAAGCGCCGAAGAATGAAATTGCACCCCACGCCATAACTACTCCTAATTTCGAATTATAACGGTTCAAAACATGTTTTCTTTCCGGAGATCATGAAAGTAATAGTTGCAGGATCATCCAAGTTAAAGTCCTTTTTATTCGATAATTCAACTTTTCTGAAGACCACTTAATTGTTCATATCCCATGCCATGTGAGACCTTGTATTTAAGGCGTGGGTTGCTTGCATGCTTAATTAGGCGGTGGTTTTTTTTTGCAGTTTTGTTAACTGTGGGTGTCTATGCTATGAAAATAAGCATAGACACCAATATAACTCGAGTGGATTTCATAAAAAAAAAGACAGCAAATTACATAATTTTGTATGTAAATTGAGCGCCATAAGGCACTAGTCTTTGAATTCTCCGCTGTGGTGTTAAAACTTGTACGATACTTTATTTACCCCTTTGTCCATTATTTATCCAAAAAAGTTCTTGGGAGTTATTTTTTTACATAAAACTTAGCTTTTGCAAGCACATTGAGTTTTTGGTTGCCAAAGGTAATCATGCTTGGTTTTTTATTGCGGAATTCGAAAAACTTTAAAGATACCTACCTACCTATACTCTTAAATGTCTATTTTTTGCATTTGTCAGATCACATCTTGAATACTGCAGTATATGTAGTATGGAATCCATTTTAAGAAATACATTCTTTTAGAATTGAGAAGATCCAAAAGCGTCTTACTAGAGTAGCGATGGAATATTGAAATGCCATCTTACGAGACGAGGTGCAAATTATTTGGTATCTTAACTCTTTTCAGACGGAGGCAATATTTTTCCGTTATGTTTATATTCGCGATTTGAAAGATGGTCATATCGATTGTCCTTTTCTATTATATCATTAGTTGGATTTTATGCTCATGCGAGAGTTCTTAGAAATCGATTTTTATTTCATATACCTACCCTATCATAGGGTTAACTATGGTTACAATGAACCAGTTTCTAGATGCCTTAGGGAATCCAATAAATATTGTGATGTTATTGATTTTAAAATTAGTAGAGAATCATTTAGGAATAAATTAATCCTGTTGTTAGGCCTTGGTGGTCATTTATTAGTATAATTTTTGTATTAAGTATCTAATCTAGCGAAAACAGTAGATGTAACTACTCATTTGATTGAATAAATAAATAAATAAATAAATAAATACCAATATTGGTTAGGTACTTACTTGATTTATTGTACATATTAGGAAAAACAGAGTGAGAGAGCACAACGAGATACATAGATACTGCAGATAATCGATGGTGGTATAGGCAAGACAAGCCTCTCCTACGTTATGGTCAATGTTAGTGAAAAAAGTAACAAGAATATTTTTTGTCGCTAAATCAATCCTCCAATCATGACTGAAATAATCACCGGACTCTGAGACATTGAAGTTGTCTCCGTAAATGGAGGCTAACGATTAATGCAGAATCTTCAGAAATGATGAGGAGTCGGAGTCAATCCAGAATCGGGTTTATCACTGCCTCGGTTCAGGTTCTTCGCAAGCACCGCAGGCAGAGTTAACCAGTACATTCCCAAGCCAGTACTTTGATTAGTTTTGCTTTTCTCTCCACTTCGGTGTGGCGTGTAAAATAATCTCACGCCCTCCTGAGTCTCAACAATGAAGTGTTTGATTTTGGGTCAAAAATATAGTGATGAGTGACGAGGCTCATCTCCACCTATGGATATTATTATATCCACACTCTACATGGTGTGGTGTGCTGTTTATGCAGGAGAAGTCAATGAACTATATTTTGTTTTAGAACAACCCGAGCCAAAAGGTCGCTGTGGATTGGATGGCTAACGCTGCAGTGTCATTAACAGTGAATTTCTCATACCTCGGCGAAAAGAGTACGAACAACAACTTACATAACATTCTAAGGATGGTTATTCCCGATCGTCTGATATCAAGTTTTGCCAATTTGCGCTGGTCCACAAGATCAACCGATTTGATTATTTTAGACTTATTTCTATGGCGTTATTTTAAAGTCACGAGCTTATGTAAACAAGTCAAAAACTCTGAACGGTCGGGAAAGGAGAAGATATCATTTTCGACATGAAGGGAAAAAATGTGAATGCCCAAATAAACATTAAAAAACGCATATGTTATTTTATTCTATATTCAAATTTATATCCTTGGAAAAATGTCACACATTATGACCCCCCGATGACGCTATGGTAGATAAGAATTTATGAAGCTATATGGCCGTTATGTACACACTTTTAAGGTAGAAGGGTCTTTAAAGATATAGGAAAACATTTTTACAAAAATGTGTGCTTCTCTTTCTACGTGACTTATGCTACGAGTACAGTGCAACGAAAATTTCGATCGCAATATTCCTTCTGGAAAGAAAATATCACACTTATCTATGTGGAATGTCGCCAATCCGAAGTAATCAGGGACGGAACCGCTTATAATTTTATCTTTTTTTTTTTTAATTACTTCTCTCGGGAAAGGCGAACTATATAACGCTTCAACAGCGTCCTGAGATGCTTGCAGATGTATGTTAGTTCTGCACTTAAATTGCTGCAAATTGTAGTCTTCTGGAAATAAATCCCCAGTCCTGTAACAGAAGGAGTTTTGGAAAGTTGATGTCCTCGCGGTTGTCAAGTGTACTGTATAGTCATGAGCATTATCTGCCCCACCATGCTGTACTGAAGCCGGAATGCGCTTCAATCAAAGTCCGCATAGTTTTTAACGCATCGAGTGCATTCTCTAGCGGGGTTAGCTTAAATGATCTTCTTGTACAGCGCGATCTTACTTACTAAACTTATTATTCGGTGGAGAATTTACAGATTCATTTTGAATGCCGATATTGAAAAAATGTAGGTACATATCGACAATAATCTTGGATGATACAACTTTTAATCGAATTTTATTTCATAACGAATCTAGTCATGTCGTTGAAGATTATGAGTTGTTAACTGTTTCTGTTGCTCTGAACATTGTTCCCCACAAAGCTAACTCCCCCGTGGTTCACAAATCCGACGTTGATTGATTACCAAAAGAAGTATGTATTCACTGATGATGGTACCGACTTCACAGAGGCTAACGAAATCTTGCGAAAGAAATTTAACCAATTCTTAGCCTCCATATAAAATAAAACTCATTTATAATACAGCGTTCAGGACTTAAGCCCAGTATCTCGCTCGCGCTTAATTTTAGCGACCGCACTACTCTCTACAGCACAGATAAATGCTCGCTAAATTCGTAGTACAGTATATAGATAGGACACACACCCTTATTTTATTGGCGCATAAATTTTGATTTTTGTTATTTTTTAAATTTTTTCCTACTCACTTATATCGAGTTTGAAGTATTCCATAAAATAGACAATTGAAAATTTGTTGTATTTCGGAAATGTCAAAATTTAAGTCGGTGGAAACATTTTCTTGGCCGAGTATAACTAAATTGTACGTAGTACAGGTATAACACACAATATTGTTATACCCGACTGACATTTTTTAGTGTGTGGTGTGTCCCATCTATATGAAACTGAGAATTTAACGTGCGGAACAGGATACTGCTTTACTAAACTGCCTCGCTAAATTTTATCTCTGTAGAGATTTTTATATGATATGATGAGATAAAATGTAGCGCGAGCAGGATACTGGGCTTTAAACTGTAGATTGAAAAAAGGAGCAACATTTTGCCAACATAAGCTTTTAAACAATAGCGCTCCGACCCGAAAAGTTTTTAAATCCAATCCAAAGGGACAACGCAATGAAACATGTTTCTCTCACGCGGAGGCAATGTGAGTGCGATTTAACACCGTTAGACTTTTTGTTATGGGGTTTTCACAACCAAACCAAAACTGCCCTGAAAGCCAACATAATCAATCACCAGAGTTATGGAAAGTTGGACCTTGCGGATACGCGTCACTTTGCGAAGCCGCGGTGGATATTTGAATGATCTTATATCCCATACATTCATACAATAATAATAGCTTTCATGGGCCTTCTAAATATATCGAAAAATCAATGATATTGATATCTCACTCCCATTTTTTTTATTTTGTCAAATTTAAAGATTGGAAACGCTTAATAGAAAACCCTTTAGATACATAATTACGCAACTAAAATTCATATACAGATCATTAATACAGTTTTAGATTATGTAATAATAACTGTAAATGCAAGACTCACTATTAATATTTTCAAATTGTTTGTATGTAAAGTTAAATTATATTGTGTATTAAAATTATATTTATTTTGATGAGCATGCAGAAAATACGTTTCAAACGTAACAAAATCACAAAAGATTAGCCCCACCTAACTGTTTCTTTTAGCTAAAGAAACTGAATTGTTAACCAACTATTAATTTCTATTAATTAGATCCGCTCTCACTTATCGACATATAGGCACCTATAGTATCTACACATTTTTATTGTTCAAATTTAGTAAAAGGAAAGGCAAACAAATTGTGTTGCGCTTTCATGTTTATTTTCGCTATAGGTAGCTAGTTATGATTTCCAATTATCCAGGTGATATAATAATTGACATTGAATTAAGGAATCCCTAAAAAATGGAGCGTTGGTTTTTGTTTTCAAAACAAAAATTATTTAAAAAACCAGCCGAATGTGAAATTCCTACCATGGAAAGCAAACGAAAAAAAGTCGCAGCACTTTTTCTTTATATGTACCTACACATCTCGGCTGAATTCCAAATGTACCTTTTTGCTGGGCGTGTTTGTTGAAATAAAAAAAAAGCGTTAACATCTCTTTTTTATTACCACCTACATGCAAAAAGTGAAAATGACAAACAAACTCATGGATGCCTACGGGGGGTATTTTTTTTTTGGCTGTTGTGTTATATTCAGTTGCCTGTCGATATGCATGGAACTAGAATTTTCACTTTCCACCGGGAATTGTGGTAGAGCATCTATTACCTAATTGTTGTTCTGTCTTGTTACCCATAAATGTTTGTTAAACATTTGATGTTTAGCGTTTGCAGATTACAAAACGAAAAAAATAAAAAAAAAAAATAACCAAAAAAAAAAAAATAAATAAAATAAAATACTTTCTCCCGAAAAAGAGTTGTGTTATGAGGGACTGAAAACCAGTTGAAGTTGTGGGCTTGGGCTTCTACCGAATTACCTTGAAAGGGAATGCATTTATACGTATTACATTGAAATTGAATGAAAAGAAGAGGAAAGGGCTGTGCTAAGAGAGTAAAAAAAAAAATCATAAAATTTATTGCAAATAATTTTAAGAACTAATTGTTTAAGTAAAGAATTTCATTAAGAGATAGGCTAATACATTTTATTCAATTGAAAATTAGTAGGGCATGAACTGAGCTTCAAATTAGATAGTGAGAAGCACAAGCCGTTTATGATGGGATACCATCTAAATTGCTTAATGAAATAATTTCCAAGTTTTTAATGCACTAAGGCAGTGGAAGTTAGTGTAGAAAATATTTACAGACATTGCGAAACTGCTTAACTTTAGCAGCCTCTCAAAATATCCTTACGCGGGATAACGTGATTTATAAACAAAACAAACGTTGATTTAGTGGTGCGTAGCTTAAGCGCTAATAGTAACATAGACGCTGTTATTTTTCTACGGGTAGGTGAAGAAACACATGTAGCCCGTCAGTGATGCGTAAACAAAAAAACGACGTCTATCGCCGTTTTGTAATATTTTATCAAATTTTCGTACCTATTTTGGCATAAAGCTCGTTCATTAAAGTCATCATGATAAATGTTTATAATAATAACATTTTCATGAAAGCAACGTAAGGACTTCGTAAATTCTCAAACAATGTTTAACTAAACAATATCCTAGAGGCGTTGTAAGGAAATCTTAATTAAGGAAGGCGCCGACTGAAGTGCTGTGGCAGTGGCGTAGTGACCAAGTGGCAGGTGGGATCGCTAAAGCCTATATGCAAACAAAATCAGTCACGCGCAGCGGAGTGGAGGCGACGCCGACGTTGCATTTTTCAGGTGGCGTGAACAAGTTTAATTTTCGAGTGGGAAGAGGTTGGCGACGACGTGGGTTTGTGGAGGGATATCCCTTGTCTAGGTATATCATATTGTAGAGGCTGGTGGTCTCGTGTGAGACGAGTAAGAATTCAACATAGGACGATGTTTTAATAACTGTTAATGCGGGGGCCCCATATTAGGTTGATACCAGTGCGCGTTAAATCACTACGCCTCCATCCCCCTCACTACTCCTATGACACCTGTCTTTTGGTCACAACTTCAGTGCACTTAAGGCGCTACGGCTCTTAGTATTTTGAAGATACTTATCAATAATTATATACAAGATGAGTGAGTACGGCCGGCACTGCGCTCGGATAAGATGAGGTTGTATTTTTCAAAATCGGGTATTGAAAATTAGACTCTTGTGTTTCTAATATAAAGGCTGTCCCATAATTCACGCAAAATTTGAATTTTGCGACATATAATAGTCCAGTGATGCCAACGAAAAAAAAAGATAACACTGTGACAGCTGACAGTTCGGGGTTAGTTAGCTATACGAAAGAACAACGCATTTTCATTGTTGAGCAATATTTTAAAAATAATGAAGGTTTGTCAGCTACAGTCCGCAATTTTCGAATAAAATCATCTCAGTGATGAAGCTCATTTTCATCTTGATGGCTTCGTTAATTGTCAAAATTGTCACATTTCGTGTTCAGAAAACCCACGAGTAATTGTTGAGAAACAAATGCATCCACAACGCGTGACTGTTTGGTGTGGGTTTCGGGCTGGAGGCATTATCGGACCATTCTTCTTCGAAAATGCGGCTGGTCAGGCAGTAACAATAATTAATAGTATTCGTTATCGTGATCAGAATAGGCCATCCAGATCTTGCGATTTAACGCCATTGAACTTTTTTCTTTGGGATTTTTTGAAGTCAAAGGTCAACCCCACGACCACCAATGATGCCTTGAGAAAGGAAATTGGGAGGTGTATTAATGAAATTCAGCCACATTTATGTGAAACGGTCACGTGTACCTACTTCTTACCGGAGCGGAGTTTTAAAAGTCCTTGCACAAAAGCTTCTTCATGACAACAGAGAACAGACAACTAAAGAAGGAAAGAGAGAAAGAAAAATTCTTACCATTCTCTCTTATTGCCAAAGAGAAGCAAATACTATTTCCATACATAGACAGAATGCGGAAACGATTGAAGAAAATAAAATATATCTTATACACTACCAAAGATATTAACATTGTTTTTTGAAATTTTAAAATGTTTAACTGATTTTTATAGTGCAAATTGGAGGAACTGTGACGAAACTGAATTTGCAAATTAAATGACTCTGTAAGGTCCAAATTATTGGTACTTATAATCATTTACTTTTCAATCGTTATTTATTAAAACAGCAGCTAGTATGATTACAAGATAACTGATATCTACGTCAAATGGTCAAATTAAGTTGGTAGGTAGGTAGTACATATGTACTTCCAACTTTTTGCTTGTCTATAGGAACGGATATCATTAACATTTGCGGTCGGAGACGCGTTTTTGACAGCAAACGTAAACTGTAAATAAAACTGTAACAAAAACTAATTTCTTGAATCTTATTTATTTTGCATAACGAATATGACCTACATAACTTTAAAACAGTCCTCTTCTGTTTTATTCAAATGATTTCGGTAGTAAAATTTTAATTCAATTTTAATTTGTTGACGATCGCAGTCCTATCTTATATTGTGTAAGTAAAAGGAAGAAAACATATCCTCTCAATGAGGGCTGTGATCTTATTTTTCTGATTTTAAAGGAAGTATTAAATAATATACCTGATGTATGTATGTAGGTATCTAGGATATGAAAATGCCGGTAGGTGTCAAAATGTGCATATAAAACATCCTTCTCCTTCAATTGCTCAATGATATAAAACTGCTTATACTACATATCCTATCTATAATTTTGCTTTGGATGACTGATAACAGATCAGCCAGACGAATTCCGATCCGATCAACAGTATGGACAACCAAACTTCATTGTAGTGGTGAAACACGAGAGCATAACAACCAGTAACGACAACAAATTCCTCTATCTTTGCATAATAGTTTGAATAACTCAGATTGAATGACTTAAATAATTTCTTTAAAGCAAAATGAAAAGCGTCGAATGTCATACATCTGCAATTTGTCGAAGTAATTCGATTATACTATACGCAGCATTATCACGATGGTCTTCATCATAATCATTGGTCGGATGCTCCAAATAAGCAAGCGGGTTTAACTTTTCGTATACTGTATGCTCAGTATGGACCTCACTTAGCATCTTATCGATGCCTTTCCATAGGTAGATACTCTTAGTTTCGTGAAAAAAAATATTTTGAGTACCTGCTCATAGCCGACCGTCTGAAAAGTATACTTTTTCAATTTGCTGCATTTTTGTGTATTAGAGCAAATAGGATATGCAACATCGAGCGAGATTAACTTTCAATAAATTTAATTGGGTTCAACAAAACATTGGACTAGGCTGAAAAAATAATAAAAATGATCACTTACGTATGTAAGGCTATCAAGGTTAATCGATGTCCAACATCCAAAAGAGAACTAAGCACAGAAAAGTTGAAATCAAACAATAAGTAGCTAGGTACAAATAAGTTTTTGGGTCAACTTTTTGGAACACAATATCACACGGAACAAAACAAAAAATAATAATGTTCAAGTCGGAACACCCACCATAAATGTATATCTCATCGACGCGTGAGCTAAATTTTTAACAGATATAACGTATCCATTCACTAAACAGCACCAACAAAAGTAGTAAAGAAATTAGCGATATAATCGTAAAGAAAATTTCACATTTGTTAAATTCCGCGTGCGCGCACTTTTATTTAGACGGTACGTGCAAGAGGCGACAGCAACCGGTTGACTGAAGGCTTAATCGGGCCTTCCGATGGTTTTATTCAGAGTCAAAGAAAGGTGTTTTAGCTGGTGTTTTGTTTACCACGGTTTGGGTGAAAGATGTTCGTTGAATCGTTTTAGTACATCCGAATGGTATAACAAACATGCAAAGAGAGTTGAAGAGATGAATGGTAACAGCTAACAGAGCTGCACACAGAGCACCTTCTTTCTGCAAAGGTGAGTTGTGAGTATGGTTTGGTAAGTGGTAAGTAAGATCATTTGATTCTTGTTTAGATTAGATCAGGTTTAAATGCACGCAGAGCAGATGGATTTGGTTAAGTTTTAAGAGAAACAATGTTTGGATCATGGTGGAATAAGTATAAGGTGGTCTCGTCGGCAAAAAGTAGTCCCTTAACGACACGTTTTTCTCTTTATTCAGCGTAGTAAGTGTACGCTAACGAAGCGTTAAGGGACCAAAAAACGAACGAGTCGGCAGCCGACGAGACCACCTTATACTTATTCCATCATGGTTTGGATTATGTGCCGGATAATTTTAGTACTGATAAGATTTGTTTTGATTTGAGAACTGCCTTAAGTTTGTCTCAACCAAAGTGGCCTTTGGTAATCATAGATATCAACAATAACCTTATTGAAAACGCATCTAGTACTTTCCTTCTTAACGGCTATTCTCTGCAAATGATAAGCATAGTCTTCACAGTAATATGAGAATTAGTAAACCTATACTTTTTTATGCAGTTTTAGGCCATAAAAGTCTACCATAGACCAAATTTTCACACTCCGACATATCTTAGAAAAAACCCAGGAATTTCAGAAAGGGACCGAACCCAATTGACCTATTTGTTGAAAAAGGTCTGATGAAACAGGTATTTGTGGCCCAATTTAATTAGTGGTGCATGGTGCTTTTTTCTCTAGAATCAATTTTTTTTTGGGCAAAGTAAATGGGTTCATTCGACCCAATTTTTTTTTGGGCCAATGAAACCTGGTACATAAAATATAATGTACATTTTTGCTTAACAAATGGGTTAGTTTGACCCAATAATTTTTCGGGTTTAAAATATTGGGTCCAATCAACACAATATTTTTTTGGGTTAAGCCGCAAGTTTATTCTATTAGAATAGACTGAATTATTAGTTTTATCCACATTATGTAACATTATACATACATTCATACGCCTTATCATCTCTTCAGTTTCCATTCTCGTCAATTCGACGTCAGAATATTTCATAAAAGGGTGCATGTCGTGTCGTGTACTCGGCATATTATTGACGCTTACATTATTATGATGGCATGCGTCTGTCAACTGGCACCCATATGTCCGACTCAGAATGGCATGTCAATTTCGGAGAATAAAAAAAATCGTTTGAATTGAAGATTTCTTGGAAGTTTTTTTAATCCATTGACGTCGTAGCCATCCTTTGATGGAATTTGTTACTTTATGCCTTGATTGAAAGAAGACGAACCATATTTTGGGATATATACTATATTTGGAAAAATTAAGATTTTAGGGCTTTCTGGTGACATTTCGAAATAAATATAGTATATATCCTAAAATATGGTTCGTCTTCTTTCTATTAATGCATAAAGTAACAAATTCCATCAAAGGATGGCTACGATGTCAATGGATTAAAAAACGTCTAAGAAATCTTCAATTGAGGCAATTTTTTGCTCTCCGAAATAGCCAATAGCGATGGAATTGCGTCACATTTACTGACGCTTTAATATCAGTTAAATAATATTTTTGTTCAACACCCTACATATTATAACATATTACATGCATCTCCGCTGCGGCAAAACACAATGCCAGTCATCGTCGACATACGAATATGCCAACTTTGAGACAAAACGTGCATGCCGTGTACCTACTGGGCATACTTTTCGCACATGCCACAATGTATAAAACGTGGCATATTCTACAATATGTCGCGTATGTCGTGTTTGGCAGCTTTAGTATTACATTTTTTAATTTTTTTTAATTGTCAAAACGTAAATTCTTTCCTTGTTCCCTCTACCAGGCACTGAAGTATAAAATACCCTTTTATACAACCTAAAATATGTATTATGTGTGATGTACTTAGCAGCAGATGAAAATTTGTATATGATCATAATAATAAGGGACCTAATATTTCACCCAAAAAAATTAAAAGCCTCTATTACCCATTTTCTATGGCCCAAAAAAATATTGGGTCTAATAAATCAATTTATTTTCACTAGAAATAATATTGGGTCAAATAAACTTTTTTGTTTTGGCTAGAAAAAATAAATGGTTGAAATAACTGGTTCATTTGGCCACTTATGTTATGTGGCCAAAAATACTAATTTTATGTGGCCCATTTTCAAAATGGGTTAAGTTCTTGAAGGCATAACAGGAATCGACAGGCAGCTTCATCAGCATCAACCAGATGTACTTCTTTTTATTTTACAACTTTAACTACTACTGGCCTTTTTTGCAGAAAAAAATCAAAATACCCGGTATTTTCGATCCCTGTTTCAGATCGGTAAACACCAGTTTTTTATCGACTTTAAAGTCGCCTATGATAGCGTATATAGGGACGAGATATACAAAGCCATAACACGTTTCGGCATCCGCCAAAATCGTTCGCCTGTGCAGGATGACGATGGAAACATCTTGCTGCTCCGTCAAAATCGGCAAGAATATCACCGAGCCCTTTGATGTCGAAAAAGTTTTGGGACAAGGCGATGCGCTATCGTGTAACTTTTTGAACACCTTCCTTGAAGCAATTGTACGAAACTCACAAGCCAAAATCAGAGGTACAATTTTTCAGAAGTCAGTTCAACTGCTTGCATATGCTGACGATATTGACATTAGCGGAAGAAGCGAGCTATCAGTGGCGCATTTGCAACTATTGAAACGGAGGCGGCGAAGATGAGTCTGTCTGTAAATGAGGACAAAACGAAGTATATGCTGTCAAAGAGAAAGGAGTCTCAGCATCGACGACTCGGATAAAACGTCACGATGGACAGATACAACTTCAAAGTAGTAAGAGACTTTGTCTACCCGGGCTCCACTATCACCTCGCAAATGACCTCAGCAGAATGATCAAACGAAGAATCACTCTTGCCAATAGCTAAGAAGGCATCTAAGAGGTAAATTCCTCTCTCATAGAACTAAGGGGATATTATACAAGACCCTAATCATCCCGGTCCTGCTGTATAGTGCAGAAGCATGGACTCTAGCGAAATCGGATGAAAATCTATCCTGCGATGTTTTGAGAAAAAGATTCTTCGGACGATATTCGGTCCAATTTGTATCGAAGGATTGTGGAGGAGAAGATTTAACGACGACCTTTAGGCTTTATGGGCTATATAGCGACGTTGAACTGGTCAAAAAGCTGAAGATACAACGGCTGAGATGACTGGGGCACGACGAATGTACATATATGGATAGCAACGCACCATCCCGACGAGTCTTTGAGTCCACCTCTGAGGGACGGGACCCAACCTTAGGTGGCGCGCAGAATTGGAAGGCGAACTCAACCAACTTCGTGTGTGTAACTGGCCTGTATCAATATGTATAATAACCTGCTCAATTCTGAATTTTTTAAAGGAATCTCTACTAACCTTCTTCATTTCGCATTAATACAAAACCCAATCGGGATGTTTTAATTTAATCTTTAATCCATTTAGGCTTCCAGTAATATTTTCTAATAACCACGATATAAAAACTCTATATAGGTAAGCAACTCTTTAAAAAAAACTATTACTATTCGCATACTTTTACTTAAGTACCTCCCTTTAAGAATATGCTACATAGCTACTACACATAATTAATTTAAAAATATTCGTTACCTTTTCTGTATAGTTTGGCTTCAATGGCCTTGGGTTGATTTTATGCAATTAAAGTTTCGGCCTTTTTTTGTATGCAGAGGCAGACGTAGAGGTGAATTTATTGATGTACTTCCATTACAAATTCCTTTTTTTTTTTTTTTTTTTTTTGCGAAAATTACCAGAATGAAGGTACATATAATGAGCACAGTTTTGTGTTATAATTAGCTACCTCCCTTGGATTAATTAATAATAATTTAACTGGAGGACTTTAAAAGCTTTCGAAGTCCATCCACAACGCTACTGAAGCAAATGAAGTAAAAGGTTCAAGTAGGTACCTACAGTAAGTACCAATTAAATTATTTAATTCTTAGTAAAATCTCAAGGAAACCAACCATGGACTCACAGTCTACTCGGGCATAATTACAAATGCAACCTTGCAGTATCTATCATAACAAAGTTAAGTTGTTTATATAGTGTAATGAGGTACTACTCACACTTTTCACAAACTTATTATAAATATTTACTTGAAACAGTAAGTAGGTCATTGTAGCTAATATTATATAGAAAATTAAGCCATTCCGCGGTACTTATAATCTTTTTCAGTACCCAGGATGTAACTTTTGGGAACTCAAAGTGGTGAAAATTTCCATATAAAATATCTGTTGTGAATGGTAAAATATTTAGGTTGATGGTTAAAGAGGATTGGTAAGGCATTATTCTGTGTTTATAAAATGTAAGCTGGACACTAAAAATTACTGCTACCGATAGGGAACCGCTATAACTCAATTGAGTATGTTATTTAAAACGCGTCCTATTTTGTATCCTAGAAGACTTTTCCTTTAAATTTACTCTATTTTTTTTATTTGTAATTTTTGGGAATATCTCAAATTATTATCACGATAGGGAATACTTTGTATTTTTTAAGTTGAATTATGTTGGAAAATTGTGAGCCAAAGTGTCATCCTTAAATACTCACAATTCAAAAGTATCGATGAGGAACTTATAAGTTGACTATTCGCAAGAGTACAGTTGACAGTTAAGTACGTAGTCTAGCAAAACTGGTGAGATACGCCGATGAGAAACATGTGGACTGGGAAGTTGGAACTTGGAAGATACATTCATTGAACTTGTACTTTTACTGACCATCATGTCGTGAATCGCGATTGACATTTGAAAAAAATGTCGAATAGAAACACTTTATTCAAAAAAATTGCTCTGAGGATATAAAGGGTGTTTTTTTTAGAGGTATAGATCTTTGAAATGGAAAAAAACAAAGAAAAATTAAATTTTAAATTGACATGAAATTTACTATATTCGAAAGATAATATTCTGGCCTTATAAAATATGATTTCTGGCATATGACCGCCATGGACCTCTAATCTGGAGGTCCAATTTTAGATGACTTTTTCCAACATTTGTGGCTGTATATCTACGGTGACCATATTTTTAGAAGCCAAACCCGGGACAAAAATAAATATTAAAATTATAGCAACAAACAGAAAAAAAACAAAACTCTTGTATTGGATTATTCCATAAATTACTACTTTTTGAAGAGAAGACATAATCTACACACTTGATTTCTTCATGACTTCATGAGTCATGACATGACGTAAAAACAACACAATATGGACAAAACATGTTGCACTCATTTGTCGTACACATGTCTGAGACAAATGCTCTGCACCCGTGGAAACCAGTGTTGTTCCAAGACGCGTCGTTTTTAATTGTCGACACTCTGATGTCGACAATAGCGTCGTCTATGTCGTCAATGTCGTTTATTGCGTCGTCAATGTCGTCAATAGGATTGTCAATGTCATTCAAAACAGCTGTTAGTGCAACGTCTCTAGCTCTACTAGTTACTAGTAATAGTAAGCATACGCGCAGGAACAGAACAGGACTGCTTGAATATGAATTTATTAATAAATTCGAATTTAATGACTGAACGATTTTGAGTTGGTCAAGTTGAATAATAAACGGCACAACACTGGTGGAAACCCTACTTGAAAACTGTCTTCTGGTAGGTACCCTGTTTGCACTAAAATTAAGCCCCCATCCAAATGTAGCTTCATATGCCTTAGCTTAATTTTTACATCTCAAGGGAAAGCATAGGTATTCACGTACGTATTCACAAGAAGTATGGACCAATTATTCCACCAACCCATAAAGCACACCAAACAGTCCAAACACTCCCAAACGGCAGTTTTGTTTATTGACGTACCTATCCATTCAACCAAAAGTGAGCTTCATCGCTAAACAAAATTTGCTTATGTAAAATGGACGTATAGTCCAGTCATTTTAGCATAAAAAAGGGGCCAACCTCGAAATGAGAGATAATAAGCTAAATTTTGGTATACTTACACCTTAATTTTGGCGTTGTAAAATTTGTCTCAAAAGTCTCATAAAATTGTGATTATCTCGGTTTCTATTGCTCCAATGATGTTATGATCTATTACAAAATTATGATTATGTAGATTATGAAATTTGAAACAAATTTTGTTCATAATATTTTTTCATACGCTCAACCGTTTTTGAGATAGAGGACGCCCCATCATACGTGGTAGATTTTACTTTTACTTTCGAAAAAAAAATTTCTTATTTTGTTTAATCCGATTGATTTTAGGGCCTTAAATGACTTGTCTGTTAAACCGATGGGTAGAACAAAGATATGACCATGTAAAGGGTAACAAAAGTCGACAGCCAACAACCGCACGAATTTGAGAGTAAGTACAATAAATGAATAGGGGCAATAGAGGGTCGATCTACACTATACAGTAATAAATGAATGCATATTCTGCAAAAAAACACATAGCTATGTCAACAAAAAACAAGGAAGATTTTGCAAAACTGCAAAATATGGAGGAGGGAAAGTAATGGTCTGCGGGGTATTCTCTTGGTTAGCATACTCAGCGTCTGGCGGATAGTGATGCAATGACTTACGGATAACAAAATAAATGTTTTGGAGTGGCCGGCGCAAAACCCTGACCTAAAACCAATTAAAAACTATTTGGGCGATACCTCGAAAGAGCTTTAAATCTAAAAAAACAAAAAATGCTGAACAGCTTTTCGAAAATATTAAGCACGTCTGGAACACTAAATCTTATCCAATCACCATTAAGATGCCGTATTTTAGTGGAAAATCAGCAGAAAAAAATGACTGTTTAAAAAAGTATAAAGGCTATTCCACTAAATATTAAAATTTTTTTTTAAGTTTTGGAAACTGGAACCCTAAAGTTTTGTGACCAACTCGAAATAAGTTAAAAAGGTTTTTGAATTATTGTTTTTTAAATATCTACTAAATTTAGATATTTATTAAAATATCTATAATACTTATAACCACTTTTTTCTGTGGAGACTATTTCTAAAAGAAATATTCGTCGTCTACTGATGAGTCCACCCACCACATATCGGGGCGAAACGCATTACTGGAGTCGAGGCCAACTCAAATTTAAAAATTTGTGATTACAATCGTACACTCCAACAATTTATTCATTTCATAAATATGTTTATGATTTGAAAATAGTTTGATTAAAATATTTTGTTTGTAAGTGATATAAAGACACCTCGATATAAAGACCAACTCGAAAATAAGTTAAAAAGGTTTTTGAATTATTATTTTTTAAATATCTACTAAATTTAGATATTTATTAAAATATCTATAATACTTATAACCACTTTTTTCTGTGGAGACTATTTCTAAAAGAAATATTTTGTTTGTAAGTGATATAAAGACATCGGGTGGGTGGTTGTGGGCTTTAGGTCAAAATGAAACAGGTTATTTTGTTCACTACGTTTGTTTATGGACATCATTAGGTGAAGAAGTGGATCTATATATGCATGCTGATGTTCATAGACCTGTGGCCACAAGGAAAAACCGCTAAAGTCGATTTTGATAATTTTTCAGGAGAGCACTTTTAAGATTCGACGAAAAAATTTAAATTACAAATGGCTCTGGTTAATCCGCGGATAGTCTGAATTTCCTGAAAGTTATATGTAAATAAAGGTAATTTAAGTCTCTTTCGGTCTAATGTTTCAGATTCTATTGATCATTCTTATTTCGAGCGTGGTAAGCAAAATAATCACTTAAGCTGTTATGGCCTAACACCACTTTAAGGCAAACAAATCTTAAGTCGAGTTTAGCTGAATTTAGCTGATATTTCTTGATATTCCGACAACCAAACTCGACTTTTGACATTTTTTTAAACTATAAAATCAAAAAAACGGAAGAAATATCACGCGGAAAAACAACCAAACTCAACTTTAGCTGTTATTACTTGTGATAAAACAAAAATGCGTACCTCTTAAGTCGACTTAAGACTTGTTTTTGTGTAGTTAAGTTGTTTTGCCTTAACGGCGTTGTAAAAATCTGACTTTAGTTGTTTTGTTTTCGGGACATTGTACCTTCAAATTTGAAGATAAAAATCTAAAAAAAAAAAACGGCTTATAGATTTGGACATGCTTAATCTAATGGCATCAAAAACTCAATTTCGTCTAAACTCGACTTTAGTTGTTTCTGTTTGTTTGTGGCCACAGAGACATGGACGAAACGTAGCGAAAAAAATAAACTGTTCCATTTTGAAACTAAACCCCACTACAACCCAACAATTTATAGGTAAACAAAAAGGTCACATACATGTTACTTATGCCTTAAATTTAATAAAATTAAAAAAAAAATCGGAAAATAGTTATAGCGTTTTCCATAACTGCGAAAACTGGGATACGGCCAACGAAGTGCTCCGCGAGGAAATTCCTTCCTGAAAAGTGCTCCGTGACCAGAAAAGATTGGGAACCGCTGCTCTAATCCTATCTCTTCGTAACCGATAGCTTAATAAACATGAAAACTATGAAAAACGGACATGGAAACTTTAGCCAACATTGAAATTTGACATTAAAATCCATTTTCCATTTCGATAGCGCTATAGATCTCCATATTATCAGAGAACAATTCACACAATGAGCTCATTTATCAAAGATATTCGACCGAACCTAACAACTCCCCTAATATCTATACCAATGTGAATTATACCCTATACGTGTACCTAATAGGATTCGCGAAAATGATATGATGCTTTTGTTCATATAAATGAGATTTATGTTCAACATCCAACAGGGATTTCCCATTTCAATAGAAGCATTAGAGAAATCACTTATTATTTCGAAATTCAATTCATCAATAGAGTATTATTGTCGTAGATGCGTTTTACTACCCCATGCTGATTTCTATTTTACTACAACGCATAGTGTGAAATTTTCGCATTCTAGCGGAACTTTATTCAAGATATGGAGTTGGTCTTACATGAACAAAAACTTTTTTTCTCAGCTCCCAATATAACAGACCATTTGTTTATGCCTATTTTAGCTGTATATTTGCATAATTTATTGCGCAGGAAACGGTTAAAGTCAAAGTTCTCTGTCGAAAAACAGAGTATATAGAATTTTTCGATTTATTGATAAAATTTAGCAAATATTCCAGTTTTAAATCTTTAGTGATTGTGAAAAAATTTCACGAATTTTTGATATCTACTATATTTATACTTTATACGAAAGTAAGTAGATTTTATTTCCTTTTAATTTGTTTATACTTTTTTGCCCGATTTCCACTCAGGCTAAAGAAAACAAAAAACAAGGTGAAAGCTTGAATTTGGGTAGAGTTTTAAAATTTGATTCACCTAGATTCAAGCCAATTTTTACATTTTCTGTTTCTCTGATTATTTTAAAATTCAAAAAAAAAAGTAATCTCGTGCACGTTTTTGCAGCACCCATATAATTTTTTTTTCAATTACTATTAGGTAGATGTTAAGGCTAGATGTTTTTGAGCTATGGCGACAAACTGACGATACCGCATGTAACGGGAAGAAGGGAGAAGGGGTAAGTGGGTCAAAATCACCACACTGTTACTGAGTACGGGCTCAGTTTCGTCTAATGAAGATTATCACCTCCCAGCGTAATAAAAAAAAAATTAAAAATCAATAAAATTAAAAATTGAAATAAAAAAAAAAAAAAATAGTAGGTACGGTAAATTTTAAAATTTGACTTGCTTTAACACAAAACGGACTTTTTCAGTCAAATTAGCCTACAAAAGATGCCAATAGTAAGATTTGGAATTAAGTTCCGCTAGAATGCGAAAATTTCACACTGTGCAACGTTGGGAAATAATATGGTGGGTGGGGTAAAAGTTCCCAACACATCTCAGCAATTTTTCAAACTGTTTTTCTTGACACATCCAGTTTTGTATTATAGTAGTGAAAGATTACACACTACACAGACATTTTGTTAGCCAAAGGTTACCGACTGCGCTGGATTTCTGTGAGATTTAAAAGCCGCCGTCATTTATCCCCCTCCAGCCCCCTGCTTGGACTCTCTGTTGGATTTGGAGTAGGTGCAAGTTTGGGTGTATGCAATGTTTCTTTATACATTATGTTTCGCATGTACCGCATACCTACTCCAAATCCAACAGTAATGGCATGCCCTTCAACAGAGGGGTGAGCATATTAATTAAACTGCAAATGCTTTTTGGACTTTAATATCCATCTTGTTGTTTATTTTTGTGGGCTAATTTGGAGGAATAACAATAGTGACCGACTTGGATTCTTATGGAAGTAATCCCTAAAAATATTTAGTACAGTAGAATGAGGAAAAGCCAATCGAGTATCTTGACGAATCTTTTATGAAGAATCGTCTGGAGCATCACGTCTAAGAAAGATCTGCTCAATAATCCGAATCATGACAAAAGGCGGATGGGTCTTGGACGGCTGCTTCTGTAGCGAATAATTTATAGTCTGAGGTGCTCAAGTGTTACTAGTCACTTGGATCCAAACAGATCCAATGTGCAAATAACCAACCTCCAAAGTTTGATTACTAGAGCCAAACTGCATTCAGTGCTAATAGCTTCTAACCGTAAACATCTAGAGAACCGATGACATAGTACCAGCAGAACTGAAATTGATTTCTTATGACGTTCTTTTGGAGCATGGACATATTTGTGAAAATTGTGCCAATAACATTTTCTCCCATATACCGATATTGGGCACCATCTGGTTCAATACAGTCCACGAGGAAGAACTGAACATTGAATATGGCCCATCATCGATCGAGCCTATTTTTATCAGCGAGGGTACCTATTGTTGTGGCGTATGGTGGAATCGGGCCAACATTTTAATCAGCGATAGTGCTGATGTTGATGCAGGAGGTCAAAAATTAAATTGCACAAAAATTAAATTGCAGAATTTAAAAAGAAAAACTGGTGAGAGAGACAAGGGCTGCGGAGTAGGTGAGCAAAAAGGGAGCATCAGCAACGCAGTATGATTGTGCAATTTCAACGATGAGGAATTTATCGGTTAATGGCGAAGCTGCCACATTCGTATAAAAGTACGAATTTTATACGAGTTTTGGTTTGGCATTGGGTTTTCCGTTGATGGAATTCGAATGTACCCAGTGCTCTTTATTTATTTGTTCCAAAAGATATTTCGAGCGAAAAACCTGTGTCGTTGGTACAACACTCCACGAAGCTTAACTGAATATTGACTATTGATTCTATGGCAATGCGACTTCATAGTTAGAACACCAAAACTACATAGATAGTTCGTTGGTTTGAAGTGGTCGACGATGAGCTGCCCACTGTGCCGCCACTGACTTAAAATTAATTTTGTTTGACTTTTGTGATCTAGATTTGGCCATATAAGCTTAGCAGTGTTACTTTTATCGAGATAGTCCCTGTTGCGGATTGCTTGGATGATATTGACATTAAGTGCAACTCGTAAAGCAACTCTTTTCTGAGTCTGACTTTCTGTCAAGATTTCCAGCGGGAAACAGCTGTCAGTGTCAAAGTAACCTATGATTTAAAAAGAAATCACTATAGATGGCCCACCCTTTATATCTAACGAGAAATGTTCAAATTAAAAGTGACATAGAACTCAGACTAACATTTTCGTGTTCGATGTGAAACCAAATTTTACATTTTTTCTTTACATTTTTGAACGCCACAAAAATACTCTGACACTTCTGACTGCGCACTAGGGCTGATCGAACACGTCGAACAAACTGGATTCGCTTAAGAAAAATCAATAGAGTTGACCACTGAACGAGATATTATCTATGCATTAATGTTTTAAAATTTGATTAGGAATATCTTTCGGAAAAGTCTATAAATAAAGTTTTCTGCAATTAAACATAAATTATAACTTACTCCATTTTACATAAATGTAGAAGCTGATTTTTATTGAAATGTCTTGCGCACTCCAAGTTTATTGAGGTTCTCCTCCTTTAGTGCGGACCTCCTAAGATGAGGTCTTCCTCTTCTGCGTTGTCCCTCTAGATTGGAATGTGGGCCTAGGATCATTACAATCATTTTTATGGATATATAATTAGTGATCATCTTTCCATTTAGCTCAACTTATGGCCTATTTGCATTCTATAATAGGCGCTGCTGTTTCTATTGGCCTTCATGATCTAGTCTATGAAGCTTTCAAACGACTAATTCCAAGTACATTGTCAATTTATTTTCTCTTACACTTTCTATGGTTTTTTGCCACATTAACGAAAGTACCTACCTATATGCGTACGAATTCTGTAAGACACAAAAACATCCTTCGATAGGTATGACAACCACTTAATATTAATTAATCACTCATACCCGCACTGTCACAGGGCAGTATCTCTCGCCAGAGCCTCCAGATGTATGTAAAATTAATTAAAAAATTCTTTCTGGGAAAGTGCTCAAACAATTAACAATTTAGCCTTAAATTCGCTGTCCACCGGGGGACACAGTACAGAGAGATGTTCATATACGTATTTATTTTTTTTTTTGTTTGATTGTCCACTAATATTCCTTTGCATCCCACTGGCAAGTGTAAAATTAAACGGAGCGTTTTTTCGCATGGTAATTACGAGATTCAACACAATATGGCTTGCATTGGAAATCCCTCATCAACGGTACAATTAATAGAAACTGTAGTTTACCATCTAAGTGATGGACTAGCGGATGGTAGTTTTTGTTAGAAACCCTTGTGGCTGATGATCACCATACATCATATAAGCGATGCGAACTGATTCGGTCAGTAAGTCAGATGATTCCGTTTTAAGTGATCATCACTGGTGGGAGCTAAACTGCAAAGTCATTGCAGTTATTGTGCAGCTGGTGTTTAGGTGCAAGAATTGTGGTTGGCGAAGTGCAACAATCATAATTGGTCACTAATGGGCTTGACTTGTTAAAGGATGCATGAAACAATCGAAAATTAATGAGTTTTCAGGAGCGAATTGGAACGTTACCTTGTTAGCTGTTGCAAATGACTTGGACTTTTGACGATTGGTGGTAAGACTTTCCCTAGTTATGGAATGGTAGAGTGAGGATTTATTTTCTTTGCTTATTGTATTTAGAATCTTATTAGCGTAGTCAAGGTTTAGTTTTTTGAAGAAGAAAGACTTTAGTTTGTACAATCGAGTGCTTTGCAAGTCGAAAGGTGGAACTTTAAAGGACTTCGAATGCCGTCGGAATTAATCTTTAAATACTTGTCACTTTTCTACCAACTTGATCTTTGTTTGTGGTGAACACAACATAAAATTCATAGTGCTATAAACACAACCAAGCCTTTGATTACAGAATCACGAGAAATGCAAATCTTAGAGAATATTTAGATATATATTAGAGGTGATTTACATCGTGAAAATGTTATGAGTTCCTAAACATTTAGTTAGATACTTTAAAATATTCCGCAAAACGCTTTGAAATAAGTTTATAAAAACTGCCCCGAAAACGATCCAAAAAACGCCTAGAAATGTGACCCAAAATAAGCCACGAAAAACACCCTATAGGTAATGTATCCTAAAATTACTCAAAAATGAGCTTCACATATACACTATAGCTACGTCCCTGTGAAATAGATAGATATATATGTTAATAGTGGGATCCCTATATCCCCTTTTCCAAAATCCCTTATTGGACATAATCTCTCATTTTTTTCTTCTCTTTTTCCAAAATCTCCCGGGACGGACTCCCTTATGCCAAAATCTCCCACAAGCAAACTAAACTTTGCATATACCCAACCTTGCATCTAATCCAAATCCTACAGTGACCACAAGCAGGGGGGGGGGTTGCAGGGGGCAGCATCCCCCCATACGTATCTCATTTTTAACACCATTTTTAGGTGTCGCGGCAACAGAATTAATAACACCAAATCTGAAAATGGGAGATTTTGTCTCGTGGGGATTTTCTCTTAGGGTCTTTTCGAGTAAGGGATTTCAGCACAGGGGATTTTGGAAAAGAAGATTTCATTACCAACCCGTTTGTCTATAATCTGCCTTGACTATAAATATGAAATTAGGCAGCAATGAAAAAAAGCAAAAAAAAAATAAAAATTAAAAAAAAAATTTAAGTAAGCAACATCAACGTTTTGTAGTATTATTTGGGTGATTTTGATATTTTTGGGGCCTTATTTCATTCATAATTTGGGGCAAAATTTCATTTATTTTTTTTTTTTGTGTAATTATGCCCCAATTTAAGATCGGTTCTAAATATTAAGGCCTTTTGAAGAAATATCATCCCAAAAAAATAAAAAATTGCCCCAAAAGAATGAAAAATTGCCCAAACTTACAGCCCTATTATGGCTATCAAATATCAACACGATATTTTTTTTTTTTTTTTTTTTTTTCAAACTTTATTTCAATCTAAATATAACTTAATGCTAACAATATTGAGTAGTTACTTAAATGGCTTCGTGAATAACAAAAATGTTTTATTGGCAATAAGCGATATTTTATTGAAATAGTAGGACACATTCTGTTATTATTTCACGATTATTCAAAAGAATAAGTGACGAATGTACCATAAATTAAAAAAATAAATACAATTTTTTGTGGGGGTTAAACATTTAAAGAATATTATTCTGTGTATTTCAATACGAAAATGATATAAATACTCTACTATTATTTGTTTCATAACTATACCTAAAGTTAGAATCAAAGAATTGGACTAATAATATTATCTATTTCAAATTGATTTATAGAAAAAAGCCACTTTTTAACTTTGCTTAAAAATTTTGATTCAATTCTCTCACATCTTATTTCATCCGACAATTTATTAAATAAACGGGGCGCAATCACTGTATAAAAATGACAAAAGTGTGATTTAAAAATTCTGGGAACATTTACAAAGTGACAGCTGTTGGCTCTCAAATCGTGGTCCTCTTGCACACTTACAGAGTTATATCCAGCGTTTTTAAAAAAAAATTTAATACATTAAAAAAGTATAGATGCCTTATGAGCAAAATGCCGAGATTAGTGAACAAGGCAAAACTAGGTGTTCTGCTGGCTACTTTAGAAATAATGCGAATCGAATGCTTCTGTCTGATAAGCAGCTGCTCAATTTTATTGGAATGAGTACCACCCCAGCAGCAAATTCCATATTGAATCTTAGACTGCACTAGGCCACTGTAAGCAAGTTTTAAAATTGATTGAGGACAGTAAAGACTAAGGTGGTAGATCTGGCGGACAACTTTGTTAAGATAAAGCTTTAAATTTGAAGTATGTTGAGTCCAACTAAGTTTTTTATCTAGGGTAATACCTAAGTATTTAAAATGGTCAACACATTCAATTTCAAAACAGCCATTGGTACAAGGTACATCAGATCTAAATACTGACGAAAATAATTGGAACCTAGAGCAGCAAGGATCATGATAAGTTAAGGAGAGGCCTTCAGGAACCACCCCCAGTAAATTAAAGAACATAAACTTTGTTTTACTGCTTATAACTAGCTTATGTAGCCTAAACCAGTAGCGGAGAATTTTTAGATCGTAATTCATATTAGCAATCGTTTCAAAATAATTTTTATTAGAATAAGAAAGTGCAGTATCATCGGCAAAAGCAGTTAATATACCCTTGAAAGGTTGAGAAAACAAAGAATTGACGAATATCAAAAATAATATAGGACCCAAAACAGAACCCTGAGGAATACCCATCGTTAAATAGCATTTCGAGCTTAGATATGTTTTGATCCTGGTTCTTTGGTTACGATTTTTTAAGTAGGAACAAAACCAATCGTAAACAAATCCCCTTAACCCAGCTTTAAAAAGTTTTGTTAACAATAACTCATGGTCAACCATATCGAAAGCTTTTGTTATATCAATGAACAAAGCAGCCGGAATATTCGATTCATTCATTAAGGCATCTTCTGTGGACTTACCATTTCTAAAACCGAACTGAAGATCACTGAAGAACCAATTCAGATCTATTTTGTTGATACGTATCAATTTGATAATAATTGATACGTATCAACAAAATGAATGAATCGGTATTATGGCTATCAACCTATCAACATTTTTGATGAATTGTGAATTATATTAGATTTAAGATCTATTGTGAATAGTTTTATCGATAAACTTGGTATTACGGTTATCAAAAAAGTTGATATTCATCAAATTTTCTATCAACCACAAATTTCTCGTTGATACGTATCAAATATTCGGTGCATCAAATTAAAAAATTTATATCCTCGTTTTTATTGTTAAATAACGACTTTAGAGCGAAATGTCTTTGGTAGACATCCCAAAAGTACTCAAACCACGAATAACTTCAGCATTTGCATTGCACAATCAACAGTGTTGTTCGTTCTTTTAATTTGCGAAAAAAAACAACTTTTGTTTATAAAAAATAACAATATTATTTAACCAAAACTAGTATAGTCAGCCATACAACAAAAACCAACTACAAACCAGAAACGTCAAACGTCAAAACAGAACCCATTCTCAATGAAATTTCGATAAGTATTCACAATGAGGTAAAATGTATCAATTGATACTCATAATACCAAACTATCAATGAATTGATAGATCTTATCAACTATCAACTAACTATCAACTAATTGATATTTGATAGCCATAATAGGGCTGTTAATGAAAAACGCGAAAAATATGTTAAAATCGATTTTAAATATTGGGATCTTCATAAAAAATATCACCCCAAAAGAATGATATATCACCCCAAACATAATGAACCACGAATTACAACAAATATTCAAGAAAAAGTAAAAATCTGTTTGTAATTGTTTGTAAAGCTTACATTGTTTTGCGCGAATATTAAATTATTTCAAAAACTCAGGTGTCATCAGTCGTCTAAGATGTAGAGCGAATGGACACCAACGCTCCGGCATGAAGAGTCTTTGATTGCAACCCGGAGGGACAATGCAGTAGAGGATGACCTCGCCCTAGGTGGCCGGCACAAGTGGAAGGGGACCTCAACCAACTTGGAGTGCGCAACTGGAGGCGCTTAGCCAAAGATCGGGTTAACTGGAGAGGCGTGTTGGTTGAGGCCCAGGTCCACCCCGGACTGTAGCGCCATCTAAGTAAGTAAGTATGGAAAAGCTGACTTTAAGCTTTAGAAAATTTGCGAAAATAAAAGTTCAAAATTCGCGCGAATTTTTAACTTTTATTTTCTCAAATTTTCTGAAGTTAAAATTAAAAGTTATTTCAAAAACCGATCGAATTAAAAGTTATTTTAAAAGCTGAGCTGGCTAAGCTAAAATTAAAAGTTATTTCAAAAATTGAGCTGGCTTTTCTATAGCTTAAATTAAAAGCTATTCCTAAATCTGAATTCAGCTTTAACAAATTTATGAATATACGAGTTTAGAATTTGCGCGCACTTTCGTCAATAAACTGATCGATGTGTAGTCATAAATTCAATCTTCAGTAAGTTATTTACCCCTTGAAACCTGTAACGTCCTGCCCTTGTAACAATGGTATAATTCGCGTTTCTTCTAGTAGATTTTTGTTTTGAAACCAAAATAAGAAAATAAAAAATGCCCAAAATGATCTTCAAACAATTTTCATAAATGAAAAATCACCCCAATAACATGCAAAAAGGTTGGGACCTTTTGCAAAACAATTAAAATTTCATAATATTTTTTGTTGTTGTTTGCCAATTATTATTTAGGGGCAATTTTTCATTTGTTTGGGGCAATTTTTATAAATGGAGTCCTGCACACTAACCACTACGCTACAGCGCCCACACTGTCTTGAATATATAGCTGTAAAATTCATACTGACCTTAGCTACAAATATTTTAGAATATAGCTCATGTATGGTTTATGGTATCTGTCATACCTTGACGATTGACGAAACTGCTTCTTTAATCCAGTGAATTTATTCGTCGTAAGTATGCACCCTCCCTCCGGGGGACTCATTCATATTAGACTTCTAAGACACATTCTTGCTGTCAATTCCTAAAGAGCATTTTAGTGTTGCCATTAGTTTCGTGTTCAACGCTTATATGTTTAGCAAGTCGCGTCCGGATGAAAGTAAGCACAATTTTTGATATTGATTGGTATGAAACAGTTCAAACAACTGGGCATCGCCAGGTTGATGCTAATTAGACTCCTATCCTATTCATACATACCCAACCATCAACATGAACATTGCTTTTCACGGACACCATTTATTTTCATTGTCAAAGAATACTGTCGATGCGTTTTTCACTTTCTTTTAATGTCCCTTTTTGTCATCAAATTAGCAATAGAAATATATACAAATAAAAACCAATTGAAACCCTCCTCCGGTCAATCAATTATCAGCACATTTCATTTATTAACGAGGAGGAAATTGACCCTACCAAAAAGTTCCTAATGATAATTTAATTACAAAGTCAAGCAAAAAATATTATCTTCAGCTCATAACCATGAGATATTTAATTTAACTTATATGGGATACTTTTTGTAATAATATTGAGTAGAAGCTTAACTTTTTGCCTGACACCGCAATCATCACGTTGATGGAGACACAATAATTTTATTAGATTTATTAGCTCCTTTTACCGCTACATCTTTGACCATAAAAGCTCGGTTGACTAAGTGAATTTTAGCACGTGCATCCTTGGACATACTGATGTAGTCCAGTCATTTTAGCGTTTAACCTCGGAATGAGAGATAATAAGCTGAATTTTTGTTTATACCTTAATTTTGGTGTTCTAAATGTTCTCTCCAAAGTCTCATAAAATCTCGTGTCTGCGTCGTAAGTTATTCAAGGTCAAATGTCAACAAAATCAGTTTTTCGCGATTATCTCAGTTCCTGTTGCTCCAATGATGTTAAAATTTACCACGTATGGCTGAACGCTGCGCGCTCAGCGCCCTCTATCTCAAAAACAGTTGAGCGCATGAAAAAAAATGGTTATTATGAAATTTATTGCAAATTGTATGCTCTACAATTTTGTAGTACATGTTAACATCATTGGAGCAACAGGAACTGAGATAATCGCGAAAAACTGATTTTGTTGACATTTGACCTTGAATAACTTACGACGCAGACACGACATTTTATGAGACTTTTGAGAGAACATTTAGAACATCAAAATAAAGGTATATGCAAAAATTCAGCTTTCTATCTCTCATTCCGAGATTTACCCCTTTTTTATGTTAAAATGACTGGACTAATGATACAAATCCTTTCATAATCTGAAAAAAAAAGCACATGTCAGTGTGCACCAGTTCTTTCTACTCCTATTCGTCCTCTCATTTTGTGTTATAACTATAAGTATTACGAGAATAAGGACACCTAAGCCACTTGAGCTTGAAAATAAAAGCAAAACAAGATTCTTTCAACTTTAAAATTACTCTGAGTCATGATAAGCAGCTTTTAATTTTAAATGTCCGTATCTAAATTAAAAGAGTCTCCTTATGCTGTAATTCTGAAGAGGTTTATAAACTGAACCATCCTACAGTAGATATATTCAGTGTATAATATCTACTACCTCGTGTGCAAATTAATTTTAATATTTTATTACGTACCTATTTACTGGAAGAAAGCATTTAGGTAGGAAACTGACTGTCTTGTCTTTATAGCACCTACACGCATAAAATGTCTTTGCAATCTATTAAAGTGCTTCTCTACATATTTAAATATTTAACGGTGCTTTACGATTTTTATATTCCCTATTCAAATTCAAATCTATTGCGGAAGCTGTAAGATCTTGTTTTCAGTTCCACCTAAAACTATGCAATTTTTTTGCGTATTTAATACCATCGCTTTAACTATAGATACAGTGTATGCAAGAAGTAATGTAATGTACTTTACTTGCTCTCTTGGCGCTCACAGTTCGGGGTGAACCACGACCTCAATCAACAAGCCCATCCAGCCAGCTCGGTGCCTAGCTAGCTGCCTCCAGTTATGCAAACCAAGTTGATTGAGGTCGCTCTCCGATATTGTGCGCGACAACTGAGGTGGAATCTTCCTCTGCCTCGTTGTCCCTCAGGGATGGACTCAAAGACTTGTCGGGTTGGTGCATTGCTGTCCATACGCTTCACGTGACCCATCCATCTCAGTTGGTTGATATAACGTCGATATATTGTTCGTAAAGTTCGTCGTTGAATCTCTTCTTCCACACTCCGTTGATACAAAAGTTGTACCTTTGATGTTGGCTTTCGCGTTCGGTACAATTGGTTAAAGTACGATGTTAAAGAAGTTACATGATAGCGTAGCGCGTCACCTTGTCTTCAACCTTTATTGACATCAAAGGGTTCCATGGTGTTCTGTCCCACTTTATCCATCATCCTGCACAGATGGACGAGTTTGGCAGGGATGTCGAAATTTCACATGGCTTTAATCCCTACGCGACCTTGAAGTCGATAAAGAGGTGGTGTGTATCGATCCGGAATTCCAGCGTGTTATCTAAGATTTAGCGGAGTGTGAAGATTTGGTCGATGGTTGACCTATGGTTTTAGGTGTTCATACAGTGGATGCGGCTCATGATGCTAAGGTTCCATTCATCGGGCATATTTTCTTTCTAGCCAATTTTGCAGATAAGGTGGTGCATGCTCCTTACCAATAGTGAACTCCCGCAGCTTTAAACAGATCGGCCAGTTGGCCATCTGCTCCAGCAGACTTATTGAACTAAGTTTGGATATCGATATCCTTACCTCATTTTGGTCGGGTGGATGGAAATTATGACAAACAGCGGAATTTCGGTCGATTTGCCATTCAGCAGTCTGCAGAAGTGGTCTTGCCAAATCCTCAGCACCGACTGTGAATCTATGGTTCCTGATCCTGGTAATACTTTTTGTTCTTAAAATTGTAAGAGATTGTATTAAAGTAATATGAAAATACTCCTAGTCGTATGTAGTAGTATTGTCTGAATTGTTATGCCAATGTGCAGGGGCGTAGCAAGGAGGGGGCTTTTCAAGAGTCGGCAAATCAACGAGCAATTTTCAAAAATTAAATAGTAGGTTTGGATTTTCATTAGGTATAGGTTTAGCTAGTTCCAATTCGATTTTAAAAAGTACGGTCAGCATCGGTGAATATGCCGCCTGAAATCCTTAAAATTTTGAGAGTAGATTAAATTTTTTTTTAGATTCGACGGTCGGCATCGGCGAATTTGTCTACTGAAATCCTTAAAATTTTGCGAGTTTAGATTCGATTTTAAAAAGGACGGTCGGCATCGGTGAATTTGCCGACTGAAATCCTTAAAATGTATCAAGTTTCGATTCGATTTTAAAAAGACCGGGCGGCATTTCTAATTTGAGGTTAAATTCGAAGGAATTTATGTTATTGGCTAGTTTGTAGAACTCGGCTTATTGATGTGGGCGAACTTTGACCATTCGCGGCAAGGATGTTTTCTTTCGCGGCAAATAGTTTGAAAAACGAAATTTCGTTATTTAAACTGTTTATAAACTTGTTTTCTTAATACTGAATTTCTGGCTGAAATTCGCGAATTGCCGCGGCCTAGAAAAGTGTTCATGTGAACGGACTGTCAAAACTTGCGAATATTCGTTCGTTCGTAGATAGTTAGTCGCTCTCATGTGAATGGTCCTTTAGGTATCAAAATCTTATATCCGAAAGACCACCGAATCGATTGAGCTCTAGTTTACAGGAGATCTTAAGTATTGGCACGGGATATTTCCTGTGAAAATTGGTCAAAATTGGACAAAGGGGCGTGGGACCTTCCATACAAAAAAACAAATTCGATGATGTTAGATATAACTCGATAACCGCTAGGCCGATTTTTATATGATTTCTATACAGTAGTCGGCAAGTTCCTGAAATAAGTCGGCATTTCAATGAAAGACACCCCCAAGGCTCGAACCCTCGCTACGCTCCTGCCTATGTGCTAATGGTGTGAAATGAAGTACATTCGGACGGAGGTGCAGATACGGAATACTTACTTTCACTCTTTATAAGTTTCTTTATCACTGATCATTAGTACCCCAATTTTATACCTACCCAGGCTTATCCGACTATTCATGTGTAACTGCATTACTCGAATAGCATTATTGAAATTATGTAAATAAAACAAAACATTTTATTTTATTATAAAAAATATTATTAGCTATACCAATATAAATAAATAAATTAAATAAATTATCTTTAATATTCTAACATAAATTAAGAAAAGATTTTCATTCAGGTCCCTTTAAATGATTCGGTAAATCTAAATTTAGTGATCTTCCGTATCCTCCATATCCACTGCCACTGTGCGCACTATAATGTCCACCATGTGCATGACCATCTTCGTGACTCACTGAATGCGAATGCGATGAAGTATAGACTGGTTTCGCGACAATTTCATATGTTGTCGACTTACCGCCTCCCGATGCCAGAGCTTTTAGTCCGACAACACCAGAGAGAGTTAATGCCATCAGAGCTGTCATTAGCGCTTTACCAGCCATTAGAGCAATGACACCCATTCCGATAGCCATAAGCGTTCCTATTAAATGCAGTTTCAATTCATTTCTATTAGTCTACTGATTAAGGGAGCAAACCTTTCATCATGACAGCGGCCGCTATAAGGGCCTCCATACCACCTTTCTTGCCGAATTTTCCCTTCCGACCTGTGGCGGCAGATCTTGCGTCAGCTACTGTAGTCGAGTCGAGAAGTTTGAATCGCATATAGTAAGACTCTAAGAAGTTACTCAGTTTTGCAATTATAAAAGCATTGAGACGTTGATTGGGATCGTTGGGAAAACTTCTAGCGATTTCTGTAAAGAAAATTTATAATTCCTTTATTTTATTAATCATACGCATACCAGATAATAAATAACATTTCGGGCATTGAACCTGAGATCCCTCGATTAGTAGTGATCAGATTTTTGAAATCGGAGAAATTGATTTTCTTATAAATAGTACGCAAACCGAGTTTGAAGTCGATTGGATAAAAAATATGAATTTTCCCACACTCATTTTGACCCCCCTTTTGCCCCTTTTGGAGATAAAATCTCTGCAAATCGCTTCTTATAGTGCTTACTTAAGCCATAAAAGGCAATTTGTATCAAAATATCAGCTTCATAGCTCTTACCGCTGAACTAACTCAACGTTCACCAACCACTCAGGACAAACTGTTTTATATATTGGATTTATATTATGCATGATACATTTTTATTGCATTTACTCGTATATTGTACCAGTGTACAATGCAATCTTCCACATCCCTGTTGGCGTTATTTTGTAGGACTCATGTTTTGTGTTTGTTAAAACCATATTCTTTTCACTATCATTTCAAATCTTTTGTCTTAAAAAATTTACAAACAGATCACTGATCTAAAAACAAAATGAAATATTAGTCGTTTATGACAAACGACAACGGCAATAGGGTTGAATGCTTCCGCTTCGCTACCTTTAAATTTGAGCAGCTTTTTCTATTTAAAGAAATTAGTATCTACAATTAAAATACAATTGGATTGTTGCATTCAAAGGATCATTTTTAAATTATGTATGTTCATCTTGAACGTCCACATCTTTTCCTTATTTGTCCTGTAGGAATATTGTTTTGCAGCAATAAAATACGGCCCCTAGTAGCCGCGATACATGTGTGAAAAAATAATTTACGCAAGCACACCAAATTTATGAATATTTTCGACGACGATCATTACAAAAGTTACGTGAATTGGCTCCTTTGCTCTTATTATTATTCTATTATTTTTCTAAATTCCTTGTTGTAATTTGATGCCTATCATGAGAAAAGACTTTCATTCATCCATTCGGACTCCACAAAAAAAGAAAAATTAAACCCACTCAAAAGAATGGTTGTGAAAAACTACTGTAGTTCTATGGTAGTATATGGTAGAGTATGGTATGGATATGGTTGGTATGGAACTATCATGTCCAAGTCCATTGTTCATACATCATGATCATACTGTTTGTTTTGAACTGAACGAACTGGAACTACGAATTAGAAAGAAGAGCGAGCACATAATATGATGGTACGTATGGATATGGACATGGACAATGGACATGGACATGATAGTTCCCGAACTATTATACATACCATCATGTTCACAGTTCTCTCGTTCTTCTTTCTAGTTCGCAGTTCCAGTTCGTTCAATTCAAAACAAACAGTAGGTATGTGACATTCCTGGTCTGGACTGTGCAATTTTTTTAATTGTTGTGTTGTTTCTTTTCTGTCGAAGTGGATGTTGATTTTAAAGATTCTAACTTTACTGCTCAGTTATATTAAAAAAAGATTCGATTAATATAGTGAAATTTCAAATGGCGATGCGGAGAAAAAATCAGTAAAACGTTTTTTATTTTAAAGTAAAATGATCCTCAAGCCTTTATTTTTTTCTTATTATATCGGTATATACCTCATTCCATAGTTCTAAACTCGTTCAAAGTGCAGATCAATATATCAACGCTAAACAAAATTTCTATGGAACTACATAGTTCCTCGGACATGTTTCCAGGAACTAGTTCCGCTTAAAAAAAGAATCGTTCCATGTTCGTTCCATCATTGGAACTGTTTCGCGCAACTCTAGTTTAAAGTAACGCTTGTTTAAAGTCAATATTTCCTTATGGGTGCCAACTACTGTACCCGTTACGCTATCTACCATAGCCCTTAGATTAGTAGATTGGCACATATTGGCTACCTAACTTATACCCTACGCTACATTTTTAAAGGTTGGTACAATTTGTGGAAACTCATAAATAAATATGTAGCTACAAAATAAATTCTTTAAACCAAAGACTTGGTAACACCACGTAACACTAAGTAGAATTTACAGCATAATTTATTGCATACTTTTGGCATTACGCCGTAATTCCATTCATTACAATGTTATTGCTATTGCCTACTTTGTTCAGTAGTTGGAAATTTTGAATACCCACAATAAACCACTACTTATTTATTATTTTTAAACATTGAACCAAGTAACCAAGTAGTTATAGGGACATCCTGGGGAAAATAATACCTATATAAATGTCATTGATGTCCGTCCAATTATTCACAATCGCGAGTGTTTTGTTCAATGTGCTTTTTTGTTGTCAAGATAAATAATGTAGCGACAGTGGTGCTCACATACTAAGCTAAACGACAACGACAACATCGCCAAGCAGTGTTTCGAATTTATCAAGGACCAACAGCAACGCAAAAGCCAACGGTCTTAGCAGGAACAAAGAAAACCGTGGCCCCATTTGAATTATCTATACCTAGTTACAGACCGAGGAAAATGAAAGAGATTTGCCGCTGCACTATGCCTTTCCCGGGGAAAAGGAGTCTTAGCGTTGAATCTTAAGTTATTATAATCTGATTGAAAGTGACCTACTAGCAGGCGACTACTAGTGCACTCACACTATTAACAATCGAAGCTACTACTTCATTGACGAGGGTTTTCAATTGGCTTAGAATTACGTCCACCAGGGAATCATTCTTCAATTATAATGTGAGTATCAGTGAACGGATTTTGTTTACCTTGCCTTTTTTTACTCACTGCCTTTTTTGGTCATATCTATTAAGTTCATGTGCACTTTCTTCATAACTGTATAGTTTAAAAAATAATATAGCCGAAGCATTACTTGCACACGTTGTTTGCGAACTTAATTTATTTAATCCTGAGATACATATTTTAAATTGGTAGCGATGAGACTAGCTGCTGAAGTTGTGATGAAAGCGCGGCGTCTTTTCTGCAAATGAACGACTCAAGACCATCAAAGAAATAAATAATGTAGTAAATGCTGCTGAAAACTTCAAATTGCCTTCAAATATTGGAGTCGATGACAAGACGTCTTTTAAGTGAGCTCCGCTTTTGTCCTCTCTTCAGCTCTTTCAAAGTTTTCATGAGGGACAATCGCAGGAGTTTGTTGCCAGCAAATTCGATTATTGTTGTACAGTGTTATAAGGCTTAAAATATTTTTCTTTTTAATAAAAGACATTTCTGCCTTTTTTACAGTTTAATTTTGGCTTGTTTGGATTTTTTACGTCAACAAAATCTGTTTCCTGGTGATTATTCTTATCCACATAATGTGATATTTATTACTTCCCCTATTTATGTAAAAAACTACTCTCAATTTACATGGGGTATTATTCCGATGTCTAGCACATTTGAGTGAATAATTGGGACATACCTCTACAAAACGGCAACACAAATGATAAAAGCCTACGGCACATCAACCACAAAAGCTGATTCACATTAAAGTACAAAAATCTGATAATCCTTTATGAAATATAAGTAGTTATAAGCTAATTTTTGAATCAAATAGTCATATAAATGCCAAATTTTGACGCCCTTGTTACCACCATAACCACCCCAAAATGTCTTCACATAGTAAATCATCCTCTTACCTGCAATAATTTCCGTATTTTTCTGATCTGTTGAATTGGTATCTCGAACGATAGTTAAACCGGGCCAAATGTTGAACTCCCTCCGCTCCGACAGTCGTTCCATTAATTTCACAAATTCCAACTTGATGCACGTCCAGCTGAACTCGTTGTCACAATTGTCGAAAGCCTTTTTTGCTGCCTTTCTGTCATCCAAACTCGCTGCCAATCCAGTGGACATTATAGCCATCAGCACAATGCACAATCGAAAACCCTTAGTCATAGACATTCTCATAAATACTTGTAATCCTATTCTGTTCGATTGTTAATCCCACTCAGACACACCTTCCCACAGAACAGAGACACTAGAACTAATGCACAATTTTAAGTGCCTATCTTTATATAGTGCTTGCTAAATAATGCCCCCTTCCGACTTGGAGAGCCTTATACCCATTACACAACAAATACAAAGATGCAATCGTTGGAATGACCAAAAAATATGCTACCACCACCAACTTCTTGGCACCTGAGGCTCATTGCGATGAAAGCAAAAATGATTCCTCACCATTCATCCGTGATGGACCGCTGAAAATGTAAATCTATTAGCGCCGCCGTGTCTCCACTTCGCCTTCCCGGTGGTGCGGCTGTCGCGGTACTTTCCTTCACAAATTGTCTCACAAATAACGACGAACAACAATAGTGACCAATGGTGGTCAACCGTAATTAGACTGAGAACTATTTTCTATGCTTTTCCCCTTGCACTTGGTCGAGTGACTTTGTAGAGGGCAACGCCAAAAAAAAAAAAAAACAAAAAAAAAATTTAATAGATAGGTACTGAGTTCGGAGATGTCAACGCCACTAATTATAATTAAGCTTTGGGCTGTCAGAAGGAACGGACTGCTGGCGGCGAGGTTAGGGGCTTAATTCTTTTGGTGCGGCCTAAAAGAAAAGTGGAAAGTGTCCATTCCATTTGTAAATAGGACTGATTGTAACAAATTGTCATTCCGACAGTCATAGAAATCTAATTGTCTTACCTTGTCTTCACTTGTACTTACCGCAGAGATACGACATTGCCAATAGGCACCTATCGGGATTTGTTTAGGAATTGGAGCATCAAACCGACATTGGGGAAGTGTAGCGTGCTGTTTGCTTTACTCCGACCGTTTGTTTATATCATGGTTAACTTACAGCAATTATGTCGTGGAAGTTGACCAATTTAAATTCACCAAATGCGGGGAAAAAAGCTACTTTGCATATGATACCTTTGGGAGTACATAAGCTAGCTACCTGCCTAGGAAAGTAATTGCGGTAATATTAAAGCGTTTTGATGGCTGTAAAGTGCGAGAATTTTTCAAAAATTATCTCACATAGAATAGATTTGTAGAGGAGAATGAAGCTGTAAAAGTAGATAGTTAATTAGATACAAGAATACCTTACCTATATAGGGAAAGTGAGAATGGGACTCTGTGATTAAGGGAACGGTATAAATAAAATGTATGGGAGCTGGCCATAAAATAAGAGTTTCAAACGAAAGTAAAAGGTATATAATTTGCCTTTGGGAATATATGAATCTACTTATGAAAGTCAAGTTGCGATGAAAATTAAATTTTTACAGCTAAATAAAAAGAGAAGTCGGTTTTGCAATTTGATACAAATATGTGAATAGGTATCTGCGTAACAGAATTAATGACTGAATTGGTCAAATTTAAAATGGTTGTAATAACTAATAGTACGTATGATAGAGGAAGCCATAAGCAGCAGCATTTTGGCAATCCCAATTTCTCCAAGCCACTCTATAAATTTTGTTTTAATTTAAACAGCCTCTAGATCTAGACTAATTGACAGTTAGGCCCGAAACACACATGCTATTTCAATCGCACGTCTATTTAGTCGCAAAAAATGAAGCAAACACATTTCAATATGAATGCGCCCACATAAAATCCAAAATTATGGGCGGATAAGTCCTCAGAGAAATTATGGCTGGACAGTGGACATTACAGGTGGGAACTCTATTAATTGCTACCTGTGAGTTTCTTTTGAGAGAGGTATCTGTACCTACACTGGTCGGCATAAGTATTTTGACAAAACTAAAGTAAATTCTACTCATAATTTGAATTTACTTCATGTAAATTTTGGCATCAATGGAAAGGTCATTTAAATTCCGTTTGAATGATACACAACTTTCCTTAACCCATTAAGTACCCAACCCATTGAAAATTTAGAACTTTTGTAAAAGCCTACTTTTTTGACTTTTTTCCTCGGTCCCAAAAAAAAATGTTTTGATGCAAAAAGTTTCTTCAAACAATTTTATTAGTGACTGCAAAAAAAAATTTTCAAAATTCTCTTCCCTAACATTTTTTATGATTTTTTGAATGGGAGGATCTCAGAAAAATTTTGTATGAAAAGGAGGAAAAAGTTGCTAAAATAGTCATTTTTTAGTAATTTTCAAAAAATCATAAAAAATATTAGCGAAGAGATTTTTGAAAAAAAATTTTTGCAGTCACTATTAGAATTGTTTGAAGAAACTTTTTGCATCAAAACATTTTTTTTGGATACCGAGGAAAAAAGTAAAAAAATAGACATTCACAAAAGTTCTAAATTCTAAAATTTTTAAATGGGTACTTAATGGGTTAAGGAAAGTTTTGTATCATTCAAATGGAATTTAAATTACCTTTCCATTGGTGCCAAAATTTATATGAAGAAAGTTTCAAATTATGAGCAAAATTAACTTTAGTTTTGTCAAAATACTTATGCCGACCAGTGTATGTATCTTACCTCGTTAAGAGGTGCTGATTGGCTAAAATAAAATAAAATTAGCTCTTCCTGGTGGTGTGTCTTCGGGGAAAGACGGAGAGTAACCATATAAAAGTCTCAAATTTTCTAAAGCTTAAACTAAAAGTTATTTCAAAAACTGAGCTAGCTTTTCTAAAGCTTAAATTAAAAGCTATTTTAAAATAGCTATGAACTGGTTTTAAGCTTAAACAAATGTAAAATGCTCTCACTTTCGTCACTAGACTGATCGATGTGTAGGTACTCAGAAATAATTCAATTGTCAGTAAATTATTTACAATGCCCCAAATGATTTTCAAACGATTTCCATTAAATGAAAAATCACTACAATAAAATAAAACAAGTCCCCAACAAAATGCAAAAATGCCACAAAACAATGAAAAAACATTTCATAATAATTTTTGTTGTTGTTTGCCAATCATTATTTTGGGGCAGTTTTTCGCAATTTGGCGCAATTTTTCTTAAATGGAATTAAGTTTAGAACTTAATCAGAATGTTCCAAATATTGTTAACTTATGAAATGATCACTTTTTTATTTTAAATCTCAAAATCTATCTATTAAAAATGTACAATCAGAAAAATGTAGGATCAAAATCAAGCTAAAGCCAAAGTCAGAAAAAAACAAGTCCAGTAGTTATTAGGTCAGGATTGGTCAGGCTGGCAAGCGCTTGGTGGCCATACGGGAAACCGGGAATTTTCCCGGGGCGTTTCGTTTTTAAGGGCGTTTTTTTCAGGAAAAGTTGAAAATATAATTGACACAAATTTTAATCTTGATTCATTTTTTCTGATAGACTGATAGTAGAGCCCACTTTATTTCTCAGAGAATTAAAAAAATTTCTCTTTAGTACCTATGGATAGTTCTACAGTCAAAACATTTGTAAATACAACCATTTAATTTGTTAATTATGTAGTAGTATATCTAAAATGTTTGTAACGTTATATTCCCTGTTTTTCGTTATTATTAGATATTGTCTATTTAATTTATTCTTGAATTTACCCCACATGAAATATAAAATAATACATTGAATTGAAGGATCATTCGCCTCTAGTCACTTTGTGCTACAGAATGATTACTATTCTATTTCTTAAATAATGTTAATAAAGTAATTCTAACCCAATTGAATTTTATACAAGTCACTTTATTGCTCTGAATTAGTATGTATATTTATAATTGATTGTATCAACTAGCATTTTAAGAAATTGAACTAAAAAAAAAATAAAAAAAAAAACGTGTTGTGTTGGTGGTTTTGAAAGCGTATTGAAGTGGGCTCACAGATTCGTTAAGGCAATGAATAAGTAGGTACTTATTTAGTAGACTTTGATATTTTCATAGAAGAAGCACTGCCTGATCAACGATGGTCGACGAACAAGAGTTGTGTCAAAGATGTACTAAAAAAACATTGAAATTATCAATTTTAATGTTATTTTCGACAAAATAATAATAGCAATTGAAAATCGCTTTACACTACCGATGACACAGGTAAAGTGTGAAAGGACTTTTTCCAAATTGAAAATTATAAAAAACTAGCTGACCCGGCAAACTTCGTCTCGCCCCATTTTAACGCCTTCAGATAAACTCCGAAGTGATATAATAAAACACAGATAGTTAAAATTTCAATGTGATTTATTTGAATGGAATCGAAATCAGTAGAGAGCGATGTGATAAACAATGTTTTTTGATTTGTTTTCCGGCGCAAAAACAAACACCAACAACCAACAAACGCCAACACGCGAACAGGCAACGTACGTACAGCGCTGACCGTGCGAAAAACAGGGAAATTCGAGATTAATTCCACAGACTTCCAACGATTGCCCTTGCGATTTATTGATTGTCATCGCAAAAGCCAATCGAACGGGGAACTGAATCCGCTTGAATTGGAATGGAAGATCAGTTGGAATAATCGGAATTCGTGGGATAAGGACTTCCTCTCAGCGTTGTTCCCGCAGAAATTTTGGAGTAGAGCCATTCTCCGAGCCATTTCACATAAGTTTGAGCCACTTTATTTAAGAGAAAGGGGGGGGGGGTGTTTTACTTGTTGAGATTTCTTTAAATTTTTTTTGTTTGGTAGTTCGCTGGAAGGCAAAATCATCGAAAAACATTGCAGAACTATTACGCGATTACGGGATGCTTCTGGAAGAGTAAGGGACCTTAAACCGATCTAAAAAAAAACTCTAGAAGTCGTTCGACTAATATCCAGGCAATAAATTTTTTTCAGTCGTTTTAAAAAAATGGAGAAGATAAATCCGCCGTTTGTCGGATTTCTATAAATTTTGATTGAAAATATTACCTACTTTCTTGGTCTTAGCTAACTCTTATAGATCAAGAGGTCTTACACCCGCCTTAATATCCTGATTACATTGTCAGTATTTAAAAGTTCTGTTATTTCTAAGTTAACATGGTTAAGAAGTCTACTTCTGTGCCCGTGGAAATGTTTTCCTTGTCAGCAATGTAAACCGCTAAAGTACTCTTTCAAATAAGCAGTCCGAAGCTTGAAACAGGGAACACACAAATAGATAGGAGCGTACTTCTAGATGAGATTTCTGGAGAATGAAGCTTGCAGGCCATACCTTGAAGACGTGGAAATCGCTTCATATATTTCGCAACAAGAGTAAGACTATTGGGCTCAAAATGGTTAGTCTACCAGAGAATCAACCTCAAGCAGATGCTGGCTCTAATACGGGGAGGTACAGCCATAATTCATTACACCACTCTGAAGGATATAGACAAACGAAACAAATATACCTGATGTCTGTCAGAGATCTTTTTGTTACTTATACTTATATGGAGCTACAGTCCGGGCTACAGTCCGGGGTGCAACTGTCCCTCCGAGTTGGAATCAAAGACTCTTCGGGTCAGCGACATGACTCTGTATAGTTCGTCTCTAATGAGAAACATTTCCATACATTATTCCCGATAGGAATATGAAATGCTGAATGAGCAGCGATTGTTTTGTGACGGGGTTCAGTTGAGTAAATTTAATTTTTTTAACATTCGTTTGTTTTTTTTTAAGAACGAAGTTTAAGTTTTAAGAAAAATGTGAGCCATTTCTCTTTGGCTCGGAGCATTGAGCCAAAGTTGAAATATTTGAGCCAAATTACCCAATTGGGTACTTCAGCACAACGCTGCCTCTCCTTTGAATTTGCCCTTGATGATCGTCGCTTGAATCACATTGTTCATCACTTTCTAGACGAATCGTTGCACAATTTCGGATGACTCAGATTCCACAACATGATTATGATCGATCCCACCTTCAGCTGTAAATTATGCGGTGGTGTTCCTGGCACATCAAGCGAGTTCAAAAATTCCGTCGGATAGTTGCTTCATACTCGTCGTCGTCGGTCATGCTGTCAACGGATTTATAGGTACGTATGCAGTTCTCTAGCGATTTGACTTTGAATAATGAAATTCAAGCTATCGACGTCCTTATTCTTCGCTGCTAGTATTGCCCGTTCACTAATCCAATCGAGATTTTTATAATTTTGTGCAATTCCGGGGAACACTTTGGTGATGAGTTCCTCCTTCGACAATGTGAACTCGCAAAAAATTTCCGGAAACGATAACAATCCAGTCGAAACATCAACGGGAATTTGACCATTGCCAAGCGCCAGCAGGTTAACCTTCTCCTGGTAATTACGAACACCTGAAAAAAAAAATATGTTTGCCAAATCGGCCGAGCTGTTCTCAATTTTCGATATTTCCAATTTCCCAACTTTTCCGGAGGGTTTTCCCAAAATTTTCTTTCAGAAGAACCTTCTCCCGGCGGCGATTACGTACAACTGAAAATTGAGCCAAATCGGTTCTCAATTGATGAATTACATTTTTGCCACAATTTTTATAGAAGATAGATTAAGAGAAGATAGATTAGAGAATAACAAATTTGTTTGTGCACACTTCTCAGAATAATTTGCTATTCAGGGGTTTCTTGGAATTTAAATTTACACGTACTCAGGTATCTACCTACTTACTCTTATCACATAATCTCAGAAAGCATTTGTTTTTGTACCCTTTTCTAGTGAATCGAACGATTTCATAAAATCATTGGCCAGGAACAAAAACATTTAAAAATTTCATCCCCAAAATAAAATAATAATCGCTCATATTACCTAGTTCTCCATAACTAAAAATCGCACTGCCACTGAGGAAGAAAGTCTAACCTTTTTGAGGGAGGTAAGTAGGTATGCATATGGTGTCGATGCATAGGTACTTTGTTTTTCACTTTCTGTTTGTTGGTCAATCTCAAAAGTACAAAGCATCCTTCTTTAGGGCGACCATATTATAACTATCTGTATAAGTTAATTTGTCTATGCTGAGCTGAGTCTAAACAGAGTTCTTTTCTATATCCGATAGTTAGAAAAAAGGCTTAAGGCTAAACTGCAAGGCATTCCTGTAATCCTGTCATGCCAAGTTTGTAACTGTGCTTTTGAAAGAAGGGTCGCTATTCTTGCTGGTGAAGCAATCCCGGCTAAGGGCTGGTTCTGGCGACAGCACAGTACAAATTTTAAAATCGAAACAAATAATTTGAACTTAAAATTTAGATAAAATCCCGGTCTTAGGCGGAAAAGAAATTATCTGGATGTGGAGTCCCAAATGTTGGCGATGGGACTCCTTGGCCACCCACCCCATCCATGTAGATACAATGGCCGATAGTTTGTCGTATCTACCCTAAATTTAAACGCGTGCATCTCCTCCGCTACCTACGCCATCTATGGGTTATTAAAAATAATTTAAGCCAACATTCTTAATCACTTAAATTTTCAAATTTTAATAATAAAAATAAACATGGCTTAATTTCTTAGCATTAAAGAGAAAGATTTACTATGTACTGATTTAATAAGACAAAAATAAACTAAAACTAGGAATTGAGAATTTAAATATGTGTATGTTAACTTAAATTTGTGTTTAAAAAAAAAAAATATGAATTTCAATATTAATGTTAATTTACGATAGGAAAAGATAAAAAAAATGAATCAAAAGTGTACCTTGAATTTTGGTTGAAATCCGTGCGCACGAATTCTTGAAGTTGAAAAGTATTTTTGGGAGTTTAAAATAATTAAATAATAATATAAAACACAACACAAAATTAAACTTTACAACAACACAAACTTGAAAGAAATGAAAATGAAAATAACAATAACAATAATTAAAAACGTAAACCCTAGCAATATTTTTTTTTGTTGTTTTCAACTGCACAAATTATTTTATTGTGCCGTCAATATCTTTTCTTTCCTTTTCTCTTCTTTTCCTCTGCTTGGAGTTTTATTGTTGGTCCCTGTTTTTAATTTAGGTCCTTTATTTTTATATTTTTCTTAACGAATTTCGTTTTCTTGAATTTTTGTATTTTTGTTGAGTCTTTTTACTCATTGGACAAAAATTAGGACCCTCAGACTGCACACTTCCAAAACGTTTAAAGTTCAGGTCTTTAGAGACAAAGAATGACTTTTAGATCGATTAAGCCAATGGATACGGCTAAAAGCATGGAGGAGGTTTGTTATTTCTTCCTTTAATTGTTCTAATTTTTTATTTATTTTATTTTTTTTTACGATGAACGTTTGCGAGAATGTTTTCTGACTCACAAATAATTTTATTTTTTTCTCTCAAAACAAAAACTAACTTAAATAAATTTAGCAACAGTATATAATTTCCTAAGTGCTTATGAACATTCGGACGGACGGAAAGAAGAGAAATAAGCCAATCGTTACAAGTTCTAGTTTCGGTAGAATAGTTAAAGTGGTGTAAAGAAGCTGATGATTTTGGCTTAGCACCACTTTTTTAAATCAAAAATAAAACAGTATCAGATACCAGCAATTTTTACGATGTTCAGAATAATTTATAAAGCTCTCAACATTCGTGTCTTCAATTATTTTAAACGAAGGATTTCGAATTACATAATATACTTACACCAAGTGTACATATGACATATTTACTTTCTACTCTTTTGCATTTTTCTTTAGGGCCATTATACATATATGTGGTCTGCATAGTGACCTCCATGGTAAGGCATTTAAAGAAATTTCTCATAATCAGCAGATACAACCACCAAAGTACATAATATATAGGTAGGTAATAATAATAATACAAATTTAATTCTGAATTCTATTTATTCAATTGCATGATGTTCTCTTATAATAAATAAAAACGATGACTAAATTCAACAGTCCACACACAAATGAAATGATCCTGAGTCTTATTTCGCCATGATATTATTATGGTGTTTGATATATCAATATTAATAAATTACATTATAAATAATTTCATATACAAATGTGTGGGGATGATAAACTGTTTTCCTTTTTCATGATGATAAATATTTCAATGATGGAAATAAATAATATTGTTTTACATTTAACTATGAAATAAAATAAATTAATTCTTTCGGAGTATTCGTTATTTACATCCGTCTTTTGTCATCTAGAGCTGTCTCTCTCTCTTTCTCCATCTTTCGTAGTATCCGGTCGGTTATCGCATGGTCATTAAATCATTTGCCATTATTCATATCGTACTGTTTCCAGTTTTGGTTTCACTAGATTATCCTATTTACATTTTGGTTTATCTCTTTGGGTGTGTGTTGGTCTAAATCAATTTAGTAGGGTTGGGTTAATCCATAGTGACCGTAGGCCAATTCTTGGGCGGAAGCTTGTCCATTGCGATTCCAGTCAGAGTGAACAATTTCAGCGTTCAATGGGGATCCGGTGATGTATGCGGTGGTAACATGATCCTTCTTCTTAGCCAAGAGATCCTTGAAGAAGGTGGCACCTGGGAAAATATATATATTTTTTTAATTACATCACTAATCATTGGGATGCCATGTTCAATAAAATAACTTACCGGCGAAGATGAGAGCCAAGAAACTGATAGCCAAAGCCTTAAGTGAGATGAATTTCACCAACATGAAGAGAACCTTGAAGACGACTGCTTTCTTCAGCTTCAAAGCCAAAAGGAGTGGCAACAGCATTTTCCTAACCCTCCTGGTACGAGATTCTATACAAATACAAAATGTATGCAATAAGTTTCAGCCAAATAGAAAAATGTTCAACGATACGCCTAAAGGTATGTTCGAAAATTGTTGGCCTAATATTGCAATAGTTGCCTTACTTGATATATGCAACAAAACTACATGACTGATTCATGATTAGTTTCGTCGCGATGCGGCTGATATGGAAAGTTTGCAAATTTATCTCTGCGCCAGAGAGATGACTGATATCGCTAAAAAGATTCGAATGAACGGGCGCATTATGCTCAAGAGAAATTATGCGATGCGCAATACATACACATTTCGAATGTCAATCTTTTGGACGTTCAATTACTGGTAGTTGATATTGATATAGAATAGTCTCAATTATGCGTCCACTATTGAGGGATGCTCTGGCTGACTGGATACACCAGTAAACAATATTGGAATACATAGTAACTTCCTGTCAACGAAATGATTCTGTATCCTGACGTGGCTGTGATACATCAACTCATTTGCATGCATGTCAACTCGTATCAGTGTCCAATAAGGGACATATTGTAATTAGGTGGACATTGGGTTCTGTGCATAGATAAGTAGGTAGATACCTACCTAGTATACCAGCGGTTATAATATGTAGTCATAATGCACTTTAGTCTCCACCATAATTTGCCCAAACGCACAATGTCGTTAGTTGACATGTAGTTTTCGTGAAATACAACAAACTGAAGTTGAAGATTTAAATTGATTATTGGTGTAGCCCGATGTCTATCTATACAGTCGTTTACTGGTATGCAGCTCCACTGAATCAATCAATCTTTTTAGGTAAACCTTCATTGCATAACATTTGAATATTTCCTGAATTGGAAAATTAATTCGAAGGTTGGGTTACATAATTTATTTGTATCTAACGCATTTCATTGACAAATGCTTCTTCGTTGGTGAAAGTATTGCAATAGACTGCACGCACCTATATGAAATCTAATCAGCCTTTTACTCTTACTATATACGGTCCGCATAGCTATGCATAATAATCACCTAGGTACTTTGTGGCGTGTGGCTGATTACGTGTAGATATTAAGGAATTGCATGCCATGGTAACATGGGATATCTCATCTGCATCTTTAGTATATGTACCTACTTGTTTCAATCAACTCGGGCAAATTGCATCTTTGATATGCAAATGCTTTTTCTGGCAAAAATTACTTAGCAATTTCGGTATGTTGCACATCATAAACCGGATAAAATTATCTTTTTAAACTGGAATAAACTATATCATAAAATGCAAAGATTAGATAGGTACGTACTCGTATTATGTATACCTATGTTATATAGGAACTGAATGGTAAAATTCAACGAAAAGTTAAACGCATTCAAAGCGCAACGGTAGGTGCCTTATAGGATGGAACAAGTATTTTTTTGACTGGTAGATTGTCATTGTAATCGCTAAGGACAATCTTTTTCCTTTATCGCAAAAACCAACCAAATGTCATAGGCGAAGAGACATAGAGGCTGTACATTGCAACAACTGAGGTCTTGTCCTTAGGACTTAATATTCATATTATCAAAATATTTAGACGATTCAATATTCTCTGATTCTTGAACTTGGATGATTCGTATCCTACCACGCAAACCTTTCAGTATACTACTTTCTCCGTCATTGTCCATCAAAGGTCTGATTCATCTCTACAATGGCGCAATCATATTTATATTATTCGCTAGAAATCACGTTCGTAAAAAAAACTGGAAAAAATTAGAAAGTATCAGTTGAGCCATCACTCTCGACTTGAGGCTTTCTCTAAAATGGGTGCGACTGAGATGGTCAATAGCAAGAAGATAATAAAATGAAAAATTTTGTATTAAAAAAAAAAAATTTCACTTTGCAAATTGAATTCGAAAGTTGTTATGGAATTTGAGCCAACACAACCGAGTCGTGAACAGCAACTTCTACACAACCACTACGATCACAACTTGGCTGGGCTCTTGCTATTGCTATTGCTACACAGCGCTCACGGCTCACATTGAACGTGACCGCCAAACCAAATTTGCTTTCTCTCTCTTCATTTCCATTGACTGGTTTTTAAGGTCTACGAACTTGCATGTACTAAACTGCTAAGATAACTGAGTGTACAAGGCACAGTGTATAGATACTTTGTATCTACTGGTGTTTCAACAAAGCAGTGCTTTCTTTTCTCCCACTGCCCCACTTTGACAACAGGGTGGGCCCAGGCATGCACATTTGTCACACCAGTGCTTAGAGCAATGTAACCAAGGAACAAAAAAAAAAAAAAAACAATCTTTGCCATAAAACATTGCGGAAGTTTATATAGCATAAGCCGCCTGATTCTGCTTCCTTTAAAAAAAAGGGCTGACAACAGTATCTAGACACATGAAGTTGAAACAGAACATCTACTATACGAACAAGTGCAAACCAAGGAACAAAAAACATGAAATGAATTTCCGGCATAGCACAAGACGTATGGATGTGAAATGAAATTAATCATAAAGCAGTTAATGATTATGGGGAAGTGGAAGTTGGAGTACCATTGTTGTAAAGGAACGAAAATCTACAGTTCGCCGTTGATTACTTTTTGTACCCTTTATGCTCCCCCTTTTGTCGCTATGTATAAAATATTGCAAATGTGTGTGTATCAAATCCGAAAGGTATGCCGTATGCCTGCCTTATTTACCGATGTAAATAGGCTTTCTAATATCTGGTTTTGATATTTTTTTAAGATTTTCTTTCTTTTGTATCTTTTTCCTCGCTTATGATGAATGGGATTGTCTTCGAGATTCAAGGTTTGTGTCGTTGAGATGATATAGTATGGAAAAGAAAGTTTTTATGGTTCTCTTATTTAAAGCATCGCGACCAGAACGTGATACTACACAGATGCTCACAGATGTGCAACCTGTGCAAATGGGTTGGTCAATCTGTTGGGAATTTTCATATTTAATCAAATAAAATAGTTTTTGTTGAAAATTTAAATTGAGCTTGTTGCCAGAAATTTTTACAACGAAATATTTAATGGCACGGATAACCTTTCCTAGTATTCATGATGAATTTTACTAACTCACTGAAACATTTTTCATATATAAAAATTGCTGTTGTGGTTTTCAATATATAAGGTAAACATTAAAATTTGTTATTTAACAAAGGCCCATATATCTAGTGTTTGTTAAATATGGTACTGGGTTTGGTTAATTTCTTCGTAATCGTGACATTCGCTAAGTTTAGAATAAGTTAGAGAGCTATTGTTTCCTTATAATGAAGGATATCTACCGAAAGAGCGTTTGTATGATTAATTTAAGGCTTGGTTGTTGTCTCTGCTAACATAAATCTGATTAGTTGCGCAATATCAATTTTGGTTTTGCATATACCCAGCTGAATGAATGGGAACAGTGTACGGGTACGCACAATAATATAGACAGTATTTTAAAATGGAAAAATTGTAAAATTAAATATAAGCGAAGATTTATAAGCCATTGCCCGATCCAAAGACTCACTCTAAATTTTTCAGAATTTGGAAGGAGAATTGCCCGAGTGAAATGTATAAATAAATCTTGCTAAATTTATTTATATAGGTATAATCTGTCAAAATTTGGCTTCTTTGACTACAAAGTCATTTATTTGATTAGAAATGTTTCAAAATATATATATGAAGAGGTGGGTACCTATACTAAGCAATGCAACAAATCAGTGACACTCAGAATTTGACCAATTCTGGATTGTGAATTCAGTATCTTTGTAACAACATGTGTGAAATGAGGAGATTCCAAAACACTCCGGTATCAGTAGGAAACTCATAATCAGAATAATGTAAAAATGCCTAAATAATATAAACTCACAGGAACCTATAGAGGAGTGTACCAAATACAGGTCAAGAGTGTAATGAACTAGATACATTCATACAATAATATTTTTGTTGGATCTTATTTTTTTTAAATAAAATTATTGAAAATTATTTTGCATTTCTAAATATGCATAAATTCGATCCAAAATGGTTTCTTTTTTCTGAATATGGAAGTCGCTGCTTCAAGTCCAGAGGAAATAGTTTCAAAATTTGTTTTGGAGAACGTTTATAATGTTCTAAATTTGGCAAATCAATTTGTTAGTCCAAATTTGGAAATATGGTTCATAGAAAGTGAACGTCGTATCTGCATTTTCATAATTGAGTGGTAAAAATTTAGGAATACAATTATGGCTAAAATTTTGATCCAAATTTGTACGTTAACACATCCGTTCTATAAATTTCATTTAAATTAATCCGGATTAAAGTTTAACTTGGATGAAAGTTGCCATCCAAATTTTTTAGACTTACATTTTCATGAAACGAATTTAAGTGACAATTTTGGACATAAAACTGCTTAAATTTAGCAACAACTTAGTATAACAAAATCCAATGTATATATCTAGTTCTGATTTAAATTTTGATGTCACTATATAACCATATTAGGGAAGTTTTTGATGAGCACAAAATTCAATGAAAGTGTAGATATCTTTCCACAAAGAGGCAGGCTCAAATTTTAGAATGCAATTTTGACTAAAATTTTGATCCAAATTTAGACTCTGACATATCCGTCTTGTAAGTCAGTGAAATAAATAAAAGTTTCGATTTAGTCAAGAATATTGAAAAAAAAAAAAAAAAAATTATTTAGGCCAATATGGAGCAATTTGTTGAGCTCTTTAGTTTCGAGAATATGTGGCCTAAAAACTTAAAAACAATATTTTGGAAGCCTTCAAATTGGAGCAATTTATGTTCGTAAACACAAATCTTTCTCAAATTTTGAATTATCCACTCGAAATTCCTTGAGTATAAGGACACTAATTTAAATGAAAAGTCCATATTCAAAATTCGAGTATCAAAATCCATAAAGCTGAATGAAATGTTCAAATCTTATCACTCATAAACTGCACTCAACTTGTTATAACAGAATTCAAATAAGCCTCACCATTACCATCAGCGGAACGTCCGGCGAATTCATCCTCGCTCTCATCATCTTCACCGGGGAAGGCCAAGTTCAATTCATGCGATTCCAAGTAACGTTCAGCGCGGTCCTCGAACGACTCGCCAGCATTTGATTGACCAAACGAACGGCCGTTTTCAACACGTTCGATGCGTAATCCTCCGAACAGTGGCAGGCTTTGTTCATTGTCGATTTTATTGAGTGCATTGATTAAATCCTTATCACTATTATCCTGATGTGGTAGAGCAGCAGCGGTGGCACACACAACAGCGAGAAGCACAAATCCGTATTTCGAATACATTTTGCGTAATTTTTTTGTATTGTTTTTATTAAATTTAATAAATTTAATTAATTGTTTAGTTCTGATCACTGAACACTTGACCGGATCGAGTGGACGATTTGCTTTGTGATTGATTAGCTATCGGTCAAGCTATTTATTTACTCAAATCCCAACCAACGCTGGTATTCAATGGGTATCCAAAAGCACCTGCCAAAATCTATACGGTATAGCGTAAAACGAAGGAATGCTACTTTATGGTGTATCCGCAATTGGTGGGGGTATTCCAACAGTATGGCCATGTCAAGCTTGAACGCCCGTAATCAAACGCTTTAATTAGTATTCCCTCAATGAGGCTCTTATAAAAATATGTTACAATACGTGACACAATTCTATCCATCATTATCCGTATGTGAGAATTAGATGCACTATGCCCTAGGGCGGAATCACCACGACCACCATCCACATGGCACATTGGTGTAGTAGTTGTCGCCAAACTTGGAGGGTTTGCGCGATGGCCTCCTTCCGTGCCTATAAACCGTTCGATTTTCATTTTCAATCCATACCATTCTGTCGCTCATCCGTATTTAAATTCCGTTCACGACCCCGGTGAGTCGGTAAGTACCTACCTATAGCTGGAGTCTCCCTCTATCGCGCATCATCACCTCTATTCGAACCGAAATGGTAATCGAAAGAAAGCCTTTCCATTAAGAGCGGTATGCTGGTAAACGCTTTCGGGTCTTTTGCATACACGCTTGACGACGGACGGGGTCTACTAGTACCAATCATAATCTCATAGCCCACTATCATAGGGCAATTATGGAATTTTTAGCGCGACAATTTGTGTCGAAATTAATGTGCGTATTAAGATCGCATGTTCAAGTGTACCTATATGGGTTGGGTTCGTGTCCCACTCGGTGTGGTTTGGTACGGTTTGGGCCATTTGGGATGGATTGGAATTTTTCTGTTCTCAATATTTTTCTGTATTATGGACGAGTGGATATTGTTGCGAAAGTATGTTGTGGGCAGCGAGCGTGTGCGGTGAGGAAATAAATTGAATTCGATTTATTATTCAGAATTTGTGATCGATTTTGGGATGGAATTGATACAATTTTTTTTAAGCACTTTCTTCTACATATCTACATGATGGGAGTGACTTGTTGGTGTGTCTAGGTGAGAAGGCGTAGGGTGGGCAGTTTTCATATTTTGTTCATCTATTTTAAATCGATTGGGTTTTAAATGAAGATTTTTTTTAAATCGCCATCATCTGACTAAACTGAGCTCAACTTAATCGCTTTATGGTGAGCAAAATGAATTTATTATCGTTTTCGATTTCTATGGGGCTTACTTTTTTTTTTGTTTTGGGGTATATGGTAATGTTTCAACCAACATTTAAAGACCTACATTTTGCTGAATTTAAATTGACTTTAGTTGATTAATTGGAAAAATTTGCTAAAAAGCTTAAATGCCATGAATATTATACATTCAACTGATAGGTGTGTTGGCAGGAACAGTTGAGTTTTTTACTGCGACTTGGAACTGACATTAGCCGTTTTTTATTATCAGCTATGATCCATCGATTTACATGCACTTACAACAACAACATGTGATCCTGCTTTTCATCGAGATCACGAAATATGATCTGAAAATTAATTCAACTATTTCTCGTTGTTGTTTCGTGGCGTTGTTTATTTCATTCACTAAAGGTTGATGTCCCTGTAAATTATAGCCACACAGTAATGTTGCCAGACCAAAGTGTGAACCACAATTAACAACACAAAAATAATTATAATGCATATTTGATCTTAACATTTGAACATAGTTTCCCCAAAAAAATATTCAATGCTAAATGTATGCAGATTTGTATCCATATGGTAACACCCCGACACAACAAGCGAAATGTCAAACTCAAATATGAGCAAGTGCAATGGAGAAATCATCGCATTGTGACGTCACATTGTACCGTGTGGCTGCAAGATGGCTGGTGGCAATACGAAATTTGTCATAATTGGTATTGGATTTTATATGTTTGTTGCCACAACTCAATCAATGATCCAGTTTTATTTTCATGATCTGATCCGGATCAGATCACGCTGATAATAAAAAACGGCTATTATTACATGGGACAGACATGAGATAAGAAAACTGCGAAGGCGAATGAAATTGTGTTGTCAAAGTACGTTAAAGATACCTACTACGTTGTGTCAGTGTCAGATGGCTGCAGTAGGTATTATGTCAAAATATTTTGAAAAAAAACATAAGCATAAAATTGATATCCCTTAATTTACTACAAGAAACAAAACTTATTGGATATACGAAATCATTCTTCTCAATTTGAACCCTTCTCATATGCCTACGCATCAGTACCTACCTAAGGAAAAATATTGTCTTACGTGCAAAATTTGGACCTCGGGTCGGAAATCGGAATATCAATTCTGACACGACAAAAAATATGCACCCCTATCGTGGAATCCGTCGGGGGGAATTATTCACGGAAAAGAATATTTTGGTATCGTCAAAATCGCAAAGTGAACAGTTCCCCGTGTGGGTAATGTGTAGGAGTTTCACTGTATCGTTAAAAACGTTCAAATTGAATTTTTCCCGAACGGGAAACTGTTCATTTTGCGATTTTGACGATACCAAAATATTCTTTTCCGTGAATAGTTCCCCCCGGCGGATTCCACGATAGGGGTGATGGATGAAATAAAAAAAAATTGAAAGGAGTCATGCAGTTATGCAAATCTGAATACATATTTCTTCCAAATTAAACAAATTTTAACAATAGTAGATATACGTAAGTTCCGGTATAGATTAAGAAACATGTGCATGACTGGGTCCCATGTAACTTGCTCCTTTAAACTATAGCAAACTATATAAACTTTATTTATAGATTTTATATTTTAAATTTGTCATTAAATATCGTTTTCTCATGGACTTAGAGGCTGGAAGGAGTTCACAGACACAGACTCACTTCTCTATCATAGCACATATCTCTAAAAGTCACTTCTCACTACGATTTGCATGATAATAACATGATGAGAAAACGACTAATCTAATGAATTCCTTTGCGACAGAAAATTATTGTCTTTAGAGAAGACATGCTACAAGTCTCGAAGTATACATACCTATATAGGTATGTACCTATTTAACTTTATTAAGAAGCACAGACAACATAAAACGATGGCAGTGGAGATGGATGTTTTTAAGATGACCATGTCAGGAATGACAAAACATGATTTTATCAGATCGATATCTGAATTTTTCATCAAAATGTTACAATATGTCTTTTACCTGTTGAACATTTTAATTATATTAATACTCCCTAAACTAAAAGTAGGCCACGAAAAGATTACGACTGGGTCGGACAGAACTTTCTCGTTTATTGCGAATCTCCCAGAATCTCAGAGTCATTTCATAAAATTTTACTTTTAAAATCATACCCTACCCACTCAAGATGTACTCAGGTTTAGTAACGAAAGGCTTCTTAATTAAAAACGTAACACATACTACGTAAACTTACGTAGTAACTACATCACATTATTACTTACTTTCAAATTTCACCCCGAACTGACACTTGAAGGAGGCAAGTAGGCGATGAATTTCGAATTCCCATTTTGATTACATATTTTGAGAACGATTGCCGGAGCTCCTTGAAGATGTTCTCCCTCCCTGTTGTTCTTTTAACAATATGGGACACCTTGTCACAGTAGCAGCGGGGTAACTCCATACCTAAACCATACTTTTAACGAACTGTGGACTGGTCGATATGTCGTAAAAAAGTTGCTTAACATAATTTTTAGTAAATTTCTCAAGGATACAAATTTCATGAAAAAAAATGAAAATTTATTAAGTAAAAATTTTGAGAAAAAAAAAGGCATTTTAAGTAAAAATTTGTAACAACAAATTTTCAAAATCTTGAGTTTAAGAAGCCATAACTTTTTTGTGGCTGCCCAGATGTAGCCGAAGTGCGTAAGACTTGTATGCGCTGCTAAATTGCCTTTTCAAAATGTACAAACTTATTTTTATAGCTATAATAGTTTAGAACTTACAGCATTTTAAGTGGTAACACCTCTAAATTAGAGGTCACCTACTTTGATGGGCTATAACGGGAAATACGATGAAAATAGACCCCCCTACCATAAAATTTTTTGTTCGGCAGAACTTCAGGAATCTTCCCTTAAACATCCTTTAAGCCTTAAAGGATTATACTTCTTAACTGACTGAGACACCCTGTATTGTCTGACAAAGAAGAAATTGTAAGCAATTGTCAGCTTCCATAAACAACGACATCTGACAATTTCTAATGAGTCTGACAATGTCCTAATTGTCTGACAACGATAAAAATTTGTTTTCAGACTTGTTCAGACGATTATGGTCAGTGTCATTACATTGGCGACGAGGATAAAATCAGTGAGTAAAGTGACAAGAACAGAACAAGACTCGTTTAAACAAAACAAAACAAAACAAAACAAAACAAAACAAAACAAAACAAAACAAAACAAAACAAAACAAAACAAAACAAAACAAAACAAAACAAAACAAAACAAAACAAAACAAAACAAAACAAAACAAAACAAAACAAAACAAAACAAAACAAAACAAAACAAAACAAAACAAAACAAAACAAAACAAAACAAAACAAAACAAAACAAAACAAAACAAAACAAAACAAAACAAAACAAAACAAAACAAAACAAAACAAAACAAAACAAAACAAAACAAAACAAAACAAAACAAAACAAAACAAAACAAAACAAAACAAAACAAAACAAAACAAAACAAAACAAAACAAAACAAAACAAAACAAAACAAAACAAAACAAAACAAAACAAAACAAAACAAAACAAAACAAAACAAAACAAAACAAAACAAAACAAAACAAAACAAAACAAAACAAAACAAAACAAAACAAAACAAAACAAAACAAAACAAAACAAAACAAAACAAAACAAAACAAAACAAAACAAAACAAAACAAAACAAAACAAAACAAAACAAAACAAAACAAAACAAAACAAAACAAAACAAAACAAAACAAAACAAAACAAAACAAAACAAAACAAAACAAAACAAAACAAAACAAAACAAAACAAAACAAAACAAAACAAAACAAAACAAAACAAAACAAAACAAAACAAAACAAAACAAAACAAAACAAAACAAAACAAAACAAAACAAAACAAAACAAAACAAAACAAAACAAAACAAAACAAAACAAAACAAAACAAAACAAAACAAAACAAAACAAAACAAAACAAAACAAAACAAAACAAAACAAAACAAAACAAAACAAAACAAAACAAAACAAAACAAAACAAAACAAAACAAAACAAAACAAAACAAAACAAAACAAAACAAAACAAAACAAAACAAAACAAAACAAAACAAAACAAAACAAAACAAAACAAAACAAAACAAAACAAAACAAAACAAAACAAAACAAAACAAAACAAAACAAAACAAGACAATTGTGGTCAAGGGCGCACGTGTGGCTAACACATTAAATTGTAAAGAAGAGCTCACATTATATTTATAATATATGAATATCGAAATAAGGGAAGAAATGTGCAGATAGGGTTACCATACGTCAGGATTTAGCCTGACGCGTCAGGCTTTTAAGGTCTCTGACAGGCTCAGGCCAGGCCTCACGCTTTGTCAGGCTTTTTAATTTTTTTTTGATTTATTTACATTAATTTAAATTTAACGAAAAAAAATCATCATATGTTAAATTGTTGCTGAATGCATCAAATTATGGATACAAAATGCAACTAGAGCATTTTGAATGGTTTCATTTAGCTTGGTTCAGTAAAAGCGACAATATCTACTATTAAAGACATGTCTTCAGTCACATATGCGGCAATTCAATTCCCAATTTATTGTATATCTACATACACAACCTACCATTCGATATGCCACGTCTTACGTAGATAAGTCACAAAATAATGGTCAGTATTAATGATTTAACGAATTTTTGTGGATGCAATAAATTGTCAAAAGATATGGATTCTTTTGATTCTTGAAATTATAGTACATATTTTTAAAAGAATACAACTTACCACTTAATTTTTTTTTAAAGAAATATTGTATATGCAATGGGTTTCACATTTTGAATATTTCAAAACCAATCCCACGGAAATAAAAAAGTGAGTGTATTTTTTTCAATCTCTTCTCACAATGCCATAAGCAATAAGCATATCAGAAATAATTTTCTCTCTTACAACCGCACATTGGACAAAAAAAGAAATAAACTGAATTTAGACTCAGTGAAAGCAAGAACATTTTAAAAATATATCTTGCTAAGAATTTTATAACTATACTTTGAAGAAACCAGACATTCTAAATCAAATACATGCAACTGAAAAATATTAAAAAAAATGCCTTAAATGCCCCTTCACAGTCTGAGTTTAAACTACACTTTCAGTTTATACTTTAGGTCAACAATTAATTCAGTTTCACGGTTTCGTTTAAACCTTGAACAGAGTTCATTCTGTAGTCTAAGTTAAACTACATCTATAGTATTCTGCCATTTAAACCTCAGATCAGCCGATTGTCAGAAACACAAATATTTGACGTTGTTTTGCGTGCTCTTTGAAAGAAAAAACAATAAGTACTGTACAATACTGCCAAATTTTATTCAATGAATTTGGTTAAACTGAGTTCAATTGAACTGAAGTTCAGATTAGATTGTGAAACCGGACGAGTTGAACTTCAAATTTAAACTCACGTTCAGGTTCAGTTGAACTTTATTTTAAACTTACAGTGTGGAACTAGGGGTTGAAAAATAATTTCTGGTATAGTGTCATATGTACCTACTACCTACCTATGTAATAATATGAAGTCTAAAGTTATTTCATGTTCCTTTAGTCTTTTTTTTTGTATTTTTTTTTATGATGATTATGTCTACTTATTTGGCTTAAGGAAAATGTTTATTTACAAAAATGCAATGTCAGGCTTTTTGCTCCATAATCAGGCTTTTTCTCCTAACTGTCCGGCTTTTCGATTTTTTGTGATGGTAACCATATGTGCAGAGGTTTGAAATTTATTTGTTATTAATATGCTGAATAATAGAACACATTTTAATAATTGTTTTCCAGGAAAAAAATTCCGATTATAAGGCCACGTCTAAAAGACAACGAAAATCCTTTTGAAGCGATAACGGAGAACACTTCATATACAATATTGTATCTCTTTGTAAAGAAAAGAAATTATTCATATGAAATGAAATAAAATGTTTTCCTACACACTTTTAGTAGCTACCTCAATCAAGAAAAGCACAGTCGCAGCAAGTTATATCGACGGCACTGACGGCGACCATGTACTTTCCACGAGCTTATCTTTTATTTCGTCCAATGAAGATGTTGAATACGAAAACAATTCATTAACTTGTTATACTCTCCACAAGAAGGTATAGGTATATGTATACATTTTGCCATTACATTTGTAATGCCAAGAAGGAGTCACTGGAGACCCCATAAAGTATATCTATATATCCTGAATCAGGATCACATTCTGAATCGATTTAGCCATGTCCGTCTGTCCGCCTGTTGAAAACACGATAGCGTCCAAACGAATTGACTTAGGCGAATGAAATTGCGTGAGAGCTCTTCTTTTTATCGTCATCAAGTTGGTATTAAAAATGGTCTAATATGCGAGGGATCCAAGGTCCGATTCCCGGCAAAACACAAATTACATCTTAAGGTATTTTCTACTGCGCCATCTCTCGCGAACGTCTGACAAACATCTGAGAGTATGACTGTCCTGAAAAAGCTTCCCAATTCAACCGTTCGGACTAGGCATAAAATTGTAGGTCCCTTTCATTCGTCCTAAAAATTGAAACTCACACAAACGAATAGTTGCAAAAGCTAGGCCTACCCGCCTGTTGCGCCACCTATTAATTTTTTATATTTTCGTACAAGATTAAACGTTAAGATCTGACAGCGACACCAATAATGTACCCCTCTTCTTGTTTGGCTAGGTAATTCTCTGATTCCCCATAGACGCGGTAGTAATATACTAATCCATACGTATCAATGTAGGTACACTACAATACGGTACCATAGCACACTGTCCACACACTAATAGTCATCTGACTATTCAAAATAAAAATCATAAAATTTCACTATATTGAACATTGATTTTATTTCGGTTTGTTTTTGTACAATAAATTAACAAATAATTTCTACCTGCATTGATATATGATACATAAAAAAGTGCTTGCAAATAAATTAATTATTGTAATTAACTAGAAACACACACAGGTGACCTTTGCAGGGCTAACGCAATCGTTCCACAAAGCGTACTCTTGTCGTTAACCCCGTCAAAAATGGCTACAATATTTTTGTTACGTTTTTTTCCTGATCTCATATTATATATTTAATAAATTAGATTACATACTAGAAAACAAAAGGCACAACTCTCTCGTCGAACACATCTCCAACCATTTTACTGAGCTGGAACTTGTGCTTGGTAGGCAAGTTCTTGCGCATCATCATCATCGCCCATGCTGCGGGCATATGGATACGATGAGGAACCCGATGACCAACCCTGTTGAGCAGGTTGTTGCCATCCAGAGCTACCCAAACTGCTGACAGCACCAGCACCACCTCCGCCCAATTTGCCGCCAAACAATTTCGATGCACTTACAGCCAAGGCCAAAAGGAGAGCAATCTTTGCGACAATAATGGCCTTGGTGGCGAGCAGAGCCAAACCTCCCAACAGCAATGGAGCCAAAGCGAACAACTTAGCACCGACGGCCAACAGCAATGGTCCCATGAGTTTCTTCATCTTACCACGACCTAAAAAGGTAAACACGCGTGCATTAGATGGAAAGCATGCTTTAAAGCGAAAAACTTGTTATTACCTTCTTCGATGGCGCGGGCAACCTGTTGGGTAGTCTCACTGGGTACCTTGACTTCCAAGTTGTGCGATCCAAAGAAATCGGCAACCGATTGCATAGCCATATCCATGAGACGTCCATTCCTGTCTTCGGTCTCGGTCGACAGCTGAGTCATGATGTCATTTTCTGATAGCGCCTTGCCGCTGCGTGCAACTGGAACAGCTGGATCTCTGTGTAAGAGAGGAAAGGGTATTGCTTTTATGAATGAACTCTCGTCACAAGTTGCAAAAAGAAAACAAAATAGAAACGTTAGAGTGTATAGTGAATGAAATCCACACTGCCAGTAAATGGAGAGCTCTACCGCACACTGTAATCTGATGCAACAAACTGCATCATCAAGCGTAGGCTAGACGCGAATAAAAGTCATAAATCTAACACTAAACTGGTTCTATATCCACAACTCTGCTCACGTTATCACTGTATCTTTTGTTTGACAGTTCATTTTGTATTCGCACTTTTCGCACTGATATCTACATCGACTGATGTAATTTGCACTTTTTTATTTATGTAAACCTTTCGCACCTTGTGAACGTAACTCCAGTGGTGAGAACGATGTTGTTACTCCTGGCGGCACGATTCAATGCTGTAATCCCTTTAACCGCTAGACATGTTGTAATATCGTCACTTTCGAAGCAGGATCCTAGGTATTTGGCCGCCCTCGATAGGGTGCCTTCACTTTCGATCCTATTATCGATAACACTGGGGGCAGCTAAGGCTGCAGCAAAGAGCATTACGGACACAACGAACACTTTCATTTTGGAAATTTGATTTTTTTTTATCTTTTCTATTTAACCGCACGACACTGTACCAACTGCGCTATGTGATGTATCACTTGAGAGATGTGAGAATGATTTGATGTACTTGTCCGGACACTGGCACCCTTTTATACCACTTTAATAGTAGCTTTTTGGATATACAGTTTCAGCTGTTGCAAGCAACCTAACCGTATAGTAGCACGACAACGATCGTGGTTACGTATACGCCTAGTTGCCCCGTAGCCCCCACCATGTGCTGCATATACTCTATACTCCGATCTGCCATCCCTCATTGCTCGCGCTCAATTGTTTACCATTGTAACACCAAGCGCACGTGAAGAGATGGCAAAAGGGGTGGAGGGGGGAAGCAACCGAACGTTTTTCGTCAATATTTACTCTCGCGAAAAATACACAAAAAACCGTAAAAAGCAGCAAACGAACCAGAAAAAAATAAGTGAAGACTATACTCCACAGATACCATAGTCTCAGATACTTACCATTACCATACTCACGTCGCGGACTCACGGATGATGACAAGCCGAGAGTTACTCTCTTTTAATTTTAATGTCGTCTCTTTGCTCAGTCAAATCGCGGTGCGTAGCGCGTAGGTTCAAGTCCAGAGCAACAGAGACAGAGCGCAAAAAAACCAATCGTAAAAAAAAACACCAAAAACTGTTTAAACAATCAGATACGTTAACTGAAACACGCCAAGCACTCTCATCAAAGTGGCTTACATCTTCGGTGTCGTGCTCGTGCATAAGCAGAGCACACATGCTTAGCCAAGAAAACTGTGCCTGCTGGCCGCATGCCATTAGCCACTCTCACTCTTTAGCTGGTGCTGCACTGTTGCTGCTGCCAAAAGAGCCCGCAATTGTGGTCATTTTCTTTGGCAACCGAAAAGAAAAGTGCTCACTCGCTTGATCGGCGGTGGTAATAAAGAATCCAAGAAGTGGACACAAAGGTACTTAACATCGAGAGAGTTGACACTTTGGGCTTGCACGCAGTCGAGGTGGAGCTCTGGTTTAATTTCACGAAGTTAGTTGTTATACTTATGAAATGGAGCTTCGAAGCGGAAGGAAAAGTGGACATTCCGGCTTGTGAAAGAGAAAGATGCGCTGGGGTTATAAAATCGGATTCCGGTTAATTTAAGTCATTCTGAAGATGAGGCGGCTATTTGGGAAAGGGGTTCCTTATATATCTCAACGGTACATTATGTGAAGGATCATATAGGTGCAGTGTATCAGTGCTAGAGTTCATAATGCCATGGTTTCGTATTATGATGATTAAATATAATATCGCTTCTCCTCTTTTTGATTTTTACATAACCCAAGTCGGGCATGAAATCTTAATTGGGATTGCGTGCGCGTGGAGACATCATATTGCCTTCTGCTCCATTTCGTACATCTACGAGTATATACGTGTGTGTTGTTTTCAGTGTCAATGTTGAAGCATGTTCTAATATCCTATTCATTATCATCGTAATTAGCGCTTAACGTGTTCGAGCCGAGCACTTGGTATGAGCTAAGAGATTAATGTGTTACCAAACAAATAACGCCTTTAGTGATTAAATAAATTAGTGAAGAGGAAGAAGCTTCAGGCATCTGGTTAATTAGGGCTCGAAATGTCATGTGTCACATATATTTGCACGATGGGAAGCTATTTTTGAACTAGATGTGTGCTAGCTATCTGGGTGATTAATTTGGCTTTGCTTTTGCACAAAATGTTATTTAGTCTTTCAATGAGGTAGTAATTTCCTCCTATAATGCTAACTATACAAAATAGAATAATTGGCGCAGCAAATTCGTAGAAAAACCTAGGACTAGCTTCTCACAGCCTTTAAGGATAAATGACCCTCAGATTTATTTTGTATCCGAAAAGCTTAATTGAGAGGCAGTTACTTAAACCTAAACTATTTTTTTTTAAAGAACTGTTTGTTAAAATAACGGAGTAGATTATTAAAACCAGCCAAATTTTGTTCTCATTCAATTCGAAAAAAGATCCTGGCGCTTTGGTCTTAGTTGGTGATAATATGGTAATAATTCTTGCAAGTCTGCCTCAATTCATATCATTGGTCTTCCCTTCATCATTCGTTTTCAAAGGTTTCAAGGCAACGAAACGAATTAATTTCAGATTAAAAGTTTGAAAAAATCCAATTTTCTTGAAACAGTTTTTAGTTAATTGTGATGTTATCTACCAGCCAATAAGACCCTTTTAAATAATGTTCCAAAGCAGATGGTTTTGATTGAAAATAACATTTTTTTTTGACCAAATTCTTCAGCACAGTGATTTCAACATAATTGCAAAAAAAAAAAACAGGTTCACTGATACGAATTAGTTACAAACAATTAATTTTTGCTTGAGCCAGGTCCAGGAGCTGTGTGAAACTTGTTGCGTTGGCTGGAAGGATATATTGGTCGGTATATCATTGAGGTCATGACAGGAAGCATTATTATCTACCAGCAACAGCACGTTATTTATATCCTCAGCACAGGAATATATATTCACTTTGTCAATACATTTTTGTAACGCCAAAAAGCAGTCACTGGAGACCCCATAAGTATATATATTTCGAATCAGGATCAAAGTAGGTTAGGTTAGGTTAGGTGGCTGTTTTAAAAGGTCACACTTAGACCAAAATTTGTATGTCCATTGTGAAAAACTATGCCCCGGACATTACAGATGGTAACTCTATTGCTACCTGCGAATTTCTTAAAAAAAAAAAAATATATCTCCCTGTATCTTACTTCGTTCAGAGGTCATAATGGTGAATGAAGCGGTAAACTCCATTTTTGAAGTTAGCATCTCCTGGTGTATGTCGGTTTGTCTTCGGGATTGCCCTCTGTCTATTGCCTCTGGCAGCCCATCAGTAACAGGCGACTGGTGCATGGCAGAAATGGGTGGTTGAATTAATGCTTTCTGCTTGGACCAAAACTGAATGTACGGACTATCTATACTGGAAAAGGATGGAGCAATCTGGCCCCCGTTTATTTCCTTTGACAACCCGTCCAAGAGACAGAAATTGGTGCTAAGAAGAAGAGGTTGATTGAAGTAGCAAAAAGGGAGTCACGGTTTGTCCTTCGCAGAAAGCAAATACGAAGGGTGACCGAAACAGTATAACCCGCCGTCTATTGTTCTTTAATAAACAACTTGGAAGGGGATCCTAGTTAAAATAATTCAAGATAGTAATTCAAGCAGGCGTGTACGTAAACAATCTACTGTCTATAGACAAAATTAGTTGACATACGTCAGCTAAGTTGCCCCCATTGAATATAACGCTTAAGCGCAGAAATCTCCAGATTATAGCTTCCCTTTTAGCGGAACAAGATTCATCGTGGAGCTTTTGAAAATTAATGTAGTCCTTCTTCTTCCATCGATGAAGCCAGACTTGATAAGCCTTGAAACCAATTTTATAGAGGAACTCTGCAAAGTGGGTCTTGATACAATTGGGGTCTGGTCTTCCTTAGCTTCGTTTTCCCTCAGGGATGGACTCAAGGTATGACAGATGGGATGTTGTCTATATGCATACCTCCACCCTCCATGTGACGCATTTAATCCAGTCGTTTTATTTTAAGTTTTTGGTCATATCGATGTCAACAACGATGTGTAGGTAGCCCCTAAAGTTAATTGTACAATATTCTCTTCCACACTTCAGCGATAGCCGATAGTGTGTGATCTTTTCTTAAACCATTTTCGACATCAAAGGGTTACTTTTGGACTTTGAGGAAGCAACTATATCTCTCCATCCCGTACTGAAGCGCAGTCAGTTTGGCAGGAATGCAGACACTCTTCGTATAATTCGTCTTAACATTAGTCATAGATTCGTCCGACCAAATTTTGCAGTTAAGTTGGCTGGTATGCCATCCGTTCCAACAGCCTCGTTGGACTCAAGGATGGTGTATGGCTATCCTCATCCGCACTTCGTGTCCGGGTGGACACAAATATTGACTATTTTCATGCAAGTTGAACTGATTGTACTATTCTGGTAACGGGTTGTCGGATATCTCCAATAATAGCCTGCAGTAGTTTTCTTTCCAAATCTCCAAATAGTATCTACAAAATTGAATTGTACTAAAAATTTTAAATTTAGCGCTTTAATATATCTATCATTATAGCCATATTTATTGAATATGTTTTCGTTAAGTTGTTATAGGTAATAAAAAAATCACTATATATAGAGAAAATAAAAGCTAATTTTCTTCTTGATTGTACACTCGAAATTAGTCTTGTTTTGTCTTTCACGGCTGCCGTTTTATTCGCTCTGTCGCATATCACGCTTCATTTCGTCGATATCACGCAGTCTCTTCGGTCGTGACAAATCGCCATTTCACCAAAAGAATCCGGAAAACAGCCTTGAACCCACAAGTCCCTTGATTGGTGTGGATTCTCCTACGAAGTCAACAAAGTAAATTTTTATTTTCACTTTTACAATTTCATAATGATACCAGACCTGATACACCGAATCGTGAATCCCCCTAATATTTTTCTTTGTTTACTTGTTCAGCTTGTCAGTGTCCATTGTCCAATTTATTTTATATTTATGAAGTTCATATTTTACTTTAAATTAAAATATAACATATAAGACTGCAAAGAACATTCCTATACAAATTTTAATTAATTTAAAAAAAAAAAAAAAATTAAATATTACATTTAGCTTCATGTGGATATTAAAAGTTTAATTGGTTTTTATATCAATATAGGATTACGGAAAGTCACATGACATAATTATGTAGCTATACCTACATAATATATTAATGAAAAATATAAGCTATTCATAATTATTTAATATTATTTGTTATTGTATGCAAAGTTGCTTACTTTCAATAATTAATAATATCCCATATACATTTCATTTGAATTAAATCCCTGCCCCTGGGGTAAATATGGTACATGCAACATGCCTATTCATTTCGCTAATGACGTATAGATACACCAAAGAAATATATCCAACAATAAATTGGAATTTATGGAATGGAATTTATACTTCGACCAACACTATTTTGGTAGAAATCAATCAAAAATAATTTGTTTTTTTTTTACTTATAATAAATATTCAATCACTGTATTTTTTGGTTCATTATAATTTAGAAGCTTTTCCCATACGCCCAAACCAATTGCTTTATATCAGTGTCAATCGCTCAATTTTATATTCTGAGGCAAATTCAGGAATAGCGTATGGAATGTCGGCACATTCACGACCCATGTATCATATCATATATGATACATTGGACTGTGAACGTGATAATATACACATACACTCCACGTCACTTGAATAGCACACCCGCTAAGGTCGGTTTTCTATTGCCGACTGGTGACTGGCCCCAAACCAATTCTTTGTGATACTTTTATAACCTTTTTGGACCTCTGCCGTGGATTTATCAACATGGTAATGCACCAATGCATAAAGCCCGGATTGTTAAAACGTATATAGTATAGTTTATAGTTATAGAGCCAAAATGTGGAGCTATTAAGCTGACGGCCTACTCACCGGATTTGAATACCATCGAAAATGTTTGGCGTTGGTTGACACGTCAAGTTTATCGATCGGGACAATAATATTCGACTACATATATACCTATAATTATCTAAACTAACACAAGCCATCGAATTTGCTTGGAGCTCGATTTCACGAAGTTATATTTGGCCAATTTGTATATTCATCCCTTCCAAACTGGATGTGTGAATTTTGGAGCAGAAAAGTGGCTCAAAACACAATTGAACAATTTTTTTAAAATCTAAAATACTCCAATTACCTTAAATTTAGGTAAAGTTTATGTTAAAAAGAAGCAGAATTCTCTAAAATGATTTTTTTTCGTTTACGTGTTCTATTCAAGTGGCGCAAAATTAGGGCCCCACATTTTGCCGGTTTTTAGTTCATAATTTTTTTACTAATGCTTAAAAGTTTAATTTTAAATCCTTCTGGTCAAATCACAACAATTAAATTAACTTTGATTTAAAAAACATAAGTCTCTACCGAGACTCACTCTCTAGGTAGTGTGCTATTCAAGTGGCGCGGAGTGTATGTACATAGTTAAGTTCGTGTGGTATAAGGTATGACGTATAAAGAAACAGAATTTTTATTACTAAAAGTAAAAATTTTTTGAACACACATCTCAGTCTCAGGTAGATATTTCTGGTTCAATTCCCAAGAAAATAAAATTGTGTAAAACTACATTCACCATTCCTACTTATATCACTGGTTTGCCATAATTCAACTCTTAGCTTATATTTTTGGCGTTTACGTCTTTATCTTGATTGCGAGGAGTCTCAGTGGGTAAAGTATGCTGGAGCGAAGGATCCAAGTTCCAAGTTCAAACCCAAGTTCCAATCCAATGCTATGAAGTTGTATGTCCTTTTCCCTTCCATTTTACCACAAGAGTAAAACCGATATAAATTGAATAGTGGGAAGATATTCCATAGGCCTCGTCTGGGGTCATAATTTTGTCTTCATTCCGAGAGTGTAGTATGCTCTCCAGTTCTCATTCATATGACAAGGAAATATTTACCAGTGAGAAATAATAATTGAGAGGTTCAAAAAACGAGGCAGCAAAGACCAACTCTATAAATTTTACATAAAATAATATTCGGCAGGTCTTTTTTGCTAAGACTGAAGTACTATACATAATTTTCCTTTTGCTCGATATGACCAAAACAATGTAGTCGATGTGTTGTGGCTGTGATGGGACTACATCCACATCTCGTTACAGGTCAGAGAGTTCGTTGTTATCAATTCAAGGGAGGCTAGAATAGGATCTCCCTTTATTATTATTTTTGTCCTGCACGCTAAGGAGAAGAACTGGGAGAATAGGGGCTCGTTCGTGAAGTTTTTAAATCATTTCTATAGCTAAACCGAAGTATCAGCAGTTTCCTAGGGTAATATTTACCAAAAGGACTTTAGGATCAAATATTGACAAATGGGATTTTTAATGGACGAATTATTATATAGAGGTTTTTGTGTTGAGCGCTAAGATAGAAGGTATACAGGACAAATCCTCACAAGTTCTTTCTCAGATCCCAGCAACCAATTTTTACTCTTAGGTTTACTATACCTACAGTAAGTGGTTAGAGCTAATCCATCTGCGATTGAAATTACTTTCGTCATACTAGATTAGATATGTACATGTACATCAATCAATTTAGAGAGTGAAATTTATCCCAAACTACATTACAATCCATAACGATGAGAGTCAGTTAAAGTAACCACCTACAGTCGTTTGAAATGGTAAATTTTCATTTTGGGTCTAATGGAACAAATTAGCCTTAAACAAATGCATACATGCAAGCCACCTATGCCTAATACCTATTGCTGTGGAATGTACCTTACCTACCCACAATTAATACAATGAAATCACCATGAAGACATTTCAGGCTAAAAACTAATGACTTCATCTCACTTTGTATTGTTTAATGTGGCCGTTTCTGTGTCACCTCGTTGAGATCGGTTAACAATTTCTCCCAAATGCTTGACAGGCCTTTGACAGTAAAAATAAAAGCCCCAACAACAAAATGATACATGTTCGCTGTTAACTGCCTTGAGAAATAACAAAAACGAGAAACAAATTCGTCCGTCAGTAAGTTTTCATTTTCTACCACTAAAAGCCTGAAATCCATTTCATGTCTCAGCTCTGTCCCCTGTCCGTTTGTTACACCTCAAAAATGACATCAAGCCAAATGAGATAGACACATACGAATACAGCGGTCCCACTAACTGCTAGTACTGACGGACGACAGTAGAAATTTATTTCATTGTTGCTTGGGCAGTCGTAAATTCCAAAATGTTCGCCAAGAACCGCACGACAATCACGGTGGGTATGGGAGACGATAGCTATATGTATTGTGAAGTCTCGTTGTACCTGGTTTCCATTAGCATGCCAAACAGAAATATTATTGTTTTGGCACGCATTCCTATTTAGGAGAAACAGAGCCGATCTAAACAGTGTATAATCTGCACAATTGGGTCAAATGTTGTATCCCTGAAACATCTTCATATTTACGGACTGCCACTATCCATGGTAAGACTCATGTAATCCATCATCTTATCCAAAGCGGTAAAAGCCTGGAATCAGAAGGGAAACTTTCAATACAGATGTACTTGCGTATAAATTGCCACAAAAATATCCGTGTGTCATTTACACCGATAACCGGTGCACTGCACGGTGGAATAAACTGCACTCCATAGCAACTGGGGATTACATAACTTTCACTTGAGCCAAACTGGTGGACGCACAATTGAGCTGGTGCATGCATCATCATCACAGCAACGTGGGGCGACTGTATTGTCTGGAGTTGCTATACGATTTGTATCCGCAACATATTACGTGAAATTTCACCAACAGCAATTTTTGATTGATGATGATGGTATCGAAGTAAAGAACGTGACATGTATGCAAAATGCGTTGTTCGATTGTCGGTTAAAAGCCCTTTTTAGATACAGGAAATTCAATTAGATTTATGAGAAAATCCGGTGGGATTTAGTGATAGCTACATTTCAAATAAGCGAGTTTTTCACTTGTTGAGGGGTCTGAAAATGCTTTAGACGAGTTTGTTCTCTTATTTCAATTTGTTATAAGCCTAATGATGTACTGAATATCTATAAGTCATCATAAACCGATACAGTATCAGCTAATTCCAGCTAAGGATATGAGACTCCTTCGCAAAGTTGCTGGAGTAACAAGAGAAGCTATCTCAGGTTAATTACCTATATACTCGGGTGTTTGTCAGTGACATGACAGTAAAAAAAATGACTTAAAGTGTAATTTGTGGCTTTCCTGTGAATCCTCGCTCAGTAGCCCGACAGACTAATCAAGTCGGGCATCCTCTGTGTACGTCAAGGATGAGATATTAACAGCCTATAAGATAAGTTATTATCTTTCTCCCGGGGAAGGATAATTATTTGACAGCTGAAAACCACGATAGTGTCAGAAAATTATTCGACGATAATATTTAATAAAATTGACACACGGCCTATTATAAAAACTTGCAAAAAAAATATGTAAATTTGCAAAGCGCCATCAACTGTACAAATTTCCTAAAAATGACCGACAAAAAATCTTTGAAAAAATGCAAGAAAAAAATCATCATTTTTTTAGCAATTAAGCAAAAACAAGCTAACTTAATGAAACCAAAACATAGCAAACCCTGGTGAAAAAAAACGGCAAAGTTCATCTTAAAAGATTGCAAATAGCTATAAAGTGTAAATGCATCTTGCAAAAACTTAAGAGAAAAGCCGATGGCAATAAGAACAAAAAAAAAACTTGTCAACAAAGGAAACGTTTGTGAGATGCGTAGAGAGCATACATATGATAAATTGGGATAAATAAAAAAAAAACAAAGAAAGACAGATATTACAGAAACTTAAAAAAAATTAAACAAAAGCAGTAAAAATAACGTCTAAGGTGGATAAAAGAACTCATAGAAAAACTCCACAAATCGTCTAAAAAATGCATAAAAAGGCCCCAGAAAAATCCTTGAAAAATGCAACTTAAAGATCATAAAGGTACCATTAGAGAAAGTAAAGACTAAGCCCGTCAAAAACTTAAGGAAAAACGAGCCAAGACGTAAAAAAAAAAATAAAGCTCGAAAAAATAACTCTTTTAAAACAAACTTTTCTTTGTTTTCTGAAATTTTAATTTCAATTGTATTCTGCAACTGAGCAAATGTGGCTATAAACTCCTAGCTCTAATGTTGTTGGACGTTATTACTCAACATTTTCACAGCATGCTCGTTAATCTGGCAAAGCAAAACTCGGTGGGGCTTTGCGCTCAATTCAATGTAAGGTGCGTATTTTCCATTTTGACGTGCGTCGTCCGTAGAAAGTTTTCCAAAAATGCGAATGAAAACCATTTAAATTATAAACATTTAAAATTAAGTAATTTAAACACAATAATACAAAATTACTTCAAACGAAACGTATGCGTGTACTACGAGTATCTATAGCTACTATCATAGGTATCTACACTCTTCTCAGACTTTTGTTTGTCTTATTATCGTCGTCGTCGTCTTCTCATACAAAGGTCCACTGAAGCATAAAACCAATTATGTGCCATTAACTCCAAAAGTCTAGTGTTTGGCTTAAGCAAATGTTGGCCAATGACTGACTCTGTCGGCATGTCTTGTCTACTCTATCCTGGCACTGTTATTGCGCGCGGGCAAAACGGATCTAAATTTGATGTGCACAGTGTGCGCAGTGCGCTGATTCCCGATGTAGAGCCGGTGCTAATTGCAAATTGTATTCGCACGTCAAACGATTTCAGCATGACTTACGGCTTGACCATCATCATGCAACACTAGTGAGTATAGTGACGTCGAGAAAAATACTTTCTTCTGCGGCGCAGACACGCGAATATTGGTTGCGGATAGCCGTGAGATGGTCGTTAAGTATATTGTCTTTATTACTTTGCATATAACAGCGACCACCATGGCATGCCGGTCGATCATCCGTTTGCGAACGTTTTATTGGATTACACAAGTTATTTGCTGTCGCTATGTGTTGTGGGCAATTTGTTGTAGTTCGTTTTCGTGAATTTCTAATTAGTCGATCGATGAAAAGGGTTTCACGCAAGACCTCTTTTGCAGAGGTGACAAACATTGAGAAATGGGTTATGTTAAGTTGCTGCGGGCAAATGACATAATAATATTTGTGCCGCGGTGGGAGTGCACTGTGCGTGTGCACTACCAGAATAGTCGGCAATTTCATGAATAAATCAAAAAATGTGGGATGAGCGGAAAAAACTTGAGTAATACCTTTATGAAATATTAACAAATCGTGTAAGGGTTTTTTTATATGTTAACTTATATGCTTCCATGTAGGTGCACGTGCATGGGGCGAATTTGCATAAATCATTATGCATAGAAACCAGCAAAGACGTGACAATCTCGCGTCATCTAAATTGCCTGCCGACAGTGTTGGTTAAACCTTTTAATGCATTTCATAATATTCGAAAATACTGGATGGTGCTGCATTCAGCTTTTCAATGTCAATCAAATAAGCGTAGGTATATGTAGGTACATGTTTCCACAGACCATAACAAAATTCCTGTTACCCATAAATTCGTCAAAACGATGCCGATAAAACTGAGATTATTCAGAGTATTACGCACATTTCTGGTCATTATAACGAGTTTATTTCAAACTAGATGAAGAGTTTCTAGTACTGACTGCATTTGGTTCAAGTTGCTCAATTGTGCAGGTTTATATTTGTTTGGTTGCCAAATTTGTTAACCATTAAACGGGTATGTTATTGCAATTAAATCTCTGTTAGTCTTATAGAAGCCATTATAGGACTAACACATCTCCACATATATATATATCAACAAAGTGGTGAAATGTGAAATGATCTGCGCGGTCACTGACCGCATCCCAAAAACTCTATGCTTTGACAGACGGTTCTCCACGGATATCCCAAGCAGAGAAGCATGGGCAAGCAACTGCCCACCCAACTCCCAAAACGGCCTAAAGTGGTATACGGATGGTACGGATGGATGGTTTACGATATCACTTAAAGAAAATGCAATTAGTCGACTCGCCGGAGTGCCGACTATGTCTTGAGGAAGACGAAACAGCTGAGCATATGTGTGAATGTGTGAATGCCCGGCTCTCTTTGGTATCAGAAGGAAGTCATTTTTCAGGGAAATTATAAGTACCGATGTACTAAAGACGACCTCTGCTGTATGCATTATCAGCTACATTAAGAAAGTAGAAACGTTACTTTCCTAACTATTTTCTGACGCTTCAAGGAGCTGACCTACCGTATATCAGCGCTCTTAGAGTAACTAGTGCCTTTATAACGACGTCCAACGATGCAGTGTGCGCAGTAGCTGGCATGGTACCAATTGACCACTTTGCAAGAGAAGCACAGGAAAAATACCTCGTCAGCAGAACAACTGCAGGAACATCAATGACAACAGGAGATATAAACACTTTGCTACAAAGGGTGGTAAGTTTATAAGATTGGCAGCAGAGATGGGATCACTCGGACAAGGGAAGATGGATGCATATAGAATCATATCCAAAATCGACGATTCGATCAACAGAAAGCATGGAGAGTTTAATTTCTATTTGACACAGATGCTAACAGGTCATATGGATGCTTTAGGGCTTACCTGTACAGGTTTGAACACGATGACTTTTTGCCCATGCTGTACAAGCGCTGTTGAAGTCGCGGAGCTGTATTGTTCCACTGCCCGCGATATGAAGAAGAACGGCAAATGCTGAGAGAGAAAATTGGTGTGGAACTGACAGCAGAAAACATAATTGGCCTGATGCGGCAAACAGTAGGAGGATGGGAAGCAATCAGCAATACTGTTGCTGACGCATGACGCCGCGTGCCGGTCTAAAATCAGCACCAAACTACTTTTTATAGATGAATTGCCACCTCGTGTTGGATAGCGTCGTCCCATACACGGCAATTTGGCTTGTTAACATAGCCATTCATCCAAAAATGCGCCTTGTCCCTAAAGATGATTTTTCGGCCAAATTTGGGAGTCTTCTTCCAAACGATTCGAAACGCAGTCAGCGATTAAATGGTGTTGTCTATGGTCATTATCATTAACTTTTGAGCTCCTGGGTCAGTTGGATCTTGAACGGGTATATAGGCCCAAGTCCCGACGCAAAATTCGCCGAGTTAATGTCTGCAAAAAGCCGACTTCTTGGTTATACACAGCAATGAGTTGACTGCCCCGGGTTTCTCCTGTACACTTTCACGGACTGCGGCAATTTTCTTGGCCGATCTGGCGTGCCTTTGTAGTACGGGTTGATTGCTTACCGAACCGGTTGTCTCGAATTTGGTCACCAACACTCATTTTAAATCGTGTAATTTGCCGCAGTGGTTTGGCATCAGGGACAAAACAGTAAGCCCACAGATTAAACAGACGCCACCAAAACACAATAACCACCATCAACCCGACCCGAAATTTTTTTCAAATCGAGCTCAAAGCTGATAGAACGGCGTGTGCGTACCGTCTTACGACGCCCCTAGGATAGCCCCACGACCGACGGACGCCCCAGGGCGTCGTGATGCACAGTTAGGGAATCCCTGCTCGAAGTTAAATAATTTTCATGAGTTAAGAGATTTTCTGATTATCTAATCTTATGAAGCATCAATCACTCACAAACAATTTAATTCTCCGTCCAAATCAAACTACATAATATTATAAAATTAAAGATGGCAAACGATTAGCATAACAGTAAATCTGACTGTATAACAAACATCTATGTGCATAGACTGTAAATTGCTCAGCTAACACCCTAGACTCTGAATTGAAGTTACACCAACATCTTTATATGCACATTTCGTCATGTGTGAAGTGCGTAAGTAAACATTACGCAGTTACTCTAATCAATTTATTTATGTACTAAGCATTTTAACGACAACTTGTACACACATCAGGGCAGTCTTAATAACAACATGCGAGGGCTAAGTGAAAGTTTGGCAATTACCCCAGCGAGTAAACTGGACTGTGAACATCATACATACTCAACTCATACTCATTGCTTGGAAGGAACAAACACCGACTGCAAATAGCCGGAGAAAAACACCAGCACCAACGGAACGTCAACAATTAACATAAACATAAAACCGATTACTTAACATTTTGTGTCATCGGTTTCACTTTCTTTTGAGGCGACCGACGGCAACTACAACGACGACGACGACAATGATTGCGATGACCTACAACCGCGGACCAGCAAGTGCCATTTTACTGTCGTCACGAAGAGATACTGAAGCTGTACCCATAAGAAATGTCTGCAACTTTGTTCGCCTTCTTTGATGACCATCTTGCTGACAGCCGCGGTCGGTATAGTGGTTATTTCGCTTACAACACACCGCCTAGACCTAGACATTTGGACTATATTCTCATACTGTCAAGCCTTGGTCTTTGATATAAATGTCTGATTATAAAATCGCATAATGATGTAATTAGCATTGCAGATGTATCATTCATCCCGCACATCAATGAAAGCGACGAAATAATTTAATTTGGTCGTCGAAAAGCACGTGCTGCTCTTTTGAGATGAGCAAGCATATGGATAAATATCTTTAGATACTATTTTCGAGGTGCGCTCGTATTTTTGTTGATCTCTTCGAAATGTGTATCTCATAGTAGACATCGTTTCATTCATGAAATCACTCGATGATGCACAGCAGATTGCCGGTGGTGTGTTGTGTACTGCGACAAGATACTCGATCGCAATTCAATGGGAATGGGTTGGGCTCACTCTCAGTTCAATGGAAAAAAGGCAAAACCCGCAGTAGGTACGGTACACTTTCTCAGCGGATCAATATTTGTTTTTCTCATTTGCACAAATGAAAAGAAAATCAATTTCACCTGATGGAATTTCTGCGTTTAACCCAAATACGCATTATCTTTTGGTCGATGTTGTCGTCATTTGGTCGGCGGAGTGGCAAAGGCCTTGGCAACACCGTTAAAACGAAATGAAGCATTGGGGACAATAGAAGATTCAGCGTAATGGAATGCTAAGCTAGCTATTTGAATATTCAGCAGGATTTGCAAAAAGGTGGGCAATGCGAATGCGAAGGTATGCGAATAATGGAAAGCCAATCTATTGCATATTCTACTCTTTGTTTTGGTTACTATTTTGTCGTAATTCGCTTTAGTTTACCGCTCTAAATGCCTATGATTGCTGATAATTCGATAGAAATAGCACTACACGAAGCAATTGGGGGGTAAATCTATACCTTCACCGATATTAGTTAGCCACTTTCGTAGACATTGAAGGCCCTTTCAATAGCATTCATACCGAATCAATACAAGTGGTTTTTCATTTTCATAAGCAGAGATAGATACACCTCAAGGAGTGATAGGTATAGTCTCATCTTTCTTATGCTCAAAAATATTTCGCTGTATGTATAACGTCCTGGTTCATCCCAGCCACACATTTGTTTGGAATGTTAGCCTGCTTAAGAAAAGCCGACAACTTCACTAAATTGAGAAGCCAGACTGCGATAGCTGAGATGAGACTATATCCAAACTAGTCGGGAACTGCAGAGAGACATTGGGCCGGACTGGACATTAGTTCCTAATACTATACTCGGATGGGCTGCCCTAGGCTCCCCTAGGCCGGGTTTTGTCGCTCTGCTCTGCCAACGAAGTCTTAACGTGAAGAGAGAAATTTTATTGGACTTTTCCTCAGAGTAATAGACTTGGTAGATGAATCTGACAAATTGCGCTGTTTCCAGGAAAATTTTGTCAATGGAACCAGCGACATAAACATCCCTAGATATACGCGTTTCGGGAAGGAGAAGTAGTTTTTTTTTCATATTCCTAGCTGTCCGACTGTGTAAATTTTGAGGTAGATATCCGTCGTCATCTCTACTGGTTTCTGTAAGGGATTTCTTTCCTTTGGCATTTTGGTTTTATCTTTTGGTAGCACTGCTAGTAGTAGTATCTTTTAATATCTTCAATAGCGAGTTTCTCCGCTCGTGTTCTATAATTTATTGTCCGTTTCTTTTCCTTATACACCTATAGCAAGAAATTCTATTCCTTTTGTTTCGCTGTTCCCCAAGCTATTGATTTGTTTCTGGAGCTAGTATCAAAAGTAGCTGCATTAATAATGGCATTCTGACAGTGTTACCACGCCTGCACTGCATAATCTGTTGATGCTATAAGATCGTAATACTTGCTTGCAATTGCAGGGCTAAGATTCTGTAAGATAAAAACGTGCAATCGTTTTCTTTGATTTGTTTCACCTAGCTTTGTAAACCAAAGGAATTTTCGTTCGCGGAAAAGAAATCTCATTGACGAAAAAAAAAACGAAAGCTATTTCATTAACGTTTTCGTTTTTTTGTTGCCTTATCTAACTCCAAAGCCGAAAGTCATTGGGCCTTACCAATAATCATTTTTAGTCTTCAACTTAAATACATATTTTGACGGTTACAATGGATCATTTTATATTGAAATTTTCGCAATTGTGAATTCGTAAAAGTTAGCCTGGACACTAAAAATGATTATTAGTACCGCGGATTTTCTTTTCGTGTGAACGGAAAACAACGACAGTTTTTCCTTTACCATTTTTAATTTTTTTAAATCCATTGCCGGTTTTTATACGCACCCATCCCCAAAAATTTATTAAGGTACTAATGCTAAAAGAAAGAAATATTTCTAGAGCAGTAATGGTATCGAAAGGACTTAGACAAATTTTCGCTTTTGCATGATTTCTTTCGTTTTTTGAAAAGCGGAAGCGTTCTCGTTCAATTTCATACAGAATTTTATCCCAGCTTTTTGACATCATACCTTTGCCTTCATCTAATATTGTACAGCTTCGCCTTCGACGATTAGAAGATTTAATGTCTTGGACTTATACATTTCTGAGTTTAGGAGAGTCTTTTCTAGACTTAGAGAAAAAAAATTGGGTGGTCAAATATTAAAAAATGGGTTTAATCGGCTACTTCGGTCGCATCTCGCATCTGGCTGCGCGCGAAACGTCTTGGACTCATATTTTCATATTTAAGCTGATTTACTCTGTTGCTTAGGGCTATAATCAAGTGGTTATACTTTTGTGAAAAATGATTACTATTGTGAAAAATGATGCATATTCAACGCGATCTCACACGCTTCGGCTGCCACATTTTGCTGCAATCTTTTATTTTCGATATGCCCTCTACTAAGGCTACACATCAGTAGGTACACAGTAATGTAAATAAGGGTGGGCCCAAATTTCTTTTTAAAAATTCAATAAAATGAACAAAATTAAATTGTCTCCATGTATTATGGCTTTATTAATAAGAGCAAACATTCCCATTAATTATGGAATACAACGTCATTCAATTGGCTGTCTTGGCTGGCTTCGCAGTAGCGCATTCTGTCATTCCAATTTTCCAAGACTTTGTTGATGGTTTCGGGTTGTATCTTGGATGATATTGGCCTTAAGTACTCGGTCCTTCAGGGTTCCCCACATTGACATCGCCAGGACGGCAGATAACACAATTAAGGAATTTGGTGCCCAAAAGATCGATTGGAGCATGGGTTATGTGATAAGTCGCGCCATCCTGCATGAACTAGAGGTCGTCCAAATCCATGTCTTCAATTTCAGTAAAAAAAAGTTGGTTAACATGGCTCTGTAACGCACACCGTTGACCGAAACGTTGTTCCCAGCCTCATTTTCGAAGAAAAATGGTCCAATGAAGCCACCACTCCACAATCCGTGTTCGTGAATTGAGTCTCACACTCTCGGCTACAGCAGACATATTCTCGTCTGTGCGCAACGAACCACGACGGGGACCATGAGTGTTGTCCACTAGAAAACACACAGACAACCCACTTTTTGGGCTACACAGCACTCACTTTGGAAATAAGTTTTCAATATTTCCCAGCGTTGTTCTGTCAAGATTTCGAGCGGGAAACAGCTGTCATTGTCAAAATAACCTATGATTTAAAAAGAAAACACTAGATGGCCCACCCTGTATCTTTCGGTTACCTCTCAGACCGAAAAATTACTTCGTGCTCATAGACTAATGGAAAGTATCTGTTTTTGTAACCTTTTCTAGGGTTGCTAGCAGTTTTTATTGGGTTAAGTGTTGCAACCATTCTAAGAAAACCGAATCTACGTTTTTTTTTTGCTATCAACACTCTAAACTTGAAAAATTAAATAAATGCTGCAATTCTTGGAATAATCGAAAACCCCCTTTTCGATCAATAACGTTGGATAAAGATTGCAAAAGCAAATCTCCAAATCTTTCTATAAAAATATTGAAATACTTTAAATTGTGAATTTATTGATTTGATTCAGTCTCGATATCTGTCATTTTAAATTGGTCATAACTCATAAATATAGTTCGCTGTAATTCGTTGAATGTTAAAGCGAATATTGTTTGTCAAGCGGAGACTCGATTTCTATTTGTTTATCTAAATACCAATTAATCGAATCTTCTGAGTCGGAATTTTGAATATTCTTCCCAAATTCAAGGGAAAATCTAACTTATCACGTTAACCGTAAATATACGATTTAATTTGATTCGAAAAGAGGAATGGACCAAACATTATAGAGTCAGTGAGTGTAGTCATTCTTATGGGGTATAAGTGTCTATGTCATGCTTCTTCTTCTTCTTCTTCTTCTATTGTCAGTGTACTTTCGAATTTGATTTCGATTTTTTTTTTCTTTTATTGTACAAGTAATTAATTGCTCGCAATGTAGTTAGTACGCGCTTCAGTTTTGGGATAAAAGGGAAAGTTTAATAAAAAAAATAGATGGTAATTAATTTTGGTAGCAGATTTTGTGTGGCAATAAAAATTTGAATTTAATTGATTGCGCAATGTCGTCTTAGTTCGATGAGTTTGTATTTTTTCTGATGTAACCTGGTAAAGGGTTTCACTTTGAGCAAGTTTTTATATTTTTTCTAATGTTCTTTTTGTGTTCCTTTTTAAGAGGGACTGTATTATGTACCTATGTAGCTACCTAACATGCGTTTGTCGATAATAGAGCGGGTTTTTTATTTTAATTAGCAACTTGTTTTGACACGATGATGGAAATGCTGTGATAATTGCATTTATGACTTTAAACTAGTTGTTGGGAATTTATTTAATTTCTCAAAAGACCATTAACATTTTGTACTAAAATCACGTCCGGTTGTTGCAAAAGCTTAACCCGAAAAAAAATAATTTATAGATTTGCTCTGTTGTGGAAACAAAACTAAGACCTAAGATGAATAGAGTGGAAGAGTGTTTCGGAGGTTACATTTTTTAAGGATGACCAGTAAGTGGTTTTTAGTGTGCTTAAGCGGGCGGATTACACTTCTGCATGCCACACAAGGCGAAGTCTTCCTCTACTGTGTTGTTCCTACGGATTCGAAAAAGATCGGCTTATATGTACTGTACCTACGTACATAATAATTGAAAAGACTTTTAAAAGACCGTGTCTTGTAAGTTGAAATAATGCTTTTCGATACAATTCGTTTTCAATTGAAGAACTTAGATAGTATCAAAAGTTTCGGTGAGATTGTATTTGTATTTTGTATTTTTATTGATATTTATCTCAAAAAACGTTTACAATGGTTTTTATATCTGCAAAGCTTTATGGGCTTGTCTGCAGAAGACTATGTACAAAAGTGTATAGTTTTTGATGATTGAGTTCAATTTTTTTTTTGTAATTTACCTAATAGATTTTTAATTTTAATTTTTAATTTTAATTTTTTATTTCATTATTTTATATAGGAAATAGATTATTTCCTATAGCTAATATAACAACGAGTGTTCTTCATTTGGCAGAAATGCTTATACTATACATGGCTCTATATAGCTCGTCTCTATATTTTCTCTATATGCGGTTTTAAAATCGATAGAAATGTTTTGGATATCGATCTCGCCTTCGTGGATTTTCTCCAAGATCTGACGAATTGTGATTATTTGGTCGGTGGTGGACCTACCAGGTACCAGGCCTAAAACTGCACGGATAGCGCCAATCAATTCGTTGACAAATGGTTTTAGGCCTTCTCAGTAATAGACAAGTTTTGTTGCGATATTAAGGATACAGATTCCTCAATAGTTGGAGAGTCTGCTTTCCTGTGAACCAGGAAATCATGCTAAGGTTCAATTAATCAGGCATACTTTCTTCCGTCCAATTCTTGGAAATGAGTTGGTGTGTGCTCTTTACGAAATCGTCTCACTCTATCTTAATTTATTCAGCTGTACAGCTACTACTATACAGCTTTTGTTTTTATAAAGTTTCTTCAGTCATTTGTAACATATTTTGTATTTTGTGAATTTCAGTTTGCTTCTGTTAATTGAAAAAATAAAATTTATTTTATTAAAAAAATACAAATACTGATTAGCTCATCATCATCATCATCATCATTTTCAAATGGTCCGCTTGTCCATTAAGTGGGTCGCGGGTGTAGGTTGCTCAAGTGGACCCTCCATAGCTCTCGATCCTCCGCCATCGACTCTATTACTGATTAGCTGCCAAAAGTAATTACAAATACTACCGTTCAAAAGTGCCCCAGCCTAGTTCAAAACTGCTCAGCATGGGGGGTACCTTTAAACTTAAAGGCCTACATACTTCCTTTTTAATTTAAAATAAATTATACGCCTTTACTAAATGTACGTAGTTATTTGGCCAAACCAAAGTCTAATTTAAACACATACGATTTTATGAGACCTCAAAGCAAAAAGTTGTCCGAGGTGCCCCAGTTTCCCCTAAAAAAAAGAAAACAAACAAACATCAACAATCAAAATATGGACAAAAGAGATTACAATTGCAACTCAAAATTTTGACTTAGGAAGAGACACTGGGACCAGACTGGGACTGCTGAAATGCTACAGTGCACGTAAGGAGTTTGTGCACATCCAGTACATTCTGCAATAAATGAACCATCTGAAACTAAATGTATTTCTTCTCATTTGTGAACTATTTTTATATGCCTATAGCTGCTTGTTCTCGTCATTTATCTTTTACAAACAAATTTACTGCCCGCAATTTTGGTTTTGGTGAAGACAGAAATAAAACAGCTGAAAAGTCAACTGTCAACTAGCATAGTGATGCCAAGTCACAGGAAGGGTTTTTTTTTTTTTGTGTTTTATCCTATATAGGATTCGTTTTGGGTGACAATAATTAATGGTTAGTGTCATTGCGTGTAACCCGAGCGGTGTTTCTTTGGAAAGACTCTGGATCCGACGAGTTATACATACCTCAGCCTTTGACAAAAAGCACATCACAAAGTTTTGATGGAGGAATTTGGGTCGTCTTCGCCGTTCAACAGTCTGCAGAAGTAGTTTTCCACACACTAACTGTAATTCAATTCCAATATTTCCTCCTTGCTCATCGCTATAGGTACCTATCTGTTTGGGTTTTGTTGCCTTGACACGTTTTTTTACCATTTGGTTGAAGTTCCGACTGTAACTTCTCGTGCCCTTGGCTGTTCTGCCGCTGCTGATTTAACCAAAGACGATTTTTATATCATACTTAGGAGGACTCATTATGTTATTTTTGAACAGCTCGTAAAAAAAAACTCTTTGGTATAGCACCAGAGAACATATCGTTCTGATGATAAATACCTATACCCTATACGCAAGAAAATTAAAAGTATAACGGCAAAGCCTGCTGCCTGATATAAAAGAGGACCTAGCTCTTATACGTACTGTCATTTGCATTTCTATTACCATTTTAAAGTGTGCCTGAAGTCAGTTTCTGCTGTGGAATAATTCTTATATGCCCATCAGGGTAATTCAATTATGCTGTTGCATGTCATCGCCCTATACGCTATACCTAACTTGTCTGATGAACACAATAGTTACTGACGCAGCCACGATTCGTCTTACAAATCAACTCACTCTTAAGAACCAACAACAGCTATTAGAATATCTGCCCAAGTGCATCCGTGCGCTACCATTAACCATTCCCTTGGCTATCATATGATGGGTACATTAATGAGGAACATAGTCTGCAAAGAACTCCTCCATGCCTTTCAGAAGTATAGTCAGTGAATTGTCTTCAACCAGACATGGTGAACCGTGTTTTTTTCATTTCGTTCATATTGTGCGGAATTTTCTTTATTGTCGCTGAAACCAAAGTCCTAGAAACCCTAAAGGATGATTATATTCCTGGAATAATCAACGACCCAACAACCGTCGTCGTCGGCGCAGACAATCATCAAATCTTCGTTTCGTTTGATCAAGGTAATTTCAATTCTGTGCCCAATATCATTTAGACACGCTATTGGAATGTTCATTTTGTATGAACCTTCTTTAAAAGTGAGAAAATTTCAATCTAACCTTGCTATACTCAGAACTAATTTTAACTTCATTAATAGAAACCCCTTTATTCGAATTTAAGGTCGAGGACACCTGCACAAAAGCAAGAAGTTTCTAAAGAGCATGTACCCCTTTTTGATGGTAGTGCTGTTCGCTAAACTCATAGTGATACCTTTGATATTGAAGCTCCTTATAGCTGCAACATCGTCTGCCTTTGTAATGAGTAAAATTGCCTTGGTAACATCCGCACTGATGGTACTTAGTTGGTTATTGGGGTTAACCAAGGAGAGTACGAAATTGCAAATTGTACAGTATCCAGCAAACAAACTCGACGGCGGCGGATGGAATGTTAACGAGAAATATACACCTCACTATGCGTCGCCTTACACTGATTGGCCCTACGATGCTTATGTGGGCGAAAACAATAAAAAAATCTCATTTCTTTAGATGGGCGCTATGGATACAGGACGAGCCATTTTGAGTTTGGGTTCTCGCGAAATTTAAAGATAATCAGAATTTTATTATTGTAAAGACGCTGGAATCCAGATTGTAGTCATCAGCGTCTGGAAAAAATAAATATTAATAGCACAAGAAAAAAATATTTCCAGTCTCCATTAAATAAATAATAATAGGCCTTGGGTGTCTACCGCCTGTCGCGCCGCCTATTTATTTATTTTTTTATTAAATAAAAAAAAGTTATGAAAACCAAAATCGAGTTTAAATGAATTGAAAATCGCAAATACCGCCGACACCGAAACAAACTACATTTTTGAACTAACAGGCGATAAGTGTTTATGATAATATTTTACCTACACTGATATTGATCAAACAACAATAAAAAATATTATTTTGATTTATTTTAATTATCTATCATATTTTCAATTTTGCATTTTCTAGCTACGGACAATCAATAGGCATGTGTTTCATTGAACACCTGTATCGGCAAAGTAAAGTAAAGGAAATGATTGACGAATGATCAATAAAACCGCTTCGAACGATTGGCATTTTGTGATAAAGTGGTATTAACCGGTATATTTTTGTTGAATGCCTCAGCTTTTAGTTTCAACGTTCTCCTAGCACCCTATTGCTAAAAGTGAATGGCGCTAAAATCAGTTTACCATCAGTGTTATGAAACATCTAAAAGAATGATGTCAACTGGTGTCAACATGAACTATACTGTCATGTGACATCTACTTGGGATAGTGTGAGTCTCGGAAGTAGTGTCAAGTATAGACGTATAGTATAATTTTTTTAATTAAGTGCTAAAAATTCTACTTTACTGAGATAGGTAGATGACCAATAAACAACCCTAATAGCATAGTACTCTTCCTTGAATACGATAAGACAATTATTCATAGTTACTTATTACATAGGTAATTTATACAGTTTCTGCGTTTCATGTAACATGGTGCAACGGTTATGAACTCATCATAATGAAGAAAGGCAAGTTTTAGAGTTAAAGTCAATTAAACTTTTTTTTTGCGAATTTGTTAAATGAAATTCCATTTAAAAAATGTTGTAGGCAGTAGGAGTAGCGCTACTGTTGACTATTTCTGAAAACTCGCAAGATAAATTAGCAAACACTAATGGAGGGTTGTTCATTTTTGGTTAACTCTAATCAACGGTTATTCCAGCTGATAACCATAGAATCTTTTTGTTCAGTCAAATTTTAACCAGAGAATCCACGGTTTGGTTATTTAACCCGAGAAATCAATAACCAGCCGATTTTGGTCAGTTAACGCCATTTAACCAAGGATATTCTGGAATTTTGTTTGTTCAAGCTTTGACACACCAATCAAAAACAAACCAACTTTTTTTCAAAAACTGCATAAAATAAAAATTAATTCAACAAACAATAAAGGCAAAATAATGTGATGTTTGGTATCTGACGCATTTTCAACTGGCAGATGAATACAATGCACGACAGTGTGGAAAAACAATTGCATGTATTGCTGCGGCTGTGAAACCTTTGTGCTGAAAACACTCATATTACCTAGGTTATTTTAAAAAAAATATAGATACATCTATACATATAATAAAACTGTAGGACTTTTCTTTGTCAGCTAAAAACTCGAAAACTACTGGACAGATTTCGATGAAACTTTTTGTTAAATGTTCCTTAAGACTGTGAGACTGCTATAGGCTATGTCGTTTATAGCCACGTCCTTAGGAACAGTTTTTGGCCAAAATGTATTTTTTTAAGTGAAAATATGTATATACAATTACATACACAGTCATATATGTACTACCTTGCTACCAATGGATATTTATACTTTTGCGATCGTGCGACACGACAAACAAAAACAAAACCACACTAGCATACGTATATGTACCACGCATTCAGAAAGGGTTGATTTGTTTTCGCAGTGAGTGCTATGGACAGCTGTATAATATGTAGGTATGTATATTATGGCAAGGGGTATATTAATAATCTTCAGAAGAGAAGAGACGTACAGACGTTCATTCTTATATGTGGTATGGTAACAGTGTGAGGTTGGGTAGGTAGTTGTTTGAATTGTAGTATTATAAACAAGAGTATGTAGCAAGATCATGAAGAGGGAGGGCGATGCAGAGGGTGAACATTAAATATCCAATACATTACAGCAACTATCGATATCGCCACGCAACGCAGTATGAATTTCATTCTGATATGACGTAACAGGGAAGGGTTGGGGTGGTTGTTTGCATTCCACAGGAAGAGGGAAACAAAGGGAAGGAAAGGGAATACAGTATTATAAACAAGTAACAAGATCATAGAGAGGGAGGGCGATGCAGAGGGTGCACATTATATATCCAATACTTTACATCCATTATCGATATCGCGACGCCAAAATTGGACAAACGGGGGTGACGCCTCCCATACAAAAATCATCTATGATTTTCTTGATTCTTTTTTTGTTTTTTTCGTATTGCTGTATATTTCAGGTTTAGACAGAAAGAAAATTCCAGAAAATAGATTTATGCTCATTTTACGAAAGAACATTATTATCTAAGTCCTAAGCAATACAATTCCTGTGCACGAGCAAAGCTGGACGGGTACAGCTAGTAAATCAATAAAATACCTACCGAACATAAACGTATACAAAAAAAAATAAACAATTTTAACTGAATTGACAAATAAACTGGAAAACTGGAACGATTTGCAAATTTGTTGTTTGGTGACCAAAGTGAAAATAACTGAACAAACTCCTTTTGGTATAATCATGGGTTAAACTAAATCTATGGTAACATAACCGCAGATTTAACCAGCTCTGAACAAACCGGCCCTAAGACTATCAAGTAAATAAACTAAAAAATAACATGAATCTGTATAAAAATACAGACTTGAAGGCTTTCAAAAAGCGATAATCTATATTATTTTTCCTATTCACGTTTTAAAACTAAAAGTATGGAGCTATGAAGAAAATGCAATTTAAGATGATTTACCTTTTATGTATTTGTGCTTCGTCACTTAAGCTGATCTTACCTATAGTACCTATACAAACGTCCAAACTCATTTGACTATCATCATTATCATCACTATCATTGGGCAGTATGCATAAAAAATAGTTAATGCTTTTACTGTACGGAGATTTCCAAAATTCACACATCCGGTTTGGAAGGGATGCCTATACAAATTGGCCAAATAATTTAGCGAAATTAAGCTCCAAGGCCTCCAAGCTAAGTCTATGGCTTGGGCTAGTTAAGATACAGTCGAATATTGTTGGCCCAATCTATAAATTTGACGTGTTAACCATTGCCAAACATTTTCGATAATATTCAAATCCGGTGAGTAGGCCGGTCAGCTTAATAGCTCCACAATTTGGCTCTATAAATATGTTTTAATAACCCAGGCTGTATGTATTGGCGCTTTATCATGTTCTTAGATCCACGGCAGATGTCCAAAAAGGTTATGAAAACATGTTAAAGCCTTATTGGTACCTATACCATTGCAAGATAACGCATTCATTGTGGTTGATAAAAATTGTAATTTGCAGGTGCCATAATACGAAACGGTAATTTTTTTTGTCATTATCTTTGTATGAAAGGGGCCAAGCCCCTTCTCCGCCTCACCCATCTTCATAGAGCTCCTTTTTCGTCATTTCCGCACGTCTTATTAAATTTTTACGCGACAGCTTTAATATCAGTTCTGGCACAAAAGCCTACATAATATTATTGAATTATAAAGTACATATATACGTCTATGTACCTATATATCGTAATGTGAATGTCTACTGCACTCATAGTGACATCGCGTTGTCAGATCACCTAACCACTAGTGCAGGCGTTCAACAATATCACAACTCGCACCTTAATGGTATAGCTTCGTGAAATTCCTTTAAAGAAAAAACACCGCAACCAGCTGATGGCCCAGATTACTAAACATACTGCGGGATATTTAGACCATTTGGAACTCACTCACGACTCTTTGCCATTAATGATGAGGTGCTACTGTCGAGTATTTCGTCATTGATTTTCTTTTTCGGCAAATTTCCGTTTGCTTCCAAAAATAGACGCCAAGCTTGAATAGTTCGTTTATTAAATTCACGTAGCGACCTACTCGTATTCAAGTGGCTGGCAAAGAATTTTGATTTTTTTTTACGTCCGGCAGGCTAGACTCATCTTACACAATCATTAATATAGGCTATGACAGATAGTATACTGTCAAATTAATTCGAATGCAATTAACACTTGAACAAACTTTTTTGTAATGTGGACACTGGACACTAAAAGTCTTTCGAAATCAATCATAACGAAAGTGAAATTAAACGGCCAATGCACCCGGCTCTAGGCCGCAATTATATCTATCTCTTACTGGATGGTCTGCAAAGCTAAATCAGTCATGTGCAGTGTTGAGGCGCGTTGCATGATATATTGAACTCATTTGCAAGTCTAACAACATGCGACCATTTGCTAACTATCGTTTTATTGATTGAACGTCATGATCGTCGGGGTAAACTCAAGTTATCCGGTTGCAGTACAATGGCACGTGTTGGAGTTTTAAAAGTCGAACGTTGTGAACGAATTCACTGTCATAGGAACGCGGATGCGTGAAATAAGCGAGAAATGAATGACATTTTTAAATGAGAACATTTCCGTGATAACGTTTTGAAAAGTTCGGTTGATCGGAAATGCAAATTTAGTTGTCAGTCAGTCACCAATCGGCCATCCGTTGTAAGACCTAGTGGAGTACGTAGTACCTACCTATGTTAGTTTTTTTTTTTTCATGAAATTTACGACATTTGTCTGTTCATGGAAATTACTCTTACTTGCTTCACAGGATTGGTTTTTTTTATTCACTTTTAATTTTTTGAAAATAATTTACTATTGCGTATTTTCATGAATAAGTTCCCCTTTCAGCAATCCATTCTGGAATATGTAGTGACAACCACATCAACCTTAATTACGGTGTAACATCACAGACAGCTCGTTAAACGATGCAAATTTTGCGAGATATTGTCACCAACAACCTATTAATGTCAAAAAGTATTGGTTTGGACTGTCTATGGCTACTGATTTGAACCCTCTCCATTTCTTCCTATTGCGGAACTTGAATGAAAAGATCCACACCAAAAAATCAAACACCATACCTTTGATAATACTTCAAATGAAACTGCCGAAATACCACCATCAGAAGTTTGGGAAATTACACTACTCAACAAAAAAAAAATGTTTTTTTTTATATCGCATATAATTTCATGTGATTCGTGTTCTATGTGCACGATTTTTATATTTAAATTCAATTATTTTGGGCTAAAAAAAATTCCTTCTTCACTCTTTTCGTTTTTCGATAGTAGGTACTCTGTGGTTGGGGTTTCCCTAATTAATAACCAACAGTAGTCTGCCAGCATCGCAGGGTTCCATTGTCCTTGATATTGTCTTTCAATGATAGCTATATCTTGATTCGGGATCGCCCTCCTTGTATTGTTCATCACTGACAGCTCCCATATTTTCGGGGAAAAAATCTAAATGCGAGTTCAGAAAATGTATTTTCAAAGACATTGCATTTCATTTTATAAAAAGCTTGTAACATTTTGTCAACATATTGCGGGGATTTTTTATTACCTATAATGCAACAATAACGATGTCCAGGCTTCCTTTTCTACATCTAAGGAAAGCTTTGAAAGAGTTGAAGAGAGGACATGGCCAGTGATTCTACCAGTTTTAGACGTAGTGTAAGGAAAATAATATTTTTTACATACTTTTTACGATATTTTTTTGGTGTTGGCTAGTGTTATTATAAAAATGTGCTTAAAAGAGCTTTCGTCAATAATTGAGATTGTAAGCGCCATCTAAAGTAAGTAAAATGTTGTTCGACACTTACTGCTAAGCTTATCTTAGACGCTTCTGTTCCTGTACTCGCACAACAAAAGTAGCTTCCTTACTTACACCATTTCAGCTTCAGCGCTTGTTTTCTATGAAGAAGAAGAAACAAAAACCTCTAATGTACCTATATCTAAAGATATTTAACTTACACTCAAGTCTTAAATCGTTATATCAATTTATTTAGGACATAATTTTTTAATGTGAGAGTATATTTAAATGCAATAAATTACTAAAATTACTGGAACAGAATTATTTACAGAATTATGCATTCGAAACGACCATATTGACTTTCTCTTATTCTCATTACCATTTTTTGATCTCAAGTTTACTGTCAGTTTTTAAACTCATTACTGCTGCGAAGAGAGCAAAAAAGAATCCAGCTAATCCTGTTGTTCCAACTAGCAATACTAAACCACCAATAAGAACAGGTATGAGTGTTAAAAATTTCAGCTTGTAAGCTATTAACAATGGCAGCAATAATTTCTTATATTTCTTTTTGATTTTTTTAATTTTGCGAGTAGTACTGCTCATTAATGGGCCCCGACCTTCACTGTCGAAATTGTAATCTGCAATGTAAAACAAACATAAATAAAGAAATAGTGAAAATAGCTCAATACGTTCTAAATTAATAATTATTTAGTTAAGTATAAATATTAAATATTTTTTTTACCATAAAAACTATTAAATTACTCAAATTATATAGCAAAATAAATAGTTAATTTATTTCATTTTATTTTTTATTGTTAGAAACGCCTTATCAAGTCGATGACAAATCCTTTTCCTAAATAATACAAATATTTCAAAAGTTCGCTCTACTTTACTGGGCACATACCTTCATTTTAATGAGTCTTTTTCAAGGATACCTATATAAAGCGCTCTCAAAATATCAACGATGGCTGAAAATTTATAATAATAATCTTCACTAGGAAGAGGAAAAATCTGGAATTTCAGCCCTTAACAATTTTGCGGATCGGACCAACAAGGGTAAGTATCTGGGATACTGGACTTACTTGGAACTGCCATGTTGAGGAGACAGTCCGGAAGGCAAAAAGGGTACTACATCAGTGCAAAGGTGTATGTGGACAGAAGTGGAGACTCTCTCCTAGGTCAGCAGAATCCTGATGGAACTGTTCAAAAACGCGATTAGGGAACTGAACATGCCTATGGATGCTATCACAGACTCCTATTAAGAATAGATTACTTCCAGAAAAGAGGAATGGTGAAATCGTGATTTTCATAGATGGATCCATGATGGATGGCGGAGCGGGGGCCGGTATCTTCTCAGAAGAACTGAAACTAGCCAGAGCCACTATAACAGGCTGAGATGATTGTTTTGTTCCATGCGTTGGACTACTTACACAGGTGAAAGGAAGAAATACCCTTGTAGCACTGGACAATCAGGCGGTGATTAGATGCATGGAGTAGACAACCATCACAACATCATTGTCACTAGAATGTGTATTCAAGCTCAATAAGATTTTATCTAAAAATCAGGTAACACTGACTTGGGTACGAGGACACATATAAGGATCGACGGCAATCAAAAGGCTGACTCCCTTGCAAAACAGGGGCCAACTGAAAAGTTGCTTGGACCAGAACCATTCTCTTCAATTGGTAGAGGAATGGTGGAACAATTGATTCACAAATGGATCAAGGCAGAACACCTAAGAAGGTGGTCTACTTTAATTTGATTGTCATTTAGATGCGTAGATAATTTTGTAAGAAACATTAATTAAACATATATTTAGAAATGTAAATAACTTGGGGTTTTGATTAGAGAGAACCCATTAGACAGCAACAGATCAAGTTTAAATAATGTTTTAAGACCTCAACTATAAGAAGGACTGCGGTTCATTGATGAACATGCTGAATGGTCTGCATGCAGGTTTACTAAACATTTTTTCATAATTTGATGAAGGTCATTTATGAACATGCAGAAGATTATCGGTCCTAATATTGAATCTTGGAGCACTTCCTGCTTAATTTCCCAAAGGTATGCAATCATTTTTGTGATAAATCGATGTAAATTTATGTATTTTGGTGTATGTTTCGGCAGTTTGGAATGTACTTCCCCTAAATACTCAAAATGTAGCTTTTAACTAAACCCAACTTAGGATAAATAAATAGTGTGGACCTCTGAACAGTCACGTAGAGTGTTTGGTTGTTGTAAGCTGACAACAATTTTCATCAAAACAGGCCCATTATACTTTCAATTGCTATGTACATAATTTAGGTCTTACCTTCCTGAAATATTTCTTTTACTACCGCACAAAAGTTCTTCACTTTCTCCAGAGCTCGTCCCAGTGGTAAAATCAGATCATCACCAGTGTTATCGTCATTGTCTTCCACTACCCTTGTATGACTTTTCCTCTTCTCTTCATTCATGCTTTCGATTCTCATAATATATGGCTCCACGCGCACATCAGGATCAATATATGTGTTCACATCACTTTCATTTACACGAAAGCCACTAAAACTTTTTAAAGCACTTATATCACTTGTCCTCGATCTGGCTGGCAGAATGATCCAATTATTCCAATCCTCTTGATGTCTGCTACTTCCGAAACCCCCCTCCACACTGATTAGCTGCCACACTAAGGCCAGTACCAAACTCCTGTACTGTATCATTTTATTCCACCGCACTACAGAACACGATTCAGCAAATACACGGTCCACTTGACTTGTCTAACGCATCCATCAATTCATCGACAACAACTGATCGTCATTCTGTGACGTTGGAAACTTTTATAGATCATCTATTTGGATCGATTTCTTACACTCACAGTTCCAAAAAAAAAGAAGAACAAAAGAATACCACATCCAAAATGACCGCCACTCACACTCACAGTAAGCTCTGTTTGCTAAGTTTATGTCCAAGGCGACTTCCACCAGGCCTACCAAATTCATTGAAGCGTCCCTTCCATTCTACCGACAGAGACGCATCGAGCAGTTGTTTGTTTTATACCAAAACGATTATTATGGCAACCAGCCAGTACTGTACCAAAATATATACACGTCCAAATAATGATACCCAATCGCAAGTCTCATAAAACATACCCATTAAATCGGGTAATAGCTCTGATTAGAGTACATTTACCCTAAATTTGAAGCACCGCACAAAGAAGAAATCAGGCGATTCACTTTCGAGCTGACTGTATTCGGATGGATGATACTTCACGCACGACCGCAGGAGTACAACTACACACTGACTCGGTTGGTCTTTGTCGTCAGAAACTATGCTTGTCCACCGGGGACTCTGTAATCTGCATCCCGTTGATATACATAGCGCTAAAATTACCAGGCTTAGAGTAGAGCTCGGCCAATTATAGTATTTGCTGTAATCACATGAGATAGTTAGAGGGATCATCACCTGAAGGCGAGAGCCAGATTGAGCTGTGATTACCTCAAGTCGTTAGGTTTCTCGAATGTAAATGAAGATGTTAACATTTTGACAAATTACTTGGCACTCACTTACGAGAAAATGGATGGGCACTTAGAGCCCAGAGTGAGACTTAAGTAGGATTTGCTCCGTGATAAGAGGTGAGCATTTGAGAAATTGCTATATGGTAATTCACGCGACCGAAATTGCTTACTTTCGAGTGAAATATGCCAGGAATGAAGCCAGTTCAGGCCACGGGCTTTAATAAACAATTGCAAATCTTTACTCAAGTGCTGCCCATTTTATGGGTGGGTGGAAGTTTATTGCTTAAACGAATTGGCACAAATTGTTGATCTCGAGGTGGTTATTTGAACAGTTTACTTTATATGAAATTGTAACGATGTTTTCTTTTGGAAAGTCGATGCAGGACTAATAAAAATACATCCAACATCGACAATGCTTTAAAAATCGATGTATAGGGTGCCCAACCCACTTCAGTCTAGAGAAGTTGTGCTGGAAACTAGTACTCAATAGAGCTATGTCGGAGTTTGTTTCTTTTGCTTTTACTTTTTTTACGTAATTTTAGCGAATGAACAACAAATTTGATGGGTTTCCTTCAAAAGATTTTGAAGAAGTCACAAGACAATTGGCAAAAACGGTCTAACAATTCTTACAAATGTCTTACAAAAATATCGACGGACCTGGTTATGCTAGACGAGTTCTACCGTCAAAAGTAGTCAGCAGTCAGCTCAATTCCACTCCCTACTGCCCCATAGTCTGGGTTAATGGAGTGAAATTACAAGTGATTCGGAGAAAAGTCACGTCAGAAAAGAGAGTATAGAGTATAGACCCTGCGCCCTGAGAAAGATAAGCGGATTCCAATCAATATTTTATGAAACAGCATCATGAGTATATATAGGTAGTATAGTCTCAATTCGTCTACGCAGACGAAGTTCTATATAAATTGAACTCCTTAATTGGCGGAGTGGAACAGTGATTATTGAGATAGACTACAGAACGAGAGGTCTCAGGTTCTATAACCGGAAAGACCCATTTTTTCCATTATGTCGCATCTATAGGTAGATAGCTAATGTTGGACGAACATTATACTCAGGACAGTTTTGAGAGTATAACTGTCCTGAGTTATATGAGAGTCTGATTTGGCATACAAAAATAAAATCATGACTGTGCGTAACTAGGACCTGATTTGTTAATTATGTATTTTTTAGAATTCCTCAATAACAAGAAAACAACAACAAAAGAACAAAAGTCCACATAGGTATTAATTTAGAAAGGTGGCAATACAGATGACACTGACAAAGGCAGATGGATACATTGATACATTGACTCAATCCGAGATTTCATTATTCGACAAGTCGTAAGCACGGGGATTATACAAACCACTAAATGCGGCAGTTTTTCTGGATGTCATATCTAGAAGAGGAAAAAGAAATTACGAAGTATTGGTAAAATATCTGCGCCATAAACGTTTACTACTAGCGGACTCTGCTTTGCTTTGCAGAAAAAATTGGTGTCTGGCTATCATTCGACGGCTAAAAAATTAATTTTCATAAGCATTTACTATACTTATAAATATGCAAAGTTGTACCCGGGGGACTTTAATGCTAAAGTCGGAAAGGCAAACATCTTTGGCGGGTTAGTTGGTAAGCACAGAATCCACGAAACGATAACAGACAACGGCCATTGACTAGCGATTTTGATGTAGCTCTTAATACGGTGATAAGTAGCCCTAGGTTTTCAAGTTTAAGGATCCTGTGCTAATCGATGTGAGGCACGCATCCAACATCCTCGACTTGCACACATTCCGAGGGCAATCGTCGACTCTGACCATTTTCTTGTCGAGGCTAAATTTAGAGCTCGACTGTCCAACGAGAAGGAGCTGCGAACCACCCAAAAGAAGAAATTCAACGTTGGACGCCTTAGCACACCTGGAGTAGCCAGAGCCTTTACAGGGAGCGCCTGACTATGAAACTCTCCTCTGTGTACTCACCTACCACAAACGCCAACAACCAGTGGTGCCAGTATAGCGACATCATCAAGGAGGTAGCCGAAACCACTGTAGGGTACCAGCTACCCCAGAGAAAGAGCCAGTGGTTTGATGATGAATGCGTCTACAGGAAAAAGGTGACAGAATATGCACACAAGAAAGCACTGCAGCGTAAAACAACGGCAGCGAGAGAAGAGTATCGAGCCAGGAGATGGGAGGAAAAGATGATCCTGCGTAGAAAGTAGAGGGCTTACGCAGCTTTGCAGCTTAAGGGTATCGAATAGTCGTGTGATCGTAATAACATCCGGAGGTTTTATAAAAAGCCAAGCAACTGGCTGGCTACAAAACTGGAACAAAGGCTCTTCGAGACAGCGAAAGAAGGCGTTAGCCAATAACGCCCAAGGAAATCGATTTGGAAATAAAGCCCAAACAAAATGCACAACGCCCAAAAATAAACAACAATATAGAAATAAAGCCCACAAATAATTTTCAGTTTAAAACGTATGGTTGGCCATGCTGCTCCGCTGTTTGGTTTTACTGTCAGATTGGGAGTACCTATGTGCAAAACTGGATTTATTGAAGGTTGTTTCTACAGTACCCACTTACTCCCAAATCCACCAGTAAACCCACTGTTTCCATTGTTTATGCATTTCCTCTTATTATTTTCGGCTTTACTGCACAAATTGTACGAGATTTTTTAGGGCGTTATTTCCAACTTTATTTGGCCGTTATTGTCAAACGCCGCAAAGGAAGCCTAGTCACCGCAGCGCAGGGAATAGTATCACGATGTGTAAATTCGTAAATTTAGGCAGGCCAGTGGTAGTGGAACACGTTGATGTGAATAAACCAATGCCGTATGTTTATGTACCATACTTCGCGGGGTGTTCTTTGGTTTGGTCGGAATATTATGCAATTCGTCTCGTATAATCTGTTTTAGATTCATATACTGCCGTGTACCTTTACGAATATTCTCCATTCTTCGTCTATGAGTGGAAGGTGTAGACAAATATTGGCTGAATGTTCATGCTAGGAATAGATACGTGTTATATGGATGATGCAAGCCAGTAGCATGGGCTATGGTACAGAATGGGCTATAATGGATGATACTGACGGATTGTTCATCAAAAGCGTCGTGCCGACGACGTCCGCGTCTTCAGGAGTATTGCGACCCATTGATTATTATCTACACAAATTAAAACAAAACCGAATTGTCTTTTCGACGCCATTTGAAACTCTGGTAAAATATCTTAAGAATACTCCATATCTCCGGAAAGGAAATTAAGAAATAAATTCGGCCTAAATCCAAGTCTCTTTCCAGACTTGACAATGCTATCTGACTGCACTAACGGAGATGACCTTCTTTTCTTTTTTGACATATCACTCTCCTATGATCAAAATAGCTAACACCGCCATCTAGCGCATTCAAAATTCAAGTAACCTAATCCACTTTTACTTTTGGCAAAAGTCCAACGGCAAGCCTTTAGAAATCGAAATCAAACGCCTATATGTAAAGGAATGTGCAAAGTTAAAATATTCCATTTAAGCTCGTCAATTAACCGCCCCAGATTCAATCACACATTTTTAATAGTACCAATATGTGTATATCCAATTGAGGCCATCAAACTCCAATCAAGTTGCTGGATCGAATATCTTTCATTCATTAGCTACCTACCTATACCGATGTCTCAATGCTTACCATCATGTATATGGCTTACTCAACGAACTCGACTCATTCACAAGCCAATCCAAAGGAATAATTTCCCAAGTACCGTAAGAGAGCAAAAAAACAATTAGCCATCGATCTGGCCGTTACGAATCAGCCTCTGGTGTCAGCACGTGATCAGCCCCGACATAGACGATTTATGGAAATTACTTCCTCAAAAATCGCACCAGTAGCTAACATCAACATCGGCAGAAAGGCTAGCAGCAATATAGTAGCCTGGCAGCAAAACGGCGTATGCCATTGGGCTTACACCACACTGCTCGGGCTGGCATTGTATCTTTCATAAACATAAACAACTTCAGACTTCATAGTCGGAGATGTGTAGAAACTATACGACTTACTCCACCGTCCACCATGATGATGCCCAGATCAATTGTGGTAAGGCGCAACTTGATAGCTGGCTGCAGGTTGAGGTAGCACATTCATCGGTTTCTGTTATACGATAGAGTTCAACACCTCGTTAGTTGGCTTGGCTCACTTAGGCGATCGATGACTTTGAATTGCTTTTAAATGCGGAGTAGAATGGTGCGCGTCTCATGATGGTATTTGAATCGGGGTATCGCGATCGTAAATCACATCACAATCGTTTTTAAAATAAACAAATACTTGACCGATTGTTGTTCAATGAGGCGCATTTATTTCAAAATCGGGCTTACATTTATTTGTTCACATTTTCCCTTTACCGGTCTTCTGAGGTGAAGAAGTTACAGAAAAATAAATAATTTGATCAGATAGAGGTAAATGTTAGTTTGTAAGTATATTTAAAATTGCATTGAACGCTGAACAATATAAATTGGGTCCATATTTGCGACATGCAAAAGCTGAAGGTACACTTTTAAGACCACAATTGATGTAGCTTAATGTGTGTGTATCATTATTAAATTAGCTACGCTACTCAGTCGTTATCGTATTATAATATCACAGTACACTCAACGAAAAACATGTGTAAAATTTACCTAAATCGAGTGCTAACTTGCATAAGCCCTAAGGCCGTTTTGAGCTTACTTAGTTTTAAGGCAAGATGGGTTAAATTGCTTAGGTAAATACACTGCCACATTATCAGTGTAGAACTGCCTTAGATATAGCTTGAATTATCCATGTTTGCCGAAGGCAATATTTCCTAGGACTAAGGCAATTTTTGCCAATATTTTTAGCCAATAATTGTGTTGAATTGCCTTAACCAGTAAGGTCATAACAAAATGTTTTTGCCTTAAAAATTGCCTAATTTTTGCAAGATTGCTAAAGCAAATTTCGATTACCTATAGGTACTAAGGTGTTTATTTGCTAGCCTATAAGTGTGGTGAATTATTGACTGCCCGCCTGGTTATTAGGAATATGCTTTTAACCATTATGCTAATTGAAAGTCAAATTATTTATTTTATTATATTATATTTTATTATGTACATATTTGTATATACCGGACAGTTTCACAATTTTTTTTTACGACTTGCATCATTGTTTTCGTTGACCATATTTCACTGTTTCATTCAAATATCCCATCAGTCACCAGTTTCATCCGAAGATTCTGTAATAAAAAATAAATTTGTTCAAACATAAATTTCTTTGTCCTCGATATTAATAAACAAAAACATACCTTCATTATTACATTCCTCGACAACATTCGTGTTGAGCTTCTTTTTTTTTTTCTAGAACACCAATCTTCATCTTTGGGGACATTTTGGTTTTTCCTACAACAAAAAAGTTATTGATAGCATTTATCGACGTCTTCTCTCCCATTACAAAAGTAGTACCTAGTGTGCTTTGCTATACGCGCTAAATAGGATGAAAAAAAAAAAAAACAAGTAAAAGTGTTATCATCGGCATAGCCGATAGCTTTGAAACCACCCACTACACATATACCTAAGTTATGCAAAATCTTAGGCATAAGAGTTAGTACGTATACACCACAAATGGATCTAATATTGGTTTTGTATTTTTTTGTTGTTGTTTTTTTTTTTATTAAAGTTCCCTGCCCTTTTGGCTGACACTGCGACCTAAAGAGATCTATTGTATCGAAAAGGGATATAGTTATTCTACGAGACGTGTGACCTCCTTAACGAAGGCCAATATATCCTTAGTAGCGGAGTTCCTAAGCTCTGCTGGTGAACGTGTCTCCCTCTTGAACACACGTTTTCTTAACCAATGAAGTGCCGGGCAATCACAGAGAATGTGTTCGGCGGAGGATTCTTCATCCTCAAGACAGAACCTGCATTTTTTATCCGGGCACAAATTCATTTTGTTAAGGAGATATCTCAAGCCACAATGGCCTGTGAGAAAGCCGACCAGCCGTCTGATACTATCCTTATTTAGGTTGAGGATTTCCTTATAGGAGTAAGGTTTAATTAAACTTTTGGATTGTCTTAGATCCGAAACATTTTAGCAGTGGCGCACACGAAGTGGATGTTCCCAGTTGTTAATATTATACCCAGAGCAGTATAGTCCAATTGACTCTGCAATAAGGTTCTGGTCCACAGAACGCGGATTCAGAACCAGCCCTATCTAGTTGATCAGCCGATTCGTTGCAGTCAATACCTTGACGGCCAGGTAAACAACCAAGTTTAACCTTGTTGTGTTTGGATAGGACTTGCAAGGCATCGTAGCAGCACTTTACTGTTTTTGAGTCCATCGTGTTGGACACAAGAGCTTGTAAGGCCGCTTGACTATCTGAAAAGATTTGTATTGTGGCGCCTTTAATTCTCATATTGGAGTTTAAAATGGCGCAGACTTCAATGGCATGGACTTCAGCCTGAAAAACAGTGGTACACATTCCCATAGGTATCGAGACTTTGGTATTGGGTCCAGAGACACCAGCACCAAATCCAGATTCCATTTTCGATCCATCAGTGTACCAGACCAGAGTTTTAGGGTCCAGTGTCGGAACACTATTGGCCCATTTCGTGCGGTCCAGTATTTCTACCTCAAATAATTTCCCAAAAACTATATTCCCTGACCATAATGTCGGGGATTGAACAGAACATGTCCATGTTTGAGATTGAGACATAGCCGATTTTCAATATCAGCTTGACGACGCACGGTAAGAGTTAGTTCTCTTACAAAATTTCATTCGCCTAGATCGATTCGTTTGGACGCTATCGTGTTTTCAACAGACAGACAGACGTGGCTAAATCGATTCAGAATTTGATCCTGATTCAGAATAACTTTATGGGGTCTTCGGTGTGTCCTTCTTGGCCTTACAAATGTAATGGCAAGTGAATATACCTGTCTTTCCGTGGAGGGTATACTAAAGGGTGGGCCATCTAGTGTCTTATTTTTAAATCATTACCTCCGCAGAACGACATGAGTCGTGCGCTGCTGTTGTGAAACGAAATTTTCCGGTGGTCTCCAATTGCACAGCGAAACGTCTGCAAAAAGCCAGCGGAAAATATTTTGTAGAGAATTCAATCAGCTGCAACGTAAGTGACATGGATATTTCACAACAACAAGGAATTTGTATTTTGTAATTGAAAGCAATTATAATTAAAATTATAGAATTTTATAAAGATTTAAAACGAGCACATTAAAAACGATATCATTACAACAACAATAATATATGTATTCCTCATCCGCATTTATTATTTTTTCTTCTGCTGTGAAATTGGATTTTCTTTGTTTGATTTTCACTGATTACACTCTGCTAATGATGGTGGGTCATCTTTCTGATATTGCTGCTCCAATTCTTCCGAATATAAAAATTCAATATCGTCCACTTCGTGAGATTACAAAAAAACAACCCCGAAAAAATGGTAGTTAAATTTTCGCTAGCAATTAATGCCCCGGACAATAAATTGTGTGCGAAAAGAGAGTGGAGAATTGTACCAAGCAATCTTCTACAATTATCCACCTTTTCTCATCATTTCGCAGCGGCTCTCAGCGGCGTACAGGAAAACGAAAAGGAGAGCGACATTTTTCGTTCAAGATTTCGTTCTGTCACTTTTGTACGGGATTTTTCGTTGCACAACAGCAGCGTATACTAGCCTTTAAGCCTAGTACGCTGTTATTTCGGAACGAAAAATCCCATACAAAAGTGACAGAACGAAATCATGAACGAAAAATTTCGCTCTCCTTTTCGTTTTGCAGTACGCTGCTGCCGCGAAATGATGACGAAAAGTGGGTAATTGTAATAGATTGCTTGGTACAATTCTTCACTCTCTTTTCGCACACAATTTATTGTCCGGGACATTAATTGCTTGCGAAAATTTGACGTTTAATTTTTTTCGGGGTTGTTTTTACAAAAAAAAAACGAAGTGACCGATATTGAATTTTTATATTTTACTGACTTGTTTCTTGGCGGACTGGGGCGAATTGATTTCTTAGAGGCAGACATCGATTCGATTAGGTAAGTCATTGGGTGCTGCATCGTCTCGTTGTTCTTATTTATCTTTTTTAGACTGCCAAATTTTGTCATCGCACGATCTTTCTGTAGTCGTCACCCCAACATCTGATGCTAAAGACATCTACAATAAATTGAGTACCTGGGCAGTGAACTTTTTGGCCTACCCATTGGGGATGATGAACGATTAAAGAAGTAACCGGGTCTGCAGTTTTCGGACGAGATAACCATCTTCGAAGAATCCGGAACGACTGCAACGTGTGGTAAGCAATATCTTTCAGAGTCTCAAATTAAAGTAACATTTTGTTCACAGATATTCTGCTCTCCTCGGCTGGCTGGATTGGTATACCGTATTATACGCCTTTAGATAGCTATTGTGACAATGATAGACGTGGAATTGTAATCAGAAATCCTACATTGAACCCCTACGGTGATCGATTGTGCCGCAAACGAATACGTCGAACATGTCGATAGCATATAGAATAGGAAAACCATTTGTGAAAGTACGTGTGTAATATATTTCAGTTTAAGTTGTAGGTATTTAAGAATAAAATTCGACTGAACTCATTTATTATTCATTCCAATAATGTTAATAAGCTTGTCCTTGGCGATTTGGGCCATCAGAACACGAATCAGCTCAAACGAAGCCCGACTGCAGTCTCTTGTGGCCTTAGAGAGAGCTTGTCCTCGGTGCGCTTTTCGTTGACGTGTCGCCACCTAGATAAGTACACCGGTGCAGACACAAGTGTAGTGTCTATGGGCCGCTTAACGCTCTACGTACCTGAAACAACAAACAACAAGGTTACCGCGTATAGTACTGCTTGTAGTGTACGCCGAAATCTTAAATTTTATTCAATGGAATCGTTTTAAACTCTGCGAACTGCGATAGTTCCTCATTTGGTGGCTTATATCCATTGGGGTATGTACGGAAAGCGCCTAGGCAAACTTTTCCAGCTGAGTTGAGACATCGATACCGGACAGCCAGCAGCCATAGCCGGGGTGACTGTGATACCATCCGATCCCGATGGCGTTTTCAAGTCGGCCGACTTCTTTGGCAGAATAAGCAGACATGTATTCGTATGCTTGCGATTGAGCATTGACGCGAGTCTCTGTGCCTTCAACAGACAAGGCAAATGCATCCATGACGATCTGAAAGGCACAAATTCATAAAAAATAATGGACTATTTTGGAGTTTGTCGAAAGCAAACAATTGTGTTGTCTTCGACTTTGCCAAGCAGCAATCCCATGACTTCCAATGTTCCACCCGAACGGGCATGTATAACAATATTAAATAAGGACAGTGCTGAGATTTTGATATCTTCGAAAAAGTGAGGATCCTTTTCCCATGGTTTGGCATCCAGAACATGTCGCTGTTAATCGGCATCATAGCATCATTATTAACTTTCACATTAGAAGAAATAATAAATGCGGATTAGGAAGATATTATTGTTGTTGTAATAATATCGTTTTTCATGTGCTCGTTTTACTTTTTACAAAATTCTATAATTTTAATTATATTTGCTTTCAATTACAAAATACAAGTTCGTGCTGTTGTCAAATGTTCATGTCAGTTGTGTAGCAGCTGATGCTACTCTCCACAAAATTTTTTCCGCTGTCTTTTCGCAGACGTTTCGCTGTACATTTGGAGACCACCGAAAAATTTCGTTTCGCAACAGCAGCGTATACTAGGCTTTACGCTTAAACAACGTTGGGAAATATTGAAAACTCATTTCCAAAAAGAGTGCTGTGTTTGGTCTAATGAAAAGGATTGAAAAGGGTTCCATTTAATTAGACCCCAACGAAAAAAAGTCCAAATAACTACAAAAACAACAACGTTTTGTAGTCGTATTGGGGTGATTTATCATTCCTTTTGAGTTTTCTTTCATTAATAATTTGGGGTAAAATTACATTTTCTCTGGTGAAATTATGTCCCAATGTAAAATTGATTTTAATATTTGGGCATGTTTAAGAAATGTCATCCCAAAAAAATGAAAAATTGTCCCAAAAGACTGAAAAATGGTCCCAAACTCAATGAAAAACTCGAAAAGTATGTTAAAGTCGATTCTAATAATATTGGGATCTTCTTAAGAAACATCACCCCAAACTACGACAAATATTCAAGAAAAAGTAAAAAAAAAAACACAGTTTGTAAAATTTAAAGCCATAGCGAAATTTTAACTTTTATTTTCTTAAATTTTCTAAAGCTTAAAGCATCTCAGTTTTTGAAATAACTTTTAATTTTAGTTTTAGAAAATTTGAGAAGAAAAACAAATGCAATTATCAGTAAGTAGTTATTTACTCCTTGATACCTTGATTCCTCCTTCTAGTACATTTTTGTTTTGATGTTAGAAATATACAAAAGTTTCACTATACTATACATATGTATGAAAAATAAATTGACTGTGAACTAAACCAATAGATCGACAAAGAACTTTATAAGGAACAATAACAAAAATGCATTACGGTTGTCATTGTCAACCTCTCTGTTGTATTCAAGAATTGGTAGTCTTGTTCTAATCTAATAGCTCAGTTGGGACAAGGCGCAAATGCAAAAATGGTATTCGCTTGAATAATTGACGCGAATTAAGATGATGCTGCTAAATTTTTTTTAATAGGAATATAGGTAAATACGGTTACGGAGAATTGAATGTCAGAATTAAGCTGTTCGTACAAAAAAAATCAAAATAGGCCATAATCATTTTCCCTTGACAATATTTACATTCCATCAGCTAAGATATTTCAAACTCAGAGACTATTCTATTCCACAGATATATTACTACCTATAATGGTTGAAGAAGAGCCTGTGTTGAGCATATAATGTACTTGTACAGCCAACTAAATGAACTGACAATTTGAACAGTTCATTCAAAGAAGCCATAACAAGCATTGGGGAGAGTACGATAACTACGGCGCCAAAAATTGATAAAAGTATTCTGTAGAGGGGTTAAATACAAACACTTTTTACTATGGGAGGGGGGGGGTCTATCTTACTCCGTTTAGGCGGGAGGGGTAATTTAAAGAAAATGATACTTTAAATGGAAAAAAAATATATTGAAAAACAATGGCAGCACTTAATGATAAAAAACTATACCATTTTAGAAAGCCCGGAATCTGTTTTTTCATATTATTTTTAAATCAAGTTATTCCTTTAAATAGTTTTTGAAAAAAACAATTTTAAACTTGAAATTTAAGGACAAAAATTGGGGTGAGTAAAATAATTTTGGCGATGAAAACTAATGACGTGACGGGTTTATGTAGAGGAGTAGCATTTTTTACTATGAGAGGGGTGTCTATCTCGCTCCGGTTAGGCGGGATGGGTAATTAAAAAAAAATTATAAATAAAATTAAAAAAAAAAAAATATTAAACAACAATGGCAACACTTACAACAACGAACTATAGTATTCTTCAAAGCCATGAATCCGTTATAAATTGTCTATAATGCAAATCAGCAATATTTTGTCTACCAATGTGAAATTTCAGGCCAGAGACTGTATCTGAAGAATGTTATTGACATTGGGTAAACTTATATAATTTAAAGAAAGTTAGCATATACTCAGCCTTGCACCCATCCCAAAATCCAACAGTGACCCCAAGCAGGGGCATGCTGCCCCCCCATATGCATTTCAAGGCGCAAGGGTAGCAATTTGTACTCTAAGCGGAGCGACATATAAAAGTAATTTTCAATTTTCTCAAAAATTAGAGGACATAAATCCATCTGGTTTTCAGTGTTCGATTAAGAATTGATTTAAGCAGTAAAAATTACAAAAAAATTAAGTACATATTTTCTCAATATTAACCAAAATCAGCATTCAAAATTTTTTTTTTTTAATTTTTTCCCTTAATTTCAAGTTTGAAAGTATTTTTTTCAAAAACTTTTAACAGCTATAACTTGATTTAAAAATAATATCAAAGAACAGATTCCTGGCTTCCAAAAATCCTAAAGTCCTTTATTGTAAGTGTTGCCATTTTTTCTCAATTTATTTTTTTTTTTCATTTTAAGTATTATTTTTTTTTTAAATGCCCCTCCCGCCTAAACGAAGCCAGATAGACCCCCCTTCCTTTAGTAAAAAATGCTTGTATTTAACCCCTCTACAAAATACCGTTATCAATTTTTGGCGCCGTAGTTATCGTACTCGTGCCCAAGCATTTTTAACAATATTTTTTAGAGACTCCTTACCATATGCTTTAAATGAAGAGTTAACATTATCAACTGCGGAAAGTCTTTCACTTTTAGAAAGTATATATCGCACGATGCGAAGAAAAGTGTAAAGAAAGACAGTGAAGCAATAAGAGGTACTTTACTGTGTGACAAACATTCAGACTATTCATCGGGGTATACATTTAGGAGAATTTCTTAACATGAGATAAAAATACATACCTACATATATGTAACTATAGTTTTGGAGACATTTTGTTGCTTTGTAATTTTATGTTTGGTGTCTACGCACAGTAATGTTTCGGTAATCCGAATAAATTAGTGCAAGGGCTTTTCTGATTATCAAATAAGCTAGGTATTCGGATTCATGAGTGCAAGACGAAAATAAGAAGAGTAGGTACCTATTTTTTTTAGCGAAAAAAATCTGTATTTATTCCTGCTTAGATACGATTAATTTTATTGCTTTATGCTTTTCCCTTTTTCAGCACTTTACACAGTCACATTTGACAGAAAAAAACAAGATAAACAAAATAGTTGAAGTGGCGGACGAGAGTTGTTGTTCTGGCACAGAAAGGTAAACCAAATTAATAAATAAAATAACAATTAATAAACAACCATACCATAATGACAGATACGACCTCATAAACAAATCAGAGCGATCTGAGCACGCTCGTTTCAGAGCACGCTCAAAGTGTTCGAGCTCTGTTTTCTAAAAAATTTGACAATTTCTAAACAAACCAATTTCTAAACAGTAGAAAAATCGGGATAGGTTCGGATTGCAAATTACATAATGAGAAAAAAGCAACTAAGAGTGTTATCTATCATCGTCCTGGCCGATGATTTGATACCCTCCACTGCATACAAGTCATACAAAGAATGTTAAGGTGCTAGTACACGGCATTTAGGAAGCCACATACGTATGTACCTCTTACGTAATTTGTACTTCAGCGAATAGGATCAATGGCTACATGCCGTGTACTAGCCCTCTTTGTGACACTCACATAAGGTACTACACATTCGTATGTGTACGATATGAGGCACTCGTGACACATATGCATATGTGGCTTTTAGACATTCCGTGTACTACCATAGCAGATACGATTTGTGACAATTCGCTACATATTGTCGATTGGGTACCTGCACGGTTCGTATGTATTTTTCAATGTAATTTCAGCATTTCAGTTTGTGTTTTGTACGAGCAGCATGGTATTTAGTTGTACGTCATAAAAGTAGTTAACACGATATTGGATAGTTCATCTATTAATTGTAATTCTTTGGAATAATAGTTGTGTCAATTTAACTATTTTCTAAAATTTGAATTTCTTTCCAAGAAATAGATATTGTAAAAATTAATGTATAAAAGGAAAATGTTGGAAAATAAAGTTGTTCCTTTGGTTATTTGGAATTCTCAGTCAATTCGTAGATTTTTTATTTGTCCGTGAACGCGACGCGATAACTTAAATGCACCCAAAGCAATACAACAATTAGAGTACCAACATTTCTAGTGCAAGACTGCAAACTAGCAATTGTAACTGTAACAGTGCGCATTTGTGTAAGATAATTAGAAATGCAAGTTTATTTGTAGATACTTCCCTTTTTTATCTACTTACTTCTTTTAATTTCACAATTATTGTAGAGTAGTAATAGGGTATTGGTTGCGTATGGTTACGCTAGAGATTGTTCATGTAGACCTAGCTAATGACAAAAGTAAAATCAAAATACGAATGCCCAGAACTTAACTCTGTAGTGCAACAATTATTATAATACCTAAGTGAAGTCTACCAGTGCACGAATAAAATTGAAAAATAAAAATAAGAAGAAAACGATTAAAAGAACACATTGGTGAGTTTCACTGAGTTCACTGAGTAGGTATCTCTATGCTGAAGTACGATCTACCTAGGTAGATTATTCTTTTCGTTTATGTATTGTCAAATATGAGATTAGAAATTATGTACTTCATTCATTTATTTTACCTACGTTTTTTTTTTGTCTCCGGCACGGCTATAGGATACGTAACGTAAACAAATCCCTTATTAAATACAACAAAGACTTAACTTTGCTAATCATCGGGGTTAACAGCATTGCGGGGATAGAGAAAAGTGTAATCAACATAAATTTGCCCATGTTATCGATAACTTGTATGGAAATGTCATATAATGACAATTGACACGTTATGTCGCTGGTCGCCGAGTTGCAAAAGAAGTCAAAAGTCGTTCAGTATTATATGATGAAAATCTCAAGAATAAAAAAACCACTTAACCTCTTGGTAGACCAGGTTTCTCTTTATTGACAGTCCAAAAACTAATCATAGAAATAGGAAAAGAATTGACAGCCGGCAGCTGTCAGACTGTTCTTGGCTGCGTTCACAGGTATGCAACACTATCATAAAATTATGTCTATTTTCAATCACAAACCAACTCACCATTAACCCATCTTATTTACTATTCTAAGTACGCTGCATTTATTTTAGCAAATTTAAAGAGCAAACATTCTCCATATAGATATCTATTCCGCCTATAGCTTTCATTGTATTTCAGAATCAGACTATAAATCTTATTGTTCGACAAGAGCATATCACATTAGTTATTATTCTTTTACGTACCTAAGTATCTAATAAATCCATCAGTATAGGCATAGTATAGTCATGTAGGTAAGGTACCTACCTACCTAATTTATTCTGTGTTATGTTATGTAATGAGAGTCGGAAAACATTATTCTTTGGGATTGGTCTGCTATGTAAATCACCGACAAAAAATCAAAATAAAACCATTCTCCAAAAAACTTGTCTTACTTTTGTAAGGTTCGTTAGATGGTTCGTTAGTGTTATTATTCGGTAAATTACGGCACTTCTTGTTCTTGTTCCTTGAATGCTTCAACAAAGTGACGTAATTTTGCTTTGAACTTTGTTCTTAAGTAATTCAATCTGCTTCCGGTTATGGCATGGTATTTTTGTTCACAGATTATTCCACGAAATTGGGATGGCAATTTATTTTCTGAAGTTTAGACAAAATAAAATAAAACAGAAAACACGAAAGAGCAAATTGCTACAAATTGTGCAAGGTGCTTAGCTTGGATTAATATTTTGAACATAGGGTTAAAGATAAATGTGTGGGAAGATGTTAACACATAGTTTGCAGATTGTGTGTGAAAATGCCTTGAACATGGTTCTACCTCATCCTCTTGTTTTCTTTATACACAATCGGCCCCTAGACGCTCAATATTATTGTGCAATATTTGATATTGCACAATATTATTGTTCGTCTGTAGACAATGGGTAGTATGCAAAAAGATGAGCACGATCTCAAAGCCAGAGCTGACGAGTTTGAACTCAAATGGGAGATGGATTGTGCAAACCGGAACTCGGACTTATTTCTCAACAGTTCTAGCTCAATGGATTAGAGATCGTTCTCAAAGCTCTATGTCGTATTTAAGTGTATTTATTTTTTCTAAGCAGGGTAAATAAAAGAAGTGAGTAGGTATGTCTTCCGAGAGTAAAAGTGTAATGGGAACATGAAATTAAACAGTAAATTGGGTTTTAATAAATATTTGATTAAATAAGTAAATTAAAATTTTGCTCGAAAAATCATAATTACCAATAGACGTGTTCGTTTTGCTATCCATATGGGCTTAAAAAAAAGATTATCTGGGCTAGTAATTTCTACATAATAACCTTAGAACTTATCATTGATATTTGGAAAAATTAGATAACTCAGAACAATAAAAAAAACACCAGAAAAAAAGATTATGCGAATATGTAAACATTTCCAGGTTAACATAATATTTTTTAAATTGTAGGTATATTCTGGCAAATGCTTTGTTTGCTTTTTGTTTTTTTTATTTAATTAAAATCTCTAATATTATATGTCATTTATAACACAATCGAGAGCATTTTTTGCTAACTTTTGAAGCAATGATAGCTTGCGAGCACGCAGTTTTTTCGGGGCTAATTTATAATCCAAGATTAAAGTTTTTAATTAAAATTTGTAATTAAATCTAATTGAAAATTTTAATTCTGCATTATACGTGTAATTAACGCAGAGAAAATTCGTTTCATTAATTTTTCATTTATTTTCATTCGACAGAACGACCGTGTGTTTTAGGGTTTTCAGTTAGTAGTTTTACATCTTTTGCACTAAAACGACGAAAATCTTCACTAACTTGACTCCTTTTATTTATATAAATTTGATTTGTAACAAAATTTGGCTAAAATTTTGTCATCTTGACTGTTTTATATGAACTGAGTAAGAGAAATACCATGCTTAACTATTTGTGAGATCGAACTCATGCAATCAATCGTTTTGTCATCTTTTTGCATATCAAAACGAGCTCCGTCTCACATCGTGCTTTCAATTTTAGATCGATCTCAGCACTTTGAAATCGAGCTCACAACATGAGATCTAACTCGGTCAGTGTATTGTTTTTTGCATACCATGCTAAGAAAGATCTCAGAAAAGTGAGTAAACAGCTTGAACTCATCTCTTTGCATATAACCCAATATATTGCAAGGTTGTGCAATATATTGTAGAAAATCAAAATGCTTTTGATATTTATTGCGCAATTTAGAAAAATTGTATCGTCTGTGGGTAATATTGCACCATATTTGTTCATTTATGTTTCAAGTGTCGATAAAGAAACATGTCCGCGAGTGAAAATGTATGAAAAAAAAACATGTTGTCTACACAAATATCAGCAGTCAACTAAATTATTGGGAAAAATATTGCACCGTCTGGGACGCCCATCCAATAATACTGTGCACTATATTTCACAATAATATTGAGCGTCTAGGGGCCGCTTACAATGGGGGACCTGAGAAATCCGATTGAACTGAAAGATGTAGTACACTGAACCAAATCGCGTATGTTATATTGACGAAATTATTTTGTCAATCTTTGAAGAATTTATTATTCGAATCGACAATTTTTCATCAAACTTTTCGTTTTATTGAAAATTTAATATTCAAAATCAATAAAATTTCTTCAACAGCTGTCCGATTTAGTATTTTATTCAAACGAATGAAATTTCGTCATATTAACGAAATGAATTCGTTGACTGAACTAAATCCGGTAGGTGATATCGAAGAAAATATTTTATTAATTTTTGAAGAATCAGTTATTTGAAGAAATTAATCAATTTGAAGAAGTTTAATTTTTATTGTTCAATATTGCGTTCGAAGTGATAACTTTTATTCTTGAAAGTGTGACAAAGTGAAGTCGTGTAAAGAAAATTATAAATTAAAGTGAGGCAACTGAGCAAACTTCACAAACACACTTGTACCTATAAGAAAAACGTAAGTAAAATCAATATTTTTCATTTCTTTTCTAGAAGAAAATGTAGAGTATACCTACCTTTAATCGCACCTAAATGAGTTTAGAAAAACCTTAACTTTTTATTATAATTTTTTCCCCAAAGCTAACATGCTTTTCTAGGCTATCTTTCTCGATAAACCGTGCGAAGGAGATGCATCAAGAAAAATATTCAGCCAATGATCATCATAACTGGGCAATAAGTAAGTCGTTGTATTTCTAAATCACATAACATTAAACAATCTTTAATCAATTTGTTTAATTTTTCCAAATTTAGCTAGGACCTTTACCCAAACCTGCTAAACCTGCATAAAGTCAAGCCCAATTATGACAAAAAAAAGTATTTAAGTTAAATCACTTATAAAAATGTAAGTTAAAATAAAACTTTCAATTGTATATATATACCTAATGCTAATAAAATAAAAAAAATGTTTTTGACCTTAAAACATGTTTTAATGATGAATAAATAAGTTATTTTGAAGAAAATTGATGCATAAAATTGAAAAATATTTATTTAATATGAATAAAGTGAAGGGTTGAAATGAAGAATTGATTTTCAATTTAAAGAAGAGAATACGTAAAAATGAAGAAAATTTCGTTGATTAATAATGCACGATGCGTCGAATTGAAGAATGTTTTTTTCAATTTGAAGAATATTTTTTTAAAATGAAGAACACTAATTTTGATGAAACTTTCTTCAAAGTGACAATATTTCTTAAATATAACAAAATATTTGTCAAAACAACGGACAGGAGGTTCAAGTTCATTTCTTCAAGTCTACGACTTTTAAATCTTGACTTTTCTATTTGTGTATATCGAGCTACACTATTAGGTGCTCTTCCTTCAAGACTCCATTAGCTACTTTCTCTCTTTACATAAATTCGAGAATGCATCTTCTACTCTATTCGAGAGAATCCACAATTATTTTCTTCAGAGCCCAAAGTAAGTTAACGAAGATTTTCTTGTGAATAGTAGGATGGTGAGGAAAAAGCTGAAGGACAGTTGTATAGGTCCCCACAAGTATACTGACCGATAAGGCTAAAGACAATAATGTAGCACTTACTGCGTCAATGAGGGTTGTATGGGATACCTAGTTTGGCCGCATGGTCTCCAATTGGCCAATGCCCCGTGGTTATTGCCGTGATTCTGGCTATATCTGGGCGGGTTTCTTTGTTCTATTTTGATCGTAGGTAGGCCATATCTTTCTTGATATGACGCAGTTTGTCAATCGCGACTATTGGCTTTCTGTAGAAAATATGTATTTGTCCCTAAGGCTGTTTAATAGATAAAATGATCGGCTTTGCTGTCGATATCGCTTTATAGCTTCTGTTGTCAAAACCACATCCACGAGATAGAGTCCGTGACGGATGAAGCAGTCTCCAGTATCAAAAATAAGTCCTGGCCGACATAGAACTAGCTATAGGTGATACATTATGTATTGTACAAATGTACATACGTGTGAAAATATTCCGGTTTGAGAACCAAACCAAACTAAACCAAACCGTTCGACCGCAGCGGAAGAGCTTTGAAGAAGGAAGAACAAACCTGCAAGCTACAAATCCCACAGTTCTTAAGCCATAATGTTGAGGTCAGAAAACAACTGAATGAAAATGTTTTTCTACAAAACGTGCGTGCTGAACGAGTTGAGAAGGATCGAAAGACTTAGAAGAGTGGTTGGCAAATCTTGCATCGTACATTCGTAGGGCTATTGCGATTTATCTGAATTCAGTGATATATTTTGTTACCTTTTTTAACGATAATTTTGCTTTCTGTTTTTAGTAAAAATTGCAACCCTTGAAGTCCATATTATTCCAATAGATATAGTCTATGTATGCATGTACTTACTCGAAATATGGTATTTGACGTCCATAGCCCCATTCATCTTTTCATATTCACTGTCCAAGAAAATGTTATATCATAATTGTATAGCATTCAACACACGAAAATAGTAAAAATACAAAACTTTTCGAATTTAAATATTTTATTATAAAATATTATTTAGCACATTTTTTCTTTCTAAAATTACGATTTTATTATAAATAAATATAGAGAAATAAATAAGGAAACGAAATCAATGATATAAATGCTTACAAAGTTAGCAGTCCAAAGGTGATTGAAGGTTAGAAAACTATCTTATAAAATACGTTTTGTTTGTCATTCAAAAATTATAGATATAAATACAATAAATTAAATAAATTATAGAACAAAAATTATCCTAAGGCAAAGAAATTAAATTACAAATTACAATTCATGCCTATAACAGAAAAAATTGTAATACACCAAAATCTCTATGACTTTTGAACATCTGGTTGTTGTTGTTGCTGTTGCTGATGTTGCGGTTGTTGTTGCGGCACTTTATTATAACTGCGATACGCCAAATCATGTGCATCATTTAATGAACGCCTGTCCCAACCACCATTGCCGCCACCACCGGACGACCAACCACCGCCACCGCCTCCACCGCCGCCTGATGACCAGCCAGAACTTCCGCCACCACCACCATTGCCGCCACCACGTCCAGACATTAATTTCTTTAAGCCAATAATACCCGCCAGCAACAAGGCAATCTTTGATATTATCAACGCTTTACCGGCTAAAATGTATAGCGCCCCCATAGCTAGAGGAATCATACCCATCATCTTCATGGCCATTCCCATCATCATCATCCCCATCATTTTCTTCATCTTTCCACGTCCTGAAACGAAAAGAAAAACAAAAAGAAACACGAACTTTAGAACTTTGATATTGGTTTGCTTTGCAAAACTACTCAGTTATACTACAAAAATATGCAAAAATTTGGTTAAAATAAAAATAAAACATATCGACAGTCTATAGGCAAAACATACAAACAGGATGAATGACTACTATCCATTTAAAATGTATCGATTTATACCCTTTCGGAAAGATATAAAAAGTAAGTAGCTATTTCATATTTAATTTTAATTTATAGATAACCGATGTTTTTACCTACAAGAACTCTTACAAATAGTCGGCTAAGCTAAGGTCCCCTCTGAATACAAAATATTGCTTACCTACCTTACATAATTATTATTGCTTATTGCTAAAAAAATTGGTAAATGTTTTCGGTATCCGAAAACCGTACCTACCTATAATAATAATTTTTTAGTACCAAAATTACATCTTACTGAGGGTAGGTATAGCATTTGCGCTTAAAATTACATAAATATTGAAAGTTAAGATGCCTGTCCTAGAATTACCTACTAAAAGTAAATCTATATATAAAAATTGAGCCTTAAAATGCTTGTCGTCGATTCACGCCTTAACGCATTTACTGTTTTTAACCAAAGTTTCACACATCTTTGGTATTAGTCCATATATGGTTTTTGTGAAGTTAAGTCAAAATCGGACAAAGGGGCGTGGCACCTCCCAGACAAATAAAAGCATTCAAAATCGTATATCTCGAAAACCACCAAATCGATTGAGCTCAAACTTACAGATAATCTTAGTTATTGGCTGTGGAGAGCTCCTGTGAAGATTGGTCAAAATTCCAGCAAATCGATTATTTCTCTTTTCTCGCATTTTACAAAAGAACGTAATTACCTAAGACCTAAACAATACAATTCCTGTGAACGGGCAAAGCCGGGCGGGTACAGCTTCTTCGACAGTCTTGGAAGTAGAAGTCAAAGTTTTTAAAATTTGTAACATTTATATGATTGATGCATTGTCCTGAAAGTCAAGAATATTGTCTAGGCAATACGATTTCTGGAAAAACAAAAAATATTGTGTACCACATATTTATTTCAATAATTAAATTAATTTTCTTAAATGTTAAACTATTTCTAATTTGTTAAAATCGTTTATAGTTGATTTATTATTATTTTTAATTGAATTGCCTTCATTTTAAGGTTTACACTATGAAACGTTACGTAAGATCTTACGTACAATTTCGCTCTTTTTCTTGCTCTCGTTAAATACTGGTTTTGTCACTTGATTGTCGTATTTGGCATTTTTTATGTACACATGTTTATTCGAATTTATGTTTGTGCAGTGGTCAAGCTCGATCTCTCGTCCACTTGGATTTCGATCACAAACCAGTAAGAATACCTATAGACCGCCGACTTCCCGTGCACCTACCCGATTCAAAAATAAATAAATAAATAGGTGGCGCAACAGGCGGTAGACACCCTAGGCCTAGCTTCTCGCAACCATTCGTTTGTGTGAGTTTCTATTTTTGGGACGAATGGAAGGGACCTACAATTTTATGCCGAGTCCGAACGGCTGAATTGAGAAGCTTTTTCATGACAGTTATACTCTCGGATGTTTGTCAGACGTTCGCGAGAGGTGGCGCAGTAGAAAAAATCCTTAAGATGTAATTTGGGTTTTTCCGGGGATCGAACCTTGGATAGTGGGATCCCCCGCACAGTAGTCCAGCACACTAACCACTGCGCTACTGCGCACACACCTACCCGATTCCCCTCGGAAAAAATTAGCCTGTCTGTAAATACGTGTAAATGTCAAAATTAATGGCGGTAATGATTTTACATGCTATACCATGGGCCTAGGATTTTTCAAGTATGCGTGCTTTAATGGCGCTCCTTTGATTTTGTACAGCACCAATACATGAAAAATCCTGGGCCCGCCGGCAGCTTGTAGACAAAGTCCGTTATGTGGGAGGAGTCGACAGTCTATTCTTACTGGTTTGTGATTTCGATCGTCAGCCTGAGCACAGCTAAGTACCATACAAATATACCTGCGGACAATTATATTTTAATTTTATGGTTTCTTTGTTTGGTTTTTCTTGGTTTGATTTCTTTTTGCTTCCCCAAGTGCTGGTCCTTCAATCTCGTCGTATTTTTCGCTTATTCCCCAACAATTACAATAGAAACATTTTATCTATTTAACTATTTTGCACTACGAAGTGTGCACGGGCTACGCTAGTATTTGTATATTTTTATATATTTTTTTACAAGAGGACACGAATTGATTAGTACAAAAAGTCAATTAACCTTCACCTTGACGGTATACTCCCGGGTGTAGATCCCAGTTTTCACCTTTAAATATCTCAGTTTTTTTACCAATTCTAAAATCGTTTTAGCTCAGTGGCTCTCGGAAAAGAGATAATAAATTTTTATAATTTTTTCGAAATTTTTAGTATACCTACATATTTTCGACTACATTGACTGTATACACCTGGGTGTAGATTTACATTTACCCGAAGTTGTATGTAGAATTCAGTTGCAGTAGCTAATGCCGTAGGTTTATGGGTTGGGATAGAGCAGGGTAATCCTACCATGCCACACTTAGGTCCTTGTGGTCCCATTGTGATACCGAATGCCATACAAGTCAATATTTCAGTTAAGACAAGGAACTTCCCTACTCAGGGGGCTTATTCCCAAATGCGCGGCGGATCGCTTTTCATGGCGGATTGGTATTTTTATATTTCCAAAAGTGATTCGATCCATTTGTCACAAGAATTTAGTTTATTTTTTATCCACAATAAATTTGCCAGAAATCCGTCACCCAAAATAGCTATCGCTTTTGAATGGATCGAATTGCTTTTTGGAAATACAAAAATACCAATCCGCCATGAAAAGCGATCCGCCGCGCATTTGGGAATAAGCCCCCAGCATTATAGTCTTAGTTTACTTTAGATGGCGCTCACAGTCCGGGGTGAACAACGGCCTCAACCAACAAGCCCCTCCAGCCAGCTCAGTCTCTAGCTAGTTGTATCCAGTTACGCCCACCAAGTTGATTGGGGTCTTCCTTTGCTTCGTTGTCCCTCAGGGGTCGACTCAAAGTCTCGCCGGGTTGTATTGTTGGTGAATTGCCCATTTTTGCATATCGCAAAAAAGTATTTCGTCATAAAGTGGAATACAACATTGACAGAAGTACGCGCGCAGTAACAACTCTTTTCTGCTTTGGAAGTTCATCTTCAAAATGAGAGCTCAATTTGCCAATGCTAAAAACATAACGCGGTACTAATAGATAATCCTTTTTAGTGTCCAGACCAAATTTTGCTAATTCACAATAGCGAAATTAAAGATTACAAATAATAATTATCTATTCTGACCTACAAATTATTATTTAAGGTAAAGGTTAAAAATGATTATTAGTAATTCACAATAGACAATTTTATATAGAAAAAAAAAATTGTAAAATTTAGCATGGACAATAAAAAATGGTTGTTTGTACGCAAACGCTTTCTCGGTAACTTTTCTATAGGTAGTGGATATTCTTCCTTTAACCAGTTTGAAGAATGTTAACAAGAAAAAGGCAGTAAAGCTACAGACTAAGCGTAATACTACAGATTATATTTAGTGTCCAGGTTAAGTTTTACGATCTCACAGTATCGACTTTGCGCGGTACTAATAAATCATTTTGACTTTTACGAAGTTACAATGGCGAACATTTCCATATAAAATTATCCATTGTGACCGTCAAAGTGAAGACTAAAAATAATTATTGGTAAGGCCCTTTTTGAATAAAAATTATCTATTGTTACCTATCTTAAGTAGGTAGATGCTAATAAATGGTTATTAGGCCTTTAGTGTCTAGGGGCCGTTTGTGGATCCGACTCATAACGATTCTACTTAAATTCTTATGCGGTACTTTCTGTATGAGATAAACTGTCACATAAGAGTTTATGTGGAACTTAAATCTTTATGAGTCATATCAGCAAACGGCCCTAAGTGTCACTGGGACACTAAATTCGTTGCAGTGCATTGAAAAAGTGGCTTTCTCCAGCGTATTATTACTTGAAGGCGAAAAAAGGACGCAGAAAATAATGATAAGCAAATTTGACAAAATGTTTAAGCAACAACAAAACACATTACACTGACAAGCTTATAATAATCATTTTTAACTTTCACTTTAAAAATGTGTTTAGTAAGAATCTTTTAATGCTGGATTTACATTACTTACATTACATTTACATTACCACCAATTTTGCATGACTTCAGAGAGAAAGATCCGTTTAACCACAGTCAAGGCTGTCAGTTGAATTTAGGCTGGTTAAACTTTTTTATGGAGATTTGTGGTCTCACTCTTGTCAATCATTAGCCTTGACTGTGGTTAAACGGATCTTTCTCTCTTCTTTCGATTTTTTTGTAATTTAGGTATCTCATTTTTGCTATTAGCAAAACGTACAGTATGATAAAATCTTTAATGCAGCCCGACTCAATTTGAGGTCTCTGGTCCAGTTCCATACGATCAACTTTGGCGCAATGAAAAGTTGAATATTTAAGTTAAGGTTAAAGGTCATTTACATTTTGTTACGAATGTAATGCCCTTCCCATTGAGAACATTAATCAACCGCTCACCTTGTCACAATAGCCGCGAGACTTTTACTTAGACTTAGACATATTTAAACATTTTGATAACTTATTGAAATAGTTAGAAAACTCCTTTAAATCCTCGTTAAAATAATATCTCAGGGAACACTCCTCTGTGCGAATTTCTTTTTGAGATACAACGAATATATATGTTTTAGATAGGTGGCAGCATAGCGCTTACGTAGAGCCTTGAATTATATGAGAAAAATGCGATTGACAGATAAATAGAGGAAAGATAATTATAGACTAACCCAATCGCTTCCTATATGCAACTGCCAAAGTGCCAAGGGCTTTAAAACACAATAAATTCCTGGGAAGGTAGTTTTTTATGATATTGATAAACTTTACAGTGTCCTCAGGATGGTTTTAATGTAGCATTATAGTAAGTAAGTAATTATTTGTTTAATATGCATGGGAAAACATTTTAGCCCCAATGTGCATCATAGATGGGATCAGTATGTACTGATGTTTGTGTGGCATGTGGCACAGACCGACCAATATTTCCAACTCTTCTTTGTGACTGCATGAAAACACATTGGACCACTCATCATTTGAAACTTAATACGTTTGGATGGTCAATACACAGAAATCCAATATGTATCAGACTCAGCAATAGAGTGATTTTAGAATCCAGAAGTAGCTAATATGCATTTAAAGCGACAGTACGTTTTTCAATATATGGAGGTACTTTAGAACAGTAGGTAAACTTTGGACGACCGGTATGTTATTGCGTGCGCTTACAAATACATACATGTCTTATGTAAATATGAAGGCAGTATGATTGTGTTTGGGTAAACATTTTGCAATTTTACATCTAGATTGGCTTTCTAGCCACAGCTACTGACAATTCTATAAGAAGATTATTTGATTTCAAAACTAGGTACCTACCTAAAATATGCACAAATAAAAATCTCCGCCAGATATATTATTTGAGTCTTACAGAGGTCTCCATTTTCCATCACTTCCAAGTAGCCAACATTATATTTTATCTAATAATTTTCACTGTTTTCACTTAGCCTCGATTCAATAGGCAGTTACTCCTTAAAGGGAAAAATTCCATTTGTATCCCAACAACTATCAACTTCTCATGATAGATGGTAAAACATCAGACAAGAGAAAAACTTACTCGCACTAATGCCTGCCATTACTTTTATTGGACAAAACCGCAACTACTGGGGGGAAAATCTCTTTTCCTCTTCAGCGAAATTATGTTGTACCATTTGAAGTATCACTTTGCCATCACATAATTGATTGATGTAAAGTGCGGTCGCAAAATAATATGCTATTTAATGACCACCATTCGAATGTCCACAATTTCAATAATAATTTAAATTGCTTTCAGAATTTAAAAGCATTGCATTGGTAATAGTGTGTTTGGTAGCTATGCACTATTGCACATGCACCTGTAGATAAGCCATAACAATTAAAACAGTTAAACGGTTTTGTTAAAAGACTTCATTCGAAATGGCCATTGAGGCAAAACAGTTCGGTTCCACTTCGCGATTGAAGCAAACTAATTCTCAACGTATTGCTGTGATAATTAGGTACATCTGGTGGTAATATCTACGATTGCATAGGCTAGGAAACCACTACAGAACTTAGTGATAGTTAAGTGACATAAAAAAAATTCTCTAAAACCTAGATATGCAATGCATTATACGATTGTTGGTAATCTATGGGGGCAATTAAAAATTTAAGATAAAATCCGTAACGCATTAGTACCGCTGTTGTTTGTAGTGCTGTAGTTAATTCTCCATCAGACTGACCTGGAAATCTGTCGAAGTAAAAAGAACAAAACTCATCACAATTTAAAGTAGGCAACTGGAGTGAGGCCATATTAAATGACCTATAAACTATATGGGTAGTGTTAAAGTTGTATACAACTTAGGATAATTTGCGTCACCTTTACTTAATGGTTTTTCTCAAGCTGTAGGTACTTATCGCTTGACATTTTTTGCACGAATATTAATTATAAGTGCTCCATAAAAATGTATGAAGAAGCATAATAACTGTCATCTTATGGTAGATTTTAAATTTCTGAGTATTATTCTTAAATCTTAAAGTACGTGAACTAAAAATATCTACTACTTCTAGAGCTGCAACCAAGGAATACAGCGCAGTGTTTGAGTATGCAGAGGCAAGGACTGTATCAAAAGCGTATGAGGTCACTCTTGGTTGTTTTGTGGGGGAAATTCTTCGAGTAATGGTTGGTCCCGTCTGCATAGACGGTGAATGGAGGAGGAGATACAACGACATCGACCTAGCCAGAAGAGTGAAGGTGAGTGAAAAGACTGCGGTGGCTGGGTCATGTAGAGCGAATGGACGTGAATGTTCCGGCCCGGAAGATCCTCGAATCCACACCTCAGGGACGGGGTGTACGACTAAATTATAAAATTCTATGATATAAAGAAAACCGCGAATGTTTATGCGAAACTAATATTCAAGAGTAGATATTCCAATAAATTTATTTTATTCAAGTATAAGAACATAAATTTCGACGATTGAAAATTGCGTCATGTCCAGTTCAATATAGTCGAGCCGTAGCGTTATCGTAGCTGTACGGCAAACTCATAACGTGACGATGACGCTATGAGCCCTGGGCGAATGTCTTTAGTTTACTCGTTAGAATGTAATTTTGAAATAATTGTCCGTGAGCAACGAAGGCCAAATAACTAGCTATTAAATAAAAAAAAAAATGTATCTAGAAAAGGTGAGAAACTATATTGTTTATACTGGCAATGTATGTTAGGGTGGTCTGCTGCATACCTTATAGCTTATAGCGATGAATTATATCGTACGTACCTAATTCTAAACAGTTCTTTGGCAAATTATTATAATCTGGATTAACGACAGAAATAGTGACAAATTCCATAGGATTCCATTCAATGAAGGCGTCCTCGAGGGCGTCCTCTAGTTAGACCCATGATGGATAGATCAAATCCATAATATCTCTTCTACCCGTATGGGGATTCCCCTTGATGATTTAGAGTCGATGGCGGAGAATCGAAAGTTATGGACAGTCCATTTGAGCAACCTACACCCATTTAATCGATAAGTGAAGGAAGGAATGAATGTTGTCATAATATTGTGATGTTAAATAATGTGTTAAGTTGATTTACGCTAATCAGATCAACATTATTTCCCGAGTGACATGAACTCGGGTTTGCTTTTATGAGGAATGAAAATAAGACGTAGACCGCAACTTCTGATTGCAAAATAGTCTAAGGAACTGCTTTTGCGTTACTATCACTGTCATCACGAATATTAAAAAAAAGTTCAATTGTTCAAACGAATCAGTTATAATATAAATCCTTCAACGCCGGGTGAGGTATAGGGCCGCGACAAATTTCATCCATCCGTCTCGATCTGCGGCCAGATACTTCAGCTGTGAGTAGCCACGTTTTGCACTGCGTTATTGCTTCGGTCAAGACTTTTGATTTCCATGTAGTTCTTGGTCTTCCAACCCGCCGCGCCGTGTACCTTGATTCCATTCCAACATTTCAACATGTATATCTACGGTGGAGCACTTCGAAAGTGTCGGAAAGTTGTCCAATGTCCATTATGAAGAATGAAGTATTTTACGGAGTGATAGGACTCCTTTATAACAGCAACAATCATCGGGGGGAATTCCTCTCCTTTTCAAAGATTTTCAGATCCATTCGCGGCTAAGTCGGTCAAAGGCCTTCTCAAAATCTACGACGGTGACGTAAACTAGGTTGACTGTTTGAAAATCATACGTAATTTGTTTCGTTCATGTGATCGACACAAGATCGACCACTACGAAAGTCCGCTCGGAAAAGTATTAGTAACAAACAAACTATGTAGTTCCACATGCATTTTTCTTTTGAATGAAAGAATGCATTGGTAGGTGTAGATAGCTTGAATTTCTAGTTAACTAGTATATAAATACTTCTATGTAGGTATACCTATACACTTATTTATAAGTACACATACATATCACCACAAAAACATCGACATCGATTGTTGCACTATAGGAAACAGGAGCTAATCAAACTAGGTATCTATTTTGGACTACATATTTAGGTTATGTAATTAAATTCTTAATAAATACTTGTATGTAACTAAAAATAGAAGTACTAAACGACGTATCAAAGGGCACGGTAGTGCCCCAGCTAAGTTCTGTAGTAAAGGCTCTTACCCTTTTTACAGGAACAAACTCAGGCTGTTTTCGACCCCCCTCTAACCACGGAACCAATTAAGCCAGATACTTCAAACTAAAAATATTTACCTAGCTCATTAAAAAGGTCCACCTCACCAAATTTTATCTCTATAGCATGAGTGGTTCTCAACATACAGGACTTCAAAAATCGCAAAAACCGTAACTGACTCACTCACTCACTTAGATGATGATCATCAAAATTATGAAGCACTTCCGGCCATCCTAAAATCGTGAAATTTGGCAGAATGCTAGATCCTATGGTGCATACACTGGGAAAAGTCCAAAACTTGAGATTTTCCAGTAAGGGGGCGTGGTATACCTACGGCCACTTTTGAAAATTGATTATTTTTTCTTTGGGCCACTTCTCATTGCCGTAGAATGTTGAAATCTGGTAAAACGGTAGGACTTGCAGTGTATAGAGAGAAAAAAATTAAAACTTGTATATTCTCCATTCAGGAGGCGTGGTATCCGCCCACTTTTGAAAATCGGTTAGGTACTATTTATTTGGGCCTCTTCCAGTTGCTGTAGAATGTTGAAATTTAGTACAACGGTAGGACTTGCAGTGTACCTACAGTAAGAAACAAATCAAGGCACTGATATTCTCCATTCAGGAGGGGTGGTATCCGCCCCACTTTTAAAAATCGGTTATTATTTATTTGGGTCACTTCCAGTTGTCGTAGAATGTTAAAATTCAGTTCAGCGGTAGAACTTGCAGTGTACAAAAAGAAAAAAAGTCAACAATTTTATATTCTCCCTTAGGAGGCGTGGTATTCGCCCACTTTTGAAAATCAGTTTTTATTTATTTGGGCCACTTCCGACTGCCGTGGAATGTTGAAATTTGGTACATATAGCGGTACTTACTTACTTACTTACTTGGCAAGTTTTTCGTTTAAAACTTCATTATATTATGCAATATATTAGAATTTGACAACTTGACCAGTGAACCTACCAATTTTTTTTAACATTTAACCTTCTTAAGGTAAGAACTTGGCGTACCTACTTTTAGATCTCATTACTTTTCGTGGCTGACTGGTTACGCACTTAATTTTTGTTGTTCTATAAGAGAACTTGGCTCTTTTTTTACATTTATGTTTTTGCTGTGATATCATTTTACGAAAAACATTTACGAAATATAATGTATGTATAATTGTATACCTATATAAAACAAGGTAGGTATTAATACCTTTTTAATATTTACTACAACATATGCTTTATCTAGCAGTTGTTGTTTTAGTAGAACCGATTTTGTAGAGGTGATTTGTGACTTTACAACTGTATCTGACCTGATCCCATTATGAAGTTTTAAGTGAAACCGTTCAAGTTTCGTCACTGACAAAAGATCCCGAACAAAACTCTTTTCTAAGTACTTTTTCCGACAATGGATAAAATATACAAAAATTAGAAATTAATATCAAACGGACTAAAACAAAATACGTAACATGCTGCTTTATGAATAGAATAGACAATAGAGAATACCATGCAAAATTAACGACGATTTGAGACATACAAATTACTCTTACATGCAGAACAAACGTAGATAAATCTAAATCCAAAATAGATAAAGTATCAGACACCATGAATTCCCAATAATCACACATAGTAGGTATGTAGATTTCCATTGGCCTCAATTCTTGCTCCATATTATGCATTACCCACCATGTTTGTCATTTTCTTCACTATCGTCATCGAAATAATCAGCAACTATTGCGTCAATATCCTCATCGAGATCTCCTTCTTTTGCCTCCGCGGCTGTTTCATCCTCAGAACCTAATTCTAACAAGAAACATGTTGCAAGCACATTTTTTAAATTAAAAAAGATAATTAATTACTTTTTGGACACAAAAAAAATTAAATAAGCACGTAAATTTAAGAAAAATAAAATGTAGGTATTGATTACAACAACCTACCTACATTTGTAAGGAAACATTTGGAGAAATATAATTGCGCCATGAATTTTGCGGGGATTTGATATGCACTTCCGTAGAATGAACAACGAAGAGAAATCATCAAAAATGCGAACTTCAAGTTGAAGGCAACATTTTAAATGCCTTCATTCAAAGGCATTAACTTTACAGAAACATGTTTTTCTTTTTAACAAACATTAGGTATGGTTTTTTTGCTATTCTCAGCAATATGCTTTTAAATACACATGCCACTATGGGCTTATAGATTTTCGACCACTGTCACATAATTCATAACAACTGTTAATAAGAAAACACTTTATACTATAAATAACCATTAAAATTACAGATCTAAATGTTGGACTTTTTAAATTTATAAATAAACTAGCCACGCCCTCGGCTCCGCCCGCCAGCTTCCCATTTTTCAATCCTTATAAGACGAATTTTAAAAAACTATGAATGAGGCATGTAATAATTTTGACTTATCTATCAACATACAAACTTTCAAGTTCATACGGCTTACTCCGCACGACCCATTTACTCCTCAACAATTTGAAGAAACTTTTTGCATCAAAACATTTTTTTTGAGACCGAGGAAAAAAGTAAAAAAAATTAGACCTTTACAAAAGTTCTAAATTTTCAATGGGTACTTAATGGCTTAAGGAAAGTTTTGTATCATTCAAACGGAATTTAAATGACATTTCCATTGATGCCAAAATTTACATGAAGTAAGTTCAAATTTATGAGTAGAATTAACTTTACTTTTGTGGAAATAATTATGCCGACGACTGTACAGTGATGTTATTACGATAGTTATGGAAATGATGAAGTGATCATAACGATAGTGATGATATTTAAAATTATAACGATAGGGAAGTGGTGCATTCAAGTAAGTGATGATCGTAATGACAGTTATTAGCTATGACTAGACTTCTACATATTCGTCGAAATCGAAACGAAATTTATGCAAATACCTACAAACATAAATTGACGTGTTGTAGATAAAGGCTTTACGAATAACGAATACAATTTTTCATCTCCAGCCTACATGTATAGGTACATTGGGCGTCAAAAGTAATTAAACACCTTTGAAGTTTTTTTAAGGACTTGAAGCTGGTCTAAGAATCCAATAGTCTGTAATAAATTTAATAACCGAATAACAAAAAAAATATATTTCATTTCGATTGCATTATAATGCATATTAGGGGAGAGTACGATAACTACTTCGCCAAAAATTGATAACGGTATTTTCTAGAGGCGTTAAATACAAGCACTTTTTACTATGGGAGGGGGGGGTCTATCTTACTCCGTTTAGGGGGGAGGGGTAATTTAAAGAAAATGATACTTTAAATGGAAAAAATACATTAAAAAACAATGGCAACACTTATAATAAAAGACTATAACATTTTAGAAAGCCCAGAATCTGTTCTTTCATATTATTTTTAAATCAAGTTATTCCCTTAAATAGTTTTTGAAAAAAAAACAATTTCAAACTTGAAATTTTAGGACAAAAATTGGGTTGAGTAAAATAATTCTGGCGATGAAAACTAATGACGGATTTATGTAGAGGAGTTAAATACAAAAATTGTTTACTATGGTAGGGAGGGTCTATCTCGCTCCGGTTAGGCGGGAGGGGTAATTAAAAAAAAAATTATAAATAAAATTAAAATAAAATATTAAAAAACAATGGCAACACTTACCACAAAGAACTATAGTATTTTTCAAAGCCAGGAATCCGTTCTAAATTGTCTAAAATGCAAATCAGCAAAATTTTGTCTACCAATGTGAAATTTCTGGCCAGAGACTATATCTGAAGAATGTTGTTGATATTGGGTAAACTAATATAATTAAAAGAAAGTTTGCATATACTTAGCCTTGGACCCATCTCAAAATCCAACAGTGACCCCAAGCAGGGGGGTTGCAGGGGGGCAGCATGCCCCCCATACGCATTTCAAGGCGCAAGGGTAGCAATTTGTTCATTAAGCGGAGCGACATATAAAAGTAATTTTCAATTTTCTTAAAAATTATAAGACATAAATCAATCTGGTTTTGAGTGTTCGATTAAGAATTGATTTAGGCAGTAAAAACTACAAACAAATTAAGTATCTATTTGCTCAATATTAAAAAAATCAGCATAAAAGTTTTTTTTTTTTTTTTATTTTTTTCCTTAAATTTCAAGTTTGAAAGTTTTTTTTCCAAAAACTATTAACAGCTATAACTTGATTTAAAAATAATATCAAAGAACAGATTCCTGGCTTACAAAATTCATAAAGTCCTTTATTGTAAGTGTTGCCATTGTTTCTCAATTTATTTTTTTTTTCATTTTAAGTATTATTTTTTTTAAATTGCCCCCCTCCTTCCATAGTAAAAAAAATGCTTGTATATAACCCCTCTACAAATTGCCGTTATCAATTTTTGGCGCCGTAGTTATCGTACTCGTGCCGCTTATTATATTATAATACTTTAAAAATATTTAAAAAAAAATTAAATTTTTTTTCAAAGAATGTTTGACGCTTATTGTATATATATTTTAGATCACAATGGTTAATTTTATATGGAACATTTATTAATTGTGAGTTCGTAAATATGATTCCACAATAAATACCTATGATTTTCACTACCACACAGAGATAATTTGCTTTTTGAAAAATTTCGCCATTCTGAGTTTGTAAAATTTAACTTGGACACTAAAAATTATTTATTATACATAATACCGCGCAGTCATATTTACAGATTTTGGAAAAAAAAAACTGCTCGACAGTGATGGTGCCTAGTCCACTGTGATGAATTACCACCATATACATATATACATAATACAACCTAACATAACCTAGGTCTTCTTGAAGCTTTCGATCAGGGCCTCCATTGATGAATGAGTTTCTTAATTCTTACGAACACAATTGTATATTCCACAGTAAAACAAGCCTCAGTAAAACAAAACTGTATACAACTTATTGGCGTTCATACATGAAACTTTCCCCTTGCTAGGCACCTTAGTTTGAGGCATAAGTGCCACCACTGTCTGCGAGGCTGGTAAAGAGGTGACAATAGCTCAGTTCATTTCCTTTGTTATTGTCCTGATTTTTTTTTTTGGATCAGGTGGCAGATCGAGGGAAAAATTATTGGATGGGCAGGGCATAGCATAACATATCGCTCCAATGGAATGGAAAGAAACGTGTAAATACCGTGGCCACAAGTTCTTGGCATGACTATCATTTCCTTTAGCAACCTGGCCATTGCAACGCACAAAACGAGGCGATTTTCGTTCAGTAATTCCCATGGCCAATAGCTATCTCTGCGATATTTCTAATAAAATTTTAAAATCGAAACAATTTTTATCCAATAATAATTTCGTAATATTTTCCAATTTAATTTAGTAATAATTTGAAGGAAATAAGATATAGCTATTTCCAGAGTTTAAAGTTTTACATACATACGACAAATACGAAAAAAAAGCATTCTGTAATAGGTATTAAGAGCAAATTTAAGTGCTGAAAATAATCTACCCAAAGATTTGCACTAAAGGCAAATAAATGCAAAAGCCCAATAGTAATATATGTAAAGCAAAAATTATTATAGGACCCTGGAAAGAGGTACAATATGCTTGGGGAATTTTATACGGCAAACCATTTTAATTCAATTCAATCCGAGTTCTGTTGATGAGATTTATTTTAATTCATGTGTAGATACATATACATACATAGTAATAGCAGGCAGATATTTAGATGATTTCAACTTGTACCGATTTCCAAATGTATCTAGGTTGTGGGCATTTGTAAATGTTCAATGTTTTCAATATCCCAAGTGAGGTTGATTTAATTTTGGTAAAAGGCGGTAGGGAAAATAATAATCTGCTATCTATTCTATTAGCGAACTTATCTACAAGAAATATCAAAATCCATTGATGATTGTATACAATATGGTGAAATACATTGTCCAAGTAAAAGACATTATATGAGGAAACCAATTAGGACTTGAATAAAGACACTATTGATGATGTGAACAATGTATAGTATAGTATATTTTACTAGTCCCAATTTGACACACGTCTACTGTGGTTCTGCCATGAAGTTATTATATATGCAGTACTTTAATAATTATTTGATTTCAATATCTATCACACCATTTAGGCTCCTGTTATAGCCATATGTAAAAATGTTGTGTTGCTTTTTTGGAACACTTATGGTGGTATTACACCAGCATATAAATATGCCAATTTTGACAGATAAAAGACATCACAATTAGTAGAAACAATTTACAATTCCTAAACCATTTCTCTTTCAAAATTATAAACTTAAGAGGAGTTGACTTTATGACAAGAGTGAAATAAATACTTGGCCATTATAGGACCGTAGGTATGCCCAGATTTTCACATTAAAATATTTTTATATTTTTGGAACGAATGAAAGAGAACCACAATTTTATGACCTAATAAAATTAGGAACGACTTAATTGTAAAGCTTTGTCAATACAGTTATCATTTTGGATGTTTGTCGGGCGGTACCTATATAACAGCGTTTCTTAAGTTTATGGTATTATTTGAATTTTTCAGAGAACCTCACTCAATAGACTAACTACTAAGGCTCAATGGCTTACATTTACTTATGTAACTACAGTAGCATGTACAGCATGTACTACAGTAGCATGTACAGCAAGTAATATATTTTTCCTCTTTACATAAGCAATCGTTTTGAATTATTGACGATTTCGCATATACTGCACAAAAATATCCAAATAAACTGAGGTGTATTGCATTTCGACATAATCACCCATAAAAAAAAATAAGTAGTTAGCGCAAAAGGCGTGTAGAGACACTTCCAGGCCTAGCTTCTCACAACCATTCGTTTGTGTGAGTTTTTATTTTTCGGACGAATGGAAGGGACCTACAATTTTATGACGAGTCCGATCGGCTGAATTGAGAAGCTTTTTAGGACAGTAAAGTTATACTCTCGGATGTTTGTCAGACGTTCGAGAGAAGTAACGCATTGGAAAAACCTTAAGATGATTTGTGTTTTGCCAGGGATCAGTCCTGCGACCTCTCGCACAATAGTCCAGCACACTAACCACTGAACTATAGCGCCTACCACCTACTAAACTGGGCCATTCATTTTCACAACTAAAATATATTAATATACACTAAAATATTACTTTTATTAGTTTTCTAAGCTATGCATAATGCAACTAATTAAAAAGTCAAATTATGATATCTCTAATCGAACCCGTACTAAAATATCTTCAGTTAATTACAATTATTTACCTAATGCTTATATAAACAAAAATGTTTCTTAATCCTAAGAATTTTTTTATTGATTTTCTTGAAGACACTCTTTGCTAAAAAGTTCCTATCTACTCGTCTCTTTAGAATTGGTTTGACGTAAACGCCAAAACAACTTTTTTGGCTATTCGAGTTTATTGTTTGAAATCGATTTATTAAAATTCTGCCCAATAGGATTACTTCATTTTTTTCTTATGAAGTTTTTATGGAAATGGACAAATCATTTGTGTAGTTATTTAGCCTTGGACCGATAGAAAGTTTTGGATATATTTAGGGATTGGTTCAGAACGCCATCTGACTTACATTTTTCTCTCCTTCATACACGTACGGCAAATAGAGTAGCTTATACGTCAAACCACATTGAGTTTGAGGCTTCTCGGAGAATTCTTCGCTCTTCGCAAGCCGTAAGTTCTTTCCTAGCGGGCTTTTTCATATTTTTTTCCATAATTTGATGGATTTCTCAGAAAATGAGGGACAACAGTCTGACTTCTGCTTACAGCCTCTGAGTCTATTCTGGTGATCGCCTAAAAAGCACTTTTTGTTGGCATAAAAGCAAAATAGGAATAGATCCTAACTATACAAATTTTGCAGCTAACTCTTATCTCTTAAATTTGTCTAATGTTCCACTTTAAACAAAAAAAACAACAAAGGTTATGGCAATAGCCGTTTGCATAAGAGAGAAAATCAAAGTGTAAAAAACAAAACATGTTGAGTCTATTTGATTGATCGGCAGTGTATATCAATTTTTTTTAAGGTATCTTTCTTGTATATTTTAATTTGCGAGGAGTTATATTATGGCAATATACACGTTGCACATGTTTTCGTTTCTTATAAGCAATTTTTACATAAGTTTGCTTATATCCGTTATCTACTAAATAAAGTTAATGTATACTTTTGTACTTAAAAAACAATCGGCCTTGCTAAGTAATAGTTAGGTAAGTATCTTTAGTCCCACAATTTAATTTATATGGCATTAGATAAAAAGTAAAATATTTCCATTGCAGCAATATTATCACGTGATATGTCATTTGTGACATTAAAAAAAAAACGTTGCTAAACTAAAGAGAAACTATAGCATCTGGTTCTAGAAACATTTTAATAAATACGGAATCAGACGTTGTTTTTCTAAGTGGCTTTGTACCATCGGAGAATAGCTTTTTCAAAATATGAGTTAGAGTCAGAGAAATCAACCAACATCGAGAATTTAAGCTGAATACTGAATACAGAATAAACCTGCCTTTCCCACATACTTTGTCACTCTATGAATGTAATAAAGTATTTCCTAAAAATGCACACAAAGGCCCAAGCTACCTACGTAGAAAAATAGTCGAAGAGTTTTCTTTATAATACTCGTATTAGAAGAACACATGAGAAGAACAAACCTACAGTTCTATTTAAAATGTTGATTCTATTGAAACCGCTAATCCAAATTATGTAACTATGTATGTATATCCAAATCAACCCACCTTCTTCCAGACCTCGGCCGATCTCCTCCGAAGTCAGCTTTGGAAAGTTCACTTGCATTGAGTGTCCGTTAAAAAATCGACTTAACCGATCGATTAGCAATGTCGTTAGCTTTGTGTCACGATCGTCAATAGATCGTGGCAGTATCGATTCCAATTCATTTTCACTCACAGGACGTGCGATTGGAGTATCTGGTAGCCGTACCACTTTAATCCCATCGGCAACGGTAATAGCGTCAATTGTTGAAATCCGATCAATGAATGAGATCGTTTTTTTCTTTAAACATGGCACAAAACCACCCTCCGATTTGGAGCACTCATCGTAGACACGCACTACTGTGCGCATACCAGCATTCTGATATGTTGCACCGCTGCCACTAATATCCTCACTAGCGGCTCTACACGACTGCAAGAGAGTGCCAAGGATCACTATACCGAACACACCGAAAGTTTTTTGCAGCACCATTGTTGTTTTTGTTTGTTTTATTTATTTATTTTTGCTTTTATTTATGAGAATATTCTAAGGATCACACTTGGTGAGTCCTAGATCACTAGCACAATTATTATAGAAACACTTTTCACGCAACACGAATGACAACGAAACGACAACGATTCGAGTGCCGCCAAGCGCAGACAACAGACAACAGATAACTGATGCCGAATGATAGTGGCGTTAATTCTTTTATAGACCTCTTCTTCTTTTGCCTGTCACAACATTCATATTGCCTACCAAAACCAACACGGCCAATACCAAGGTAAGTTCGCTGGAATGGGAATAGTTATAGTTTGTGTGATAGATAGATAGTTGGTTTGGTAGGTATCATATAGGTACCTAGAAATCCAGGCAGCAACCACAACCGTATCCATTGTGAGTTGTGTTTCGAGATGCCATGGCATTGTGGGGAACTCACATATTTTGCGATCCCATAATATGGCGAAGGAATATACTCCAGTACCAGTGGCAAGAGCTGCTGCAATGGCTTACGTTTGTGGTCATCATTCATTCGGTGTACTCATTCATTTTTAGTGGATCTTGGCCTCTGGGAGATGGATTCATACGGCACCGTTGTTGCCTCACTTTAATACCGCGGTCGATGGGTTGCCAGTATTGTTACCACTTTCGGTTGTGTACACTACATACGGTTACAGGTGTTCGCTAAGGAGCCAAGTGCCAATAGTCGTACTTTGGATTGAAGAGGTCAACTGCTTGAGACGGAGAGACTCAATGAGGTGGGAAAACAAAAACAATGCAAGTGGAAACGAAAATAACTGCATAAGGGCAAGTTTATTGCATTTGAGAATCCGGAGAAAACGTTTGCTACTGGTTTTCTATGATGGTGTGTTGTGGGCCTTGTGGAGGGTTCTTGTCGTTACAATTATCATACAAAGAAGCGCTTTAAGGTTGAATGCACTTGAATTGAAAGGGAAAGTTTGGAAAAGTGACAGCAGGATTCGAAAAAAATCCAAGCAAAGGAATTTGGCTAGTATTAGTGAAAAGGTGATCAACTGGAACCTAAAGACAGTACTAAGTAATTGTGAGAATTCATTCGTTTCAAAAATTAAAATACTCACACAATACAAACGTGTGGTTTTGAGAAGCTGGGCCTGGAGTTTTATATGCAGGTAATGTTGCACCAACTATAAAGGTGAGAATCTTCTATCTGAGGATAAGTACGGAGGAAAAAAAAAATAAGGGGATTGTCCCATATGAATCCCGTCTGTCAACTTTTTTGGCCAGAAAAAAGTAACTCCTATTCCAATTTTTCTTCGAAGTTATGTAGGTAGGTACTGCACATTGCAATGAAATCAATATCATTCAATCGGATAGTCCAACTTCTGAGTATAAGTCAAACCTGCATCTCATTTTAACATTAAGCTAAGCTATGTTATAAATTCTGGGTAAGGCTGTCTACGGCGCTCGGCCGTCTAACAATCATAAAGGGCATCGAGAGAGTTCGATATGCTTTGGTACTGCATGTAGAATGTCTTCATAGAATACTCTCCCAAACAGACGAAGGACAGTATTTGATGAAGCGGAAACGGAGATTCTTAAGGTGCCTGTCCATTTGAGATAACTTTCACTAGTAAACTCTCGAGAGTTACTCTCGGGTGGCTGTCCATTTGAGAGTAATAATTTCGAGATCTTAATCTCGCGAGTTCTTCGATAACATTTTGAGAGTAGATTCCCTGAGAGTACTCTCATAACCGTGTCCACTTGATATTTATTTTACTAGTTAAAATGTATTCTAACTATGTTCCAACCAGCGTGAAGGGAAGCCATACCAGTACGTGAGTGTGTATTAGCCGTTTTTTATTATCAGCTATGATCTATATAGATCATCGATTTACATGCACTTACAACAACAACATGTGATCCTGCTTTTCATCGAGATCACGAAATATGATCTGAAAATTAATTCAACTATTTCTCGTTGTTGTTTCGTGGCGTTGTTTATTTCATTCACTTAATGTTGGTGTCCCTGTAAATTATAGCCACACAGTAATGTTGCCAGACCAAAATATGAAACACAATTAACAACACAAAAACTCAATTAGCATTTTTTCTAATTCGAATAAGTTACTATTCCTACTTTCGAGATGTTTTGTTTCGCTATATAGCACAGAAATATAAATGGAAATATTAGCAGTACAATACGGTTAATTATGATGCATATTTGAATATAACATTTGAACATAGTTTCCCCCAAAAAAATATTGAATGCTAAATGTACCTATGCAGATTTGTATTCATATGGTAACACCCCGACACAACAAGGGAAATGTCAAACTCAAATATGAGCAAGTGCAATGGAGAAATCATCGCATTGTGACGTCACATTGTACCGTGTGGCTGCAAGATGGCTGGTGGAAATACGAAATTCGTCATAATTGGTATTGGATTTTAAATGTGAAAAACAACTATAGCTACAACTCAATCAATGATCCAGTTTGTTTTATTTTCATGATCTGATCCGGATCAGATCACGCTTATAATTAAAAACGGCTATTGGTAACTATGAGTTGATTTATGAGTTGATTTATTTCCTCCGATATACATTGTTCTGCCATGTCGACTCTCGACAGCTACTCGCAAAATACGAATCGTGTTGGAATTTTGAGAGCTAATCTCCGATAGTGATCAGAACATGTGTCCACTTGCGAGTGACTTTCAAAAGGCTCGAATCTCGAGAGTAAAAAGTTAACTCTCCGCGAACTACTCTCAAGACTATGTCCACTTGCGAGTTTGCTATCAAGAGCTGCTTGAGAGCTGCTCGCAGCATTTTTACTCTCAAATGGACAGGCACCTTTAGGATCTCCACAATTCCATTGGCTAGTTTCAAAATTATGCCGGTCAGATAAATAGGCACAAGTGAATGCAATCCCTTAGTGGTTATTTGACTTACTGGACGATTGAGTACCGAAACTATCCTACGAAAGCTCATCAATTCAGCCGTTCAGATTTGGTATCAAATGGTAGAACCCTTAGGCTAATGCCTAATGCCACACGAGCTGCCTTTGACGCGCTCCCATTTGGTCGTGCCTCATGATTCATGAATATACAGAAAACTAATGGAACAACAGTGCAGAAGAACGCCCACGACCAAAAAGAAGTCGGTATGATCGCGCGAACTATTTTACCCAGCGACTTCCCTCGATGCCACGCGAACCGTAGAGCATCATGAGGGGTACAGATATAATAATATCAAAATGAACACACGAGCCTCCGAGCTTCATTTAAAATTTAATATTTCAAAGTCAAGGTGAGTCTTGTGCGTTTTAAAACTTTTCGGTTGTAATTTAATGGAAAGGCAATCATGTATGGTCAGATTTATGTTTAAAGTATAAAAAAATGTCAGTGGATGTACCCAAAATTGTCTTTACTTTTTTGATTATTATTTCAACACAGTAGCTAGCTATAAAATGCAACTTTATTTTATCCATCTTGAATTGCCAAACTTACAACCATGATCAACATAATTATGCTTTGGAGCGGTTAAAATGCAGCTCTCGTGACAGCAATGAAAATTTCCCCGTGGCGAGTGAACAAATGGGCTTGCTACCATTTTCAGCTCGTGTGGCATGAGCCTTAGACTTCCTTCCTAAAAGAAGGTGAAAACAGCTTCGAAATGCAATTACCTAATGGCTTATTGCAATTAGACGACAAAATATCGTTCTGCAAAAAAATTACGTGATTAATATTTTTGTCAAAAAGTCAATTTCTTACGTAAAAAATAAAAAAAGAATTGTTATTAATATTTTTTTTAACTTCATTTCTGACATAAATCTTGGTAGATTCATGAAGAGAATACTTTACGATTGCACAGCGACCAAAAGTTGTGCAATTATTTTTGGAAAATTAGTGTTCAAACTTTATGGAGTTCGTACCTACCAATAACTCAAAAATATCGTATTATGGTCGCCAAATTTGTGCTATATGGAAACGTTGGAGATTCTCGGCAAAGAAATACAGCTAATCCTAAGATATCGACATGAAGACATTCAACGTAGTAGGGTATACCGCGTAGCACGTCAGCACCTATATCCTTACAATCCAGTTGGTCCAACCAAGAGCAAAATGCTTGTAAAGCTGTCCGAAATATCGCCGAGAATGACGAAGAATTTTAGGAAATTCAATGATGTCCGACGGAGCTCAGTTCCATCTGAGTAGGTTTGTAAACAAGTAAAATTGCAGATTTTGGGGCAGACAGACAGACAGGATCTCAAATATTTTCACATACGTCCGATTTCATGTTACTGTTTGGTGTGGCATAACCTTGCGCAAGAGTTTTGGGAAATATTTCTTAGAAAGGGTATCGCTACAATACAATCCTGAGGCATTGTTCACTTCCACTTTCCACTTATGCAAGCGGACAGTAATGTAAAATACATTTTTATTTTAAGTAAGAAGCTGCAACTGAACTTTAAGTGATATGTCAAATCAAAAGAGATTTTCTATAATTGTGGCCAATTTAACGAGAGGTACAATTTTCCACGTCATATAAAAAGGGTTCATGAAATAAGATCAGATCTTCAAAAATTGACCTGAACGGCAACGTTTTATTTATATAAAGAAACTAGCGGACCCGGCAAACGTTGTTTTGCCTCTTCGTACATTTTCATTGTCCGTCAATTGTTCTGCGGCCGTTTTATTTAACCGATGTGTCCCGACTGATTGTGTACTCCCCGTACTTCGACCGATATTTCCTCAGACGTGTGACCACGAATTGTAGATATTGTTTACACATATTCTTTCCCATGACTTTCGAAGAATAGCGTTTGAAATGTATTATTTTGTTATGAGAGGTTTCACGCCCTTTTGTCCAATCCCGCCATGTTTTGTAAAATGCTTCAATCAGGCAATGTTCAGATATTATAGTGATTTAAATAAATTTGTTGTAAGAGTGGTGCCATGGCCCGTTTTAAAATCCCACCCACACTTCGCGCTGTTGTTTATTTGGACAATGCATCATCTTACAACTTTAGCTCTAATGGGTGTCAAGAAATAGCATTTAAAATGTATATTTTTTTATACCAATTGTGATCAAACTTTCATAGAAAGTTTGGGCCATTACAAATATTTTCTTAAAATTTGAGTTCAATAAGTTCGGTTTTCTAGATACATCTACGTTTTTTATACCCTCCACAGGAAGGTATATTCACTTTGCCATTACATTTGTAACGCCAAGAAGGAGTCACCGGAGACCCCATAAAGTATATATATTCTGAATCAGGATCACATTCTGAATCGATTTAGCCATGTCCGTCTGTCTGTCCGTCTGTCCGTCTGTTGAAAACACGATAGCTTCCAAACGAACCGACCTAGACGAATGAAATTTTGTTAGAGGACTTCTTTTTACCTTCGATAGGTTGGTATTGAAAATGGGCTATATCGGTCAAGTAGTTCTGGTACCTTCCATACAAAACCACTATTAGACCCATGTGTCTCTCTGTCTGTTGAAATCACGATAGCGTCCAAACGAATCGATATAGGCGAATGAAATTTTGTGAGAGGACTTCTTTTTACCGTCGTCAGGTTGGTATTGAAAATTGTCTATGTCGGTCAAGTAGTTCTGGTACCTCCTATACCAAACCAATATGGCATGGCGAACATTTTGCATGACTTTTATGCAGTGGAGGGTATCAAAGCATCGGCCAGGCCGATGATAACACTTTTACTTGTTTTTTTTTGTTTTTTTCGTATGGGAGGTGCAACGTCCTGTTTTTGAATCTAAACCATCCTTGGACCCACTTAAACACACTCACAAAATTTCATCAAAATCGGTCTAGACGTTTAGGAGGAGTTCGATTACAACGCACATACAGAAGAATTATATATATAAAGAAGATATTTTATACGACCAATAAAAAGTACTTCTTTTGCCTTTTCAAGTGTATAACAATGTTTTTTATGTGTTTAGCATATAAACTATCTTTCAAAAGATTCATGCATTTTTCTCTCAAATTTGCATGTAAAATGCATTGCACATCATCCAACGAATGCAACAAACCTACGCCCTAAATTTCGAAACCACCATTTGTCTACTAGCGCAGTGCCACCGAAGACAGTCATGAACTACATTCAAACTATAAGACTTAAAACTTATGACGAAAAACCATTAATGGAGAGGAGAACAAAAAAGTTGGATCCCATCATCATCGAGATTCAGGGCGATAATGCAAGATATTCCCCCATTGTCTGCCCTCGAGCATAATTCTTTTGCACAACCATGCAGATGCACATACTTCAAGTGCAGCAGCGACTGACTCTGACTTTGAATCTAACTCTGAATACCACCAACGATAATGACAATGAGTTCAGATACCATCATCAGCTCCTAAGGCAAGGAGAAACAAAAAAAAAAAAGTATCTACGACATACGAGTGCAGCTTAGCACGAGCAAAGAGTAGCATAGCTGCTATGAGAACTGCTGTTGAGGTCACGTTTTCGTTTTCGATTTCATTTTCCTTCAAAGATTCCAAATGAAAAAGTCATTCATGTGGTTGCTCTGTGCGCACAAATACGATTCCAAGTTCGAAACTTTCGTCGCTCGTGAACGTTTGTATTGGATCGGCTTGCTAATTTCTCCAGGATGATGAGCACGTTGCTGTATAAAGAGGTGAAATGTCCCACACGCGTTGTGTGGATTGGGATTTAGATTAAGAAGATGGAAAGTTCAGTACCTATACTCGCCTATGATAGTGTTTTTCTTAACTGCTGCAGTTGCTGATGCCTTTTGTGAACCTAATTGAACTATATAATACGAAAAGGCTTTATAATTGAGGGATAGTGAAGACCGACTACCCATGGTTTGAATACATCATAAGCTCGCGAAACAATTGCTGGGAATAGATCGGTCTAATGACAATAAAGACATTTTTAGGCAATGAGAGCAAATAGTGACAATTCTCACGATTTTACTTCTGGGTCATTTGGACTGATGTCATTCATGTAATCGCGCCTTAAAGAAATTTACTTGTTTGTGCCTGCGGTTTGAGGTGGAATTAATTTCAATTGTCTTCTTTTTATAAATTATATAAATATAAATGATATGCGATTATGGTAATGGGGGAGACAGTAATAAGTAAATTGTGTTTGTATTGGTAAAGAAATTTAATGCCAAGATCTTGAACTACTTTTAGGATGGTAAACCACAAGAAGAGTTTCCGGTAGGAAACGCGTTTTTAGTGTCATTGCGGGGCTCTTTGACAGTCGTATTTGCATAGAATCTTCATTTACAGAGACAGAGATGTGTCAAAATGTTCCCAATAAAATTAATATAAATAGGTTTTTGGGTTCTGAGGCTCGCTCTCGGATCTTTACGAAGAAACACTACATTCTATACGAAAGAAGATTGCCACAGTGAAGCTTTAAAAAAAGCAACAACAAGTGTTGAAGGCGAAGTGTCCTTGAGAGAAGCAGAGAAAATGTATGGTGTTTCAGCTAGACGTCTTACAAGAAGCCTAAAGGAAGGACATTTTAAAAAGAAATCTCTTGGATCGATGGGTAATAATTACGACATTTTGCTATTATTTTATTTTTATAAATGTTAACTGTTAAAGGTGAAAGGAAACTATCTGAACACATTGAAAGGTTTGCATCCGTAGGTTTCGCTATATAAGGACGGTATTCGAAGTTTGACTATTGAATTGGCACAAAAAAAGAGTCTTAAACAGAAATTTAATATGACGCCATGCTTCGTTGGTTTCGCTTTAGAACATAATAAAGATATATCAGTCCGATAAGCCGTAGGACTTTCCCTTTCAAGTGCGCAGGGTATGAATCTGACGGCATTCTTTGACATACTTGTAATAATAGATTGTAGATTGTAGGGGGGAGGTGGTATATTAAATCCCAGATCACTGCGGCCACAAGTGGGCCTATTGTGATGTCCTCCATTTATAGCTCATTTGACATACTTGAAAAAGTCTTAAGTGTCTTAACAAACCAGAAAAAGTTTTAGCAGAGAAAGTTACAAAAGATGTCCATGACGCTACCTATCGGGAGAAGGGAGAAAACACAGCGGTCATTTATAATGTTGCAATCAGTTTTGCCACTAAAAAAAAGATGACCGCTTTTTTATTTTCTAAATCCGGTCAAAAAAATCCGGTAAAAAGTTAAAATCAGAATTTTTGACAGGAAATCCGGTCAAAATAGAATATACAGTTGCGTTCACGAAAATAGTAGTGCTTCTCTACACAAAACTTGAACCAAATGAAACGGGACTTTTTCCGTTGAAAAATATAAGGATGCAAACTTTTTGTTTAGAATGCAAAGAAGAGAATACAAATTTCAAAATTCCGTTACTTTCGGTCAAAATTTATTTACTTTTGACTATTTTATAGAGATGCACTACTATTTTCATGAACACAGCGTATATAGTAACATAATATTATTAAAAATAGAAATATGTAGATACATATGTATATTAAGGCGTGTTTTTTTTTTGTGCCATTCTAAAATGGGTTTCACAACATATGGCATTACAAACCCAATTCTATACTCGTATAAGATAGCCCATATAATTGTGGGGCTATTATTGCTTTAAATTATATCAAAAATCTCATACCTATTGTATCATAGGTAACATTTCATATCAGGTATAATTATTCATTAAAAAAGAGAAAACAAAAATATACCTAGACCTACAATTTCAATGTTTAGAAAACGTTTTTACCCGTGAAGCTAAATTTTAGCTCCCATACAAAACTCTCTCCAAAATATTGCTGAGCTAAAAAATCAAATTTTCATATACTTACTTTACTTACTTTTGGTGGCGCTTACAGTCCGGGGTGGACCACGGCCTCAACCAGCAAGCCTCTGAGCCCAACAAGCTGAATGTTATTTGCTCGCATCATTAAATGGACCTCTGCTAGATACAGGGTCAAAACTGACGAGAGGGCCGATTAAATGGCTACAAATCAAGCACTTCCGCATCCACTATTTTTAAATATCATTTTAATAACAGTAACCCTTTCAACAGCCCTAAACACTCCATAATTATACCCTCGTATCGTACGTATAATGTAGGTAGGTACACTCAGAAAAAAACGAGTTAAAATCAAGCATATCAGTGTCATTTCAACTCTATTCGTAGGTAAATTATTGAAATTATTTTGAGCTCGCTTTTTTTAGACCAAAAAATGTTCTTTTGAGATTTTTAGTAAGCTAAAACATCTTTATTTTAAGAATGTTCGTTTTTATTTTAAGAATTCAAAGGCTACGTTTTGGACCATTGTCAATTTAAACTAAGCTCGGAAATTCTTAAAACAAGACCAAAAAATCTTCTTTTGAGATTTTTAGTAATCTTAAAAATCTTACTTCAATCCTGTTTCGCGATTATTTTAAGAATGTGGTTCTGACATTATGCCTGAAACAAATTTATTTTGTATATTCAAGATTAGATTTTAACCTTAGATTTTAGATACCTACCATCTTATAATGTATCATCACATCATTCATTCACATCAGTATATCAGTAGATAGGTAATAATATTAAATTTTTTAAGTTGCCCTATGAGAATTCACTGAATTTAAGAACGATTAGAAATCAAAATGCATGCATGGGCTGGGCTGAGTATGCATTTTAAGTATTGTTGCGCTTGTTTCAATCATGAACAAGACTGAAATAAGTTTGTTTTGTGTTTCAATGTAATATTTTAAGATTGTTTCGGCTTATTTCGAGAACAAAGGGGGTCATATTAAGATTTATCACGTAAGAATAAAAAAATCTAAAATCAAGCCTGATCATACTAGACTTTAGCTTGCGATTTTTCTCTAAGTGTAGCTATCTCTTCCGCTTTTGAACATGAATCCTGCGGTCTTTGTCGTGCCATTGATGTAGTTGTATACTCGCACCACTCTTTATCGAACTTAACCCAAATGCATTTTCCCCTACTTCCAACGAAGTTGGATTTTTTGGTGAGGAAAGTTAGCTTTCAATAGTTGAATAATGAATGAACACACGTTCACTTCTTATGTTCAGTATGGCAAGAGTTTAGTTTCGATTCACGATTTTGTGGTTTTCGTGTTTTGTTTTGATACATTCTCACAACAAAATGTTATAATTTTAAGTCATGCTTCATGGTTCAAGATATGCGTGAAATATAGAATGTATCTACTTAGAGATGCAGCCTTCAATGTCCCTCATGCTTCATGCATATCCATGGCAAGAGTCGCGGTTCATTTTTCAGGCGTAGCTTCCAATCATGATCAGAAGATAAACCCATTCCAAATTTAGATACGACAAGACTGCAGTTCATTTTTAGTTAGACAGTGCAATGATAGAGATAGGAGGTGATAAATACCTAAGTAAATCTTTTCATTGCACTGAGGCAGATATTAGCATGAACTTTTATATTTGACTCGGAATAGGTACTTATCCTTGAAGTTCGCCAATGCCTGGAGGATGCAATTAATGCAAAGTCAGACTATGTATAATTACCACAAGAAAATATTCAGTGAAGGCACCTCAATCAAGAAATAATTGTACCCTTCACCATTCACATTTTGCGCTGTAAATACTATTCAGAATTTAAATTTAACTTTTCTGCATAAGCTTGTGACTCGAGAAACTTAATAAGATAAGTTGTTTCACCATCACTAATTCAATTATGTGCATAACTAAATGTCAGCATCTACCTCTTATACAAACTCGTACATAGTAAGGAGAAAAGTTAGTGTGTCTTGTAGACAGCAGCAACGACAACAACATCCACCTGATGAAGAAAACTGAAGATGCCACACAATGTGGGCGAAAACAAACGGCTCTAGAGGAATTACTGCACATTTTGTTGGCTTAAGATACGCTCAGACGATAGAGAGAGATACTTTACTTTCTAGTAGGTATATGTCTTATACAAAATGTTTGCATTTTCTCTATGCGCTCATGGCAAGGAAATTCAGGTGTAAGGAGATTTATTCTTCTATTATGGAGAACTTTCACTTTTCCAATTTTCACGAATTCACCTTAGGACCCTTCAGACAACCTAAGCAACTTGTGAATGGCTTAACAACGAGTGCATTTCGTATTGCAAATAGAGATACAATTCGAGATAATTTGACATTAACATTGGATTTTATACAATTGATTGGACTATGTGTAAAATTCTCAAGTTAAGGCTTATTGGCAATCTAAAATTTGGGAAATAGAAACCGTACCATGGACAGGGAAGAAAGGGTAGCCTAATAGATTGTTGTTGCAGCTAAAACAACAACGAGAAATTGAGAGCCTGTCAACACTTTGCTTTAAGTTCACGCGTCTTGTGTGATTATAGTATGGTAGGTGATTGATTGTCGCTTTATGCCCAAAACTGGTTGCTGGTAAGTTAATAGGAATTATAATTATTAACGCGATTGAGTTTAAATTTACAGACAATACAAAACCATACAAAAAAAAATATTGCAAACCCTATTCTTCGACAGTCATGGGAGCCAAAGTTGTTGTGTACCTACTACAGAGCATTACAATAAAAACTGTTTATCACTGATTTAAATGAATTTGAAATTCATTTAATTTTTTTATTTTGTACTACGAAGTGTGCAGGATATGGTTATGTTATGGATACCTGGCGCTAATGAGTGGAATTGTTCAATAATATATTTTTGTTGTTGCAGCAGTATCAATTTCTCATTCACAGAAAAATAACTAAGAAATTCAGACTAAAAATAATAATTTGTGATTCATCGTGTTCTAAATATTTACCTAGTTGTATAATGTAGATATATGTCATATTCATTAATATATTAATAAATCCCAACCGATGCAGTTGGAGGAAAAAAAATCGGGTCTGGTCGGGATGAATTTGGATAAGTAATAATGTGTTGCAGTTTTCTTTTTGAACATTCCCGTTTCAATATTGTGTTCGTGTATAGTGCAGTTTAACTTATAGTGAATTTGGTAATACACTTAAAATATTCAGTGCACTTAAAGCGAAATATATATATGTTATTATTATGTAGTATGTAGGTACTTAATACGTTTTTAATTAAAACAGATTTAATTTAATTATGATTTAGAATATGATTCAAAAGTAAAATTGGAAACGACTCTGACATTCAGCGATATTCGCAAAACGGATATGGTACGTTTTCCCAAAATTGTTTGGCGAATTGACATTTCGCCGGGGTTCACTTCCCCGTTTTTTATTTTGCGTTTTGTTTATTAAGCATTTCGTTGTTTCGTATTTCGCTATGGTCGTCCTTCAATGAAACCAGAACCATGAGACTCATACGGATTGATAGAAAATCCTTTTCCACCCTCTTAGGAATCAGAACGGGTACAATACTGATTCATGAACGATAAACAAAATAAGTCAGTGTTTAAGAACGGCGGAACGATCATTCTGGAAAATAATAAAACGGCGAAACAATAGTTCGCAAAAAGAACTCGCCAAAAAACAAATTGCAAAATGAACTTTGCGAAATGATCCAAAATTATTTCAAACAAGTGCAAAAGAAAAAACGCCCAATCGTAATCTCGTAATGATTGAAAAATTTAATGAATAAATAGCCTAACGTAAATTGCCTATTCAGGATTGCGAAATAAACGAAATACTTATCGACTAAAGCAAAACAAGGGAAAGCCAAATGAACTTTGCGAAATCAGGGTACCTAACTCTCGCAAAACAATTTTTAGCCAATTTTGCTTTAATTTAGTCCATTGCCTTATTTTGCGATACAATTAGGTAAATATGATAATATCTACGAGTTCAAGAACAATCACATTCACGATTCACTGGAACTTTTGATAATCTAAAATATCAAAAAATGTAAAATGCACTGCTAATTGCAACAAAAATGTATATTTCATTACATTTATTTATTCAATCTACGATTTACAATCAACCGATTTCGAATTACATTTATGAATTGTAATATAATAGTATCTATAAATTATATAAATCAAAAATAAAAATTCAATGAGTGATGAGAGAAATTAATATCTCTTTAAAAATATTTCTGGGCAAAAATATATCCAATTCAGAACAGAGCAAATTAAATATTTTAATACACACGGATATAGGCTTACGCTGACCATAAGCTGTAGTATGGCCACTTTCTAATAACAGTGGTCTTGATCTAAGAACTCTTGAAGGAGCATACAAATTCAAACACATAAATTAATTCTCACTATCGATAGTTGCAGATAAAATATCACGAATTAACATAACACTAAACATTTTTCTTCTCGATTCAAGAGTTTTAATTCCAAGTAGAAGGCATTTCGAATGATATGAATGATGAACTTGAATGTCATTATTGAGAAATAAGTGACGTAAAGCAAATTTTAGAAATTTTTTTTGAACACTTTCAATTCTGTGAATATTTAAAGCAGTAGTAGAGCCCCAAATAACGGACGCATATTCCAGGACATGGCGTACAATACTACAAAATAAAGCCTTAAGGGTGTAAGGATCTTTAAAATCTGCAGAGCTCCTTTTAATGAAACCTAAAAGAGAGTTCGCGTTTGAAACGATGTAGTTAATGTGTAGATGAAAAGTTAACTTTGCATCAAAAATAACACCAAGATCTTTAAAATCATCGTCTACTTTTATTTATATAATTTTATATATCGAATCGTCATTCGTATCCATTCTCCTTTACTAAATGGTACAATGTCGGGTCAGGATTTCGTAATGATCTCAGAGCTGTTCTGCAACGACGTCTCTTTTTTTCTGAATTTTCAAAATTACTTTCTTATTTTATTTTTTCCAATATTTCTAAAATCTCGAACAATCACATTGCCGGCTCTGATTTCATTTAGGTAACTGATAATACAGTAAACCTAACGTTTTAATGTACAGTAGAATACTGTACTATGAGGGACAGGACATACACTGAACCATTCTTCGACACATATATAAAAAAACGAACCAAATTAAAGTTCTGATAAATTAATATTTTATATACCTACTCATTCATTATAAAATGCAACGTCCGTCTGTTCATTTCTCCATAACTCGAGGACCAGTGGTTAGTGTGCTGGACTACTGTGAGAGGGATCCCAGGTTCGATCCCCGGAAAAACACAAATTACATCTTAAGGTTTTTTCTACTGCGCAACCTCTCGCGAACGTCTGACGAACATCCGAGAGTATGACTGTCCGAAAAAGCTTCTCAATTCAGCCGTTCGGACTCGGCATAAAATTGTAGGTCCCTTCCATTCGTCCCAAAAATAGAAACTCACACAAGCGAATGGTTGCGAGATGCTAGAAGCTAAATAAACCTATTTATTTATTTATTACTTTTTTTTTTTTTAGAAGTGTGGCCAACTTAGGCCGTAGGGTAAGTGAGAATTGCTCAGGAGTAAAGGGATCGCGGGAAATAAGGGGGGCCTCACGAACCGTTAGCCGTATGAACTTGAAATTTTGTACATTGATAGATAAGTATAGATAGAAATCTGTATCAAATACAATGAATCAGAAACTTTAAATCGCTCTCCTGAAAAATAGTATTTTTTGAGTTATGCCGGTTTTCTTAACCTTCACTTTGTCGCAAAATAAAAACTCCTTATCCTGACAGCGAACCTCCCGGTGTAGAATGTCTTTCATTAATTGAACTATTGAACATACAGTATTTACATACTACAAAACAAGTGCTGCAATACAAACAAACACATAAAATGTACAATTTTCTGTTTATAAATGCATGAAAAGTGGTTTGTTCGCACTTCATCAATTCGTTCGTTCGCTCCCACGTGAATGGTCCTTCCTTAAATGTATTTTTAACCCGCCAATGGTGACCTACTGGTCTGTGAGACCGGGTGTGTTAAAAAATTCGAATAACTTTATTCTCCGTTATTGTTTTTTGTTGCAATTTCGAGTAGCTGACGCATTGCACATCCCCCACTATCAGTTCACGTCGAAACTGCTTAGTGAGCACACGTTGTGTATTTTTTTTTACTAACCCGGTGCGTGAGACCGTGTGTCACCGTGTATGTAAGTAAAACATTTGTTTATTATTCGGGTATTTTACCTAGTTTAATATTTTTTTTATTGTTTTATTGTGTATTTTGTTCATTTTGTAAAAGTTCCATATGTCGAAAGACTAAAAACCGGTATTTTCCTTTATGAATATATTATTTTTTTTTCTTAATTTTAAAAAATGTATTACTACATTGTTATTTTCAATGCTCTAATTAAAAATGTTTGTGAATTGTAATATTGAAATAAAAGAGCTTAAATTGATTAAATATCTTTGTTTTATTGTCAAAGAGCATACATTTAAAAAAAAACATGAACTATTAGTACCACGTTTCGAAAAATCTTCAGTTGAAAACTGAAGAGACCGTGAGACCGGCGTCACCATTGATGATCAAAGTCAAATTCGCGTCACCATTGGCGGGTTAATTATTCCCGTCAACTAAATCCGTTTTAATTCGAAAAAAGTCGCAAATTATAAGATACGTGTATAAATTGCAATGGATAGACAAAGCATTGAAGAAGACGTCGTGATTAGTGCTGAAGCACTACTGAAGCAGCGTACCGCTCGCCCGCTCGGCTAAATGGATTCGCTAAAACACAGATATTTGTTTTTTTTTTGAAATGTCAAAATTTAGATGCAATTTAATGTAAAGGGCAATTCTTTCGCGAGCTAAATAAGTGGAGACCTGTCAACGACCGAGCAGACATTTTGCGTGGCCCATCTATATGAAATTAAGAATTTATGCCCCGTTCACAATGTGGGCGTGATAACTTTAAGCTCGTCCGGCAATTCACAATGAAACGTGGTACGTCGGCGAGTTTTTCTGACAACGAATAGAGGGACCACTGAAACTACAAACCCATATTGCCACTTCGATTTTTTTTACAAAACAGAGCTGCACTTTTATTGCTTTTTTAGCACTATTGCATGCAGTTTGAATATTCTAAAAACAACCAATTCGTAGTTTTTAGGCGTCGGTCGCTTATATAACTAGGTATCAGTAAAATGCAACCGAAAAAAAATTCTGTTGCTTTTTTAAGCACTTAACTTAATGACTGTACTCAATCTTGGTCTTAAAATGTTGCTTATGAATTATAAAAGGCGTATTTTTTTGAAAATCTATAGCTATCTCACTTTTACTTTTACATGCAAAACTGGTAGGTATATCTACTCACTTTTGGTTTTGTTATACCTACTCACTTTTGGTTTTGTATGTAAAAGTAAAAGTAAAAGTGAGCTAGCTATAGATTCTCAAAAAAATACGCCTAAAGTTAGTTATAAAAAAAATTAAGCAATTGTTGTCTAAGGTTGAAAACTCACCGGATAAAGCAAAACGTGTTTTTTTGTGATACAACAGCACATTGTTTCTTATAAGGCAACAAACATCAAAACAAATGAAACAAAACACATGTTTTTGTTTTTAAGTGTGGTGGTGGTTGTCGAAAATACATGCCATACAAGCATAACACACACCAAATGCAACAAAACTGTTTCGAACCAGCATCGTTGACCATAATTGCCTACTTTCTTAGAGCACAACACACACCAAAGAAAACAAAACATAAAAACCAAAGCAAAACAGAAAAACATGTTTCGTTGCCGATAGTTAACCTGTTGTTTTTGCGAAACAAAATTTAAATGTCATTGTTTTTAAAATGTAAATAAAATTTGCACAACTTCTGATTCCGACCAACACTAAAAGCAAGTCGTAAATTTCACACCAAACGAAACAAGAAATCAAAACGTTTTGTTTTGCTACCTTCTGTTTCGCTTGGTGTGTGTTCAAATATAAAAAGATTTTTTGACTTTCGAATCAGAAACGTGTTGTTTAATCTAGTCTACATTTTCTAGAAAATGAATTTATTAATTTTTTCGTACGTAAAAATGTTTCTGTTGAACTTCTTAGTCAATTCCATAACAGGTTCCAGTGAATTCCTATGAGAAGCTTACTGTCTTACATCCTAATAAAATTTGATCAAGAAAATTACCCCCAATAACCAAGAAATCAAAAAGAAACACACTCAAAACATATATATTTTCGGGGGATTGTTTGTTTAAAGAAATACGAAATTCCCCTTTTCACCGTCATAAATTATTATGGGAAAATAAGTTCTAACATCGCTGACTTATTTAAAAATTTCTCAGAATAATCAAACCGTATCAAAATAATAACAAAAAACGATAAAAGTGCCGCACTGTTTGCTTGAGAAAATACAAGTGGCAATCTGAAGTACATTTCTATGAAAATGGCGTCGCTTCCCACTCAGAGAGTAAATGTCATCGGTGTCTCGGACGAGATTTTTCCAAATTTCCGAAATGGTCATTGTGTATTGCTGCCAACGTTGCCATATTCACAGTTTTAACTGTAAATTACAGTTTTTTAGTCAAGCTTACAGTTTTTAAAATGACCTCCTAGTACAAATTACAGTTTTTTTTTAAAGTTCAGATTTGAAAGAATAAATTAAAATGTGCTTTAAATCGTAGTGCTTCGTATTTTATTTAAAATTAATTGTTTTGTGTTACATACATTTTTGTATGGGAGATAAAATTTAGCGCGAGCATGGGCTTAAGCTTAAAAAACAGGAAAAAAATATAAACAAACGTACAATAATAACTCAAATAAATTTTAATTTTATTTAAAAGAAAAGAAACCGTCTAGTAGTTACATATATATTAGGTACAGTCATGTGAAAAATAATAGGGACACTTGCATAAAAATTTTTCAAAACACAATTCTGTTTCAATTACCATAAATTGGTTAAAAACGGCACATTAAATTATTTGTTGGGATGTCGATAAATAGACCGAGAGCCCACAGTAATTTTTGGGTGTGATTGATAACACCAAATAACCCACATAATTAGGTAGGTCTTAAATAGTTGTTCCTAAATGTTACCGTCTTGCATGCTGTAGTGGGGGCCATTGTGAGTAATACCATGTCAAAAATGCATTTTTTTCTGAATTACAAATAATTGGTATAACAACTTTAATATAATTTCAAAATGTAGAGTTAAGTGCCCTGATTACCAATATGGTGGTCCAAGACGTTTTGCAGGCGTCCTTCTGCCTGCAAGACGCTCTTAAAGTAACCTAAAAATCGATTTTTTAAAAATTATGATAACACTTTTTTTTCTTCTCCTATATATAGAACTAGCCATCCTTATGACAAATATGGTGGTCCAAGACGTTTTGCCGATTTTTAGGTTACTTTAAGGCTACTTGTAGGCAGAAGGCCACCGGCAAAACGTCTTGGACCACCATATTGGTAATCAGGGCACTTAACTCTACATTTTGAAATTATATTAAAGTTGTTATACCAATTATTTGTAATTCAGAAAAAAATGCATTTTTGACATGGTATTACTCACAATGGCCCCCACTACAGCATGCAAGACGGTAACATTTAGGAACAACTACTTAAGACCTACCTAATTATGTGACTTATTTGGTGTTATCAATCACACCCAAAAATTACTGTGGGCTCTTAGTCTAAAAGTAAAATACTATTATCATAACATAACATAAGCGTTTTTTAAAATAAAAACACTACTCTAGACTTAAAGAAAATATTCTTGTTCTTTGTATTTTTACGAAATACCTCAATGTGTCCCTATTATTTTTCACATGACTATATATGTATTTTCGAAATTTTATAAAATCGAAATGTCCAGAAAATGGTAGGTCTCTTGATATTTCCACCACTATCTTCCACAAACTAGTAGCAGGCCATAGACTCAAAATTTGTAATCTACTTTAATGTCAGGTCACTACCTGACACTACCGGTAAAAAAGTTTTTTTGTAAATATGTATATGTTTTGCAAATATGTATATATATCGTATGAATGAAAGGGTAACACATAGATGGATGTACGTACATATATACATCAAGTAAAGAAGAAAACAAATTATCCCAAAAGCGAAACCCCATATATATACCTGTAAAAACATAAAAGTGCAAAAAAGAAAACTTTCTATGTCACAAGGACGGAATGCGCGAAAGTTCATCATCTTCCATCACAATAAACACCAGATTCGTGTCAGAGTTAGATGATGTCGAACCATTATTCAGGTTGCCTATACGCGGAAAACTAAATTTCCATTAAAACAACAAAATTACTTTTCTGGCGGCAGTCGACGGACGGCAAACACTTGCTCCTCCAATGAGTCACATTGACATTGAATGATGCACCTTCCGTGCGAATAACACCTGCAAAATAGGAAAAAAATGACTTATGTTGGCCTGCAGCCATCTGCAATGGCATTATATAGTAATAGTAAGTGCAAGCTTTTCTTTTGTTTTATTGCACGTGAGTGTATGTACGCCATGCATTTAACGAAAGTACTTGTTCACATAGAAATTGAAGTCTGTGTGTAATTAGCCTCGATTAAAGGAATTCAAAGCGGTTAACAGTCTTAGTGCAGTGATATCTTTTTTTTCCATTAGATACGGTCAATGGCAACGTATCCCTTCGTGGGCCTGTCTGTATACACAGCTTGTGAGGAATATAAATTTAAAACCCGCACATAAGAAGTCAACTTTCAATTGGCGTCCTCAATGCGGTTTCAATTACAAACAAGCATTGTCCGCAAATGGCTGTCTTTAAAATGACCATCATTCCTGCATCATCAGTGAAATAAAGATGCTATATGGCTAATGGGAAAGAAACTGAAATATAATTGAGGAAAATTTCTCTTGATAAATGATGGTCCAATGCGAGATAAGCGCTAGGGAATTTTACGTGCACCATCCCACGAAAATTGTCCATACTTTGGCAAACAGACATCGTGGGTATCAATGATCTTAAGAGAAAATAGTTAGATACTATAATCAAAAGATATTTTGCATGGGCTACGGTTTGAAGTGCCGACATTGCAATATATGAATTTACCATTGGGTGTTTCGTTTGTACCTACCTCTTTACTTTCATTAAAGGTATACAAAACCTTGCCGCTATTATTCGCGCTGTCATATTGTTAGATATAGGCTTTTTAATTTATCGGTTGATAAAAGTAAATGTAAATGTGCCCAACCTGCTTTGTTGCCCTTTCCATTCGTTCTTAAAATGTTTTACCAAACTCGATATTATATGGACTTGAGGCGGGTGGTTTGAGCCACCCAAACTGGCAAGCAAAATATACCTACACAATATTTCTCTGATTGGTTCCTTTGTTTGTGTATATAATATCTCAGCAAGGTTACTCAGAAATATAAAAGTAAAACGGAAGGTCTAACAGAAAAACGTCTAAAAACATCGAAAACACACAATTTTCTCGAGAAAAATATCTACCCTCCACTGCATACATACAAGATACAAGTCATCTAAATGTTTGTTTTGTTTGGGAGATACCAGAACTAATAATTGACTGATATAGCCCATTTTCAATAACACCCTGACGAGTGACGACTGTAGAAAAAAAGTCCTGATTTTAACAGACAGACAGACAGACAGACATGGTTCAATCGATTTAGAATTTGATCCTGATTTCTGATGTACTTTATGGGGTCTCCGGTGACTCCTTCTTTACAAATGTACAAATGGCAAAGTAAAAATACCTCTGGAGGATATAACAAAATTAAATTTAAAGCATAAAAGACACAAATAATAATAGCTGATCGAATACTTTCACGATAGCAGGACATATTTTACCCTTATGAGCATTGAGCAAGCGCATTATTCAAAAAACATCATATCAGGAAACAAAAGACTGCAGCTAAAATAAATAGCAGACCATAGAGGACCTAAGCTGCCTCCTCGATTCAAGGCACGAAAAACGAAAGCAAACATTCAAAAAAATGGCCAGCACACCGGACGTGGAAGAGCTGTTTTAAAAAATGACAGATTCAATATCAAGCCAACAGAATGTTGAATGAAAAATCTCCGCTTCGAAGGCGTGTTGGAATCAATTGGAATGCTTGTTTAAATTTCTGTATCAATTTTTCAAATTATCTATTCTTTAACTTGAATAACTTGCAGGTGAGAGCAATTCACCGACCAAGAATTTCATCCCAGACACCGCAAGTTATAGGTATCCATCATTTCATTAAAAAAAATTGCTTGCTTTCCTTTATATTATCGTCATGAAGGTCGACCTGTTGGATAGAAAGTTTGGTCAGGTCGTTAGGTGGTGATGATACGGCAGTAACAATTTGGATACTCCTGGCCCAGTAAAAGCTCATGAGGCTATGGTAACTACGCATAGGTACAATATTTTTTTTTATTGACTTGTTTATGGTCAATTCGCACACCACAGTGAAATTATGTTTATGGTTAAAGTACATCCATACGTACTTTATGTGTGCACATTTTGTACCTATTATAGTGATTTGCAATATGTAGGTAGCTGGAGGTTTCCCCATTCGTAAAAAAATATATAAAAGTACATACGTAGTGCTTGCTATTTTTCTTTTTATTCTTGCTATAAAAATAGTCTGCGAAAACTTCAAATTTGGCAAAATTAAAAAGTTAATTTGTGGAGAATTTATTGTATGTAGTTTCTAAAGTGAAAATAGCAGTCTTTAATTAATATAATAACATGTAGCCGGTTTTGATAGCTAAATAACTTAATTTAATGTTAGTTTATTTAATTCATGCAATAAAAAGTAAAATTTTTGCGAGAACAAAAGTGGCGTTTATTTAAGGGACATTATTTATGCAATTTTACAGATAGTGAAATTAAACTGCCGTGATTTGGTTTTAAAAAAAAACTCTGAGCGAGTTGTTTGTATTACAGTAGACGCTCGGTATAGTGAACCCTCTGTACAGTGAACTATCCAATATAGTGAACCACCAAAATTGTACACAGACTAGGTACTCTAAATAGTGAAACTATGAAAATCTCGATATAGTGAACTCAGATTTTTTTTCGCAAAAGTCAAAGAAAAATGTTCCAGTTTAGCAATGCGCCTGCATGTCAACAATTTTTTAGAACAATTTACCGTTCATTTGTGTGTTCTTTTGATACTTTAGTTATGAAGGTTTGGTTAGCCACCTATAGGCTGTCCCAAAAACAGGACACAGGAAGTGGCCACAAATATTATGGGCCGGATATTACAGGTGGGAACTCTATTGCTAACTACGAATTTCTTTTAAAGAAAGGTATCTCCGTACATCTTACCGTGATGGCTGAAACAGTCAACTCAGTTGGTTAAACATGTTTGAATTTAGCATCTCCTGGTGGCGGTTTGTCTTCGGGTATGGACGGAGGGTAATCGTAGGAGTCTACCCCCTGTCTATTGCCTCTGACAGTCCACCACTAAGGAGAGAGAGAGACTGATACATGGCAGAAATGGGTGGTTGAATCAATTTGTTCTTCTGCTTGATCAAAAGTCAGTGGATGCATTGCCTACTGGAAGAAAAGGATGGAGGGTAACCGTAGCACTCTGCCCCCCCCCCCCCGTTTATTTCCTTTGAAATCCCGTCCACGAGACAAAGACTGGTGTTGAACAGAAGAGCTTGATTGAAGCAAACCACCATACTGCTTGGTACCAAAAACAGGGTTAGAGTTTCTCCTTCAGGGAAAGCAAAGACGAATGGTGTCCGAAACAGTTTAACAGTCTATTCTCTATTGCCTCTGACGAGATGTTTAGAGTGTCGAAATGAAGTTGACTGATGTAGTCAGCTCCTACAGGTGGCGGTTAGTCTTCGACGATGGCGAAGACGACACTTAATGAAGGTGACAAATTATTTTTTAAAAATTTAATTATGGTTAAATAAAATGATATTTATGTGTGTGTTCCTCAAACAAATATCTTCATCTCAGTGTCTTTTAAAGATTTTTTTTTGTTATTTTAGTGTTTTGTAATAAAATCGTTGGTATGTGTTTATTTATATATAAAATTAGCTTATTTCAAAATTTAAAAACTCCCGCTCGAAATAGTGAACAATTTCGACATAGTGAACAGGCCTGGTTTTTATTAGTTCACTATATCGGGCGACTACTGTATTATAAACATTAAAGGAAACTCAGCACCAACGTCTTGGCCAGAACGTCACCTCACCATAGACAGATATAACTTTGACGTTAGGGACATTGTCTACCTAGGGTCCGCTATATGAACTCAGACAATGACACTCAGCTCAGATTAAACGAAAGATAATTCATGCCAATCGTCGTCTCTTTGCGCTAAGAAGGAAACTTAGTACGAAAGCCCTCTCTCGAACAACTAAAGTGTCCTTTTATAAGACCCTAATGCCTAATCATCCCAGTCCAGCTCTACGGCACAGAGGCATGGACTCTATCAAAAGCGGATTGGGATGGGATGGGGGATGTTTGGTCCCGTTTGCATAGAGGGTGAATGGATCAGGAGATACAATGTCGGACTGTCGTTCTACGTACAGCGACATGGACTTGGTCAGAAGAGTGAATGTCCAAGGACTGAGGTGACTGGGTCATGTAGACGGAATGGATGCAAATTCTCACGCCCGGAAGATCTTCGAATACTCACCCGAGGGACGCACAGTAGAGGAAGACCGCTACTCAGATGGTGCATCCGAAAATGGAGGCAGCTGGCTAAAGAAAAAGATCATGTTGGCTGGATACGCTTGGTATTTGAGACCTGGAATGTAGCACTTTAACAACTCAAGAAAAAGATCTCGAAGAATTAGAGATGTAAAATTGCCGTCGTTTTCATTGCCTTTTCAAGGTGGGTTCCAAAGTCAATGCTGCAGATATCGGCACAAGTTTTTGGCGACATCGACAGAATAAAGTGAGTGCTGTTACGTGCTGTATAATCCAAACGCATTGACCTCGTCAAAGTCGGTTGCAAATTTGATAGGAGCAAAACATTAGCCCTTATTGTGATTGTCGATCAGCGATCGTCACGACAATTGTCGATTGCGTCGATTGATTTTAGATATTCGTACGCACAACATTTTTTCACTTTCAAGAGAAAGCATCGACCAGACATTTGTAATCGACTACAAGCGACTGTCAAATCGATAAAAATCAATCGCAATCGACAATCAAATTCGTCTATCGATCGACTGTTGTCGATCAACGATCAACTATCGACACTCACAATAGGGGCCATTGTTTGAGCTCGAATGTAGGTACCTACACTGACTAGGGTGTATATTATTGTAGGTAAGTTTAAACAATGCATGAATTTACTATCATTGTAATACGCATCAATTTAATTTAAACACAGACTTCGATCATTTTATAAATGACTAATTAGCATATATAGCCAGGTATTTCCTGAGGGAAAGGTTTGTACAATTTCCTAGTCGAAAACTCTCACCCTCATTTCATGACATTTAAACACACTTTACCGCGCAAACAGCCTCAACAATTTCACTCCATAAAATGTGTCTCCTCAGTTAGACGATTCCTCTTTACCTTATGCTAATTAATTATACAGCTAATGACTCCAATAAACAAATAAGTATCACGTTGCTTTTGTGTTTTGATTGATTGCCTTTATCACTTACTGTCTTCAGCTAAGCTGACAAAAAGTGTATTCTGCCTAATGAGCATTTAATAATCACGCATTCATTCATAGCTATAAAAATATTTTTATTTTTCTATCGGATTCTTCTGTTATTATTGTTTAGTTAGTATGCCTACGAACACCGCACTAACTATGCACATTTAATAAAAATTGCATTTAACTAGGTACCATAACCAAAGAAAGTACTCATCCTCCAGTTCGTATTGTGAAGGCGATAGCACCATGGTGTTGGTACCTACCTAATTTAGTTTCTATCCAAATAATTATGAGATTCCCACGAAAATGATGCGAACTTAAGTCCAGAGATCATAAACATAAAACAACGCCGAAGTGCTCTATTATTGTCGGTCGAATTTGAGAAGATGATGGGAAGGGATGGCCCATCAACGTACCTGAGTGCTATTCCTATGGTAGTATACCTACCGAATTTAATTATCACACAATTGTGTGTCTGAAGAGAAGAACAAAACGGGGGTTCGTCCCAATTTAACAGTTCAGCACTGTTGTTGTTTTGTACATGGCTCGTGGGAATATTCATGAACGACTGTCGAGCCAACTATCGTTTGCAACTAACAGTAATGTCCATTTGTGTCTGAAATAAAATTTCTATTTTTAGAAAAACATCTTTGAAAAATAAAGGTCAGACATGCTATCTTCTGCACCAATAGTTACAGGGTTTGCATTTTCGTTTCTATTTATTTAAAATTATTATTAAAATATGTATAGGTAATATGGTGATCTAAAAAAATACTTGCTATGAAAAGGCTGGCCTATACAGCCCTGTAGCATCAACTATTTATTTACTCATTCATTTTTAAATGTGTATAAGTTAGAGAACAAAAATTTAACTCGTTGCCTTTTTACAGAAAGAATTTCGCGAGGATATTCAAATATCCTAAATAGGAATACCGACAGTGAAACTACTTTCAATTGATTAATGAGCTGAATGTTGAGTTTTTCATATTTGGTCCGTCTGTTTAAGATGAGTCTACAATAAAGATAGAAATACGCACTTGTACTTGTACGAATGAAATTCAATAACAAACGATAATTTTCTCAACTGTTTTTCTTAACATCAAATAATCATTGCACATCATTGGAAATGGCATGGCTGGCTGTCAACTTTATGGCGGGCTATTATGCTGCGACAATCGATCTGCGAAAGTCATGGCCAGATGTGCTAGACAGGGGCGAATTGATGGACAAACCATACCGATACCACAGACTTTATTGTGAAAATGCTCGTGCTTCAACATACCTAATTGTGGTGGGATTTGGAAAAATCTAATAAACGTCAATAGGTGAAGTGAAAGTAAGTACTCGCGTAAGTGGTATCATGGCTGGATTGTTTATGATAGTAGGTATTACCAAAGTTATTAGACACTGTACTGTAAAATATGCACCCTACGAAACGCCTAAAAAACGAGTCAAAAACACCTAAAAAAAACTATAAAAACGCCTCAAAAAACGCTTCTAGAAACACACCAAAGAATGCCTCTAAAAACGCCCCTAATTTCGTTTTTTTTTTTTCGTTTAGGTGGGGCTACAGTCCACCTGGGCCTCAACCAACATGCCTCTCCAGTTAGCACGATCTTTGGGTAACTGATTCCAGTTGCGCAATCCGAGTTAGTTGAGGTCCCCTTGAACTTGTGCGCGGCACCTAAGGAGAGGTCTTCCTCTACTGCGTTGTCCCTCCGATCGGACTGGCATTGAAGACTTTTCGAGCTAGAGACTTGGTGTCCATTCGCTCTACATGTCCTAGCTATCTTAGACGACTGATGCGTAGGTTCAGTGTCGCTGTTATATCTCCTTCTCCAAAACCTGTCAACGCAAACGGGACCGGAAATCACTCGAAGAATTTTGCGTTCCAAGCGACCAAAACGATCTTCATCCGCCTTTGATAACGTCCACGATTCTGCGCCATAAAGCAGGACTGGGATGATGAAGGTCTTATATAGAGTCTCTTTAGTGTTTCTCGACAAGGACTTACTAATCAATTTGCTTTTTTAGCCCGAAGTAACAGCAGTTGGCAATATAGTGTAACTCTTTCGTTGGATTTCTACTGTCATTGTCGGAGTTAATAGCGCAGTCGAGGTAGACAAAGTCCCGAACTACATCAAAGTTATAGCTGTCTATTGTGACGTTCTTCCCGATTCGTCGATTTTCTGTGTCTGTTCTTGTTGACAGCATATATTTTATTTTGCCCTCATTCGCCACTAGACCGATTTTTACCGCTTCTGTACTGATACTTGCAAACGCATCAATGACAGCTCGCTGTGTTCTGCCAATGATGTAGATGTCGTCAGCGTACGCAAGTAGTTGCACAGACCGCACTCAAATCTCGGCAGAAAACGCCTCTGAGAACGCCTAAAAAAAAAATCTAAAAAACACTCCTAAAAAGCTTCAAAAAAGTCTACGTTCCAAAAATAGCCTAAAAAACATTGTTGATGTTTTATCAAAAGGAACAGCTAGCAATGGTGATACATTATTAAGTACTTCCGTTAATTTGTTGCCGTTTTATAGAAAGCTAATTATAAACAACAGCTTGTTTCTATATAAGTACCGTACCCATACCTAATGTATGTACCTAGTGCCTTCATTGAATTCCTAGAAAGAAGTTACTATTTTGATAAACATTTGTCAAGGTAACCCTGGCACATTTTGATGAAATGCATGATTTTATGTTAATACATTTTGATTGTCCATTTATTTCTTTTTTAATTCTAAGAAGAAAGATTCGTAAACAAAGCAATATTTTGAAAATATTTTCATTGAGAAATGAGAACAACAATATTATGAATTTCGTTTGAAGCCATTTTTAGGAAACGGTTCCTTCAATACTTACATTATTATATTAATTAAAAATATATTTTTACTTATATCTAAGCAATATCTTGAATTGTTGTGTATCATGTGTGGATTGTGGAAGTGACAACATGGAGCACGGTATTTTAAGATTTTTTAATCGATTAAAAACAAGGAAAACAAAATTTCTTCTTGGGGTAGCTATTTGCATATCTTTATTATTATAAAATTATGAAAGTGGATATATAGAAGATATATAGAAGAAATATATAGAAGAAAAATTAAGATCGATCCTAAAAAAAACTCTCAGTAGGTAGGTAGGTATTTGCAATCGTTGATTTATTAGGTACTGAAAGTTTAATAAATAAGTAAGTACGTGTACATACGTGACGAAAATGCATTTAAAGTAGGTATCTAGTAATTGGAAGTCGATACAAAAATTGTTCATAATTTTTTAGTTTAAGGATCAAATTAGTCCCAATACCTTCTGCCTCATCGCATCTCGAATATTGACGCTGTTCGAGTTCCATCTTCCATATATAAAGATTCGTCGATGCTCCTTTCAGGACGGCTAAGCCTTTTCGCTGCAAAGTTATTTTCCTTCATCTTTGTCTTCAGGACGCACTAACATTTTCGCTCCAATTTTACTTTCATCAAAAGCAGGTACCTACCCACCGATAAATCAATAAAACTTCGATAATTCTTAATTGTCGCGCTTGGTAAAAGATACTTTTAAAATGTTTTCCCAACTAAACAGATTGCGTGATGACACCGTCACAAAACGTCAAAAAAGAAAAACATTCAAAAGAAAGTCTACACATTCTCAAGAGCATTACCATTAACCCCTTTCCGTGATAATCCCATATGTATTCTCCCTCCCACAACCTACATTCGCTGGAAAAAAGTCATCCGTTTCGCTCAATGAAGTCCATGCAAGTGCAAGTAAAACAGGAAAAAACTAACTATCTGCGTGCCACTACCTCCACTCCAATCCGTCTCACTCGACAATTAAAACAATTTGGTATTTTCCCTATCTGATTACCCTCGATGCTTTAGGCCAGAGCCAGACTATAGACTTAGCGAAGCTTGCAATCCAATCTCGAATCCGACCGCATTACGATTCTGCCATTGCACTGCTTTGCTTTGCACGCTCTGATAGCGCATCAGAAGATGCAACATGCATGCAGTATAAAATTGATTTTTTGCATTTGATGGCGATCAGTTTGATTGGAAGAGTCCGCCGCGTAACACTGACAGTATCAGAACGACTATAAGGATAATATGGACACAAGGCTGAGGCAACTGATTGTGGTAATTGTAATCGGATTTACGCTTAGCTGTGCAGAGGACACGACATCGTCTTCGGCGCGATCTTCACTCCTGAACAATGGAATATCACGAGCGATCAAACACATTTACGACCAGTGCGAGAGTAGTGAGGACATTTTCCGGTGCTTGCGCGTTCAGGGAGCCAAATTGATAGGGCGCGCGTTGAAGGTGCAGAACATAAAGCTCATCGATGGCGTTTCTATTGTCAAGAAACCAGATTATAACGAAAGTGAAGCCAGATCACGTGGGGATCTTCATCTGAGCAACAGTGATCTGGAGCAGATGTCGTCAAAGAGTCTGGATAGGATCCTATTTGCACGAGTCCTCAGCTTACTCCACAGTCGCCAGGTTCAAGTTAACATACCTAGACTACTGTCCTTTGGGCAGCGCACCAGTGAAGCCTTCTTCAGTGAAAGTCGCAAAAAGAAAGACGACAAGAAGTATCTTGGACCATTCATCGCTGCGGTTATTCTGAAGGCTGGCATCCTGAAGATGGCCTATCATTCAATAGCGATCCTTGCCGGAAAAGCCTTGATTGTGGGGAAAATAGCACTTATAATCAGCGCCATCATTGGACTCAAGAAACTCGTCTCTGGCGAGGGTCATGAAAAGACTACATACGAAATTGTCAAACATCCTCAAGTGCAACAGAGTCACACATACTCATCCAGTCATGGGGAGTATGAAGGAGGAGGTGGTCATGAAGGTGTTGCCTATCATCGAAGCATAGATGATGAAATGATCATGCAGGACAAGGCGTATCGCGCTCATGTGCCCAGGACCTGAAGCGAGAGGATGTAAATCTCTTTTCGTTGACCTAAACCAAAGATTTTCAGTTGCTTTTTATTTTAATAATTTATTTAATGTACCTACACTTAATACTAAACTTAATAAATTAATTGTAAATTATACTAAATGAACATGTAGTCTTTTTGGTCGTTGCTTCTATCATACTGATAATAGTCTGGTATTTGTGCGCTTGAATGGTGATCCACTTCGGCTGGTTGATTATGATGATCGGTTATCGATTTCGGGTAGATGGGTAGGCTTCGATGCCAACCGCTATGTCCGCCACCTCCAGCATCAGTGTACGTGACTACATGGTCAGTTGAACTGCCGCCTCCAGATGGCTTCGTTTTGAGACTGGTCTGAAACGAAATTCTTTTAGTGTGGCTTGGAAGTACATACATAATTTGTGCGATGAAATCGAATTATTCTATTTTTTAGTTTTAACATTTATGCTGCCTCTTAGTCTCGCGGATCTATCTCTGTATCTGTAGTGTATAGAGTAGGTCTAGGTAGGTATGTATATAATACCTTATGTGGTGTACCTACTATTTCCTTTTTGCGGTCTTAAAGAAAGGAATGGTCGGTCTTTAATTCGGTTTTTGTTCCAACTATTACGTATAGATATGAAATATGGGTAATGACAGAAAAAACAAGATCGCGGATACAAGCTGTCCAAATGAAAATTTTTAGTTCCATTTTTGATGCGACTTGCAGTGTTGGTATTAGGAACAGCATCAGAATATGTAAAAGACTCAATGGCCAGCAACTACTTCATCAGATGGAGTGGTGCATGCTTCGTTGGTTTGGTCTCGTTATATATGCTGGTCCCGCAACTCGGGTTCCTAGACATATTTTGAAATTCGTGCCATCAATCAGGCATCCTCTAGCTAAGCCCTTGATGAGGCGAAGTGATCAAGTCGATAATATTTTCATTACCCCTATTATATGGATTGCCCTTGATGACTTCGATTCATTGGCGAAATATCAAGAGTAAGGCTGCGGTTCCGGTGAAAGCGAATTTTACTCGCGCGAACTTAACGAATGTAAGCGAATAAAATTCGCAAACTTCGCACGAACAGAGTGGTTCTGGTGCAAGCGAGTTTACTCAAGCGAAGTAAGCGAATTTAGTGGGAACGAAACATTTATCTGCGGGAAGTATACTGCTAAGTAACTTTGAGAAAGTTTTATAATGTCGTTGTCGTTTTGTGAAGCACAATTTTTGTTAGAAAATAGCTTCTTGAAGTACAAATACATTAAAAAGAGTTGTTTCTTTTGTAATTAAAAGAGGTTAGGGGTCTCCTTGTTCAAAAAATTAGGTTTGGTTTAAAAACTCTTGCAAGTATCTATGTACTTATGGACAAAGGAATTTAGTATACATATAATATAATAAAAGATCAAGAGCTCCGCTTCTAACTATGTTCGTGTTTTATTCGCAATTCGATTTATCTCTAGATAATTATTTGACAATTATTAATGACATTAATGATTCTATGTTTGTTTGTCTTTTTGGTCTGAAACTCTACTCAATGGCCGCGTTCCATTGACCGCTAGATGACTAGCAACATGTCAAACTCCATATAAAAAAAACTGACATTTCACCATTTGCGCTAGAGCTCTAGCACATTTTGTGAAATATCCTTTTCTGGGAAATTTTTCAATCTAGCGCAAAATGAACTGCTAGATTGAAAAAAATAACGAACTGTCAAAATAAAAGTGAAAGTGCAGAAGTCAAATATTTCCAATTTGGTGTAAAATGGGAATTCCAACTTCTATGGATTTAATATACATTGTATTTGATTATTTAAATTATAGTGTAATAATAAATATGCGACATGATGGCACAAAATACATTTTTGACTCTCATGAAGATAAAATAATACGAACTCAAATTGGTTCTAATGTCACCTTGCCGCTGCCGCTAGATCTCTAGCACCAGCGTTCCTTCATCAGGGATATTATGTGCTAGACCAGCGGTTCTTAAACTTATTAAGCTGTGGAACCCTAAACAAGGCCCAAATATATTTCGGAACCCCAACTCTTAAAGATATAAAAAATGAAAAATAAAACATTTCAAAATCAATTTTTTTATGAAATTTTTTTCAAGGTTAGTGTAAATTAATTTAACTTCTATCTCCGAAAGCTGTATTCGCATATCTGGGGTAGCCACTAGTCTCGATCTGTATTTAGTGTTTGCATAAGTATACGCTGAAAAGCTTGCTTCACAGCGATGCGTTGTGACAAAGGGGAGCAAATTTAATATATCTAACCCTCTATGGTGAAATCCGCCGTGGGGAATTGTTCACGAAAAAAATATTTTGGTATCAAATCCGCAAAGTGAACAGTTCCCCGTGTAGGTAATGTGAATGAATTTCACTGTATCGTTAAAAACGTTCAAATCGAATTTTTCCCGAACATAATGACATTTCTCGCCCGCATCAAAATCATTGCGGATTTCATAGGTTTTCTTGCTTGCTGCACGTGCAGCCGTCGCCGTCGTCGTCGTGAGAATTTTTGTTTAAGAAAATGTACATATAAAAAAGCTGCTTTATTAAGCCGGACATTTGTAATAGATCTGTGCAATATTGAACTTTATTAAAATCAATAAATAATCTTTGTTTTAGAACGACACAAATTACATAATTAGAAATTTTCCTAAAAATCAAACTTCAACAACATACCCTATGAATTTAAGAAAGTACAAACATACATACACATTAACATAAAAGCTTTCAATATTATTTTTTGTCTAACAACACAGTTTTTCTTTGAAACTTACTCTCGTAATTCAGCTAATGTAAATCATGCACTCATTCATTCCAACTGTTTAATACTCTTTCTCTTTGCTAACATTTTTGTCTAATTGTGTGCATACATTTACTGCAATTTGATGCGATCGATGGCTCTCGCTGGCTGGCTGGTAGGCACTTGATTCATTCGTGCGTACACAGTCAACGAGATCGGTTGACCTATGTTTTTTTTCTTATGTTTTTTTTCTAATTAATATAAATAAAGTTTATAATGTTTATTTGAACAACACCTTTATTTTATACAACACTACACACTACACAAATCAGTCGGAACACACACAAACATAAGGGAAAGTATAACACACATATAATATACAACATATATCCTTTTTTTAACACAATATACATTGAACAATAACATGTATAAATTGCAAATCAAAATCCATCCAAACGCAAATAATCTTTCTAAAAATACATTTCATCCGGGATTTCCATGAAATCATGCACTGCTCCTCTTAACCTGTCTCGTATTTTTCTCTGAGAACACCGCTCATTTCGTTCTTCCTCCTATGCTTTATGTTTTATTTAAGTCACTTTTAAAACAAACTTTTCAAATACCTCCGACGAATGTAGCTATACAGATTTGTATTGAAAATGAAAGACCGCCGTTTGACAGTGAAACTACCTTTCCCAAAAACGTGTCGATAAGGAAACGTTTCCGGCGGATTCCACGATAGCTGTAGAAGGTGAAAGGGAATCGTACCTAGTTCGTACCTAGGCAAGTTCAGATCTATAACGGCCATATTATTCACTCACTTTAATCCGGATTAAAGTTCACACCCAGGTTTAAGTGAATTTAACCAAAAAATTAAACCCAAATCCATAATATTCAGTCGTTAAACCCGATAATAAACGCGTTTATTTTTTAAACCTTGTAGGGGTTTAATCCGATTAAGTAAATAATTTAATTTAAGTAATTTTACCCGGGTTAAAACAAAATTTCATATTATTGACTAATTTGGTTTAAATTACCCGGTTTAAAAAAATCTGATTGATGATCGGGTGTAAAATTAACTAAATAAACCTGATTTACACCCTAAGTGAATAATATGGCCGAAAGTGTCGTAGGCTGGGTTTCATTCTGACTTATTTTCATTCTTTGTGAGATAATATGCAGTGACTTTACAAATGCTGTGTATGAAGGATACCCACACCCACACGCATGCATTTTTGTGTCAAGCTCATTCTTTGTAAGATAGTGTGCAGTACCTCATAAAAGCTATGCGCGAACTATAATCACACGCATGCATACTTCATGGATTGTTGCTCGTAATTTTCTTTGGAAAGTGGATGTTGCTGTACCATTTTTGTTTGCTTTTTTTAATTATTGGTAGCTCACTCTTCAATAAAAAAAAATATAAGCGTCAAACATTTTTTGTGCAAAAATGTTTGCAATTGAATACCTTAAAAAAATTATTTTGGTGTTTTACTATTCTTAATTCAAGAAAGTCGCGGAACCCTTAAAACTGTTTCACGGAACCCCAGGGTTCCGCGGAACACAGTTTAAGAACCGAGGTGCTAGACGACTAGCGGTCACTGGAATATGGCCAATGTCGTGTTTTGTATTGTATAATTAAAAAATATAGGGATTTTTTCTCTTAAAAATGAGAACCGACAATTTTTTAATACTGTTGTTAAAGTGCTTGACCAATTTGATGTATGTTATAATGTTTGGAAGATTTTTCCGTCGGCTTTTTTGGTCATAAGTAGATGAATGAAACTCGATTATTTCATTTGATTTCCCGACGTTTCGGAAGGGGTTGCTACCTTCTTCATGGGTTCTTTATAGGGAAACATTGGTTATTGACAATAACAATATTTATATGGAAAAACAACAGTAAACTTACAAAAAATAATTAACGAGCAAAACAATGAACTTGAATGAATGAAACTGACTATGACATTATTATAATGAAACAAAACTGATTAATGTAAGATGAGACACTTCGATTGAAGTTTAGTCTATTACTTATTTTTTGGATCAACAAGCGAGCTATATATGTATAGCAGAAATATTTTGGATGTCCTGTTTTCTATTCATGTTATTCCTGTTGTTAATTATGTGTAGATGTGTAAATCATCCCAATCATAGTGATATTCGCTTACATTCGCTGGCACCGGAACCGCAGCCTAATAGAGGGTCCTATTTACTCTTTTAATGACTAAGCAGCTTTTTGGAACTGAATGACTGAATGAATTGGCAACAATCACAGCACGTCGAAATTTCTTCCCTAATAATTACAAAAATTCCTAAAATAAAATTTGTGAAAAAACTTTTGCTAAAAATAGAGAAAACGAAATGACAGCGAACAGGGGTAAGAGAAATGCGAGTTCTCAGAATACCTTGCCTCTGATAGCCAGCACCGTAATCTAAAGATCATAAATAGAGAAAATAACAAATTGAAGATCTCTTTAGCCTGAAAGCTGGGCAAGTTAGGAATGAGTAAACAAAATCCTACGATCCAAGCGAAGCGAACTACGACTACAGCTGCAGTAGTAATTTGATCGCCTCGGTTCCCCGTTATTTATCGCTATAAGCTTCCACTTGTATTGTAACCCTAACAATCCAAAGGATTATTACTTTTATAAAAAAGAAATACCCTCTCACTGTAGCAATAGCAACCGCCAAATATTACAAAGGCAATGAAAAAGCAAACGGACTAGCCAGAAAAGTCTCCGCACCTAAATTTATGATTCCAAACCCATTTTCTTCACCAACACCAACAAGTAAAAAGTAAAGAGTTGTGTTGAGTAGGTAGTGTTAAGAAATTGAAATTGAAAATGAAAATGGCGTTGAAATTGAAGTTGAATTTGAAATTGAAATTGAAACATTCGTAAGTCAGATTAGACATAATCTACCTATAGGAACATAATAATGTGACCCCGTTATCTAGGTATACCAAAAAGCTGTCAACTATACATTTCAGCCAGTACGCACCTATACCCACCCGCTTTCTACCCTAAATTTTGCAAACAATTCCTCTCTCTTCAGCCCTAAATTGCTCCATCTTTGAATGCATATAAAAATTAATAAAAAAATTAACACGAAATTGGCCAGTTGACTAAAGATTTCTAAAAGTTCCATCGTCCAATTAGTTTGACATATTGCGATAGCATATTATAAGAACATCTTACTTTCTATTATACAGCGTAATTAAAATTAAAGAAAAACGAAAACACTCACCAAAAGCGACACCATCAGGGCAATCTTCGCCATCACAAAAGCCGATCCAGCAATTAGCATCACTTTTCCCAGAAACATTTGTGCAATCATCCCAATCATAGCTAAACCGCCCATCATAGCTGTTCCCTTGTCCTTGTCCTTTTTTTTGCGTCCTTTAAGTGAATCATTTAAGTACCAAATTTTCTGGTATTGTCGTTTATTATCACCACCTTCATCAGAACTGAGTCCCCTCATCTCGGCTTCCAATGATCTTGGATTGACTCTCAATCGAATCGAACGAGCTTCTGCTAGTTGAACAAATTTCTCAGCAATTTCTTGACCAATTGATCCATCAGACCTGTTTGTTACAGCTGGTCTTGGAATTGTATAATTAGGATCCTTTTCAAATTGAATGAAATCACTGTACTTCCATGTGGAGCTATCACGTAAAATGAGATCTAAATTACGAATCGTTTCCATTTGTAGACAAGGAACTATTTGTGACTCTCCGAGACATTTCGAAAGACTTCGACCAATAGAGCGAGCAGAGAATACCTCGTCGTTGCTGACCAAAGAAGGTGAAACTGCTGCCATCGTAAGGCAAACACAAAAGTGCAAAATTATTAAGATTTGACTCATCTCGGCGCGGCGTTTTGTGACTTTTTTATCCGTATGTTAATGAACTACTAAGCGGTATAAACGTATTTCAATTGTTTATATACGAGTAATGGAAGCTGCCGAAATAAAAGAGCCGCAACAATTTCTGGAGTTGTTTTCGTAATTATTGCGTTTGTCAACCAAAAAAAAAATGTTTACTGGAGCTGAAAAATATTCGGTATCACTTAAACTCATCGGAAGCCTTTCGACAAATGAATTTCTATTTCTCTTCTAACTTCAAACCGTTGATTATGTATTTTTACTTTCGTTTGAAAAAAATACTTTGTAGTCCTAAGAACATAGTTGGAAATATTTATTTAAATGCTAGCTCAAGCACATCGACGAAGAAATGTTACGGTTTTTATGTGCATTGATCAGTAGGGAAGATGCTTCACGGTTACGAGTTTTTAGAGGTAATCATCGGTTCGGCTGTATTTTATGTTAGAACATTGATTTTTTTCAGAGATACATTTTTTTATGCAAAATTACCCTCTTTATATTTTCTACAATTTCCTCATCTACATAATCTACATATATAAAAATTGAGCCTTAAAATGTATGTCGTCGATTCACGGCTTAACGCATTAACCTATTTTAACCAAACTTTCACACAAGATTGGTCGAAATCGGACAAAGGGGCGTGGCACCTATACAAAAAATACATTCAAAATCTTATATCTCGAAAACCACCTATTCGATAGAGTACAAATTTACATACAGTCTTACGTATTGGCCCAGGAGTATCCCTGTGAATATTGGTCAAAATTGGATAAAGGAGCGTGGCACCGCACATACAACAAAAACATTAAAAATCCTTTATCTCGAAAACCACCGAATCGATTGAGTTACAATTCTTGGACAATCTTAGGTGTTGGCCTGGGAGTGTTCACTTTTCTTCGACAGTCATGGGAGCCAAAGTTTTTAAAATTTGTAACATTAATATGCATTGTTCTGATAGACAAGAATACTATCTAGGCAATACGATTCCTGGGAAAAGAAAAAATGTAGTGTACTACACTAATTTAAATGAATTTGAAATTATTTTTTATTATTTTTCTATATTTTGCACTACGAAGTGTGCAGGGGGTTCGCTAGTATTCAATAATTTTTAAGGAGACACTGAACTGAAAGATTTTTATAAAGTCTAATTTAATTCTGTTGTATTCAATTGGTTGATTATTAGTGTCTTAGGAGAATACATAATTTAGAGGAAGCTACATTAAAGCACACAATATTTGACGTATAAGGAATAATTTAGCTCATAATGGTCTATCGTTTGAAGGGTCCTTTGATAGATTGTGTACAACCTTGAGTATTCAATAAATAGAAAAATAAACAGGTGGCGCAACAGGCGGTAGACACCCTAGGCCTAGCTTCTCGCAACCATTCGTTTGTGTGAATTTCTATTTTTGGGACGAATGGAAGGGGCCTACAATTTTATGCCGAGTCCGAACGGCTTAATTGAGCAGCTTTTTCAGGACAGTCATACTCTCAGATGTTTGTCAGACGTTCGCGAGAGGTATGGCGCAGTAGAAAAAACCTTAAGATGTAATTTGTGTTTTTCAGGGATCGAACCTGGGATACCTCTCACAGTAGTCCAGCTCCAACACACTAACCACTGCACAACTGTCTAGGACTTAGGATAAAATAGTCGAAGCTTCTGGGAAGGAGAAATGCTTATCAATGTTTACAAGCAATCAGAATACATTATCTGTATGTCAGAAACCTATTTTAACAATTTTGTGCACACATATGGTTAGTATGCTGCACTATGCTATAAACGACATTCTTAGTTTCAAAAATACTACATTAACTCTAGCGAAAGCCTGACAAACATTCGAAAGTACAACTGTCTTGAGATTCAAAGCTGTTCGCACACCGTCATCATTGGTGTTTACTCACTTTTGACGCTCACTGTATTATAATCTCACATGAAGAGGTACAGTCATACCATAAAAACCATAAAGCATAGAATCCGTCGCATCGATTGCAACGAGGAGTTCCTCAATTTTCACGCATTAAACGGAAAGAACAGTCCTACCAAATACGTCCCAAATCAGTGGCAAATACTATTCGATAGATAGAACGCGCGGGATTATGTACCTAATTATCTGGATCGCTATGAGCCCGTACGGCCCTGTAAGAGATACACCATTTTATGGGTTGGATATTTAACTTCAAGGGAAATTACAGTTCATGGCAATTTGCGAGCCTATACCAAACCCACACGAAAGGGGATGTAGAATAAATTGATAAAGAGTCGAAAGACTACGAAGAGTCGAAGTGGTAAAGGCAAATTACTTATCAGGAGTTACTAACCTACCAAACGAAGTAGTTTAGTTAGTAGGAGCGTGAGAAAGGTGCATGGCACCAGGGTAAGATATCCTAACTGGTATCTATGAAGATACACACCATTCGGACGCATCGATGAAATCAAAAAGCAACAATTTGCTTGAAAAAGGAAAATAAAGAAGAATCAGGTAAGAACTCCACTGAGAAGCCAACGAAGTCCACGGTTCACGTTGAACAGAAATGTTTCTCAACAGTACACAATAAATAAAGTGTTTTGCAGTATGTATCCGAGTTTGAGGTATATTTTCACGGTGGCTCCATCTAGATATTGAGGTGTTTGGGAATAACCATTTCGTTTATATGAAATGCACCATCTAGTAATATGTGTCTATGCTTTTATCCAATTATTACTAAATGACGTGTTTGCATTGCATTATTAAAAATGACAAACATACAAATCTGTTGTCACAACTACCTCTCTTAGATGATATTTTACCCATTACTCTTAATTCCCCGAAACTTTAAGCTCCTTCCATACGAGTTCATTTTGTTATGATCTCCCTTACCAATTGATTTACCCAAAAAAAAGACCTATCGATCATAATTAAATTATTTAATTTTCAAACAAAAAGCGTTACAAAAACTAACTATACACTAAGAAATAAATAATAATTTACAATTAATAATTATTATTAGATACTACGAAATCACATGCCATCCGTCAAAGTTATCATTATAATCGCTGTTATCCGCTTTTGACTTTATCATTTTCGAACTGCGATCGTTTACTATTGCCGCCTTCTCATAATCATAGAATCTATCTGGGGATGGTGTTGATCGACTTCCATACTCCCTAGGTTTGTCAAAAGACACTTTTCGATCATTTCTCGAGTAATCCGCATCATGACTCAGCACATCCGATTGGTAGTTACCAACAAAGCCAACTTTTCCTGGAAAAGGTCCACCCACATAGTCATATGAATGCGTGTCGTGCCAACTACCATGACCTGCGTTGAAACTTGGCCAACGATTGCTGAACATTGCGCCAAGTGATGCGGCACCACCAATTCCAAACACACTGGTCAGATAAATGGCGATTTTGGCGAGAAAAAGTGATTTCTTAAGCAACAGTACCACACCGGCAAAGATGAGTGGAACTAGAGCGACCAGATTGAATTTGAAGCCCATTAGCATTGGCAGGAGATATTGCTTGGTAAGAATTTTGGCTAAAATGAAATGATATACGGTTTATATAATCCCAACAGTATGCAATGTTTTTGTTTTTATAAATTTATCTACTACTCACCAGTAGATGGTTCTTGTGTAGTAAAGTGGCGATCGTCTATTTTTGGATCCATCACAAACTCTGCAACACTTGTTGAGTCCGCTGATGGTCCAACTTTAAACATCAAACCCGGATAAATTTTATCCAAATGCCATTGTAACGATCGTTGGCTGAATAATGCGCCAGCGTTTTCCATTATACCTCTGAAAACAAGTTAAACGATACTTAAAATGACAGATAGGTTAAAGATACGTCTAATCTATTTATATAAAAATGGTAAGTTGGTTTATATAGGTACGCTTTAAAAACTCGAAAAGTTCTGCACCGATTAAGCTGCAATTTTCGGCTATTGGCACGAGAGGCTGAAGAGAGTGAAGTTTGGTCAAAATTGGACAAAGGGGCGTGGCACCATACAAAATTTACAAACGTTATTATTTCTCAACACTTATGGGAGCTTAAGTTGTAAGACTTGGAACACTGATGTGCATTGTAATTCCTGATCACGATCAAAGCGGGTACAGCTAGATACATAAATATAAAAGAGGAAACTATCTGACTGTGAGCGAATCTAAATCCTGAGGGCTACACGAGCGAAGCCCCGGGCAAAAGCCAGTTGATTATAATATACCGTACGTTTTGTAAACCCTCCACAAGAAGGTATATTCAGTTTGTCATTAAATTTGTAACGCCAAGAAGGAGTTACCGGAGACCCAATAAATTATATAGTTCTATTCTGAATCAGGACGAAAATCTGAATCGATTTAGCCATATCCGTCTGACAGTCTATCTTTCTGTTGAAAACACGATAACGTCGAAACGAGTCAACCTAGGCGGATGAAATTTTGTAAGAGGACTTATTTTTACCGTCATCAGGTTGGTATTGAAAATGGGCTATTTAAGGATGGAGTTTTATAAGGGAGCTATGTATATGGCTTTCTCTAGTCACCGCAGAAAATAGTAGATGTCTTTAACTAGAACTTATAGTAGCTGCTGCATCTGCCATAGTGAACGTGATAAGGGAAGAACCCTGGTAATATACGCACACTACTGACAAAGGTATAAGAAGGTAGGTATAATTAAAACTCTCTAACCATAATTAATTCATTCAAAGCTATGCAGAAAATCTATACAACAAATTAGCTATCCATTCAACAAAACCGCTTATAAACGTTGGAAAGCAACCCATCTATCTACACTTCACATAACCGTTAATTACTCCTCCACTGATGTAATGAGTCCTTGCTGTGTAGGTAGTCAAAGTAGCTGATGATGGAGCATAGTTGCCGTCGCATCAGCTGATCCAGATACATACGAGTAGGTACTTTCATTAGGTAATACAAAATACTAATCAAAAAGTTGTCCGCCATTATGAACACAATATGAAGGACAATATAATCTATCAAAGTCGTTTCAAGGTATATACTGTTGAAAAAAAAAAAAGACAAACCAACTACGCCCGAGTGGATTAAAGCTATTTGCCATCTAAGGACTATTTAAATACCGCATCCGTTAATACCCACCTAAAATCAACTGGATCTTGATCCAAAAAATTCACAATTGATCTCGATGTAATACTATCGTCCCTTTCCGCAGTGAAATCCTTGAAAAGTGTGAAATTATCGTGTTCATCAATTGCTTGCAGAAAACTGATGGCAGTCTTGCCCATGCACATTTGAAAGCCCGACTTGCCAATATCCCGCATACAATAATTGAATTCGTCGAAATTTCCCGCACGCACAACACAAGGCAGAATCACAACAACAAGGACCATCACAGGATATTTGAAAAAGTATTCCCCGCGTAACATTATCACCAGTTATTTCTATTATTCACTTTTGTTTTCACTATACACACTCGAAACTCGAACGGAACTGAAATGTTATACCGATCGGTCAGTTGGCTTTATACACTTTATTTTCCGGGTTTTCTATTTAATCGGATACATCCCAGTGAACAGGTGAATTTTGCGAGAAATTGCACAACTTCCATGTGCGTGAAAAATGGAACAGATTTGGCGGTGGGTGGTTGATATTTTATTTTCGTGATGCCTTGGCCGTGGTCAGTGTTAGTGCCGGGTTACATAAACAAGACAGAAAACTACCTAATAAAGTTTTAATTTTGATAAATCGCTTTGGTGCGGTTTCTCTGGGACTGATATATATGATGATGACTTCTGTTGCGGAATAGTTAGTTGACTCGAAGTTAAACGAAGTGTGAACCCGAAATAAAAGAGTTTAGGAGAATTTTGTCTCTAAATGAATTGGGCTGGGCATGACTAGTAAGAGTGTTTTCTATAAGAATTTCTCAGTTTTTGTGGTCACGTTTTGCGGTATGTGGTATGTCTTGGCCAATAATTGGATGAATGAGTTTAGATGAAATGGGTTTCAATTAAGCCACTATAACGGGGTTTGTTTTGAGTGTTTCTGTGTATAGAAATAGTCTGGAAAATACTTGGTGGAAGTAGTAATGGAGTTCGACACGCGAGGTACACAATTGTGACTTTAACATTAAATAATTGGCTAAGACGCATAAGAACCATAAAAGTTGTGGTTTATCTTTAATGTTTTGTGCTTCCAACTTTAGAGAAATATATTGCAGCACTGCTTTCGACAATAAGCATATAATTCAGTGCTCATCGTGGTCTGCTAATATTACTACTGATCTAGCTAAATTGTGGATGGGCTTAATAGAGGGTCTATTTATTCGAGTAAACCAAAAACAACGCAATAATCAACATGGAGATGGAGCGGATGAAATCTCCCCAGAAACGCTTAATTGAAGAGCGAGTTCATGGCTGTTTGACCTGCGTCATTAAAGTATCCTGATGGGATCCATTCGTCCCAGAAATGAAACTCAGACAATCGAATGGTTGTGAGAAGCTAGGCCTAGGGTTTGGGCCTAGCGTGTATAATCACCTGTTGCGCCAACTATTTTTTTTTATGGAAATGCGGTTTTCGTCCAGTCAAAAGCACAGTCTTCTATTTATTCACTCTCCGGAGTGGTACCTACTTGAGAAGTCTGACTATACCTACATGTAGATTTGTACCAGGTATACAGCCGAGTCTTTCGAGCTAAAGTTGAGAGTTTGGAATTGATGTTTCTCTCCTGAGAGCCATGCAATATCAAAGTATGGGCTATGTTCGCATAAATGTATAGATGTGGTGAACATATTTCCAATTGCGAAACGTTTGCTAGTAATCTGATCGTCCTTGGGTGCTTTCAGATCGAATTTCAGCGTCCACTCAAAAAGTTTGTAGCTGAGGCTTGTATAAAGTTAAACTTGAACAAAAGTATACTTCGGCATCTTATTTATGAAACAAATGCACTATATTCGCGAGAAATGTAATTTTGGATTTTAGTAGACGTTTGCGAGTTTGAATAATAGACCAATTTTGGGTACCTACTAACCTACCTTCTAACATAAGAAACTTACCGTAACATACAATCAAGAACGTATAACAACCAATTACGGATGAATATAATACAGAGAATTGCACTTTGTCACTATTGTCATTATTAGATAACTCAACCAAACGTCCCCATCCTTGTTCTAAAAATTTTAAATTAGTACAGTTAAAGTTTTTCCGCCTTACCAATAATCAACTTTAGTCTGGCAGCTAACACAAATACTCACCACTTTCCAAAATGCCCATACCAATAAACAAATTTAGTTGCCAGAATATCGTTAACTGTAGGGTTGAATGTTAATGTTGAGAAAGTCATGTTTATCTCGGCGATTAGCTAAATAAATCCACCCTAACGTCATTTTCAAGAGGAGTGTTGCCTATACAATCAAAATTAGAGTACCAACATTGTAATAGGAGTGAATTTAAATACCCTGCATCTGCTCTGCCTGTACAGATCATTTTGTATTAATTAATTAATTTTGGTAAATTGTAACATGATTCCTTATTTTATTGGTTGGGATAAAACAATGCAAATGGTTTTTGAGCCTGTTATACCATTTAAATCTACACAAAATAATAGAATATTCAATTTCTAAACACTGTGAAAAACAAAAATCGAATCGAAAAAAACGACATAATTGTATCTTTTTCTGTGCAAGTGCAAGGTGTAAGCATGTTCTCTTTTCCATAGTCGACAAAGGGATAATATAATATAAACAGGTAGGTAGTATTTCAACAAAACTATAACATTTCTTGCACTCTTTTCTTTTCTGATGTTTTGTGATGTTTCAGTTGTTTTTCTATTCGTTACATTGTAATTGTGATTTGTATACTACAAACAAATTTCTTTTTGCATCATTAGCCTACGAAAAATTTAAAAACGGTGTTTTTATTATGATGCAATACGAATTTTATTAGAACAGCATCAATTTTCGAAATTAATACAAAAGTACCTAAATGCATAGGATAACGTATTGTTAATAGTACTGAAAATAGATCCGAATTATATGATATGGCAGTACTAATTTTCGTATGAATTTGACAAAACAGCTGACAATTTGTAGATTTCCTAATTGGGGTTTCGGTTTTTGCTTTTAATAAGTTGGGAGGAATCTGATGGGCGAATTTAATTGTAATTCATTTAGAATAATTTATTCGGCATAATGATCAGTGGCCTTGTTTCCCGCGAAACCAAATAATACAATTTGAGTCTTGCTATGACAGAAAATGTAATAGATCCTAATAAGGTTGTCGCACTAGTAAATGTGGAGATCAAATTGTTTATTGGTACCATTTCAATAAAGCTATACATTTTAGGTAAACCCAGCAGCCAATTAGTAGTCGGAATTAGGGTTTGATTATTATTAAGGCCGTTTAATTTTTTTTTAGGTACCATATCAAAGCTTTGGGCTCAGGTTTCGAATAGGAACATCACTAAGCTAATTTATTTTTTTATTTATTTTGTTTAAATTGTCTTATTCTAAGATGTACCTACTGTAAAAGAAATTTTCTGCGGAAACTATTTTTCTATTTTTTTTTTACTTTTATCAATTTTGCTTTCTAAACAAATTTTTGTTTTTATTTTTTTTTAATTGACTTATTCTGCGATGTAGAATGTAGATACTGTAAAATAATTTTTCCTCTGAAACTTTATTTTCAAATTTTTTTTACTTTTAAAGTTTTAAATTTTCACAGAAAAGTGCTTGTATTTTTTATGACTGAAAATATTATACCTACTGCTAAATACCCCAGAGTAAATATAATTAAACTTAAGGTCCAGGCGCCTGCCAGACAGTTATTGACATAACCTTAGCAGAGCGACGAAGTCGCTTGAGTGACCAAACCCTGCGAAAGAAATCCTGTTAGCGAGCGAAGCGAGCCACCCACCCTATACTTTAAATACACCAGACTTTCTTATAGGCGCCTATCTCGACAGTTTTTGGTATAGACTTATTCAGCTATATAACTGGAATGAGTTACATAAACATGGTTTAATTTAAAAAAAAAATTAAAAAAAAATCATTTCCTCAAGAAAAGAATAGTAGGTATAGGCTATTTATGTTTTTAAGCCATTTTAAGCCAGAAAAACAATTTTTTTTTGCTTAGTGTTCATAATGGAAACCCGCCCCAAGCTTTGACCCAACCAGGCGGCGCGCCTACACATAAGTTAAGTTAATCCAAATAATAAGCACTATTTTCAGAGAATACCCAGCAAACTTGTTAGATTATTGAAAGTTGGCGAAGTGGAGCTATTATTCCAAATAACTCAATCAATTTGTAAGTATTTCTCTTATTTCCCATAATGTGCTATGAGTAACCAATCATTGTAACATTATTGTGTATATTTAGTTATTGTTTTCAGAATGCCTTGAACTACTACTTGAAATATTTTTGTAAACAATTTAATTTAATTTAATTTAAAATATAAGGATCGCTCAAGCATTTAAATACAGTGGGTACTGCCATCTACTTAAAGAAAATATTTCTCCCGTGTCTACTTTAAAGTATCTACAATTCTACATTCTATACCCATATACCTGAAATAATTTATAAAGGACTCTATCTTGTGTTTTTGGGTTGTTTACATGGAAACATCTTGAAGGAGTCGCATTTTATTGTTGTATTTCGTATGAATAAATATTATTTTCGCAGTTCCTTTTATGTTAAGTTGTGTATCGAAATATTTTGTTGTGGAAACTATGTATGTATTTTATTTATGGTATTTGAAATTCGAGATAGTAGATGCCTAACAACTCAGTCAATCTTAAGAAAGTGAAATATTTCTTACCTCCAACAAGAGCTCTATGTTTTATTTTGAAATTTTTTTTTAGAAATCTTACAATGCAAGAATAAAAAAAAATAAATATAAGATAGCTATACATAGCTAGTTGACGCAACAGGGTAGAGGTAATATAGAAAGAGCAACCCAATGCCCAGCCCCTCACAAGTATTTGTATGTTTGAGTTTTTCTTTATGAGGCGTCAATAAATATGGTTACGTTAAATAAGGTAAGCATATTATCTGTAAGTACCTCTGTTTAGTACTTACAGATATGAAGTCTTCGCATCATGTTCATGGAACGTTCCAAGTAAATTGTGGATACTAAATATGTAGGCGAATAAACTTTTCCTAATATAGCCCAACATCATAGATACTGGTTCTATGTACTCAAAATCTTAACCCATAGGTATGTCTTGGTGGGCGCAGGGGCAGGATTACGGATCGATAAATCTCTGGTTTAACCGGGGAGAAAACACAACTTTTACTACCTATATATATTAGTGACAAAAATCTGACAATAATATCCGAGAGTATGAGATATTCAAGAAGACTGCAGTTTACCGAAAGCGCCCTGACGTGATGAGTTATGCCTAGTTGCACAGTCAGAGTTTAAACTCTCGTTTTGGTTTAAACCTTCGTTCAACAAATTTTCGGTTTCACTGTGTTCGTTTAAACCCAAAGTGGAGTTCAACTCTCGGTTTAAGTTAAACGCCTGCATTCTGCCTACTAGACTAGACTACTAAACTAGAGTTATGATTAGTTTCAGCACTACTGCGGTAAACCCACTGTTAAAAAATGTCATCACAACATTTCAATAGATTTCCAACCAATATACTTTTTAAGGAAAGTGAACATCAGGTAGATTTTAACCCAAATATAATGTAGACAAGCGTAAATACTACCTACTGAGGTTTTTTCAATACAAATTAATTAATTTAGTGTGTGGAAATGACGATTATTTTTTTGTAATGCTACTAGTGATTTCTTTAGATTTTTGGCGAACAAAATATATCTATACCTACATACTCAAATCTTTCACCTTTTGTTTTGGCTGAAACAAGACACTACCTACTCTATGCTTTAAGTATACAATGCAATTTGTGTGTCCGATTTTGAACACACTTCTCGGAGTTCATACCATTTTTGTATATAGATCTAGATTACATTTTTGTATAACAGGAACAAGATAGCGCAGATTTTCGCAGAAACACCAGAAAAAAACCTATTACCAGACAATGACCCTAATTAGAGGCTCATAAAATCCTTTCAATTTTCATTATCATTACTGGCGCCGTGTGATCGGATGTGGTAAAAACCCAGCGAGTAACAAGAAGCAGTACCTGTGTTCGCATCCGTCCGAAAGCCCACTACATTTCAACAACTAGCTACATATTATTATTATTGAAAAAAAAACAAAAATTAATTACATACTGCAATAATTAAATGGTGAAAGTAGATGACAGTTCAAAGTTCAAACATGTGTCAAAAATAAACCAATTCACTTCGTTAATACCGAAATACATAATGTAATAATATTGCACACATTTTCTTTTATTTACATATGGTAAAATAGATAAAGTTGAGAAAAGCAATAACCATTTATTTGATCAAAAGTCCAATATAGTCTTTGCGTTCAGGAAAATTTTTTTAATTTTTTTGGCCTATCAATTGATCACCGTAATTACTGACATTTAAAAAAAATCAACTGAATTGGTTGAAAATTACGGGCAACAGAGGGAAACATATAGTTTTTTCCACTTTGTTTTATATATATAGAGATTGCTGTACCCGCCCAACGCCCCTTTGTCCGATTTTGACCAATCTTCACAGGAGCACTTAACTGATGCCAATACCTAAGATTATCTGTAAGTTTGAACTCAATCTATTCGTTGTTTTTCGAGATATACGGTTTTGAATGTTTTTTTGTATGAGCGGTGACACGCCCCTTTGTCCGATTTTGACCAATCTTCACAGGAGCACTTAACTGCCAATACCTAAGATTGCCTGTAAGTTTGAGCTCAATCCATTTGGTGGTTTTCGAGATATATGATTTTGAATGTTTTTTTGTATGGGCGGTGCCACGTCCCTTTGTCCGATTTTGAATTCGTTTAGCCTATTGACCGACCACTGTAATTACCGACATTATAAAAAAAAATCAACTAAATTGGTTGAAATTTACGGGCTACAGAGGGAAACATACAGTTTTTTCCACTTTGTTTTATATATATAGAGATAGTCGCTAGCTAACTTGTCGACCGATGACCTCTTGTTGTCATCTTGTGCCTGGTAGCAATATTGACGCTGAAAAATTTCAAAAAAAGGTCTCGGTTCCCTGAACCCAAAAAAAAGGGACATCCACATAAAATGCAGATATCATGGAATTACCAGTCTCAACTCTCAACTCTCAGTATTCTATTTGGTAACTTATTTTTTATAAGGGTCAATTTTGCAAAAAACAAAAAACTCTTTCGGCCTAGGCGCTGCTACATATTATGAATGAGTCAAAGAAGAAATGTTAGTAACAAATTTGTGTATATGTTTTCAAACAAAGCTTGGCCTCTAAAGGGGCCAAACGGCAGCGCTGCCTGGTAGTTAAAATACGTATTTTAATTTTTTGTAGCTTATTAGGGTAACCGGGTAGTGTAGAACATTAGCTTTCTATCGTTAAGTCAAACGTACCTACTATACGCAGGCTGTAGTGTATATAGAAATTTATTCCGCCTTATCAATAATCAACTTTAGTCTGGCAGCTAACACAAAGACTCAACATTTTCCAAAATGCCCATACCAATAAACAAATTTAGTTGCCAGAATATCGTTAACTGTAGGGTTAAATGTTAATGTTGAGAAAGTCATGTTTATCTCGGCCATTAGCTAAATAAATCCACCCTAACGTCATTTTCAAGAGGAGTGATGCCTATACGATCAAAATTAGAGTATCAATAATTGTAATAGGAGTGGATTTTAATACCCTGCATCTGCTCTGCCTGACAGATTATTTGTATTAATTAATTAATTTTGGTAAATTGTAACGTGATTTCTTATTTTATTGATTGGGATAAAACAATGCAAATGGTTTTTGTGCCTGTTATACGTAAAATCATTCAAATCTACACGAAATAATAGAATATTCCATTTTTAAACACAGTAAAAAATAAAAATGGAATCGAAAAAAACAACATCCGAAAAGTATAGATCATTAATTTGGTAGACTATTCAAAGCAATATTAGCCGTGTTTTATTATGCCCGTGATCTGAGCCGGATCAGATCAGCATAATAAAACAAACCAGGATCAATTGTAATATTTTTGACATTTGACAGTGGATTACAAATTTTATGCGAGAAACGGAGTGGGTTGATTGGTTATTGGGTTGTCCAAATTTTGTAAGCCACTTTATTTGTATTATGTTCATAGAACTACCAACATACACGAATAAAATTATTCGCCTAGTAGTATACTATCTATCTGGATCATGAAAAATGATCCAGATAAAAAGTTGGATCAGGTGTAGTTTTTGAAAATTAGTGTTAATTTGTGATCTAGTTCAGATCATGGGCATAATAAAATACGGCTATTATACCTACATTTCTTATGCCACGTAAAACACAACCAAATACGCAAAATGCAATGCAATGTTTAAATTGTAACCAATATTCGAATGATTCAAGTTTTATATATCTTAGTTCATACTACTTAAATGCATACCATTTTATAGCTGTCCAACACCAGTCCCTCCAAATTCTTTGAAAGGAGGTTTTGGTTCGTTGAGAATCCTTGGTGAAACATGTTTTGTGTAAAATGGTTGATGTCGCGGCAAATGTAGTTGTAAGAATTGCCGACGACCTTAAAGAACATTACGTTTACATTTTAAATAACTTTTCAAAGCTAAGTTTTTTTCAAGTACAAAAAATAGTTTATAGAATGTGATGGCTTATACACTTATATATTATTTCGTGACACTTTCATTCATATACGATATTTTATATATCAGTGTGATTTTTTTTGGAAACAACGTTCCATGAAATCGGCAGAAAGTATGTTCACATATTCGTGTGATGTTTCAGTTGTTTTTCTATTCGTTACATTGTAATTGTGATTTGTATACTACAAACAAATTTCTTTTTGCATCATTAGCCTACGAATAATTTAAAAACTGTGTTTTTATTAGGATACAGTAATCTGAAATGCATTTTATTAGAACAGCATCAGTTTTCGCAATTAATACAAAAGTACCTAAATGCATAGGATAACGTATTGTAAATAGTACTGAAAATAGATCCGAATTATATGATATGGCAGTACTAATTTTCATATGAATTTGACAAAACAGCTGACAATTTGTAGATTTCCTAATTGGGGGTTCGGTTTTTTGCTTTTAATAAGCGTTTTAAAGCCTTTGGGAGGAATCTGATGGGCGAATTTAATTGTAATTTGTCTATAAATTCGTTTAGAATAATTTATTTGGCATAAAAATGATCAGTGGCCTTGTTTTCCGCGAAACCAAATTATGCAATTTGAGTCCTGCTATGACAGAAAAATGTAATAGATCCTAATAAAGTTGTCGCACTAGTAAGTGGAGATCAAATTGTTTATTGGTACCATTTCAATAAAGCTATACATTTTAGGTAAACCTGGCAGCCAACTAGTAGTCGGAATTAGGGTTTGATTATTAGTAAGGTCGATTGTGTGTAGCTCGTTTAGAAATTATACTTAGGTACCTGTCCTAAATTAATATTATTTCATCTTGAATACGCTCAGCCTCAGACTATACTAAAGAAACAATAAGCTTACCCCAGAAAATATGCACATCTTTTTGTTCACGGTTCAGCCTGAGTTTATACCAACGTTTTCCAAATTTAACAAGTGCTACCGCTGCGTCGACTATGGCAGGCATACCGTCGTCCGAGAATTGTTTTGTTGTACTGGTTGTACTTACTTATGCGCATTTGAATTTTGGGAAATCGCATAAGGTTTGCGTTGAATAAGAAAACAAACCGCTGAAGTTTTTTTTATATTTTTAGTAGAATATTATATTGACAATCTTCTTTCAAGGTGCTCCAGACTTGTCAATCGCTTTTAGTTTTCAAATAATTAAGGTTTTTCCTCAAAATCAGTCTATCGTATGCACCAATAAAATGAAGAGTTGTTTACATTACATACACGTACGACAAAATAAGCGCACATACGACATTCCAATACCGATATTTCCTCGGACGTGTGCCCACGAATTGTATTGTCTAGACAAATTTTTCCCCATGACTGTCGAAGAATAACATTTGAAAAGTATTTTTTTGTTATGAGAGGTGTCACGCCCTTCTGTCCAGTCCCGCCAGGTTTTGTAAAATGCTTCAATCAGACAATGTTCAGATATCGTGATTTAAATAACTTTGTTGTAAGGGTGGTGCCATGGCCCGTTTTCCTATCCCATCCACTTTAGCTCCCATGGGTGTCCAGAAATAGGATTAAAATGTATATTTTTTTATAAGGTAGGTACCATGCTCCTTTGTCCAATTTTGAGCAAACTTTCACAGAAACACCTTCTTCTTTCTTCTTCTTCTTCTTCTTCTTCTTCTTCTTCTTCTTCTTCTTCTTCTTCTTCTTCTTCTATCTTCTTAGATAATAATGTTCTTTCGTAAAATGCGAAAAATGAGAAAAATCGTTTTTTTTTAATTTTCTTTCTGCGTAAACCTGAAATACAGCAATACGAACAAAACAAAACAAAAAAAAAGAATCATGAAAATCGGCTCAGCGGTTATCGAGTTATAACGACATCGAGTTTCACCCAATTTGTATGGGCGGTGCCACGCCCTTTTGTCCAATTTTGAGCAATCTTCACAGGAATAGTCCTGGGCTGATACCAAAGATTGTATGTAAATTTGAACTCAATCGATTCAGTGGTTTTCGAGATATAAGATTTTGAATGTTATGGGAGGTGCCACGCCCTTTGTCCAATTTCTCACCTTTTAAACCTTCTCTGGACTTCAACAAATAATTCAAGACCAAAATTAGCCAAATCGGTCCAGCTGTTCTCGAGTTTTAGTGAGACTAACGAACAGCAATTCATTTTTATATATATAGAAGAGAAGATAAAAGATATTTGAAGAAATAATAAATATTTGAACTCCTCCTATGGCTGGACCGGTTTTAGTTTTATTGAAATTTTGTGCGCGTGTTTGAGTGGGTCCAAGGATGGTTTAGATTTAGATTTGGTAAAAATTGGGCAAAAGAGCGTGGCACCTTCCATGCAAAAAAAACCTAAAACAACTACCGAACTGATTGAAATTAAATTTTAAGAATATACCTATTTTGGTATTGGCCCAAAGGTGTTTCTGTTAAAGTTCGGTAAAAATTTTACAAATGGACGTGGCACCACCCTTACAACAAAGTTTTTGAAAATACTATATGTGAATATATGTATTATCCCGATTGAAGCATTTTACAAAACTTGGCATTACAAAAAAATACACTTTAAACGCTATTCTGACTGACTGACGCTGACTGTCGAAAGTCAAGGGAAAAAAATATCTAGACAATATCTAGACAAATATCTGGGCACGGGCAAAAATGGGCGGGTACAGTTAGTATTCTTATAAAAACATTCTTTTAATTTTTTAGCAACACAAATGAAACTATAAAATTAAATGAATTCATAAGTCAATTCCTATTTTGAATGATTAAATAATTCTTTTTGTTTTTCTTCTGATGGTGGAATAAAATCGGTATCCTTGTTAGTGTTGCAGTTCATAAATACCAAAATCGTTTTCTGTTAAAATAGAATTAGGATCATCAATATTTTTCGCAAATTGATTTTCAGTAAGAACTATTTCCTTAATTAATCTAAATTTAATGAGTCAAAACAAAGTGAAATAATAATAATATGAGGGAAACTAATATTTTCGATTACTGGACATTTTTGGGATGGTGATTCCATTTTTTTAGAGCACAGCACAACCTTGCTCAACGAGATTTACCATTTACCATGTGCTTGAATTCTTTTTGTTGATCCTCTGATATTTACTATTTCCACATTTATGTTGAAGTCTGTATGTACAACAAACCAAGATGAAATTATTTTTTGGGTTTGTGTTGTATGTGTATACAACACAATCATATCATCCCGAATCCCATACACGTACTACAAAACAATTCTAATGTTTATTATGAAATTTGTTGTCTTGTATTTTAGGCCTATACCCACACATACGACAAAATAAAACACAAAAAAAAACATAAACATAGCTATATATGGACTTTTTGTCGTTTTTCCAAAAATATGGCGTTTACGACAAAACTAAAGATTGTGGAATATTTTGATGTGAAATGATCTCAGTAGCAGGAAATGATGGGCTAGATCTTATTGCAGAAATGGAGATAGCACCTAGTACTGCATACCCACTTTAAAAAAAAGTGAATTTTGGCGTTTACGACAAAACAATCCTCGAGCGACAATATCATTGGCGAGGAACCGACATAATTTATTTTCTCTGCAATTTACATTGTATTTACAACTGACTGGGGTTAGATTGGTTCCAAAAATCACTCAACTTGCGTGCTGCTAATTCAAATTAGTGTGGTCAATTTAGATAAATGAATGTAGACCAACACGATTTATAAGAACCGTTTGTTGCATGGTAGGCACTTACTTCAACAAGTGAAGCTATCTATAAATCATTAGAAAATAATATGTAGATATCTATTACATAATCTACATCTATATTATACAAAAATGAGTGTTTGTGTGTATATCCTTTATAGAATCGTAGAGGTCTGGACCGATTTTAATGAAATTTTGTGAGTGGTTTGAATGGGTCTAAGGATGGTTTAGATTCACAATTGGACCCGGTAAGTAGCGCTGCGATCCGATTCAAATACTAATTTTCAAATACTAACCACTCAACAATAAAAAAAATTAAACAGCAAAAAGCTCATGAATAAAATTTCAAATAACAAAAAACACTCAACAAAAAAAAAATAAAAAGCAAGAAGCTCATAAATTTCTCGACACCCATGGGGGGAACCAAAAATGTAAAATTGTAGACATTGATGTGCATTGTCCAAACAACCGGACGAAGTGTGAGTGGGATTCCTGGGCACACGTCTGAGGAAATAACCGTCGAAGCACACGGTGTCCGGACAAATTTAAAACGGCCGCAGAACAATTGACGTACAATAAAAATGTACGAGCAGGCAAAACAATGTTTGCCGGCAGCGGCACCGCTAGTATTATAATAATTATCAACTGAGTGCGAGTCAGAGCAGAAAATCTGAAGAGATATTTCTGTAATTATCTACTATTATTGTCGATGAGTTAATTTAAAAATTGTACATTATAAAGTTCAATACGTACATATTATGTACCTACTACATCCTAGTAATGTTAAATGTGAACGATGTTAAAAATTACCTTTCAGATAGTACTATATTAAAATTATGATATGTATCATAATAATGATAATTATTTTTGTCGGTTGATCATTTCCGTTTGAGAAGCCAACCAAGAAGTCCTTGGAAAATGATTATTTAAATGCCACGCGCCTGCTAAAATATTGAGAAGAAAAAATTAAAAGTTAAAACAAATTCCGGCAAAAAGCCGGATACTGTGAACAAATTTAATTTGAAATTTCAATTTATGAAGGAACATACCAAACATATTTCGAACAAAACGTGCGTAAATAATAAAGATGTTCTCATGAGGCACAAAAAAGGGCGGATTTCAGAGCACGAAAGGAACTTATATTGCTGTATTTACTTTGCTTTTATCTCAAGCAGACATTTAAGATGGTATGAATGCTTGGAAGAAAATATGGTTTCCACTAGGCTTGTGTAGTTCACGAACGAACTAGTTCAATGAACTAGTTCACTATAGTGAACTAGAACTAGTGACCTAAGTTCACACACTTAGTTCACTAGTTCATTTAGTTCACGGTTATTATTTTCAATTGGCATTACCAATAATCATTTTTAACCTGCAAATTATTATAATAAATTATATTTTGACGGTCACAATAGGTAATTTTATATGGAAATTTTCTTGACTTCGTAAAACTTCGCTTGGACACTAAAAATGATTAGGTATTAGTACCGCGCAATGCTTTTCATACAAACTGAAGCTATAAGCTCACACGATTGTCAGATCTTACAATAATGTCAGATCTGTCAATCCTCTGACAATGACTGATAATAAGCTTACAATAGCCACTTATCTTACAATACAAAATTTTCCGTTCACACGGTTGTAAAATTTTGTCCCAGATGAAAGTGTGACAATGGTCAGACAATGTTGTCAGGTTGTCAGACATTGTCAGACAAATTAAAATGTATGTTCCTTGGTTTTTGCAGTAGGACAATGGAACAAAATATTGCACTTCCGACTTTTTTAACTCTACGTGTTAGAAGACTGCGAGGATGATGAATTGTCACAAAAACGACGTAGTGTTTGGAAGAAGGAGTGCGGGTGGCCCGTTGTCAGCAGGAAGGATTCTACCCCTAACTCCAAGCTGATGAGACGGAACTTTATAGCAATTTTTTTGCGAATGGACCCAACTCAATTCGATGGAATTCTAGCTTTGGTGAATTCTAGCTTTAAGACGACAATCGTCCAAGCGATAGTAGTGCACGAGATCGTCTTTTATTTGCTTCACAAAGTTTGAGAACTTTCGGTACCTTTCAGGAGCTCACAATAAGTTAAAATAAGGACTAGACGTCATCGTTATTGTCATAAATGACATTTGACAAATTACAGTGGCCTACTTTGTGCTTACGGCATATTTAAATTACAGTCACCCACAAAATCTTGGTCATTTATTTAGTTTCTAATTGATGATTTATAATGTCGGATGAGTTATTATGTAATTTAAATCTTAAACAAATCTGAATTCAATTGCTCGCTTTAAAATACCTGTAAAAAAGTTAAAATTGTCTGCAAAATAAACAAATCATTGCAAGACGATACCTAATTTAATTAGCTATCGTGCAAACGTTATCGTCTGGACGATATTGGTCTGTCGATTATTGAGCTACAAGAATAAATTATTGGATCGTCGAAACGATGTCGTCGAGACGATAGCAATTTTCAATGTTACGTGATGCAAGGCTGTCGTCGAAACGGTATCGTCATGCGATTATTGACTTACGGAATGAGTGCCCAAGAAATAGATACGGTTTCATTTGCAACTTGACCCAACTTTTTTTCTGTATTTGTCGATGTGGCTTCTGAATGTGAATCTCGTCGGCGACCTCTTACCACAGGACTTCTTTGGGTATTTTATTTTCCAACAACCCATGAACTAAACTGAACTCCAATGAACTAGTTCAGTAGCGTGATTTGAACTAAATTGATCGATCACTCAAATGAACTAAATTCCCCAACTCTATAGTTTCCACCAAATGAATAGTTGTTGTTCAGTAATTTAATATGTTTTTTGGTTCTGATTACGTCATTGTTAATTAGTATAAAATTAAGCCCCTCACCTTCTTCCTAATTCATGGCAATGCCCTGATCACACCTCTATTACCCATTCCACCCATTCCTTTATACCACCCAAACCCATTTAGTTTTTTCACCTCACTTGCATTCTATTCATTCGAGTCATTCTACCCATATACCGCGTCGCGTTAAGACCTCTTGTACTGTTTATTGAAATAAAATTAAAATTACATCTTTTTGAAATTAAAAAATCAATTATTTTCCTTTTTTTATTCGTGCTATCGAACATTCTGGTCCTTCGAGCCGGATTTCTACATAATCCATAGTTTTCATTCAAAAATTAATTTTATTTTATTTTATTCTGAAAAGTTACATTTTTTCGATTTTTTTGATTTTTTTTTTGACCTGCTGTTGCCTTATGTGCCCACATCTACCGGTACCTACACATTGCGGTGCATAATCGTATACATATACGCAGCAATTTGATAAGTATCAAATTAATCATTCATTTGGTTTTTCAATTTAATTTTTTTTCTTATATTCACATTTGCTTATATATCTACATATTTTAATTACCTATTCCCAATTCCTTCCTTTGTTTCAGTTCAGTGTAACAAGTGCCATATATTATATTACCTAATTTCCTAATTTCCCATCATCAATCAAGTTCAAGATCTTCAATCAAGATTATCTGCAATCAAGATTCGTAAATACCTACATACATACTCGTACATAGGCGTACAGTCAAAACCAGTGCAGTGCATTTTTCCACTCCGTTTCGATTTACATACGACTACATAATATTATAGGTCAAGTGAAGTTTCTTTCGATTACTATTTGAGTGCATATATACCAAACTAGCTGTACCCGCCCAGCTTTGCCCGTGTACAGGAATTGTATTGCTTAGGTCTTAGATAATAATTTTCTTTCGTAAAATGCGAAAAATGTGAATAAATCTATTTTCTGGAATGTTCTTTCTGCCTGAAACCTGAAATACAGCAATACGAAAAAAACAAAAAAAAGACTCCAATTTTGGCGTGGCGATATCGATAATGAATGTAATGTACATATTATATATACAATGGTCACCCTCTGCATCGCCCTCCTTCTCCTTGAGCATGCTACTTGTTTGTAATGCTGTATTTCCTTTCATTTGTTTCCCTCTTCCTATGAAATCCAAACAACTACCCCAACCCTACCCTGTTACGTCTTGGATATATAATGTGCACCCTCTGCATTGCCCTCCCTCTCCATGATCTTGCCGCTTGTTTATATATTGCATTTCCTTTCCTTTCCTTTGTTTCCCTCTTCCTATGGAATCCAAACAACTACCTACCCCAACCCTACACTGTTACCATACCACATATCGAATGAAATTCTGAAATGAAACCTGTTGTGTATTATACGTCTCTTCTTTTGTGAAGATTAATAATATACGATACCCCATGCCATACTGCAGCACGCACGACGCACCCCATCCCCATACCCCATCGGCCATCCTGCATCGGACATACGATCATAATAGGTATACATACCTACATAATACAACTGACCATAGCACTCACTGCGAAAACAAATCAACCCTTTTCGAATGTGTAGTATACGTATTGTTTTTGTTTGACGATCACAAAAGTATAAACATCCATTTGTAGCAAGGTATATGTGTATGTATATATTTTCACTTCAGAAAATACATTTTGGCTAAAAACCGGTTCCTAAGGACGTGGCTATAAACAACATAGCCTATAGCAGTCTCACAGTCTTAGTAAACATTTAAAAAAAAGTTTCATCGAAATCTGTGCAGTAGTTTTCGAGTTTTTAGCTGACAAAGAAAAGTCCTACAGTTTTATTATATGTATAGATAATAATACATACATATATTTTCAAATGCGTTTGTGATCTTCTTTGCATGATTTAAATTATAGGTACACAGAGTGAAATCATAGTAGCGGCTGTGGTTTCTTTTTTTTGCATATTATATATATACTCGTTTCAATAAACCGTTTTACGAATAAACGGTGTTCCGAATAAACGGTAATCTAAGTGAGCGGTATTATCTACAAACAAGCGGGATTCTATATACACTTACTTTTACTTAGCCTTGCCTAATTTCATTATTCTTATCGCAAGCAATTATAAATTCTTACAATTTTTCTAACATTTGTAACATTCTTATCAATTCAATAAGAATTTAAAGCACATTTGGAAAAAGAAACGGTTTAGCTCGGTGATCCTAATTAAAGATTTTTTTCTCAGTGCATAATTGCAATAGTTTTTTTTTTTGTTCTTTTTTTGCTGGTTCGTATATATTTACACAGTCAATTCAATCAGTGTTACATTTGCGTAGGAATAGTACTTTTTGCAAACGTAAACAGCAAAATTGATGGTAGATACATTGTGAGGCTACCATTTAGATCTACTGTATCTGGAAATGACTACCCTGTATTCCAAAATACTCTTCAAGCTGCTAAAAGGCGATTCCTTCATCTTGATGAATTTAGTGTACTACTTAAAGAAGAGTACACTAAATTCATCAATGAATACATTCAGCTCAATCACATGAAATTCAAATGCAATTTAGAAGATTTACAACCTTCTGAAAACGTCTTTATTTTACCTCATCATGGTGTGTGGAAGGAAAGCAGCTCTACTACAAAACTTAGAGTAGTCTTCGATGGCTCATCTAAACCACCAAATTCAAGTTCTTTAAACCATGAGCTACTTCCCGGTCCCACACTGCAAAATTGCAAAATGACTTGTCTTCCGTCATTCTAAAATGGCGAATCTTTCAAATTGTCTTTACTTCAGACATCGAAAAAATGTTTCGACAGATTGTTATACATCCAGATGAAACTAAATTTCAAAACATTCTCTGGAGATCCAATCCATCTCAACCGTTGAAACTGTACGAACTTCAAACAGTAACATACGGTACTACTTGTGCACCATATCTGTCGATAAGAGTTCTTAAACAACTAGCAAGTGATGAAGCTAACAAATATATTTTATTTTAAAATATCGATTCCAGCTTGCAATTCGTTTACAAAAAGAAACCTACTCTCCGATGCATCGAAACTTTTCGATCCACTTGGATGGTTGGCACCAACCATCATTCTTGCCAAAATATACTTCCAACAGCTTTGGATAGAAGGATGGGATTGGATGATCCGCTTCCACCCAAACTAAAAAACGATTGGGAATGTTTTAGATCAAATCTACCTTTATTGCAAGCAATACGAATCCCTAGATGGCTTGGAACTACAAGCACTTGATATGGAGAGATCCATGGATTTTCAGACGCTTCGAATTGTGCTTACTCAGCAGTTTTGTACTGCCGAACCGTACTTCCGTGTGGTAGTATTTCAGTGAACATTATTACTGCAAAAACTAAAGTAGCACCTATTAAACAAGTTAGTTTGCCTCGTCTTGAGCTATGCGGTGCTTTATTACTGGCGAAGTTGTATAAAAAGTTCATAATCGGAACAAATGCAGATTGCAAAAACATTAAATCTTTCTTTTGGACTGACTCAACAATAAACCTTGCCTGGATACATTCTCTGCCGATACGGTGGAAAACCTTCGTTGCTAACCATGTAAGTGAAATCTAGGAAATAACAAACACCGATCAGTGGTTTCATGTATCGTCCGAGGACAACCCGGCTGACTGCGCCTCCAGAGGTGTCCAGCCCCAAGATTTGGAAAAACATAATTTATGGTGGAAAGGTCCTCAATGGCTTAGTCGCCCAAAAAACGAATGGCCGAATCCAAATACTGATCATTATCATACAGATCTTAAGGAAAGGGCAGAAATGCACAACGCAATTAATGGGTTCACTACCCAAGGTAAGAGTGACTGAAAGCCGACCATTCAGACACAGTGGCGTAGACTACGCCGGTCCCTTCGACCTCAAAGTCTCAAAGGGTAGATCGTCAAAAACTTTTAAAGGGTTCATTTGTATTTTTATATGTCTAGTAACGAAAGCCATACATATCGAACTCGTTTCTGATATGAGTTCAGAAGGTTTTATAGCAGCCTTTCGTAGATTTACTGCACGCAAATCATAAACATATCATAAATATGTTTATGATTTGAAAATAGTTTGATTGAAAAAAATAATAATTTTAAGTGGAAAGTGGATAGGTATAGAATATGTGAAATCTCGGCCGGTTTTGAATGATAAATCCGAAAAAAGGGCGCAAATGACAAAATTCACAAATTGAGTTAGCGACATTATTTCTAATCGTTAAACAATTAAACACTGCCTTATTTTGTGTCCAAATGTACCATGCTAATAAAGGCTTCTCTGTTATTTACTATGCTAAAAAGCTTATTTGCCTAAATTTTCTGCTTATGTGACTGTTTTGCTTAGAAGCGTCTTTGGCATATGCAAAGCCGAGGGGTACAGATAGCTTTACTAATTTGCTTATCAAAGTGCCATCTTACAGCTAGTAGCTGACCCGATGCCTACAATTCAATGGTAAGAAAATAAGTTAACCTATTTCCAATATTTTTTGATTTTTTACTACTTAAAGCCTTTAAATCGCATCATTTGTTTCATTCCATTCCCCCCAAAATTTTGAACCATTCATCATTCCACATGATGCAAAAAATTCTCGTCTTTCTTCCTGTATGCAACACAACGAAATTTTTGTTTCCTATTTCAATCTATAAATTTTTCTTTATATCAGCCACAACTTCATTGCCCTAGTGGCTTCCCTTTCGTTTGGCGAAAAGTAAAAATACTCGATAATACCTAAACCTACTTGTCACCACGCCAAAGCCAAAAGCCAAGCACCAACCAGCATAATTTTTTGCCTTTCTCATGCAATGACAAATGAAAGTTCGACCTTCTTTTTGCCAATGTCAATGACACTGTTCAGGATGTACGAGTATGTGCGGTACACCAGCCTCCATAGGTAGGTATATGTCGCATCTGGTTTATAATATGGAACACTGGTGTCAGATTCAGATACATAAATGGGTAAATCTTCTTTTTACACTTCGTATTAAATTGGTATATCTGCGTGTGTTTCGGTATAAAGGAGAAAGTGTTTTCATTCGAGTTTTACCAACGTCTTAAGGTTGGTATTCAAAAGATTGAATGGCCAGGTCCTGATATAAACTTCGAGTAGCCACTTTGTATAGTTCATGCGACCCACTTTTGCGGCTGGATTCTGTTTGCGTGCACGCAGAGGAAAACATGTTCCAGAATTAATTACGTTATCATTCCCGCAGGAAAACACACATCGGTATACAACTTTTTAGACTTGTGGCTATAAAGTTTCTCTTAACAGAATACACAGGTATATAAACACCTTGAAACTCTGCGGTTGATAAGAGTTAATGCTAGTGGATAGCCAGGGAGACATGCACATATTATTTACCCGGTTTATCTTCTTTTATGGAATAGGATTTTTGTTCTGGCTTTGTGAATCCAGAACGCACCCGGGATACTGTGACGCATATTTAAAGCTTAAGAAACGTATAGATACTCGTATACCTGTGCTACTTACGTGCGAATGCACTTGAGGAAAATTTGAATGAATTTAAAAGTGTAAGGAGTTGGAATTTAATATAGGTTAATTGTCACAATTTGGGGAATATTATTGGTTAAATCATTTTAGTCTGAAAAGAAATTATTTTCATCTTCTAATTTGTTCATATTCATCTGCTAGTTTTTGTCAGCTTTTTTTAAATATTCGTCTGAAAAAATTTAAAATTTCGTCTGAAAATCTGTGAATATTCCCTTTTACTCCAACTTATGATAATGTTTGAATTGTTTTTTTTTTTATATTTTCAGACGGGTTTTTAATTTTTCAGACGATTTTTAAATTTAAATCAGACGATTACTATTTGTTTTCAGACGTTTTAAAAATTGTTTCAGACGTTTCCAATATCTGATTTTCTGATGATTTCTATTTATTTTCTGACGATTTCTATTAAATTTCAGACGTTTTTTCGATATTTGCCTACGTTTCCAACGAAAACGAAAAAAATTGTAGCCTATTTACTATACTTAGATTGCATTCGTGCATATGAGATACACCGTATACAGCACCTAGAATTGCACAGGCCACAATCACGACAATTAAGACATTGTTGCAGTTTTTTTCTCGGAGAAGAAACATTTGGAGTAATGACGGACATCACTATACCCTTGATCTTCACATGAGATATATAGCAAAAATAATGGCCGCGTTCAATAGGTACGCTTTTTTTTTTATTTTTTATAATAAACACGCGCTAAAGAGGGTATGACTACTCTTTTAATGTAGGGTGAACTACACATGCATCGCGGGCGTTAAGGAAATTATGATAGATAAGATAGGAGATACCGATGCACATTGGTTTTAAATGTCTGTAAATTTTAACAAGGAGGAAAAACAGAGTTTGGTAGAGCATTCCACATTCGTGCTGTACGGCTGATGAAGGAAACTCTATATTTCATAGTACGACCGAAGATAGGCTGAATGGTAAACTGATGGGCATTCCTAGCAAGGCGAGTATTGCGGTTGAATTGCTGAAGGGGTGGAATGCAGCTGGCAATTTCGTTTGAGCACTGTTTATTGAAAAAGCGATAAAACAGCGAGAGACACGCAACATTTCTGCGATGTTCAAGCGAATTAATAGAGTTCGCGATATTTATGTCTCCGATAAGTTTTAAGTTTTGCGTAGCTATTCAACAGCCTCTAACGTGTGTTATGCAAGCCGATGATAACATTTTTACTTGTTTTGAAGTCTTTCTGATCCATGTACAATTTTGTGTAATTGTACACATTAAATATTGAATCTCTGTACCATTTTTAAGCTTTTTAAATCAAAATTACACAAAAAAAGTATAATTATAGGCGTCTTCGTACACAATTTTGTTGGAATTTACACATTATGTGTCGAATTTTGCTACAAATTTGAACATAAAAGGTTTGAATTTACACATTTTATGTTGATTTATAAACATTTCTTTCTGAAAGTCTGTTGGATTTTAAACATTAATTATGTAAATGTATATTTAATTTGAACATCTTAAGTGTAGAAATATGCATTTATACTTAAAATCTATGTTTGAATGTACACACCAAAGATTTAAGATGTACGCATTAAATATTTAAAATTGATACGTGCGTAAAAATACCTCAGTTATGGTAGGCAAGTAGATTCCTCGCTTAATGATAGTAAAATTACACGATTTTTTCTTAGAGTGTAGAACAAAATTGATCAGCACTTCTTGGGTGGTGTTGTAGTTTCTCATACGTTTTCTAAGGTTTCAAAACTGTATTGTCTTCGCTTCGAATTAGAGAGGTTGCGTTTTGTCGATGGGAATGGTTACCAATATTTGGCCAACTGAAGCCTGTAATTGCACAGCCCAAGTTGTTTGATCATCTACTGTTGTTTCTCTGCACTGACAGTGCGCTTGTGTCCATTTGCTGTACATACATTGATATCGCTCTAGAGCTCTAATATCCTCATACAAAGTCCGTCAAGGAAACGGGAAAATTGTACGAAGGATCTTTCTCTTGAATCGCCTGAGATAGAATTCGTTTAAGAGAGAGCTCAAGTTTTAGCGTTATAGAGCAAGACGAAATGTTGGTGTGGTGGCATGGAAAAAAAACGTATGCAGCAAGAGCAACACTGACCACAGAGCAGAGCACAGAGTTGCAATTTTGATCTTTTTGTTTGTTAATAAGGCGGACAATCAGGTTATATTATCTCATCAAAGCATTACAATTAGGGTTGGGTATGTTTGTCTGCAATCCAAAAGCCTGTATTAGAGAAGCCCGTATTTCAAAAGCTCGTAAATCAAATGCCCATAAAACAATAGACCGTTATTGTTTCGGAGCATGCTGCCCCACTGCAACCGCCCTGCCTGTGATCACTATAGGATTTGGAATGACTGCGAAGTTCAGTATACAAAGCGACATTTCGCCAACAACATTTCAAATTTTTTCATTGTTTTAAAAATATCCCCGGAAAAATGAAAAGCGTAACGACTACAATTATTGGCACCCCCAATTTTTGACCCAACTATTGGCACCCCATCATTCAACAGTGATTTTCTCAATAACCCTTTGTTCGAATAACTCAATTTATTTTTTATTTTGAATTTGCACATTTTTCTCATATTTCTGTGCCTTTAGTTTGGAGACATTCCTTTCCGTTTCTGTTTTATAAGTGAAAGTAAAATCACGTGCGCCAAAAAAAATTAAAACTTCAAAATTTTCAATGTTTTGGTTAAGGACGTATGATTTTGTAAGTTTTTTTTTTCAGTACTTCCTTTTATATTTATTAATGAAAACGTGCTTTGCTTTATTAACTATAAGAATGCATTAAATAAGTCGTTTGTAAATATATTTTGTTACAAAAGTTATTGTTTTATTAATAAAAGGGGTGCCAATAATTGGGTTAAAAAAAACTGGGTTCAATTGTTGGCAGGGGGTTGCCAATTATTACATCCTATGTAGCTACAATTATTAGCACTGCCAATAGATGTACTTGTGAGTGCCAATAGTTGTATCATGCAACCGTTATTCGTTGATTGTTGGAGTAAATGCGTTTTTCTGCCCCGATTTCAGGTTTGTTCAGAGCAAAAAGATCTAACATATTATGTATATGATATTCATACATATTGCTTAACGGAAAATTAAGGTTACCTTTTTTAAAAACTACATATTTTACTTTCTTGAATTTATTAAATTCTGCAATAATTTAAATAAAATTAAAAACAAATTTTTGTTTGTTTCCTTTACAAAATACCAATTTTATCTTTCTTATTTAAATTAAATTTCCAACGACGAAAATAATATTTTTTGTTTATTTATCTTTGAAAAACATTTATCTATATTATTAATTTAATTTAATTTATCTTTTATTTTATTATTTTAAATAAAACATTTTTAAAGCATATGTAAATAAAATAATAAATAAAACATGATGTTTTTCTGTTTAAATAGTGCCAATAATAGTAGTTTTCGGGGGTGCCAATAATTATGTCAGGGTCCCAATAATTGTGGTTTTTTGTAAGCTTTTACTAAATGGGCATTTTAAATATATTTTCAATAACTAAACCGTTATTTATAAAACTTAATCAACGAGGAATTTAATAATTTATACTTCTGTATAAAACAGATTCAAATAACTCTATAAACGAAAATGTCGATCAAAGTTAAAAATCTCTTAGGGGTGCCAATAATTGTAGACGTTACGCAAAGCTTGTAAAAATACGGGCTTTTTGAAATTGTTCTTTTACGGGCTTCTGTATTATAGACTTTTATTTTACGGTGAACTTCGATATGCTGTGTTTGCATTTACGAGCTTCTGTGAACACGGGCTAAAGTCTTACAGTCAAACATATCGTTCCGTTAAAAATTGATATAATGTGTACTACATATGATATTAGTTTTATAAGCTATAGAAATTTAAATGTAGATATGTTTTATGTGGTCAAATTTCCATAAGCTTAGTTTTACACACTATAAATAAACAATTAAATTGAAATGTAATTTAGCTTTCTCTTTAATATATAAAAATTTTCAAAATGTAAGAAAAAAAAAGAAAACAATTTTTTTTATATATTTTTTTTAAATATTTTATTTGCATTTTCTTTGTTTTTATAAAAACGTTGCTCTTAGGTTTAAGTGTAGAAAAAAAATCGATACTGCATGTTATTCGCTTCAAAATTAACAAATTAACTGACTAATTTTCTGTATAGTATTAAGACTGTAGATTTTAAGTTAAATCCTATTTGTTTTTGATATAATATTTGTACTTAGTTAAAGGAAAGTGTATAATGAAGTTAAAAAAGAAAACAGTTCAATGGTAGAAGTAGAAACTAATATAGTTAAATAGATAGCACAATTGTAGTAATAGTATGAAATGAGATTAAAGCTTTAGAAGTATATAAATATAGCTAAACTATACATACGTACATTATACTGGGACTGAGATATTGTTTATTATTTTGTGTAGCTCTATTTGATGTATCATAGGAGTGTGACAATTAACTATTACACAACCTTAAAAGTAAGACATTCCTATAAAATGTGTAAATTTAAATATTCAGCTCTTTTAAAATAAATAAATAAATAAATATTCTCTACTCTTTCTTTCTCTCTCAATCGAATAGAAAGAAAACAAAAACAAACAAAAAAATTAAACAAAAAACAAACATTAACATGGCGCGTATACTCTAGAGAAGAGGAAATTTAATAAATTATATAAATATAGATTTTTTTTATAAATCTTTGTCATTATAATATTGCATCTGCCTAAAAGTGAGTGTGTGTTGGTTTGGTGAGTCTTCTCGTATTTGTTTTATTATTTGAATTTTTTTTAATTGGATTTTTGGTGTGCAGCGTAGGCTAAATTCTGAGCATCTAGTGACCGACCATAGCTGTGCTCATCGTATGACGAACCATGAGAGTAGTGTGGATGCGCCACGACTTCGTAGTTTTGGTTGGAGTTCTTTGAATCCAAGAGCTTCTTCAGCCCAATGATGCCGGACAACAGCAAAGCGATCTTACCAATGATCAAAGCCTTGAATGCGATCAGTGCCAAGAAACCGATAGCGAGTGGAAGAAGAGCGGCAGCCTTCAACTTGAAGAGCAACAACAATGGCATCAGATACTTCTTCTTGTCCTTCTTCTTGCCTCGAGCTGTAAATATAATAAAAAAAAAGAAATGATGAAAAGAAAATTTATTATAATGCCATGATATTAATTAGATATGGAGTATGACGGTATGTGTGTATGTTGCAATATATGGAACACAGAGAAGTTGCCAGCGCGCACGGTACAAAGCGAAATGCAATTGGGTGCACTTACAGTAAACAAGATTATGTGAGTGGAGTTAGAGTCGTGATGTCCACACTGAGAGGGGACTTTAATCGGATGACCAACCATCTGATGACCCACATTCAAGTGTACATACATGCCGAAGAAGACTCGGTTGAATGCTGGGAATAGTGCGCTCTCAGAATGGGGACTAAGTGTATATAGGGGCACATATTGGTAACCTGCCAGCTGCTAAGTATGTTTTCTATCGGAAATTTTACAGTGATTAGATATATTAATTTAAGCGGTTGTCGCCGATTTTGTGCCATTAAATAGCAGTACGTTTCGTGCTTGATTTTTCTTTTTGAGGTAGAAATTCCCCATATGGGGTTGCCTATGGACAAGCGAGACTTGTTTTCACCCGTGCGCAGAAGCAGATACCACAAATGCTTCGAAAGTTGTACGAATGAAAAATGAGATAGCTTGGCGGGACTTAAACAGGAACTACTACCACAGTTGAGTCGAATGGGGTTGAGGTTTTCTTCGGAATTCGAAATGTAGTTTCGAAGTGGGGCGGTTAAGATAAAATTGGATATTGGGTCATAGGCGCGAATAAATTTTTCAATGTTACTGGCAATGTTTTTAGTATAGGTATAATTGGAAATAAGTTTGGGGCACTGTCAGTGGAATTGAAGGAATTTAAGATTAGAGCACCGCTCCGCACTAAATAGAAGTGAATGTTGTAAAAGTGAATATGGAAGACAGTGGGATTGCAATTTCGCAGTGGGAGGCATTATATTCCACTCAATTGCGTGAACACCTTTCTGTAGCTGTCAGGATCGGAATTTAATGAGCTTAACATATGTTACAGGTCTAGGAGATCAAAGAAAGGGTGGAAATATCTGCCACAAAACTATCGTCCAATAGCGTTACTTTCAATGCTCTCAAAAGTAATGGAAAAGGCAATAAATGTCGAAATAATCAAATATCTAGAAGACCGCTGTTCCACTGAAGACCTGTTAAGCTACGTAACGCACTTATGAACGTAAGCAATTGAATAACACGGCGAATCCAAAGTCGTAGCTTTGGATATATCGAAGGCATTTGACCGAGTCTGGCATAGAGCCCTATTAGGAAAGTTAGTGTCCTATGGATTACCACAACAACTCTGCGGATGAATGCAAAATTTTCTTCTGGGAAGATGGATCCAAGTTGTTTTTCATTTTCTATAAATGCAGGAGTGCCGCAAGGGTCTATTCTTTCTCCAACTCTATTTATTCTCCACATCTACGATTTGCTAGGATCAACAAATAATAATATCTACAGCTTTGCACTCATATCCTCCATCTCGAACAGTGGGCCTGTGAATGCGGCTACATAACATCAGTCAGAGATGTGAACAAATTAGTTCTCTAAATGACGATCTGGACAAAATATAGAAGGGGAACAAAAACTTGGTTGTATTTAATGCAAACTAGACACAGCTCACAACATTTTCTAGAAAAAATGCATCAACAGTTGCTCAGATCCAAATGGATGACCATCCAATCCATCCCAAGGACTCAATGCACCTTCTAGGAGTCACAGTCAATTCAGGAATCACATGGCAGGACCACATATCCTATATCGCAAGATCGGCGTCCGCTAAGTTGAGCTACCTATTTAGAGCAAAGAGGTACTTTAGCCCCAAGCAACTTCTCCTTCTTTACAAAGCACAGGTTAGACCAGGCCTGGAATATTGTTCCCATATATGGATCTCGGCCTTAAAACATTCACTTAACCTACTTGACAGCATATAGAGAGGAGCAGTTCGACTCACTGGAGACCCTACACTCACATCGAATCTACAACCGTTGGCGTTGGTGCACAGAAGACAAGTCGTTGACATATGCTTGTTCTATAGGTACTTCCATGGTAGATGTTCTGAGGAACTCAAAGACATTATCCCTCGAAATGCAACTTTTGGGCGCCCCACAAGACAGGCAGCTAATGCTCATGACCATACAGTACACTACACTTGACAACCGCGAGGACATCAACTTTCCAAATCGCCTTCTGTTACAGGACAAGCAAACTTTGGAACTCGCTTCCTGGGGATTTATTTCCAGAAGACTACAATTTGCAGCAATTTAACTGCAAAACTAATATACATCTGCAAGCATCTCGGGCGCTGTACGAAACCTAACTTTAGCTTAGATAATCTCAGAAATGAAGGAAAATCCATCAGTGAAATAATTGCAATGAACAACTAGTCCTGTTTGTATTGCATATCAAGACATGAAATTTCGAAGTACATCGGTTTAAGTTAGTCTACTTCCATTAAGGCTGTCTCTGTAGCTACCTGACTTAATTCAAAATCTTTAGCACTTACTATGTTGATGCTTCTCATTATGTGCCCTTGGTCGTTGAATTTGCAGTTTAAATATTACAAATTGTTATACAATATAACCCTCAATCTGCTCAATTTGAAGTAGGTAGAGGTAAATTGCGACCATCCTTCTTAAGTACTACACAATAGCTGTAGCTAGTTGTATTATTTTGAATCAAGAAGCATCTCCCGCGGATTTCCCACCATATTCTAAATACCCTATTAGCTACGCAACTGCTCTGACCGTCTAGCGATTAATTTGCGCTACCGGCAATTCACTTTAAATCACTTCAAAAAGACTGCTTTTACCGATAAGAACTCTATAAAAAAATCTCGGTGGAAGATTCCATAAATTTCAGCACAATCTCTGGTAAATGGTATCATAAAGCCACTTCTCATTGTTTGTGCACATAATACCCCTCCAATGACCTCTGTACATCTATTTCACCTACAGAAATATTCAACCATATTTAACTAATTCATTTTCAAAGAATTAAAATAACCTTGCTCCTGTCCAACTAAGAAATTCCTGCTGGTTGGTAGCTAACAAAATTAATCGTGCGTCATCATTAAGATTTCCCAAAGGAAACACAATTAAAGAGCAAACACAAGCAGCAATATGAACCAAGGATAGGTATACATAGGTACAAAGGAATTTATTAAGTGGAAAACGGCATTCTGTTGAAAAAGTTGCCGCACAATTTACCGTATCTAATTGAAAATCTCAAAGTTATCTCTAACCTAATTTCCCACGGATGAAATTTTCTATTTACTTCCATTTAGCACGTAGCACTTTGCAGTGCCATCATTTAATGACCTTCTGGGTATATTAAGTCCTGCTGGTTTTCTTGATAATTTTATCTCATATCCAGCTGTGTTCCTTTCTATTTATTCTGTTCATCTGTTTGTACATGTAGCAACCTATTGATTCTAACGAAAGATACTCGTAAATACGCCATGGATTAGCTACGTATTTGCACATGAGGCGTTTAAAGGGTTTTTTTTAATGCCGGACTACAAAAAGGTTTATCTAATACTTGAGTGAGAGAATAATATATTGGACCATAGATCAATAACATTGTTTGCATTGATTGGATATTTACTTAGGGTTGGTATATGAGGCGAAATCAGAATCTTACGTAGATAACCGATTTTCTAAGAAGAAGCGTTTCTTTTAAAAATCTTCGAAAACCCCACTAAATTTGTAATCATAAATAACATTACACGTGCAGGAATCCCATCAGTTATCTGCGCATTTCCTCAGATACAAATTGTCGTCATTGACTACGATTTACGGAGTGCATTCGCATGTATAGAGCATACCGTTCCAACAGAGAAAATAACACAGTAAATTTAATTTCATCATATTAGTTGATTTGTAATAATAATAAATATTTAGGGCCAGTTTCAAAGACTATCTGATAAAGTCTCAGATAGCCTATCCGGGACTTATCTGTCAGATAAATATCAACCTTTGGTTTCAAAGGTTTTGGATAGAGATATCTGACAGATAAAGTCTCAAATAACCTACCAGCCGGTTCAGGTGGTTGTTAAAGCCTTTATCCGGAAGATAAATAAAATATTTATTGGTAGCTGGAAAAAATGCTTTCTTCGTTGCTTCCAGAAAACACAAAATAAAAAGAGACAATAGACAAAACAACTGACAAGTGTATCAAAATGTTAAAAAAACAACATTGCAATTCGGTCAAACCAGTAGTGGCTGACGATTTTTTTTTTCTACCAGATAGTTTATAAATACACTTTGACGATAAAACAGAAAAAAAAAATATCAGCAACTTTTATGTGGTGGATAGCGTTATGAGTCCTCTAACTATCCGAAACTTTATCCGGAACCTTTAAACTGAAGTTTTGGATGAGCTTATTTTTTTTTTTAATTATTTGAGTAATTCCAAGTCAAAAGCTCACAACCATAAAAAAAATACGCAAAAATTATGCATTGAAAAGAACAACATGATTTAAAGATTTCATGTCAACAGCGAACAGGCCTAACTACCTAACTACCTATAGATAGAATAACGGTGCCATGAAATAAAGTATTATGCAAAAAGGTCCAAAACGTAATTTCGGTCTTTATTGCACTTTTGAAAATGTAATAAAGTCCAAAAATCGAATCCAAATCCAAATCGAACTGGAAATAAAATCCAAAAAACATTACATCCAAAAAACGAAGCACACACTCCAAATCCTACAGTGACATCAAGCAGGAGAGTTGCATACATATCCCACTGTTATATAAAATATATGTATCTACATATATATAATTATATCTACAATACATAAACAGTACAATGTGTCTGCAACCCCCCTGCTTTTATTCACTGTAGGATTTGGAGTGGGTGCGAGGTGTTTTGAAATAGCTGAGTGCAATAATGTTTAAGGAATTTATTGCACTTTTGAAATTGAAATAAAGTCAAAAACGCATTTTGGACTTTGTTTTATTTTTGAAAATTATTTTTGCAGTTTCAAAAATAAAAATAAAGTCCAAAATTCGTTTTGGACTTCGTTTTTTAAATTTCAAAAGTGGAATAAAGTCCAAAAAAGTCAAAAATTACGTTTTGGACCTTTTTGCATAAAGTAAAATAAAATAAAAATAAAATAATTTTTGCACTTTCAAAAATAAAATAAAGTCCAAAGTAAAATAAAGTCCAAAATAAAGTCCAAAAAAGTCAAAAATTACGTTTTGGACCTTTTTGCATAAAGTAAAATAAAATAAAAATAAAATAATTTTTGCACTTTCAAAAATAAAATAAAGTCCAAAATAAAGTCCAAAAATAAAGTCCAAAAAAGTCAAAAATTACGTTTTGGACCTTTTTGCATAAGTCTTTATTTCATGGCACCAAAATAACGCCCTTTCTTATCCTTAACCCGTTTGAAAAAACCAATGTTTAGAAAGACTTTGCTTACTACAACTGTCAATAAATCGCTTCAAACATCCTTCATTTTGCTTATCAATTTATAAAAATTAAATTTCAGACTGTTATTATTATAAGTCACTTAAATTTATTTCTAAACATTTGAATAATAAAAATATTGAGCCTTAGGGTTAGGAATAATCCTTTTTAACATTCAATTTAAATATTTATCTGACGGTCACAATAAATAATTTCATATCAAAAGTTTCGCCATTGTGTGTTCAGGAAATTTAACCTGTATACTAAAAATGATATTAGGCATTTTGATCCGTTTTATAACAGTAGAAGTACTGTTGTCGTACAACTTAGATATAAGGTTGGTAGTATTATTCTGATTCTGAAGCTAGAATTGGTACACTAATTGTTAGCATTTCCTAACATTCTAGACCGACGAACTCTTGTTAGTGTTTTCACATCTAGATGAGTATCGATTCTTGTAAAATTGCAAACTCTGGACGTATCACATGTTAAAAGGCCGTCTGGACATTGAGACTTTTTTGCAATCATTTTTGGAAATTCGTAAAGGAATAGGTATAAGTTTTACAAAATGTTTAATCGACTGATTATGATGGGTTAGAATTAATTATTTTAAATAGTTTAACATTTTTAGTTTATTATTTTAACACTATTCGACAAAAAGTTTAGCATAATAGAAAATTTAGAAAACCATTAATCGCCAAACGAAACTTAAACTGTACACATTACGACCAATATTGTCGATTTCAAGAAACTCGAGTTGGAAGATTGATTGAGATTCATAATCACGTATGAAGAGTTACAAACCAATCAATTTTAAGGTTCACCTTATCATATAGTTTGAAATAAAAAACCTCTTCGGGTTTTTCTCTCTGTGCATAGGTACGTGTAAATAAGCGAACGAAAAAATTATAAATGGCAGGAGGAGAAATAAAAGATCTCCATAGAATGTATTCGCCCGTCCATTTAGTTTATATGCCACACATACTTCCCCAGCCCCACATAGGGATAAGGACATTAATTTGTGTTAAACTATACATGGTGTTTTCGGATTTACTACATTTTTCAAGTTGGTTGCATACAGCATAGGCATACGACCTATAATATTTAATTTAAAATAAATAAATAGTAACAATCATTATGAATGTTAGTTCAAGTGTAAGCGGCCATACAACCATTTTGTCAGTGGTATTTTAAAAACGATGATGTATTTATTTGCAATGTTTAATTAAGTGAATAATATGCATAATTAATTAAATTTAAATAAACGAAATAACCCTGAGAATGTTCTCAAAATGCAAACAAACCATTGGTGTAATGATTAATAATAATTAAATGCACATATTTAAAAATATAACACAAAACCACAAGTCGTTTTTTTTAGGTAGGTATACAGTATCCAAACGCTAGGTAGCTATACCTACACTATGCAAGCCATCGCTTGAACCTGGCTCTATTGCCATGTCAACTCCTGCAATTAGCAATTGCCTTGGTGTAGTTTAGTGAAATAGCCAATTTCTTCCGCAACCATTCAAATGCAAATATGTATAACTTTCAAAAATGTCATTAAAAAACACGCACCAGTGAGGCCGAAAAACTCAACTTCTACGCTTTTGTGAAACAAGATTCATTGAAATTATTTCCTTTTCCTTTGTAGAGCTCTTGAAATATGTACATCTCAATAAGTCTTGAAGAAATAACGAGCAGAATGTGGGCGATGTTTTCGATGTCAACAATTTCAGCATCAGCGGTATAGAACAAATCCTTAGATTTCGCTTCTGCAATAGACCACACAAAAAAGTTCTTAATTCTCTTAAGAACATCAAAGAATATGCCGACGATTTTTTCAGAGAGGCTTTTCAATCCGCATCCCATCTTCCCGAGAACTTATTTGAAGTTTAGAGCTCCAAGAACTTCATTGAAACAAACAACACTTTCCAATTTAGAAACCTCTTCTACTGACGCCTATTTTAGAGTGTCTGCACTGTACTGATTCCTTGCATAGATTCGTTAAAACAAAATCTTACAGACAGATTTATGGTCAACAAAGGCGTTCTACCATCGTTTCAAGCCCAGGTTTTGCTGCAGTTGAGCGAGTGAACAAAATGGAAAAGCTAACTTGTTGCTTTGATAATTCAATTTCGTTGTCAGTCAGACATATATAGACATATACATATATAACTGCTTGCTTACGGTACGAACATTTATGCCATTTGACAGAGAAAAAACTTCTGAACCAACGTCTGAAGATACCTACACCTTTCTTTAAACAAAATTAAGTGCTTTACTAAGATCTAAGGGTATGTCTTATAAATTTTCTATAATTAATCTTTATATATATATAATTCTCTGTCCGAGTTTGTTACCGTACTCCTCCTAAACGGTTAGACCGATTTTAATGAAATTGTGTGTGTGTGTTTGAATGGGTCTTGGGATGGTTTATATTTACAATTGGACCCGGTAGGTGGCGCTGCGATCCGATTCCACAAAATATCAAATAATATACACCCAACAAAAAAAATCATTAATAAAATGTCAAATAAAAAATGTACGAGCAGGCAAAACAACGTTTGCCGGGTCCGCTAGTATCTGTACAAATAATTCTATAACCCAAATTTATGTTTCCATAAAATAACAGTATCTACTTACATTCTTCCAATGATCGTTGCATATCCTCAATGGAGTCCTTTGGTACCTTGAATTGCAGAGTGTGTGTGCCAAAGAATCGAGCAATGCGTTCCACTAGCAATGTGTCGACTTCACTCTCCCTGGCCTCTGGCTCATTGGGTAGGTCAACCTCATTCATGGAACGACCCACAGGAATATCGTCAGTCTTGATCAATTGAATACCCTCGGTTAGCTTGACATCACCTTCTTCGGTATCGAAATAGTGTAAAGCGCGTTCCTACACAACAAATCAAAACAGAAAAACGAAACAAAACAAGAAAATGTGTCCTTTAATTGGAATGGCTCCTTGTCTAGCGAGATCTTCATTTGACACACTGACACAATCCCACTTACCTTGATGCACAAAATCATTGATCTTTCACCGCAATCTTTAACCATTTTCAAAGCACTGGCTAACAGATTATCACTTTCAGATTTTTGTCCTGCTGCAGATACAGCCACCACAAGGGCTAGTAAACACACGAATTTTTTGTACATTTTATATGTTTTTTTTTCTGTATTAAACACCACAAAACAATTCACACAAAACACTTGAGTTCGTTCTTAATCCACACACAACGAGTATCCTTGTTGTAATGCGCTGGTTTTAATCCGTACACTGTTCCTGGGTCTCCTGTTGAGCGACGAAGAAACAGCTTTAATATGCAATTGGGGATATTGTTTGCAGACAGAAAGCAACCGGTAGACTGTGGCTAGAAACCAGCGTTGATCGAGTTTTATTCAGTCACTGTGGACTCTTAACAATATCGCTTAAGAATTTCAATTAGCGGCCAACGACATGGTATGATCGACAACGACGTCTTCATCGTTGGCGCAGCCCCACACACATTCATGCATGGTTTTCCTACTCACGCATAGCTTCCAACATGTCGTTGCTGCATAACAAATCTCTACACAAACCGCGGCATAAATAGTTCGGTGAGTTGTCATAGTACGCATCTTCTCTAGGCCTCGCTTATAACCTCATCCGCTGTGGCCAACCACAAATGCATCTTGGCTATCATGGAGAGATACTTGTTATGCAGTACCATGCTTAGAAAGCTCTCTTACTCTTTTTCCTCAATGTACTTGCTGGACGTCCCCTCCGTATACCTCACGTTTCTTGCACAGCTAAACTTGGCCACTTTGCAGATACAAGAGTATCCTATACACTTTTTCATTTGTCAATGAACTGTGTGTGTATGCACTGGGGGGACGCGTAGCGTAGTGATTAAAATGCGAGTATATCGATAAAGGTGACGGGTACGCGGTGTGCATCTCATCGACGGTATATGGTGACTTACCCGTTCTCTACGGGGACAATTGCCATTCGAAGAGGGCTTGTTTCGTATTTCAACGAAAAATTTCAATAAAAATTAGAGTAAAATAGAAAATAACTAGTTTTAGTGAATTTCACTTTACAAATAACCACTTACAAACACTCTTCGACGACGCAGAGTATATAGTACGTACCTACACAATCGAGTGTCCATACTGGAGATTCACATTATCTGGCTGCTACTCATCCTCGCAAGCACAATAATGTTTGTATAGTGATCACGCATTAATCTACTCGTACAAAAAAAAAAAAAAAAAAAAAAGTTAAAGATGGAATCGAAGGAAACCAGAATCTAGGTAAAACGCGGCTCTACCTGCTTCCGCTTGGATGTCTGAAAAACACACGTACTATTTAATCTAAATTCGCTTTCTATATACATAGATACTTGAAAACGAAAAATCGATTGAGACGTATGATTGCGACAGGTAACCGTGATTGTAGGTAGAGATACATGCCTACTCGGTAGCATCAAGAAAAGTTAGAGGCACGAGTACGATAAGTACGGCGCCAAAAATGTATAACGGTATTTTGTAGAAGGGTTAAATACAAGCATTTTTTACTAAGGGAGGGGGGGTGGGTCTATCTGGCTTCGTTTAGGCGGGAGGGGTAATTAAAAAAAAAAATTATAAATAAAATAAAAATAAAAATAAATAAAAACATTTAAGTCCTCTACATAAATCCGTCATTACTTTTCATCGCCAAAATTATTTTACTGACCCCAATTTTTGTCCTTAAATTTCAAGTTTGAAATTGTTTTTTTTTTTTCAAAAACTATTTAAAGGAATAACTTAATTTTTATAGTATGAAAGAACAGATTCCGCGCTTTCTAAAATGATATAGTCTAGTATTATAGGTGTTGTCATTGTTTTTTAATGTATTTTTTTTCCATTTAAAGTATCATTTTCTTTAAATTACCCCTCCCGCCTAAACGGAGTAAGATAGACCCCCCCCCTCCCATAGTAAAAAGTGCTTGTATTTAACCCCTCTACAAAATACCGTTATCAATTTTTGGCGCCGTTGTTATCGTACTCTCCCCAAGTTAGTATTCGTTTTCACTTTCAACCATTTTAGCCAGGCTTGGCATAAGGTTTAGTAAAATAAGTGCGTGCAATACACGATTTGTTGGATTTGCCGCATTTGGTACCTATATGTAATGTAAAAGTGTTGACCCGCGTTTTCCAAAGTGCACTTGGCGCTCAGGGAAGAATATCCAATTGCTCCGCAAAAAGATGGGAAAGAATATGAAAATTCCTTAATAGACTAGTTAATTTTGAGCTTCTTAAACTTTGTTAATTTGGTAGCAGTAGTCGTTGATTATCCAGTGCAAAAATCGTATACTCCAGAACATCAGAGCTATCAAAATAAAAACGAATCAATGGCGTTGATAGCAAACAGATTTGGTTATTCTACGAAGCTTGTTTTCGGCGCAATACTAGTTTCTAAGAAGACCGGAAGTTTTGAGAACCCCAAAAGAAAGGAGATCGGACACAAAACTACTAAAAAGAAAGACACTGAGATTTGCCGGACAACTAGAACCAACCCCCTTTGTATATGTCCATAAAAAATAGGAAGATTGTCGCACCTAAAATCCACCAAAAACTCTCGGACAGGGCTTTTATAGGCGCCGCCGACCGTCTCGTAGGACAACATTTTCGTGGATGCATATTTCGCAAAAACAAAACACATGTCAACAAAGAACCTAAGGAAGAGGCGGTTAAACCTTCCAATTCACTGGAGTGTCGAGTCAAAATTTAATTCATTTGGATCCGATGGAAAAGTGTAATATAATGCGTCCTTCAAAAAAAGAATTGCACCCAAAGTACACGCTTCAGATCATAAAGCATGAAGGAGGGAAAGTAATTGTCTTCGGTGCATTCTTTTGGTTCGGTGTTGGTCTATTAGGCCCGGTGCACACATGTGTTTTTTTTACCCCGCGGGCCTGCAACTAGATAGGACTGTGCACACAAGCAGGCGGAGACTCTGCGGGCCCGCGCGTCATACTTGCGGGTAATAACACCCGCAGATTCCTATGACTACAGTACATTGTTTACAATTGACCAATGCACACGTGCGTTATTTTTCCACTAAATTAAAGTGGAGGTATGGACAGTGAAATATAGAATATTCCTTTTATAAATCGATAATAGGTAAAAGGATGTACCCAATAACGTCGTTTTATTTTTAAAACATAGTTTTGGAACATGAGCTACACAAAAGATTTGTCGTTTATTTTTATAAACTTTTATTGCTGGGACCTAAAAATATACTACAGATTGCGTCGAGCGGGAAAAGCCACCCCCCCCCCCCACCCACAATTGTGCATGTGCATAGAAATACTGTGGTGTCGTTGCGGACCGCTGCTGGCCCGCGCGGTACAAAAAACGCAAGTGTGCACCGGCTCTTAGTGGAAAAGTGGATCTATATTTGCCGGATGATATCCATTAGACCTGTGTATATATATTTTATATATTCAATTTAGTAAAATTTGATAAAAATCGAAAAATAGTTATTGCATTTTCCATAACAACAAAAAATGGGATACGGACAACTTATGGGTCGCTTAGAAGTCATGTTTAGATTCTCTCTTTAGCTAGAACACTAGCATTTTTGACTTTAGGATTGCGTATTGCGTTGCTTCTAGATCTTAACCCTCGTACAACACTAATGAGGAGGATTACGCCATTTTTGCATCCAGAGAAAATATGTTGTCACACCTGGGATAGACCTTTTTTTTCTTACTGATTTTTTTGTCGCAGATGGTTTTTGGAATTGGCTGACTATTCCCAATATTTTCGAGTTATCCATCAGCGCCGCCGTTGGTCGAATGGTCTTGCCTGAATCTACTTTTCCACCTCCTTACTCATGCATATTCTCCCCTAAGGAAGTAAACCTCTCGGCTCTGCCTTTAGATAGTTCTGTGAACAGCCTCGGATGATGATAAGCGACGATTTTCCACATTTCAATTGAGTTTCACCCCACACTCATACGTCATACCAATCGCTTCTAGAATAATCGAATAATCATTTTTACTGTCCAGGCTACATTTTATGTATTCACGACAAAATATTTAAGTTGAACGTTAAAAATGATTTTTGGTAAATCCCATTGACTTTACTTTCAGTATAGCTTTCTTTGCTAGTAGGTATACAAGGTGTCCCAGTTAAGAGGTCCTGAAGTTCCGCGAACAAAATATTGTATGGCAGGGGGGTCTATTCTCACCATATTGACCGTTGGGCTATAACGGTAAAAGTAGGTGACCTCTAATTTGGAGGTGTTACCACTTAAAACGCTATAACTTCTAAACTATTATAGGTACACAAATTTGTTTGTACATTTTGAAAAGACAATTTACATAAAAGTCTTAAGCAATTTGACTATATCTGTGCAGCTATTTTTATTTTTTGTCTGACAAAAAGTGGCTTTTACTACAACTTCTGTTGATTGTACGTAAAAAAAGTTGCATAACATAATTTTTAGGAAATTTTTCATGGATAGAAATTTAAAAAAAAAGATTAAATTTTATAAAGTAAACATTTTGAAAAAAAGCGTTTTAATTAAAAAAATTAAACAACAAATTTTCATAAAATTGAGAAGCCATAACTTTTTTGTAGCTGCACAGATATAGCCAAAGTTCTTAAGAGTCAAAATGTCTCCTTTTTCGATTTTTTAATTAGCAACTCCCATGCAGTTGGAATGATTGTTTGAAATTGCTTTTTGAAGACGTGCAAGGTGCAACTGCAGCAAGTTTTTAAAGCTTCTCGCAACAGTCACGCCTGGAGCAATTTTAAATTTGTATCATTCTTCATTGTAATTAGTTACCATGCAACTGCTTTTGGCTTAAAAAAATATTTCTCACACTTTTACAGATAGTAAGATTTCCGTTCCAACATTGTACGCACTTTTTAACCACGATGCGTTTTATAACTTAAAACTATTTTTAAAACTGAAACTATGTATGTAGCTTTCCCATCTCTTTGTGTTTACTGGTAAATTTGACAGCCCGTCAGTTTCAACCTTTAGTCTTTAGTTCTTCTTACAATACGATATCTACTTTTAATGGTGCGCCTTTAAGTCCATTTATATGGAATCTTATTTTTCAACCCTAGCAATTTTGTATTCAAAAATCTAAACGACTAATGCAAAATATATTGGAATCATAAATTTTGTTCCCACAACTAAGAATAAAACACATACCTACGACAATTTCCTCGCATGGAAAAAGTTACCGTCCTAATTGACTACTTAAGATACGTGTAGGAGGAAACATTTAAAACACGTCGTATACACACACCTTATGATTTAATTACCTACACACTTTGAATAAGGCTAACAATGTTCCAGTAACAATGTACATTGCAACTTGACAAGTAGGTAGGTACGTGACAACGGCAAGTGAAAATTTCTACCATCCGGCAATTATTATCAATTCCACTCATGAAGGGCTCTAGTTGCCAGTTTTTGTAACCATTGACTGGATGTTGTCTGATGTCTTCAAACAACATCCAAATTGAGTTTCTAAAAAAATCACAATATTCAACTTGAAGCCAGTTCATGCAGTATGCAGACCAAACTAATAGATGAAATAACTTGTGCATTTTAGGGGATTTAACATTTGCACAACGATGTCACTCTCTTGTTATGACGACAAGTGAAATCTCGATTTGGCAGGTGCTAAGTGATCAACACTACACCACATCGATAATTTGAAAATTGAATACCATTAGCCATTGGCCCCAACATCGGGGTAGGTTGAAACAAATTGGCAAATACGAATTGCTGGAGAAAAAAAAAATAATATATCGCACTTACCAACTGTAAAGATATTTGCGCGCATTATTGTGAGAGTGAAATTTTCTAATCAAACTCGGGTGTGTGTGGGAAAGTGCAAAAGAAATTGATATCGCCCGATGATTAGCACCGTTGTAATAGCGATCCACATTAAAGCATGTACTATCTGTGCGAATTGTGTGTAAAAATTTCTAATTTCTATCGCAGCAGCGCAGCGGTACCCACAAAGGAATGACACACTGATGGACAATCCAATTAATTAGTTAGTGCGCACACTAAATGGTGAAGGCGATTCCGATCCGACTAGTATATTAATATTGGTGTTGTAAAAATCTTGTGATTACCGACGCCAACGCCGACTACGCGACCGACGACGGTCTCTTTATGATAAGCGATTATGGTAACTTGTTGTCGTATTAACCATGTTAACAATGGCACTTATGGGCACTACGGGCTGATATTCGTGGCATAAGGAAGACCTTCTGCCTTCTTGATGGTGCATGCCGGTTGCGTCTGCGAGAGGTACATATTTCACACAGACTTACCATCGTCGTCGCCGTCGAAGCAAGAAAGTTAAAATGATATGGCTTCAAAAGGAAGGATCTAACCGGGGGAACAGGTTAAAATAGTTCGTTTGGCGTTGTATGTAAGTGAACTGATTTCGTCAACGATTTCAATGTGGATCAAGTGTGAGATTAAAACAGTTGTGAGAATTCATTGTTGATTAAAGCGGTGTTGGTCTTATACTAGTAACTATTAAATATAAAAACATCTACTACAACTTCTTTAGGCAACATACACCGGGAGATATAATTTTCGACAGTTCTTTGACATTATTATATTCACTATTGGGATTTTTCGCCAACTACTTCTGGTGGAGCTATAGACGGCAGATGTCTATATTGATAAATCCAAAATAGCGCATTAATACTGCTGGAAGCAATAGCGGCAAATTTTAGCGATAGATGAGCAGGTCACATGGCTAATATTTTGGTGTCCGCTATGTTGAGCTACCTATTTAGAGCGAAGAGGTACTTTAGCCCCAAGCAACTTCTCCTTCTCTACAAAGCTCAGGTTAGAACAGGCCTGGAATATTGTTCCCATATATGGAGCTCGGTCCCAAAACATTCACTTAACCTACTTGACAGCATACAGAGACGAGCAGTTCGACTTATTGGAGACCCTACACTCACATCGAATCATCAACCATTGGTGCACAGAAGACAAGTCGCTGACCTATGCTTGTTCAATAGGAACTCCCATGGTAGATGTTCCGAGGAACTCAAAGACATTATCCCTCGAAATGCAACTTTTGGGCGCCCCACAAGACAGGCTGCTAATGCTCATGACCATACAGTACACTTGACAACCGCGAGGATATCAACTTTCCAAAACTCCTTCTGTTACAGGACAAGCAAACTTTGGAACTCGCTTCCTGAGGATATATTTCCAGAAGTATACAATTTGCAGCAATAAGTGCAGAACTAACATACATCTGCAAGGATCTCGGGGCGCTGTTGAAGCGTTATAGGTTCGCCTTTCCCGAGAGAAGTATTTAAAAAAAAAAAAATACAATTAACACAATTAACACAGTTCCGTTTAAACCTTGAACAGAGTTCGTTTTGTAGTTTAAGTTAAACGAGAGTATTCTGCCGTTTAAACCTCAGATCACTTGACACAATGACATATTATGAATTTCAAAGCTGTCGATTGTCAAAAACACAAATACAAGGAACGATTTTGGAAAAGTCCTATAAAATCTAAGTACTACTGTGCAATACTGCCAATTCTATTCATTAAATTTAGTTAAATTGAGTTCAATTAATCTAAATTTCCGATTACATTGTGAAACCGGACAAGTTGAACTTAAAATTTAAACTCAAGTTCAGGAAGTTTTACCAAAAGGCAAAAAGTACGTGCCACGGGAACAAGACCCGAACAGAGACCTGTGCAGACTAACAAGCGGAATTTATGTCATTTTCGTCGTTTCGTCGTTTAGCAGTCAGCAGAAATGGTTTTTCCATGTCCTCAGCATCGACTGTGAATCTACTACCAGATTTCGTACTACTACTACCATGGCATTACTCCACCTTAGACTTGCACAGAAGAGCGAATGTTGAAATGATTTGTGTTAGAATTCAAAAACTAATCGATAACTTTATTATTTATTATTTATTATTTATTATTTATTATTTATTATTTATTATTTATTATTTATTATTTATTATTTATTATTTATTATTTATTATTTATTATTTATTATTTATTATTTATTATTTATTATTTATTATTTATTATTTATTATTTATTATTTATTATTTATTATTTATTATTTATTATTTATTATTTATTATTTATTATTTATTATTTATTATTTATTATTTATTATTTATTATTTATTATTTATTATTTATTATTTATTATTTATTATTTATTATTTATTATTTATTATTTATTATTTATTATTTATTATTTATTATTTATTATTTATTATTTATTATTTATTATTTATTATTTATTATTTATTATTTATTATTTATTTATTTATATATTTATTTCCTTCAGAATTGATAAATATATTGTTTCAGTAGTAAGATATAAAAATATCATATCTCTGTACTTAATGTAAAATGTGTGGTAGCTTACCGAATGTAAATTAATATTATGCAAAATAAAATATATGTATATTCTATCTATCTGAATGAAGTGAGGATAGCAATATCCAAACTCAAGTCCCACAAAACTGCTCGACCGGACGTGTGATCGCCTGAAACCATTCGTAAATGAACTGATCTCTATTAGTGTGCTTTTAGGCCTGGTAAGTCCACAACCGGCAAAATATTGACACTACGGCAGATCCTGGAAAAAACCCAAGAAGTCCAAATGCTTTTAGGTCAAGTAAGTCCGTGGGGGGTGTCGCACTTCCTAAGAAGAAGAAGTGACTTTCCATTAGGCTGTTCAAGAGTCGGCAAATCAACGAGCAATTATCAATTTCCAAAAAATTAGGTCTTAGGTTTGGATTTTTATTAGGTATAGGTTTTAAAATTGTACCTAAATGTATACCTACAAGTCGGCATTTTCAAAGGTTCCACATGAACTCCTTAAAATTTGGCAAGTTTCGATTCGATTTTAAAAAGAATGGTCGGCATGTCTAATTTTAGACTTATTGATGTGGATTGCGAACTTTGGGTGTTTCCGTTCGCGGCAAAAAGTTTGAAAAACGAAATTTCGTTATTTAAACTGTTTATAAACTTGTTTTCTTAATACAGTTGATGGCTTAAATTCACGAACTGCCGCGACCTAGAAAAGTGTTCATGTGAACGGACTGTCAAAACTTGCGAATATTCGTTCGTTCGTAGATAGTTTGTCGCTCTCATGTTAATGGTCCTTTAGGTATTGGCCCAGGGGTGTTCCTCTATAGCACCTCCCATACAAACAAAAACAATCAATATCTTATATCCCGAAGACCACCGAATCGATTGAGCTCAAATTTACAGGTGATCTTAGATATTGGATTGGGATATTTCCTGTGAAAATTGGTCAAAATTGGACAAAGGGGCGTGGGACATCCCATACAAAAAATATCTTCTATGGGGGAAATTCTATAACGTTAGATATAAGCTGGGCCGATTTGCATGATTTCTATACAGTCAGTAAGTTCCTGAAATAAGTAGGCATTTCAATGAAAGTCACCCCCCCCTGCATTTCAGAATGTGTACTTATATTTCCCATTCCCATAAGAAGTTGTACTTGTTATTGTTTCTCACCTTGCATGTGCAGTGCACGATGTCTACTTCGGTAAAGTAGCTTTATATCCCCCTAAGTGGGAACTGCATCCCTCAGTCGACTTATTGGCCCCTTTGGATTCCTAAAATGCTAATGATCGACCATAGTTTATGTATGGAAAATGTTCTATTGTTTTTTTTATTCCAATCTTCATAAAATCAACCGTTCGCTCCATTGACATTTCTCATATCTCTCTAACTAACAAAAATAATAATTTAAAAGCTAATCTGTAATTTGTTCCATATTCCTAGAGTTTAAAAAACACTGCTTCAAGTATATTGAAATTTGAATTTTTAGAGAAATTATTTAAAAAGGCTCACCTCACTGTTCTTGCAGAATGACTTTTCAAAATTGGTTCTTGATATTCAATATATCAAAATATGATGGCATACAATACCTGCCTATGCATAATTTATTAAATTCCATAATAGATATCAAAACACAAAACCTATTAAATGTAAGTGAAATTTCTATAACATTTGATAAAAAAAAAACAGAGCAACACCACATAAACAAGAAAATGAAACTTTTTTTACTTTCTTGGCACCGTAATTTGCATGCAGTGAGATGGATCGTGACTAAACTTACAATTATTCAGCTAACGACCCAGGGAGTTCCATCATACACGTGCACAAAAGCACGAATGTGTAAACCTACACACGAGTAACAAAAGAAAGCCACACGTCCATATGCTATGCATTCCACAGAGAATGCTCCAAACTTTGATTTTTGTATATTTACATTAGACTTACTTTTACCTACAAATACACGTATACTTAGCAAATTTTTGGTATCGGTTACATCGTTGCAAATTATATAAACAATAAATACCCCTTCTAGCTTATGGTTAATCCAGACGCATTAAATCTGCCTCTTGGGATGTTTAGAATCGTACGCATTGTATGCCAGATCCATATCACGGCCCCATCCAGAACTGTGGCCACCAGACGAGACGACCACCTCGTGCTGTGACTCCTTGTGACCGCCACCATTGAGAAGTTTCTTAATACCAATGATTGAGGCAAGGACTAGGGCGAGTTTCGAAACAATAAGTGCCTTCCCCGCCAACATGGCAAGGGCACCATAAGCGATTGGCACAAATGTTCCTCCGAGTAGCAACGGGATCATTATGTAGGCGCCACCACCCTTTTTATCCTTTTTTTTGCGACTTTCGTCCATTGACCTTTCAATGTTCTGCACATCGGGGAACTTCACCTGAAAAGTGTATCGAATGTCAGTACTGGCTGAGAGGACACAAAGGATGAATGAATACCTGTAATGTGTGTTCCCGTAGAAACTTGCTCAACTTTTTGAATATTAAGTTGTTGAGTGTGTCTTCCTTGCCTTCGAGTGTGCGAGGTAAATTAGCTTCAATAACCTTTTCATCTACCAGAGGGGATGCGCTGATGGGTGGTATTGATATTCCCTCATCTGTATTAACAAACTTTATACCGTCCATTATCGCAACTTCTTTCGAATGTCTGAAAGCCTTTTCAAGTCCCATTAGCAGTTTTATCTTGAGGCACACGGATAGGTTTTCACTCGCACACTGTTGATATATCCGAAACATTGTACCGAAGTCACTCCAAATTGTTGGACCTTCGGGTGGTGAAGGGTCCGCCTGGTCGAATGTTTGCGGCGCCGTATCCAAATTTTGATATGAGGAACCTACAGCACTACGTGCCGTGACTGATGATGTCAGCAAGCAGGACAATAGAATCGCTGGCAGACACTTGATCATGATTGTGTGGGGGCGGCAGTATAATCCTTGAAAATGGTTCTTCAAACGCGGGAGATGTGCGACTAACTGATACCGCGAAAAGGCGCACAAACTGTTTTATACTCGGCTATAAATCACTGGATAGATTGTGTGTGTATTTTTTTTTATTTTGCTGGTGCATGTTGCGCTCCAATCTATTGCATCTTGGTCTGGGAGAAAACCATCTGAGAGATGGAAGAGTGCAATGCATCCAGTGATGCAGAGTAATCACGCCAAAACAAAGTCGCCGGAGATCTGGCATTAATCCAGTTAGAGAAAACACAGCGGATAGGCTAATTAACACACTGTGCATCCGAAAGGCACATCGTTCTAAGCCGGTGCATTTCTGATGCTTGTTCGTCGTCCATTGTATGCACTATGTAATTGTGGACAATTTGCGTGAGTGAAAAGAGAGGAGGATGGTTAACAAGTGGTTTAAAGAAAGGATACGAAGTAGACCGAAACGAATTCTTGGTCTGCGCTAGATGGTATGTGGGGGAAAAGCAAAACAAGGAGTTCCATCAGTTAGGGGGTGCAATAACAAAATCAAAAGTTCTACTTTTATTTTTCAAATTTTTTTACTAAAGAACCGCACAGTCGAGAGTAATCATAAATCTGCAGGACAAGTGCTGGAGAATTATTAAGTGAATCGTAACTTAGGTTCGAGGAGTGTTTTGACCAATGGTCTGGATATTTCTCAAAGTTTGTGTTAATATCTGAAATACCTACACTGAAATACTCTCCGAGATGGACCTTTTAGGGAAGGGCATAAGTTCAATGATAATTTCAGGCATTCGAATCATTCCGAAATATTTCACAAATTTTCTAAATTATACTGTCCAAAAAATTTAGTTAGTAAAATAAATTTAGAGAAAATAAAAACAAATTGTCATAAGTATAAAAATAAAATGTTCACTCCTGCTGAGAGTTTTGGACAACAAAGATTTTTTCCAAATACATATTATTAAATAAATATAGAAAAGTACATAAAAACTAGAAGAATCTATAGATGCATTTTTTTGTGGAAATCCAAAATTTAAAAAAAGGAAAGATTTTCTTTTCAAAAGATACTAAAACCTGGAAGCATATTACATATATAAAATCTAAGAATCCGCCAAACTTATTGAACTTAATTGAGAGCAAGAAGAATAGCAAAACTTTTTCAGTAAGATCTGGTACAAAGATTTTATTGTTAAGAATGTTCTGAAGAATAAATTTGAACAAATAGAAGAATAGAACCATACGTTTTTTATACAATATAAATAAAGAACTAAACCTGAAGCCAAGGAGATCTGCATATAAATAAATAAATGCAATAAATAATAAAAACAAACAAAAAAGAACTTGGGAACTTGAACTTTTTACTTGAGGATCCTCGCCTTAATTTGAAAGCCAATTTATAAATTATTTGTCGGTATAACATAGGTTATTTAATTTACTAAAGTTATGTATTTTGTCGAAGAGATTGTTAAATTAATTTTGCAAGGAACCACCAAAATTAAATTATAATTAATTTTACTTTAAATATAGTGACCCAGGTCAAGAAAAATCCAAAATTCACCACGGGCAGCGCGGTAGATATGCACATCGTCCCCTTCAACCCTGGATCTTCCTTAATATTTTTTGTATGTACAATTTAAAATTGGTAAGTGATTTATAACTTTGATTTATAAACATTTAATTTTGGTGAGGTTCAATTTTTTTTCTTTTATTATTCCGTTAAAAAAGAAAATAATCCATAATCATTTTTGTTTAGTCGAATTATTATTTTCGGTACGTAAAATCGGGTTTTATATCTCAGTATTAATTTATATTATTGTTTAATAATTCATATCATAATCAGTTTATTTTTTATATTACTTGAACCTACGTAATTATTTCACCTTTCTCTTTTAAATAAATGTTTTAGTTATTATAATTTTATAAACATGACATTTTGAAAGCATTAAGAATTGGTGGATATGGCAAGGCTTTGGTAAGGCCTAAGTCGATGGGATGACAATGAAGGTAGAAGTTGATTGGGGCTGCAATAAATATACTTGAGAGAGCACTAACATTAATCGCTCTCCCCACCACTGAATTAAAGGTAATCTATAGGGACATGAAGGCCTCATTTTTATTATTTGAAGTTTATTAATTAATGGCATGTACATATATGCGTAACGAGCCGTCCAGTGCTGCCGACAGCAAGATCCACCCCATCCGACGAGCTAGGACGAGCTGTCGGGATCTGGACACCATTCCACTTTTGCTGTCCGGATTGACTCTATGTTGGGGCTTTTTCATATATTCCTATTGCATAAAATTACAGGTCCCTTCCAATAGTGCCAAAAACTCACACAAACCAATGTTTAGAAAAATCTACGATTATTGTCACTTATATACCTGTTTGGAAATGCACATGCTAAGTGGCTATATTCACTCTCCTTCTGCAACATCGACAACTGACACACTAACCCCCATAAATGCCTATTGAAGAAAATCTAAAAAATGTAAAGAGTTCACATAGAAACCAAAACGAAGCGCTCAGGTGCCCACAATAATCAACTTAATGTGCTGAGCAAACAAAACCACCTACTCTGTAGTTACTGCGGTACTCATCGTGCGTACCAACAGATACTTTATGTGCCCGGACTCTAGAACGAAGATCGCTTTTATTGTGTCCGTAAACTTTTTCGGGCCGCTTGGCTGCACAAACATACTTTCATGCTCATCCAATGGGGCAACTCTCACAACGTATACGAGGACTCCCGTCGCGTTGCCTTCTGTGCCACCAACCATCAGCAGCCCACAGAAGTCACTATGGCACCGCAACTTGGGCAGTAGGTACCGATTGGTAAAAATAAAAACTCATTTGCGATTCAGTGGACATATTGTTAGTCGGGCTTCGTAATAAGCACAGTTGAGTGAGACACGTCTTACCTGCACTGTCATTGTCATCTGGCTCATTGAAAAGAAAGTAAAACGAACGAAGATGGGTGGCACTCTGATCCGAAGAGGGTTTCAAAGAAAAGTGAACCTTTCCGGTAAATCTGATCACATCGAGTACTCAATAAGAGGGTTTACGCACGACATATTGAGGTGACGGCCTTTAATCAATCCGCATTCACTTTCGCTTTGCAAACGGGCTTTTGATTTTGGACAGAAACGGCACCCAAATTTGAAACAGTTGCTGAGCCATGATATAATAAAAATGGTGTGTTGTACGCCCATGTCGCGCAATGGGTGTGCCTTTGTTTTATTGAGTGTGGTGACTTTTTGGATTTCCGTTTGAATGCGGATTTAAGTGCTGGCTGAGTCTGGTAACGGACGTGAGGTCGCGGATAAGTAGGTGTCTAACTTACTGAGCGAACCGTTTGTGGTGGTATTTTTGTGTGGTGTCATGAAATGAGCTTATTTACCTATATCTTTAACAACTTTTTCTATGACTTTTTTTACTTGAATGTACATATATATATTTTTTTTGTAATGGGAATTTGCTAGAAGGAAAAATCATCGAAATACATTGCAGAGCTATTACGCGAGGGATGCTTCTGCAATAGTGAGGGACTTTAACCCGATCTAAAAAAACTCCCGAGGGGACTGACTTTTCGTCATCCCGAATTGGATTGCATCTAGTCGTTCGACTAATCGGCAAATTATTTTTGATTCATTTTAAAAATTTGAGAGGATAATCTGTCGTTTGTCGGATTTCTATACTTTTTTGATTGAAAATATTACCTACTTTCTTGGTCTTAACTAACTCTTATAGATCAAGAGGTTTTACCCGCCTTAATCTCCTGATTACACTGTCAGTATTTAAAAGTTCTCTTATTTCTAAGTTAACATGGTTAGAAGTCTACTTCTGTGCCTTTGGGCAACTTTTTTAACTTCTTCCTCAACCATTTCAATGTTTAGATCTCTATGCAGATCAGGGTTGCGCACGTACCAAGGTGCATTAACTATGTTCCGTAGTACTTTATTTTGGAAAACTTGAATTGTTTGCAAATTTGTTTGGCATGTGCATGCCCACAACTGGAGCCCATAGGTTCATACTCAATACTGGTTTTAGAACTTGCTTGTATAGCAATAATTTATTGTAATTGGACAGAGATGAATATCTCTCAATAAGCCAATACATTTTACTGTATCTTTTTTTTCTTTATATGCGCTTTCCAACGCAGTTTAGCAGCTAGAGTCATGCCTAGATATTTGGCTGTATTTGAGTATTCCACTACATTGTTGTTGGTACGTATGGTACGTTTTTAAACGTAAAATTAATGTGGACTGACTTAAGGTCGTTTAATCTAATCTGCCATTTTTTTGTCCAATCTGAGATATTGTCTATTGCCCTTTGAAGCTTTTTTGTTGCTACTTCGACGGTTGCTCCCACGGCTAGGACAGCTGTGTCATCTGCAAAAGTAGCTATAGTGGTTTCCCCACTTTGCGACCAATCTCTAGTGAACAGAAGGTATAAAACTGGACCTAGCACGCTGCCTTGTGGTACACCAGCTTCAATTTCTCTTAAAGTTGAGTCTCTTGTTTAATTCTGAAGAATCGATCTGATATATAAATATATGACTCCAGAATTGTCGAATATTGCTTTGGCAGTTGCCTTTGTAGTTTGTGGATCAGACCTTTGTGCCAGACTTTATCGAAGTATAAAAAAATATCTATTATCTATTTATTTTTAGTAATATGTGTTGCCCGCAATTGTTTTTTTTTAAACACTTCTCTAGGAAAAGCAAACCATGGAGTGGCATAAAGATAAAGGACATAATGCTTTGTTTCAAAACAGCCATAATATCTTAATGGAACAATATTACAATATTAGGTGGCTAGGCATCTATCTATAAGCTCAGATGCGATATACTCGATAAAATTATCCGCACATAATATTATGTAAGAAAAGAATAGTGTTCATGTTCAGTAAACTGCACGTTTGACTAGGTTGAAATTGGCTGACAGCATAAGTTGGCTAACCCATTCTGCATTTGAAAAGGCAGTTAATATTTGTAAAATCACAATCTTTTTAGCACAAAGCTAAGTAACGGTTCTATTAAAAGTAGGTAAACCGTATGTTGAACTTTTACAAATGATAAGATTTTTGAACGAAACTACAGATGAGGTTTTGTTCTTTCAGGGGATGTTTTTGTATTGAGCGAAAAAGATTGATGATGCCAAGATTATTCATTAGATTCATCCAAGTTCTTATACTGAGTTGTATGCTCACTAAATTTGTTTGGCCAGAAATTGAAGCTATACAAAACTATACATTTTGACTTTATTGAGCACAACGTAACGTTCCCAGCGTAATTTCGAGATTTGGCGATGTCAGTTTGTGGGGCTACTTTAAATCGTATTTATAACACGACTTGATATTGGTCGTAGCCGAGATACCAGTAGAAATGTGGAAAAGTCATCTAAAATTACGTCAGTAGGATTGAGTTGTGCACTCGGTTATGTAGTGGACATTGAAATGCTATTTTAATGCAGAACACTTGCTGACAAATCAGATGGCAAGAGGTCCCTACCAAAGAATAGGAAAACAATGTATAAACTGATCTTTAAGAAGTCAGTCACATTATTATCTTGTATAGATGTATCTATCTACCTACAGGCGACCATTAAAAATTGTTAACAAACACTAAATTGTTGAATGCCAATCTGCAGATCTTGTTGAGGAAGTGTATTTTGTTTTTGTTATAAGTGCGGTTTCTGAAAACATGTACAACGTTTTTCAAAAATCTGAAGTAAAATTTCTAAACTGAAATTTCGTAAATCTGAAAAGAACAAAGCTTATGTTGCTAGAGCTTAAAATTTCCCATAAGAGCGTTTCAATACGAATATTTAAATTTTTCTTCGAAATAGCTGGCGAAATGGTCCAAATGGCTACATGCCGTGTATTATAGCTCTCTTTGGGACACTCACATATGGTTCATATATGTACATACATACATTATGTGGGAGTCGTGACACATGCGCATATGTGCCTTTTTGGCATTCAGCGTACTACATCAGTACATGCGATTTTTAACAATATATGTACTAAATATTGTCGAGTAGTTGTGTACATACGAAACATACAAATGTGGCAGTCACAAATCACAATACGCAAGAACCACTTTTATCTAATATTTTTATTTTTTCTACAAAAATTCCATAAGCAGTGAAATATATTTGGCGGGCAATGAGACATGCCGCAAACACCCTGCTGTGGTCACTGTCTGTGATGGGAAATGATTGTACTTTTCACAAGTTGAAATTGTAACTTTTATGACTGAAGTGTAACTTCATCGTTTTGAAAATTGGTAGCTATATGGGTAATTGCATGATAATATTAATATTATTTGTTGTTTACAATATGTGTAAACAAAAATGTAGCATTAAAAAATAAAACAAGGCTTCACTGCTATTTTGCCCATCTTCATTATTACTGTTTCAAAAAGGGATAATAATGGCACCAACATCAACCAATTCTAGAGAATCGGCATCGTTGCGCGAAATATTTTATTTTTTTGATACGATATACCAAACAAAGTGAACAACAACTAGGTCGTACGAAACTTTCTCCATCCCTGTAAGTTCCCTTTAATTAATTAACTTATAACTTTTTGCCTTTTCGTATGATAGTAACTCGGTTTCCAAACTTTTAAAAAATTAAACAAAAATGTGTGCCGACTCCAAAAAGAAAAAAAAAAAAAATTAATTTATGAAAATAATTTTTTAGTCCCAGTTTCACAGTGGAAGTTTACATTAAACTTTTAGTTTAAACTATAGTTTAACAATTCATTCGGTTTCACAGGTTCGTTTAAACCTCGAACAGAGTTCATTCTGTAGTTTAAGTTAAACTACAGTATTCTGCCGTTTAAACCTCAGATCAACCGATTGTCAGAAACACAAATATTTGACGTTGTTTTGCGTGTTATTTGAAAGAAAAGACTAGGGAAGATTTTGGAAAAGTCGTATAAAAGCTAAGTACTGTACAATACTTCCAAATTCTATTCATAAATCTAGTTAAACTGAGTTCAATTCAACTGAAGTTCAGATTAGATGGTGAAACCGGTGCGAGGTTGGGTAAAAAAAATAAATAGTTGGCGTGTAGACACCATACCCCTAGGCCTAGCTTCTCACAACCATTCGTTTGGAATGGAAGGGAAAGGGACCTACAATTTTATACCGAGTCCGATAGCATAGCTGTACTCTCGGATGTTTGTGAGATGTTGGCGGGACGTTGAGCTGTGGAAAAAAAAACCTTAAGATGTAATTTGTAATACTCCGCGGATCGAACCTGGGAACCCCCCCGCATAGTAGTCCAGCATACTAACCGCACTGAACCACTGCAAAGTTTGTATTTTGTTCTTTTGTATATAAGGCCATCTCTTCTTTATATCAAATGGATCCTGATTTGTGTTCGGCTACTTATAACTTGAAAATCACAGACTCTATTGAGCCCAAATTTACAGATAATCTTAGGTATTAGCCCAGAAGTGCACCTAATAAGATTGATCAAAATTGGACAAAGGGACGCGTGGCACCTCCCATACAAAAAACATCTTCTATGGGGTGAAACTCGATGACATTATAACTCGATAACCGGTGCCGATTCCATAACGTACTACAATACAAGCGTAGGTGATGATTCACACATACAGTGTGCGTTGCAGGCTGTATACATTTTGAAGTTTGTATGGCGGCCATCATAGGGGTTTGCTTTGTTCTGAATTTATACATTTTGGCACATGTTACAATAACTGCAGTAACACGAGTCTAAACAGAATAGGCTCTAACCGACTGTTGTTTTTAGCTGTTCGAAAAAAAAAAATTTTTGCTGAAAAAAGGCTAAACTTCACTAAATATATGTAATAGATATTAAATGCAACTACGTTTATCTAATCAATTACCCTTGACGATACACCTTTATTTGGAGTTCAAATTTCCCCAAAATCGCTTCTAAGTGCCCACTTTGGCCGTAAAAGGAGATTTGTTTCAAAATATCAGCTTCCTGGTTCTTACCGTTTGGACGGCGAGTTGATCATCAATAGCCGTTTTTTATTATCAGCGTGATCTGATCCGGATCAGATCATGAAAATAAAACAAACTGGATCATTGATTGAGTTGTGGCAACAAACATATAAAATCCAATACCAATTATGACAAATTTCGTATTGCCACCAGCCATCTTGCAGCCACACGGTACAATGTGACGTCACAATGCGATGATTTCTCCATTTTGCACTTGCTCATATTTGAGTTTGACATTTCGCTTGTTGTGTCGGGGTGTTACCATATGGATACAAATCTGCATACATTTAACATTGAATATTTTTTTTGGGGAAACTATGTTCAAATGTTATGTTCAAATATGCATCATAATTAACCGTATTGTACTGCTAATATTTCCATTTATATTTCTGTGCTATATAGCGAAACAAAACATCTCGAAAGTCTGAGCAGTAACTTATTCGAATTTGAAAAAATGCTAATTGATTTTTTGTGTTGTTAATTGTGGTTCACATTTTGGTCTGGCAACATTACTGTGTGGCTATAATTTACAGGGACACCAACCTTTAGTGAATGAAATAAACAACGCCACGAAACAACAACGAGAAATAGTTGAATTAATTTTCAGATCATATTTCGTGATCTCGATGAAAAGCAGGATCACATGTTGTTGTTGTAAGTGCATGGAAATCGATGATCTATATAGATCATAGCTGATAATAAAAAACGGCTAATAAGTCAGGACAAACTGTATTACTTATATGAAATATAGCTGCATTGCACAGATTCGACACAATTCACATGGGAACATTTTTGTAGTTTTTTTTTTTTTTTTGATATTATTGTGAAAAAGAACAAGAACTTTGTTTGCAAATACATCGGTTGGTATAATATTAGGTATATGATAAATCATCTGAAAAATCATATTTTCACACAATTTTCAATGAAATAATATATTTGGCACTGGTTTTGTTAGGTTTAGTAAACATTAAATTCACTTTTTATAAACTAAATATTGGATTTACACTTCGAAATAAGGTATTTGAACAAAGAAAACATACGCGACGCAAACATTTTGCATTCAAAATCAAACGATTCAAACTAAACGACAGCCTATTACCAATACATTCGCATTTCAGCGTCACCGCTTTTATTGTATAACGTATATGGCCGATTCTAATGATTTTTTTTTTGTTTTATTCGTATTGCTGTATTTCAGGTTTGCGCAGAAATAACATTTCATAAAATCAATTTATTCTTATTTTTCGCATTTTACGAAAGAACATTATTATCTAAGACCTAAGCAATACAATTCCAGTGCACGGGCAAAGCCGAACGGGTACAGCTATATTATATAAAAACGTTGGTGCATACTGCGTATATAAGTCCGATAATGGCCGCTGAAGGGCTGAACAACAGAATTTAGTTGGTTCGGACAGACATCGTAGCGAAAACAATAAGCTTCCGTTTTTTCCCTTTGGGTGATACGGAACTTTAAAAAAACAAAAAACAATTTTCCTTTCATTTTCTACACTACATACGACATACCGTTTATTTACGTGTACTACCCATGTAACCATTCACGTGCGCATACGTGTGAAACCACATCATATGTGACCACGCATCGGTTACATAGGTAGATGTGAATTTTGGACAAAAGTTATAATATGCCGTGTAATAGCACTTTTTTTTCTAGAGGTATACAGTACGAAATGTGCACCAATGTTATGTGTACACTTTTTATTGACGTCAGAGCCACATAATGTATGTATGTATGTCTGCTTGTTTCAAATAAGCAGGCAATGGACATGGATTCCTATATAAATCTATTGGATTCCGTAGTACAATCTAGAATAAAATTCAGAAGTCAAACTTATAAAAATGGTGGTTGGCAATGTTGCCAGTTTTTTTTTGTTTTCAAAAAACTAACTTCCCAAAAAAAACTGTATTTTCAAAATAAAAACTGTAACCTTCAAAAACGAAAAGATTTTTTGTGAAATTACATTTTTTTTTAAATGTTATTAAACATAAATGACAAGCAAATTGCCCTATCGAAACAGGGCTGCAATGTAATCACAGGGATACCGTGAAATATTTTTTAAAGCTGGAAAAAATTAAACTTTTTTTTTAAAACCGAAAACATTTTAATTTATTCATTCAAATTGGCAATTAAAAAAAACTTTAATTTGTACTAGGACGTAATTTTAAAAAACTGTAAGCTTATCTGAAAAACTGTAAATATGGCAACATTGGTGGTTGCTGTAGAACTTCAGTTGAATTGTTGTGGCGTCAACGCATTGCATCATACACGGATTTAAGTCAAAGTTAAAAGCTTTACTTCATAGATCTGTATACTACTTTTAGGCGTCGACAATATTCATAGAAGAGGCAGTTGTAAATATGCTATGAAACTATTTTTTTTTATAACAGTTGATCTCAAATAAAATATTCTTCAAATTCGATGGTCATTCATTAGTTTCAGCATATTTTACTGCAGTGTGCGATGTGAGTGTAACAAATTTTAGTACTCAATCTACATGTAGCTGTTGACGGTCTGGATATTATCTATCTATTTGGTAACTGAAATAAAACTTATTTACCTATAAACTATAAACATTAACGTTATAAGACGTATTCTATACCAACCCATGCTTCTGCCAATAAATAGATTAAAAGTTATGAATTGCAATAACAATGACCAAAAGGTTAAACAACATAACATTATATAGAATGAAATATCAATGACCTAGAGAAGAGTCAGGAATATGACACAATTTAATTTCATGTTGCATGTTGCTCAAGCGGTTCCAAGAAATCGCGAAACCCTTATTAATTGAAGAGTCTGGCATGTATCCGGAGTTCTCGAAAGCACTTGTGCAACATTGCACTTCGTTTAATAGAATAAGTTTCAGTTTCTAATCATTGTATATTCGCAAGTCTTAAGATGGAATCAATAAATAATGAAGTTGTTTTTTTTCTGTTATTTCATTTTAATAAATAAAACTATTCGAATTTAACGAAAATTAATTCTGAGCCCTTTATAATAATAACCTTAAAATGTCAAATTCCACTATTGATAAGCCTCTATTAAATAAGCCTAAATTGCCAAGGACAATTTGTGTTTCCCGTATTTCCAGTCAGACTTGCTTCGTAGCAGGCACTCATATATTTGCCTGGCACTCAAAATTGTATAAATGGTTTTTAATTGGCACGGGTCGTTGCCAGCCATATTGGTCGGGAGGATTTCCGCGCTCCATTAGGCAACCCGAGGCAGTCAATTCCTCGCCATGCACAAGAAATAGGCCTTTGACAGATTCAAACTTGGCGAATTTTGCATCGGGACTTGGGCTTACGTCCGTACAAGATGCAACTAATACCGGAGTTCAAAGTTAATGACCATAGACAAAGCAGTTTGTTCGCTGACTTGACTTCGGAGCGTTTGGTAGAATGCGTAGAATGGTAGAATGAGGGTATGTTAAAAAGCAAAATTGCCATAAATATGGAACGATGATATTCAAACGTCCAGCCATCCTTATTAAAAAATCCTTTAGTGAATCTTCAGTAAGATCAGGCTCTATTCATATATCTGTGCTTTTAGAAGGGCATCGGAAAAATATTTAAACCTCTATAGGGAGTCGCAGTATGAAAAAGATTGGGAGCCCCTGGATTAGATAGTAAGACCAATTATGTATGTACAGTATCTATTATAATATTAAAAGCCGACCCGATTTCTTGTGATAGTCATTTACCCTATTTAAAGTATACCAAATCTATTTTTCTTTTTACCAAATTGAAGCTTACCACTCATAGATGTGTTAAGAAGAATAATTATTTGAAAAAAGTATTTGCTAAATAGGTAAATTAATATTTTTACATTACATTGGTTACAACAACAACATACAGAGAATAAATATTTCCCCTTCGCTCAGTCGAAATTCTGTAAACAAAAACAAAACCACACCATCATACGTGGTGTGTCTGTACCTCATTCGAAAAGGGTTGATTTGCTTTCTCAGTGAGTGCTATGGTCAGCAGCTGTATGTTACATATATATATATATGATCGTATGTCCAATGTAGGAAGGGGTGCGTGCTGCTGTATAGTATGGGGTATATTAATAATCTTCATAAGAGAAGGGACCTAAAAAACAGGTAACAGGGTAGCCGGTAGGGTTGGGTTGGGGTAGTTTGTTTTGATTTCATAGCAAGAGCGAAACAAAGGCAAAGAGATGCAGTTCAAGGAGAGGGAGGGCGATGCAGAGGGTGCACATTATATTTGTTGTCTTTCATTCTCCATTGATTGCATTGAGTGAGTATATGACTATCCGAAACTTTTTAAGAAATTTCACATCTTTCACGCGTACGGACCTGCACACGCCAATTTTTGAAGTGAAACTTCTTTAGCGAGGTGTAAGTCCATCCCTAGATGGTTAAGTACCCGGTAGGTGGCGCTGCAGTCGGGTTCCAGGAATTTTATTTAATTCCTTCTAAACTCATGGACCGATTTTGCTGAAATTTGGTGGGTGTGTTTGAGGGGATCCTGGATGGTTATGGAGCCGGTAGGTGGCGCTGCAATCGAGTTCCAGGAATTTTATTTATTTCCTTCTAAACTCATGGACCGATTTTGCTGAAATTTGGTATGTGCGTTTGAGGGGATCCCTGTGTCCGTTTGAGTGGGTTTCTGGATGGTTTAGATTCACAATTGGACCTGATAGGTGGCGCTGCAATAGGCTTCCAGGAATTTTGTTTATTTCCTTTTAAAATGAATGGTTTACCTATAGTGGGTCAAAACAAAACAAACCAAAACAAAACAAAACAAAGCAATGCAAAACAAAAGAAAGCAAAGCAAAACACAGTTGTTGTGAAGTTTCACTTCAGTAGATTGCTTATGTACATATACAGTGACGGCAAAAATATTCCGGATTTTTTCTATAATGTTTTCCTTATATTAGGTATATTGTAAATGTATTATATTTTAAAGGTAACTATAAAGGTTTCTAATGGAATTCTTCAAATTATTAATTGTATTAAGTTAAAGGATTTCTCCTTGATGTTAAGAAAAATATTACATATATCAAGAAAAAATCCGGAATGTTTTTGCCGTCACTGTATGTAGGTGACGCACATACTTCATGCACGCACGTTCTGCATGCATGTTGGGTTGCTTTGTGTTTAAATGTGTGGTCGAATTTCGACCACTGGGCGAGCCTAGTACAAATGAATCTCTATCGTTCATCCCTGTAGTATACTATGTTGGCATCCATGTACATACAAACTATAATTTTCATTATAAAGAAAATGACGTTAATTGTTGTTATTGAAAGGGTCATGTTCATGACGATTGTTTTTCAAAAATACCTATATCAAATTTATTTATATAAATAACAAACAATTTAATTTATACATAGGTATTGCCCATTTTATTCGATGACCTTTTGTCATTTTTCAGTCATTTGCGTAGGTTATTAATCGCTGATAGAAGGAGCTGCCTTTATGGACAAAAAAAGTGATAATTCACAGCCTCATATCAATTTCACAATTTTCCACGTAAGGATGAATAAATAAAAAGCAAAAGAAATTTATATCCTATGACGCAAGTTCAGATGGTGGAGGTGGTAACACATCCTATCCAAATGTTTGTGTTTTCTCACACTGGCACTGCCTTGATGGAACACAAATTATTATTTATCATGAACAAGCTCTGGACGTTTCTGGTTAATGAAATCATTTAAACTTTTTAACTGCTGAAAATAATCATCAGAATAATTGAATGTTTGATTCGATGGTAGGAGCTGAAACACAAAATACCTTCAAAACTCCATATAGGACTGTCAGTGTAATATTTCTCTGATAAAAGTATACGCCTACCCCATAGTCATAAATAATCCATTATTTCTCAACACCGGTTATCAGTTTCCTAAAAATTTATTTTGTATGTTCAATATTTATGCAATTTTTCTGAAATCTTTCATTTAACGTCGATTTGGTTCTTAAAATGCCTTAATTTTTTCATCAGAAAAAACATCCAAAGATGCAGTTTCTAAACACTAGAGTTAATTAGCAATCTTCGTGTATAAAAAATCATTTGCAAAATAATAGCAAAGAAAATATTACGTATACGCCCCCGGTATGAATAGTCACAGTCGGCTCTATTAGGTGTCCTTAGTGTGTCCATATCAATCTGTATATCACATTATATTTAATTAATTAATTTCTTGAATGCGTAGCTGTTAAAGCCACACCATTATTTAATCTCATCTAAAATCGAAGTTAATTCGAATTAAATAATTGATCTGATCTGAAATATTTTCGATGATTTCACTCGCAAATTTAGTCCCAATTTATCTAAAATACATCGTTAAAATTACATTTAAAATAATGGGAACAAATCACTAAACGTCTTTTTCCGAAATGATTAATGCATTCGCCATAAAATGGATTGTTAATCATATTATTAACGCATAGTTGTATCTGTGCCTTACTGCACTTATGAGTATAGATTTGATACCCATACAAAGCTAGTTAATTGATTGCTGGGACAACTGTTATTACTAGTAAGCCCCAAAAAATTAACAAAACTGTATAAATCATCACTAACAAAGGAGAATCGATGACCTTAATCGAGTCTAAGATGATAGGTATGGCACTACATTTCATGCTGCACTGGGTGTACTATAATATGCGTATCATGTTCTGACAGCGCGTGCCATGGCAAACCTTTTTCTTGTCAACAACTCACCGAGATTGATTGATAAGTTCGCCAATTAGTTGGAATGATTTTTAATTTATTTACGTTCGTGTTCATGAGAAACTTATCACATGACTGACAGAGCCACAAATATGTACATTTAATCCATTACAACGGAGATTGCCTTGGCGACTGTAAATGTCGTCAAGGATATAATTCGTGTAATAAATAGGCTCAGGCTCACCGAGTAATTTAATTTCCCTTTTTAAACTCCTGATTGCTTTTATTTGCCATCGTTTGCATTTGAATGTTTTTGGCGGTAATGATAACTCTTATCTGAGCCATTTTTGTGTACGAGTAAATATGTTCGCTTCAAAAGTAGGTACCATCAGTTCTATTGTTTGCGCTCATGCCTTTGGGAGGTCATATCGTGTGCGAGTTTCTTTCGCAGATGACGATAATGAAAGTCAACAAGGTAGTAACATGGGATCTTCTTTAATAAGGGCAAAACGGAAAGCGTGGGTGTTTGTAGATGTGTATAATCTGGATACAAATATTTTATAGTGGCAGTGGGCATATTTGAGTACCTTGCATTGTGATAGAAAAAACCATCTAGGACGGATCAAATAATCTTGAATCTAATTGATGCTTTACTCGCCTTCATTCAAATTAATCATTTCAAGCTTTATCAGCTGCGCGGAAAGCTTCGAAAAAAATCAAATAAAAGAGATAAACGTTTGGCATTATTTAAATAGATCTATTGAAACTAATTTTATACCGAGCTATAGTAGGGTCTTATTTTTCTGGAATTTCCATTGCATCAGTAATCTCTAAGCCTTAAACCATAATTTACAACAATTTTTTTAAGCTAGTCATTGATTATAGGCTAACTAGTTTCTCCCCGCGGCTTCGCCGGCGCAGCCCTCGTGATTTTAAATACCACGAAGGCAACCTTCCTATGAAATTACCTGAGAGCAGTTAGTAGATCAGTTATCTAAAAATACGTAGCGAAGTATTTATACACACATTGCCTAAAATGGTTTACGTTTTTTTTTTAGTTTTGATTTAGATCTACGACTACACATTTTTTACTTCTTTGTTAAATACGCTGCTCGAGCGAAACTAAATTTTAGGTGCTCTCCAATTTTTCTCTCAAAACATTAGCTAGAATCCTTGCTAAATTTTGACATATATAGTGCGCTGTGGACTATAAGTGTCACTGTTCGTTGAAAATAACTTCCTTCATAGACGCGAAAAAGTGTTATATTTTCATTGTACTTTCTTTTTTCTTTGTCTGCTATTCCTTGTTCTCAAATTTATCACTTTCAAAGGAGCTCAGCAACATTTTGGGGAGAATTTTGAATTTGAGTTAAAATTTGGCTCGAGCAGCGTATTAAGCTTTATCAATTTACAAAATTTGAAATTGATACGACGAATGGTTCGTAAGGCGTCATTGGGATCATTGGCAATAACTCGGCGCAAAGCAAAATTTCCTAAATTTAAAGGGAACCTCTGTGCAAAATTTAATCTTTCTAGGTTCTAGGACAAAGGGTTTGGGCTTATTTGCCAATTTCCTTGCCGAGCATCAGTTTCATTAAGTTTAAACGTTTGAAAATTTAAATATTATGCAAAGTAGGCCGTGGGAATTTGAATAATGTGAAAACTCAAATTTATTTAATATACTTTTATTTTATATAAGAAAAATATATGAAAAGTAAGGAGCGTTAAAATATACATATATAATGATAAAATGAACGATGAATGTTAATTTTCTTGGCAGCTGTCAGATTATAAAAATGAGAAAACAAGTCAGTATGTATGGCGATATTGATGTTTCAGTGATACCGTGAAAGTTGTTACAATTTGGCAGTTTTCGAGATATACGATTTTGAGTGTTTTTTTTTGTATGGGAGGTGCCACGCCCCTGTGTTAAATTTTGATCAATTTCATTCAGTACACTCCTGGGCTAATACCTAAGATTATCTGTAAATATGGGCGCAATAGAGTGGGTGGTTTTCAAGTTATAAGTATCCGAACACATTTTAGAACTCATTTTTATATATATGTATATAGATTACTAGCGGACCCGGCAAACGTTGTTTTGCCTGCTTGAACATTTTCATTTCATTTTTATTTAACCGATGTGTCCAGACTGATTCTGTACTCCGTGTGCTTCGACCGATATTTCCTCGGACGTGTGCCCACGAATTGTATTGTCTAGACAATTTTTTTCCCATGACTGTCGAAGAATAACGTTTGAAATGTATTTTTTTGTTATGAGAGGTGTCACGCCCTTTTGTCCAGTCCCGCCAGGTTTTATAAAATGCTTCAATCAGGCAATGTCCAGATATCGTGATTTTGGCCCGTTTTCCAATCCCACCAACTTAAGCTCCCATGGGCGTCGAGAAATAGGATTTAAAATGTATATTTTTTTATACGGTAGGTACCACGCCCCTTTGTCCAATTTTTATCAAACTTTCACAGAAACACAATCAATCAATAACAAATAGTTTCTTAAAATTTCGTATGGGAGGCAATGTACATTGTCATCGCAAAAGCCAATCGAACGGGAAACTGAATCCGCTCGAATTGGAATGGAAGATCAGTTGGAATAATCGGAATTCGTGAGATAAGGACTTGATGATCGTCGCTTGAATCACATTGTTCATCAGTTTCTCGACGGACATCTGCGTATCGTTGCACAATTTCGGATGATTCAGATTCCGCAAATCATGATTATGATCGATCGCACCTTCATCTGTAAATTATGCGGTGGAGTTCCTGGCACATCAAGCGAGTTAAAAAATTCCGTCGGAAAATTTCGTATGGGAGGCAATGTACATTGTCATCGCAAAAGCCAATCGAACGGGAAACTGAATCCGCTCGAATTGGAATGGAAGATCAGTTGGAATAATCGGAATTCGTGAGATAAGGACTTGATGATCGTCGATTGAATCACATTGTTCATCAGTTTCTCGACGGACATCTGCGTATCGTTGCACAATTTCGGATGATTCAGATTCCGCAAATCATGATTATGATCGATCGCACCTTCATCTGTAAATTATGCGGTGGAGTTCCTGGCACATCAAGCGAGTTAAAAAATTCCGTCGGATAGTTGGTCGCTTCATCCTCGTCGGTCACGCTGTCAACGGATTTGTACGAATGCAGTTCTCCAGCGGTTTGACTTTGAATAATGAAATTCAAGCTATCGACGTCCTTATTCTTCACTGCTAATAATGCCCGTTCACTAATCCAATCGAGATTTTTATAATTTTGTGCGATGCCGGGGAACACTTTGGTGATGAGTTCCTCCTTCGACGATGTGAACTCGCAAAAATTTGCCGTGAATGCTATCAATCCAGTTGAATCGTCAACGGGAATTTGGCCATTGGCAAGCTTCAGCAGTTGTCTCGAGAATACAGCAGCAGATGGGCCGTTCTGCAATGCGACTCTCATGTTCGTGGTTAATTTCAACTTCTTGACATGCCGCCACAAAGACGACGATTTCATCGGCAGCAGTTGTTCGGGATGACGGGAAGCGTTTGACGAAAATCTACGGAGAGCAATATCATAGCCCCACCAAATCGTCTCGATCACCTCGTAAATCCTTCGTCGTTCGGTCAACTGCCTCCAAAGCTCAAATGTCATCGTGCATTCATCCCAAATGATGATTTTGCATTCTCGCATCAATTTCGCTGTCGCCGAATTCTTGGTCATTGTGAACGTTGGCTTGTCAACCGTGAGAAGATTCATTGGCAGCTTCAAAGCGGAATGTGCTATTCGACCGCCTTCCAACAATGTGGCAGCCAGAGGATGCAACAGCCAACGCATTTTGATATCTTTACCAAATTGTTGCCAGAATCAAAGAAAATGCCAAAATTTCGTCGAAAAAAATTCAAATTTTTCGCGTTTTTCCGGAATTTTCCGAGTTTTTCACTAAGAATTTAATATTTTTCCATTCGAAAAGCCATTCCGGAACAATTGCACACAAAAAATCAATTTTCGATTTATCCATTTTCCCGACTTTTTCGAAGGTTTTCCTAAAATTTTCTTTCGTGAAAACCTTCTCCTGGCAATTCGAACAACTGAAACAAAATTTGAGCCAAATCGGCCCAGTTGTTCTCAAATTTCGATTTTTTTCCCGATTTTTTTCGTTTAGCCCTTTCGGTATTTTGATGCCATATGGCAACACGAATATTCATAACACCCATTCTCACTCTCTGAGTTTATTTTTTATATATTTTTTTTTTCTGATTAACTTCTTAGTATCTGCTTAATAATTAGAAGCAAAAAAACTGGGTGACAGTTGTCGTCATTGTGCTTTTAGCTCTCGTGAAAGATCGGACTGCAATAGAGTACAAATTTTTTCGTCGGAAGACTATTTTTATTATTTCTTTTTTACATTGATAATTGTAAAATAGATTATCAATTTTGATTTTATTTGAATGACTAATATCAGGCGCACAATAAAAAAATAAAATAAACACATAAGTTCCGTCTATTCAATTTGCCACAATTTTCCTTTTCTGTGTTGCCATATGGCATCAATATTATCTAGAGGTGCATTTTAAGGCATCATTTCTATAAATAAAATTATATAATTATATACCTACATATGTATAAAAATAAATGTATTTTTATGCATAAATAGTCTTGAATATCATTACTTTTTAATTTGGTTTGAATTAAAAAATAATTACTTAGATTTTTATGAATATTTAATTTTTTTTTAATTTTTTAATTATTTTTTTGTATAAATACACGTGTTTATCTTGTAATATGCTTAGTTTTTAATTTGTAGTACTTGTAATGTTTGAAATAAACAAAGAAAACCGAGTATAAATGCAACAATTTATTATTTTTTTTAGTTTTTTATTTTTATACATATATGAAAATGTGTGTTTTTTAAATATTTTCAAAAATCCTTATTTTTTTTAAAATACATTTTAATTAAAAAAAATAATTATACTTTTTTCTTTTCAATTTTGTTTAAAAATTAATATATAAAAATAAGAAACTAAAACAAAAATATTAATTTTGTCATTTATTTTGCTACCACTTGAGACAATTGATGCCATATGGCAACGTTCCCAAAAGCCACTTTAGAACCAATATTTACCAAAAATAATGTAACAATGTTTTTAGTAGGAGTCTAAGTAGCAACAAAAAGAAATAAAATATATTTTAACCTTAGAACAAAAAAGATGTAGCGAAAGGGTTAGATGAACCTTCTCCTGGAAATTAGGAATAACTGAAAAGAAATTTGAGCCAAATCGGTCTAGTCGTTCTCAATTGATGAATTACTATACATTTTTGCCACCATGTTTATATAAGTGCTGTGCAAATTACTTGGGACAGGCATGTTTTTTGAACATAATCGTTATAGGCTATGATTTTCGCGTTACTGTTTTAAACTTTGGTAAGGTTCTTTGCAAATTAATTATTAGAAATATTTTCTTTTGGTTTTGCGAAGGTAAGTTGCAGTTTTTTGTGCATTTATGAAAGTTAAGTGTCATGAAGCTGTTATCTGATTTTTTATTAGCGTTGGTTAGTTTGTTTTATACAAATTTCAAAATGGATATTTCAATGGAGAAGAGGGCTATGATTATTGCTTTGCATGAGCACACAATCAAAAGCATAAGGAAGACATCAGATGATGTTGGAGTTCCAAAATCAAGTGTTGCTAGAATCATAGCGTTGCACAAGGCTACAGGATCCATTGCAACGGCTCGTACGGGGCACTGTGGCCGAAAACGCAAGACAACGGATCGCGATGACAAGACTTTGATCCGCAACAGCGTCATTCATCCTTGGAAGACTAGCGGTGATCTTCAAAGGGACTTAGCGTCGGCTGGTGTGGTGGTGGACTCATCGATTGTTAGAAGGCGTCTTCTAGATGTGGGCCGCAAAGCCAGAAGACCACTTAAAAAACAGCTTCTAACTGAGGCTATGATGAGGAAAAGGCTGCAATGGGCAAAGCAACACAAAGACTGGTCTTCGCAAGAATGGCGAAGAGTAATTTTTTCTGATGAGAGCCATTTTGAAGTTCAGGGCTACCGGGTAAGTGTCGTGAGGAGAAGTGATAATGAAAAGCTCCGACCTGGTCACATCATTCAGGCCCCTAAACACCCCCCCAAAGTAATGTTTTGGGGTTGTTTCACCTCCTCGGGCCCTGGAAGTTTAAAGCCGATTGAAGGGATGATGAATAGCATCAAGTACGCGGACGTTTTGACCCATATGCTCTTACCGACCATGGAAAGACAGTTCCCGACCGGAAATGCAATTTTTCAGCAAGATCTTGACCCATGCCACACTTCTAAAAAAATGAAAGCATTCTTTGCGGAACAAAGAATTAAGGTGCTCGAATGGCCTGGCAACTCTCCTGACCTCAACCCAATAGAGAATCTTTGGGCTATAATAAAAATAAGGCTGAGGAAAAGGGATTTTACCACCAAAAAGAAGCTTATTTCTGTAATAATTGAAGTGTGGTTTCACGACGAAGAAATAAAAAAAATTTGTGAAACATTGGTTTTATCAATGCCAAATAGAGTAAAAGATATTATTGCTGCCAAAGGCGGCCATATTAATTACTAATTTTAAAAAATTTACATCATCATATAACAAAATAAAAAAAATCATAAAAATGTTGCCTGTCCCAATTAATTTGCACAGCACTAGATGAGAAATTTGTTAAAAAAAAATTGGAAAAAGCTGACTTATGTTGTTTCTGAAATAAACAATTCACTTGAGATGCTGATCTAGAACCGAGGCTGTTGATCTGTGTCTTGGCAGTGTTAGTCATCAGTCCAAAAGCATTTTTATTTGCCCTTCCAAAATCTGTCCTCATTTAGTATTATCTAGTAGCTAGATTAATTTAGAAGCTAATTCCAACATACTATAAGTATTTTTTTTTTAGATCGCTGTTGCCCCAATACTTAGCCAACGCGACCTAATTAGTCCATTAGTAAAAAAGAAACATCGGCCGGCACCGGCAATATAGAACATCCAAGAACAAGAACAGCTCTAAATACTTATAACTTCACAATGCTTATATTCACTTCTTATAAGTAGGTATGCCAGGCATATTATTATTTTTTTTTTTGCCTCTACCCCGGTTGCTTACTGTTTGAAGTGAGAAGTTTGTTCCCATTTTCAGAGCCATTATAAGTTGTCAAAGTTGAAGAAAGCCAACACTGGAGAAATAAAAAAAAAAAACAAAATCGCTTCCATTCCATCGTTAGTAGAATACGATCATCATCATCATTACCTCAACGATCAATAGCATTCCGTAGACATTCCTCTTGACTCATTTACAGGTAACACAAACCAAAAAATAGACCATGAAATGAAGTGCAGATCAACGTGAAATCGTTTCACATCCAAGTTGATTGAAATAAAAAAAATAATTTAAAAATCTAATACTCTTCGAAGATCAATATTTCGATGACTCTGACAAAATGATATGGAAATTGGAAATCCGTCTATAAATACGCACCTATCAACAATAGGACAAGTGGTTATATGAAAAAAAAAAAACATAAATAACTGGAAAAGAAAGCATACGACTTGAAATGAAACTCTCTATCCATTCTCAAGACCATAAATAGACATCAGCACAGAGAGTTTGTCTATTAAATCCGTTCGCAACACCATACACACACCTGATTTACCCACCTCTTTCGGTTGAACTACAAAACAAATAAAAAAAAATTAAAAATAAAAACCGCTCCAAGAAGAAGCCCACGATAGCATGATAGGGGTGATGAATGCGTTTGACACTCTGAGTAGCAGAAGAAATTTCGAGACGCAGAAATACACCAAGCCAATCATCATACACAACAAAAGGAAAAATTTTCTTTTAAACAATTCGGGTCGTTGTTTACCGCTGTCGCCTTTGCTGCTGCACAATTTGCTGTCGTCGAAAGTTGTTGCATCGCAGAAAGTTGTTCCAGAGCACCATACACAGTATGCAACGGCCAACAGGTGTGTGAATGTGTGACTCTGCTTGTTCCCCTGACACACTTTGTATCTTGTTTTCGTATCTTTTTCGGAATACTGACAGTGAAATTGCTTAATTGTTCTGCTTTTGCAACAAAATAATAAATACATTGTTTTTTTTTTTTTTTAAGAATTTATTTTTTGTTTTCTTTTGTTTTGTTTAAGGCAATCGTCGCATTTACAATATTTTTGTCGTTGCTTTTTGTGTTTTTTACTATTTCTTCTGTTTGTACATGAATAAATTATAACTTAAGAGTAATTATACATTTTTTTTTTAATTTTTTTGTGTTTTTCTTTTAAACACATCTATTGCAATGAAAATTATATAATGAGAAAAATAAAATTGAAATAAATTTAAAGAATTGTGAAAAAGTTCAGTCATAGTTGAAATGAAAAGAATAGACATGTTTAGATAGGAAACTAGAAGGACAGTTAGCTATAGATACATAGATTCAGATATTAAGAGTTAGAAGAAAATGTAAGTTTCGTTATACTTTGTTTATATGGCAAGTTATGGCTCTACATAACCAAAACTGTGACTTTTCTATTTTATTTAAAGTTGAGAGGAAATGTTAAAAGTGAAAAAAAGATAAGTGAAGAGAGAGAGAGAGAAAGATTTTTAAATGGAAAAAAGTAGAAAAGGATAGAAGGAGAAAGTTTTCATCGATAAGACTAGACTATGAGATAGATCTTGACATAAGTGAAAAAAAAAGAAAAAATTAAAAAAGAATGAAACGGAAAATTCAAGTACAGAAAAAGGATAGTAAGAAAGACTAAAGACTACTTAGATGAGAATATTTGGCAGTTTAGAGTTATGAAGAGACAGTCAAGTGTAAAAAGAGAGACAGAGTAGAAGATGAAGAGAGTAATGTAGGAAGTAAAGAGAAAAATAGGCGTAGAGCATAGTTAAGAGATAGCGTGCTTGTTTCTGTTTAAAACTATAGACGTACATTGTGGGGGGCGTGTTGTCACCCCACCGAACAAAGGCCTTTTCTGAGTATTCTGCAAAGGTACCGACTTCATCTCTCGATTTATATAAATAAATGTTCATAAAATAAATTATTTAAATAAACAATGCACTCGCTGCATCTAATTGAATTAATAATAATAAATTAATTAGTTAATAATAAATAATAAATTATTTTTCTTTTGTTTTCATAAATATAACTTAGAAACACAGGGGGCAAAATCTACTGAATCGTTTTTCGGGTGGGCCCACGTCATGGAAGTTCCTTCATTTTAGCATAAGAAAATCTCCAGAATTCCAAATAGGGGGGCGCTACCATTTGACTTCGGTTGTTGTGGGCGGTGGTAGTGATCATAACCTCTTATTGGGTAGGTACTGGCTTCTGTGCCTTGAATGCCAAGTCTTGGGCATCGAGGGAACGTCCCCAACCACCGTGTCCGGAGCTTCCGTAGCTGGCGGAGCCACCGGCATCAGCACTGTACCCACTGCCGTATGCGTCATGGCTCACCGAATGACTGGCCGAATGGTGTGGATGAGCAACCACTTCGTAGGTGACGTGCTTCTCTTGTGACAACAGCTTCTTGAGGCCAATAACAGCGGACAATACCAAAGCGATCTTACCAATCAACAAGGCCTTACCAGCAATCAATGCAATAGCACCCAGCAACAGTGGCAGGAGAGCGGCAGCCTTCAGTGCGACCAAAGCAAGAATAGGTCCCAAGATCTTGGCAGCCTTCTTCTTCTTGCCACGGCTTTCCTCTGGTGCATTGGGATCGTCATTGCCGAACAATGTCTCGGATACATCTTCAAGGGCACGTCCGGTCGAGGAAACAGCATTAACAATATCGGCACCCTTCAGTTCAACCTTGATGGTGTGCGATTGCAGGAAATTGGTGATACGATTCAGAGCTAACGATTCGAACGATTCATCGGCAGAGATGGAACGTGGTGCACCACCGGCAGTATCCGCACCGGGTGTCTTGACGACTGTTACACCTTCGGTTAGGGCGAATTGGTCGCGGGCTGAGAGGACTTTGTCAACGAAATTGAACAATTTGTATTTAACACATGACACTGAATCCTTGCGCAGACAATCGCTGTAGATGCTATCCATGATATCGTTGTCGCCACCGATTGCGTTGCGGGCATGACCCCGTGTTTCTTCGGCTGGTAATGCTGCTGCTACCGCCACAATACACAGAAAACCGAAAACTTTTTTATAAGCCATTATTAACGCACTTTTGTTTTTTTTTTATATTTTCTCGATAATCCTTTTTCGATTTTTTATATTTTTTTTTTTGTTTTATTTTTATCGCGTTTCGATTTGCGTACGCTTGCTGGGGCTGCGTTACGATTGTTGCCGAATGGACGAGGAAGGATGATATGATACCATTTCTCGATGGTAGAAGCAATTTATATAGGTAAGCTCTTTTCAGTTTCGGATGCCCCACCAAGAGACCATGAATTTCTTCGTCTACAATACTCTTGAGTTAAAAGCGAACCAAACCAGTGAGTTAAAGCGCGTCTGTTTTTTTTTTTTTTTGTTCCTCTTCTTCTACGGTTTCCTCTTTGATTTTGGTTTCTTCTTCGAGCTTCTTTGGGATGTTTTCTTCGCTTAGCATATTATGCTTTTGCATATGTATGAGATTGGATACCGAAAATAACAACAGACAGTGTTCGAGGTGGAAAAATGGATAAAAAGAAATGATAACCCGTTTGGTTTGAATGCAACGTCCAGCCATCAGGGTACCACTCTTTCCGTATAACACACACGACAGTTTCCTCTTTCATAGCAGCATGATCATCGCTCAAGTTCAAAACCAACTTTCAATGATGATGTTCAAGTTGTTGTTGGTTAACTTGAATTTGTTTTTCTCTCTGCATCTGGAGTGTCGTGCGAGTGTGTGTTCTTTTTGATTTTCTTCGAATGCAGTCGATGCACTTTTTCCAGGTATCTTTCGGAACTTTTATGGAAGCGAACAGAAAATGAAATTGCAAGGAGACATGAACTACTTTAAATGTTACTTTGGCCATGTGGAGATGCTAAAGAAAGCTGCAGGGGATGGTGGAGATTAAATTTCCCTTTTCCTTCAATTGAGCGTTAATTTGTTGGATTTTTGTTTTTTTGCTTGTAAAGGTTTGTTTTTAGTTTCGCAAAGGGACAAGTTAATTGAACATAAGGATATTTTAGTCATGAAAATCGGGTCAGTATCTGTGGAGGGGTTTGGTAATGTTTCGTTAATTTCCGGCCATTTTCGTAATTTACCGCTTAAGGCGGTGAAGATCGAGATGTTTGGTATTTGTTCATAAATAGGGTTACAACTATAATCGTTAAAATATAATTGACAATGCAAATTATGATTTCGACCGCCTAGTGAAATGCAGTCGGGAATTTTTATCCAAACATCCAGTTCGCACTTCAACTCTCTCGTTTTTGACCTGATTGTTGGCAATCATTATTCTATCGATATGTTTATTTATTTAGACAAACGATGAATAATCTTGGAATTGCTTTTATTGTACATCTAGTGATCGTTGCGTTCTCCTTCTCAATTCAGATCAAGTAGGTATTCTTGCATTCTTCGTCTGCCTTTGATTCGCATACTGGCGCAGGTGATGTATTCTGGGTTACTTGATGTTAGAGATTATGTTTGCTTTGACGAACTACATGCCTACTTTTTTTCTGCATTTATCGAATTATTGCGTGACCCTTTTCTTAGAATAAAATAGAAATGCAATATTCATTGGATAGCGATAAACAGTACTAGGGATTTGGCTTACTAAAGAATATCATTGGGTGCATGTTCCTTTCTGTTTCTGTTGTTTGTATTGAATTAAATCGAATGAGAATGGCTTCGATTTGAATACTTCATACATCCTACCAAAGTTATTTCACATAAACGTAAGCAATTTTGGAAGGTATGTAAAGTTAAAAAGTTAATTTTTTCGCATAATCTGATTATACGCTACATACTTCAAATATTTTTATGAAATTAAAGTAGGACACACAAGGCGCTCTAATTTGTAAGAAGTAACTACCTAAATATTTACTTCATTTTGAGCATAAGACCCTTTTTTTAAATACTTCTCCCGGTCAGGACGAACCTATAGCGTTAACAGCGCCCGAGATGCTTGCAGATGTATATTAGTTCTGCACTTAAATCGCTGCAGATTGTAGCCTTCTGGAAATATATTACTAGGAAGCGAGTTCCAAAGTTATCATGTCCTGTAATAGAAGAAGAACATGGTGGCAATAAATCTCTTTCATATTTCTAGGTCTATACCTAAATGCTCCAAATAAGGTCGCAATTTCTTATTTATTTACGTCTACGTTGATTCTAGCCTTCCAACCCTCCATTTACCTGAAAGGCTGCTTCGCTGTGCTATAGCTTGGCTTGGTTAGTGTTTGGTTGTATATAATTTGCGGCCAACGAATCTTTCGGACATGTCACACAAAGCGGTTAAAAAATCCTGCAACTTTCTCGTGATGAATTCCGAGGTTTCGCAGGTTCATCGACTTACGAAGCACATTTGATACTTCCGATTCTTAGAATGACCGTCTCTTCATTCACCTGCAATGAAATTCTGCGGTCTAACCTGCTTGGTAGTAAACACATCTCATCGGCATGCATGATTACTTAGACTTTCAAACGGTCTCCATGAGATCCCATGTCGATGTCACTCATATGTTCCACAGAGGTAGTCAGCACATGCAACATCGTCTATAGCTGTAATCTTTAATAATCTTGCGTTACCGTGCAGTACACAGAGATACTTTATAACAGCGACCATTTTTGGAGTGATTCGTCTCCTGTGAAGTGATTTCCATATCCAATCGTGATTTAAACGGTCTTCTTCCAGCTGATGGCTCGGGTAAAATTAGCAAGATATTGAAGTAATCGAGGCAAGTCCAGACAACAAGTACCTATGTAAAACTGTCAGAAAAGCAATAGTACCTACTTTTTTTATTTCATCCCAATTTTCTATATTATGTAGATGATGTATTTAAACAACTCTGCTTAGTCCAATTGATTTTCTTTGGATTAATTTTCAAGCAATGCAAATTAATGATCTATCTATAGTCTATCATGTCGGTAAAATAAAAACACGCCGATTCGTTGCAACATGAGATGAATAGTAAGCGGACCAAAAATATCTTAACGCTGCCGGAAATAAACACAATTTTTCATTGGTGAATTTGGTCGCAAAATTGTTTTGAGATTGCATAGAATTTAATAAAGGTACTTCTCGTACCTTATCGTACTTTCCATTACAAAAGATATAAATTCACTTGGATGTGTGTATATTAATATATGACGGCTTGATTCAGAACAGTGTACTGTACAGTGTACATAACCCCAAATAAAATGTTGTTTCAACCCTAACCGAGCCTTCATAACGAACTTATATTAGTCCTTAAGAAAATCATACCAATCGTATACCTAAATTTTTTAAAAATTGTAGCTATCTGCACTTATCTATTTTTACAACTTTGTAGGGTCATTATAGTTTTCATTTTAATAGTGTTACTATAGAACACTCTTCAAGAGATCATTTTATATTCACGACTAGGTCGCACGAAACTTTCTCGTTTATAGCGAATCTCGCAGAATCTCAGAGTCATTTCAGCAAATTTTACGTTTAAAATCATACCCACTCAAGATGTACTCAGGTTTAGTAACTGAAGACGTGTTAATTAAAAACGTAATACATATTACATAAACATACGTATTAACTACAATAATTTATTCCTTACTTTCAAATTTCCATTGCCATGAATTTTGAATTCCCATTTTGGATTATTTAAAAAATTGGTCAATGGTAGGAATTTGGGTAGTCATTTTTGAGAAATATTCATAAAACGGCTATATTCGAGTTTTTTGAGAAAAACTAAGTACGTGATCATGTATAGAATGCTTTGTCCTTAATATTTATTTGTATCAAAATCGTTAGAGCGGTTTTTTGTAAAATGATGCTGACAAATGTTACAACTTTTGATTGGAAAAGCACTATAAGAAACAGTTTAGCTGAAAACTGAGTACGACGTATTCTTCAGGATATAAACATTATTACCTACAGTTACATTTTCATCCAAATCGAAAATGGCGTTTTCGATATATGAGCAGTTTTTAAATTACCATTTTTAGCGATTGGGGTGGAAATCGAAGGACGCATTCATGGTTCAAAAAACACTGTTTTGCAACTGTTTAGCTTAAAACTTAGGAAATGGTATTACTATGGATTTAAGCATTACCTGACGGTTAAATTTTTATCATAATTGAAAATGGCGTTTTTGAGATATGAACAGTTTTTTAAAATACTATTATTAGGGATTTGCGTGGATATCAAAGGACGCAGTATTTTTAGAGAAAAACTGAGCTTGCTATCAAATTAAGAATGACAATGAAGCCCACAAACTCTAAATACGAAGTTTGACACAATTCCGTCCGAGCGTTTAGATGCCCTAGGGGTGGGACAGACAGACATATCTACGGTTTTAGTTCCACTATCATCGTAATATCAGAATTGATGAAAATCTCGATTTCGAACTTTTGTACGAAAACAATAGCCGTTTTTTACTAGTAGCTATGATCCATATAGATCATCGATTTACATGCACTTACAACAACAACATGTGATCCTGCTTTTCATCGAGATCACGAAACATGATCTGAAAATTAATTCAACTATTTCTCGTTGTTGTTTCGTGGCGTTGTTTATTTCATGTTTATGTTGGTGTCCCTGTAAGTTATACCCACACAGTAATGTTGTCAGACCAAAATATGAAACACAATTAACAACACAAAAAATCAATTAGCATTTTTTCAAATTCGAATAAGTTACTACTCCGACTTTCGATATGTTTTGTTTCGCTATATAGCACAGAAATATAAATGGAAATATTAGCAGTACAATACGGTTAATTATGATTCATATTTGAACATAACGTTTGGACATAGTTTCCCAAAAATTAAAATTTAATGCTAAATGTATGCAGATTTGTATTCATATGGTAACACCCCGACACAACAAGCGAAATGTCAAACTCAAATATGAGGAAGTGCAATGGAGAAACCATCGCATTGTGACGTCACATTGTACTGTGTGGCTGCAAGATGGCTGGTGGCAATACGAAATTTGTCATAATTGGTATTGGATTTTATATGTGAAAAACAACTATTGCCACAATTCAATCAATGATCCAGTTTGTTTTATTTTCATGATCTGATCCGGATCAGATCACACTGATAATAAAAAACGGCTAATATCTCTCTCTTACTACGTATACGAGAAAATAGAAAATGTCTCTCAAAAATTGTACAGGGAAATGAAATGTTTTGCAGATAAATTCCCTTTTAAATAAAATTTAAGTCAGCTTTTGTAGTGGAACTTTTCCATTATGAGAAAGTACATTTAAAAAAGCGCTGGATATCTTAAGAAATATTACTCATTTTCTATTGATTAGAATAAGGTAAAAGTCGGGGGGTCCGTCACCCCTCTTTCTATACAAAAGTCTGACCTTTTTTCCTAGAAAAAAAACCAGACTTTTCTGGCGATCTTTTCGAAATTTCACGCATTTTTTAAAGTTGGAAGCTGGATGGAGTGCTTGAATCATGTTAAATATTCTGCTCAGTAATCAGCACCAGTCTCTGTGAACTAAATGTGAAAAAGAAATAAACAGTAGGTAGACTTCTGTGGTTATTCCCATCCTTTTCAAAACAGACAATCCATCCGTTGATTTTTGGTCAAACAGCAAATCGGACTGGTTAAATCACACACTTCTGCCACGCACCATTCTCACTCCTCAGTGATAGTCTACCGGAGGCAATAGGCAGGGGGTAGACTATTATACGGTCCCGAAGACTAACCGCAACCAGGAGGTGCAAATTTTAATAAGATTTGACTGCCTGAGTCACCAACAAAACCGCTTAACGAGGTAAGACATTCAAGGACAATTCTTTCAGAAGAAATTCGCAAGTGGTAATAGAGTTCCCACTCTAATGTTCGGCACATAGTTTTTTCTGGCACTTCCCACAAGAGCAACAATATTGCGTCAGGCGTATTTCCCAATACGCTCGAAAAACTCGATCAAACTGCGAAAACAAAGCGAATTTGCGGTCCACGAACCCGGGAATGGAAGTTTAAAGAGCTCCATATTTAACGAATTCCAATCTACCTACTCTTCCGTTGATGAAGATTGATGTGATCCCATATTTCCTCTTTATGAGTATTAGAATCACTACATATCACAAGGTGTAGCTATGTACTTTCAGAACAGTTCGATATGAATAGTGTGGAGGCCCGATGAAGCTCGCTTCTATAAAAGACGTTTCCGGATTCGATGCAGGTTCTCATTAAATTGCTATTATTCTATGATTGGCGCAGTAGGTATATGTAACAATATAATGCCTTTAAAAAGACTAAAACTTTCATATGTTATTTCAAACTTAATTTATACAAATTACAGCACCCTAATTTGCGACCTACAGCGTGCGCCTTCTTTCTTCACACCAACCAACTTCGACTTACATAAGAGTCGCTAATGTGATCTGAATAAGTAATTAACCTACTGACAATATAATCCACCTTTCGCAGCCAGAATGTTGACTTAAATTGTGTTTCTCAAACAATATTAAGTGACGCAACGCCAATGAACTTCCGCATTGTCTTTCAATTGACAGTACACGACACATCACTTGGATGACTTTCTGGTCTGCCAGGGTATATCGGCAGCACAAGCTCTGACCGTAATCAATTTATGTAAACCACTTAAAGTGATTCAAGATTTTTTAATGAACCGCTAAACACTTGCAGTCGAATCTATAAACTAAAACAAACTTTCTCCAATCATTCATATATTGATTCTGTATTTCGTATTAGTGTTACACAACTTATCGACTCATGTTGGTTCTTTTTCTCCCCTCTCTGTCCAGCTCAGCGGAATAGCCAGCGTGATTGATAAGATCAATGTAGAACGCTCCTTATGAGTAAGTCCATAGGCTCTCCATCTCCAGTCAGTTTCACTATGGAATTCAATAAATCATTTACGTTGAAGAAAATTCATTTACAGCTAGCTATATCGCCTTGTCGAAGATGAACATTGAAGAAAGTAAAAAGAAAACTATATACGCCACAAACATAAATACGCAAAGGAAAACAAAGAGAATATAGCAGCCACTCGCGTCAATTTGGCAAATCAAATAAAAAATATAATTTTATTAACATACCACGGTATGGTCGTTTAAACGGTTCATGTACCCCCATTTAATTGGCTGGGCATATTTTCATATATCTTATGCACTTTCTCAAATGCTGTCTTAAACTGGAAATGGGAAAATTAATTAAAATAAAAAGAAATTTACGCACAAAAAAAATAAAAAAAAACTGCACAAAAACATAAAATACAATTTATAGTAGAGGGGCTGCGCAAAGTATCTCGATATTTCGATGTATTAGTTGAAAGAACAAGTTAAAGTGTCAGGTTATTTGGAACACACATCGACCAGAAACCAAGCCAACAGGTTAAAAGAAAAGTAAAACGCTATGAGACGATACTTGATACGGCAACGACAACGGCATCTTTGGCTTTGCAGGCATTAGCGGCCGTACGTCGATCGGTCGCTTGCCGTTGTCGCATCGAAATTTATAATGAAGGATAGTGTTGGAGTTGGAGATGCTTTTCATTCATAAAAATCCACCGATCGATAGATCAATTGAAGCCAGTTCTTTAAATTAATTTTTTTTAAGCTGATGTTGATGTCGTTAATATTTTTATTGTATTTCCTTTATACGAAAACGGTTCGGTTTCTTTTTTTGTTATTATTTTACTCCTTAGTTCGGATGTGATAAACTGATAAACGAATGAATGAATGACGGCGAATGGCAAAATAATCTGAAGAAATCATTTCAAAGGAAAGGCGGTTTTTTTTTTTTTTATTTTTTGAGAAAAGTAAAATATACGAACGTAGCTGGCTATCTATACCTTTTGAATTTGATGGAATCGATGAAAAAAAGCGAAAGTTTTCACCTTTTTCTGTGTTTCGTTGATGATAACGATGCAGATGGAAGAAGCTTATTGACTTTTGTTGTTAAATAAAAATACAATCGGACGAAATAATTCAATGAGCATCATTTATGGTTATTTTTATGACTCAGAAAAGAGTCTCAAGCAATTTTGTGCGAGGCATGTCTATTGCGAGGAAGATAATCTAAGGTGTTATGATTTAAATCATAGCTTCGGCAAGATAACATAAGGTAAACATAAACAAGGTAAACATAAACAGATAAACATTTTGTTATTCCATAACTTCTGGTTAAGACTACGAGTTACTTTATTCCTTCCGGGTATTTCTGGGTAGACTGTTGTTTTGATGATTTTTTAGAATTATGATGGCATATATGCTTTTGCAATATTCTTAACTCTTGATACAAAAATAAATATATGAAGCAGAATATGTGGGTATGTATCTAATTATATTAGGGCTTGTGGGGAAATGAAACAATGAAAAATCATATGTTGTGCCTTTTTGGAGTAGGTATATACCCAAAAACATTTATACCTATTGAATTATTATTTAGACTAAATACGTGCAGAACGTGCACTCTCTGCCTGTCTAAATGTAGTAGAATATGATAAATAGTGACCCAGAATTGGTCATTATACTTCATCTTATAATGGCTAATTTTTTAACCGCTTGGTTTTAAAATTCAATAAAACAAGGAAATTTGCAAAATTGAGTAAAATTTTGATTGGGGTCGATTAATCAATTCTTGCCATTCACTTTTTGAATATTATTTCGTGTAAATGTTGACCGCGACTATGCTATGTCAAATTTTGGCATATTTTTTCCAACATATGGACTGGTATTTCACCAATAACACGAGCTACTCGTATGTTGTCTTCCAAGGCGGCAATAGTTGCTGGCTTGTTCGTAGGTAAACGCACTAGTATCCGGACAGTGTTAGTGTCCGGACACTCTGCCCTTTTTTTGAGATTAATAGCAACATCACTCATAAATAGTCTCAAATAATAAAAAAAAGGCAATCCCCTATGTATCCTACATATCTATACATGCAAAGTTTAAGGTAAATCAGGTGAATATTTTAAGAGTTACATATGCGTCGGTTCAGTGTCTGAGGTCTAAGAGTGCGGCTGCGTTGTGTAAAAAAAAAATAGTGTGAGCATTTTAAAAAATTAAGTAAATGAACAAGTTTTTATTGACTTATTATATTGGAAAGCAATTAGTTTTGTTTAAAATACAATAAATTTAAACAATTAAAAAAAAAATCAAATTAATTAATATCTTTGGCAATTTTTTTAGTGTCCGGACACTGAAACCAAAATTGAAGATGATTTTCAGTTTCCGGACAAGCTGTCCGGATACTGAAAATATGAGTGAAACGACAAATTCTCTTTTCAATGCTCCTAAATGATAGTATGGTATATCTGCTATGATTTACAGAAAGAGAAATGTGTTTTTCTCTTATGTTTTCAGTATTCGGACAGGGTTTACTTAGTACAAATATGTCTGTCCGGATACTAAAAACATAAGGTTCAGTGTCCGGACAACTCTATTTTGTATGAAATTTGTGGTTTTTATCCACATTACGTTCCTTCTTCTTTATTATTTTGAAGGAATTAATTCAGACAACATAGCACTGGCAAGCGACAAATCAATATGTGTATAGTGTTCACTTCAGGTCCGTCCTATCCACCTCTTTCCTGGCAACCTCTGGTGTACCACAAGGCAGCCACCTAGGTACACTTCTCTTCATCTTAACTATAAACGATCTTAAAACGGTCATTAAACACTCCTCTATCTATCTCTATGCTGACGATACAACATTTTTCAAACACATATCTTCATCACAAGACCTCTGTTTGCTGCAACAAGATCTAGATAGTTTTCTATCTGGTGTTTCAAAGACTGCCTAAAGCTCAATATTCCCAAATGCCAATCTATCACCTTATCACGTAAGTACAGCAAGTTCCCTCCCTATCTATACCTTCTTAATGATCAACCTATATACATCGTACAGTCTCTTCGTGACCTTGTACGACCGCGAGCTTAGTTTCAGTTCGCTTATTTATGAGATAATTCGTAAAGCCAATTCATCCCTCCGACACCTACGCGACCAGATCTCTCTACGCCGCTTTTGTCCGCCCCCTCCTATCGATTGCTCGTCTCTTTACAACTCCATCTTCTTTAATACAAACCCTCGCAATTTAAGATATACCCCCACCTCTTCTATCTGCCTACCCACCGCACGTATTACGGCTCAAACGAAACAATTTCCCGTATATACTACGGAAGGTAAACTCAAACATTTCCATTTTTGATTTAAGCCGCCGCACTCCCTCTATTAAACTCAGCCTCCATCACCCTAAACCCTAGCTTTAATTCCCAGTTACAAGTCTTAGTTTTTAGTTCTAGTAGGTTCTAGGTTTTTCTAGCTTGAGGCTTAGTCCTCCACCAAATCAAAAATCAAATCATAACATTGGACTCTGAGGGATCCGAGGAGAATTAGGAGACTTGAACACTGGAGTTTACGTTCTAAACAGAAATGGAACATTATTCAAGAAACCGAAGAAGTCTCTGGCACTAATGAGGCCAACAGGATTGAATCCGAAATGGAGCTGAATTCATCGATAAAAGTCCGGCAAGATCAAATTTCAATAGAACTGCAAGAAATCGCTGCCATTATGTTTTATGTATTATATATTATATACATAAATACATAAATAAATAAGTGCATATTTTAATTTAATTTTTAATTTTTTAATAATTAATAATTAATTAATAATTTGTTTTAATGTTTAAACATTAGATTACATTATAATAATGAAACCTATAAGAGTTTGTTTAAACGTACAACCATGTACCATACTAACCTACCTTCCTAGTATCTAGTGAATTGTGCAGGTATTTTAAATACCTTTTTTACAATAAATATATGTCCTTATCTATATTTAAAGTAAAAAAATGAATTAAAGTATATTTTACAAAAAAACTAACAAAAATGTTTATTTAATCAAGACGGAAACGACTAAAACTTCATACAAAATTTTCGCGTCCGGATACTAAAATAAAAGCGTCCGGAAACTAAATTTTGCCGTCCGGATACTAGTGAAAATCTAACTTTTTAAAATTGTTATTTTATTAATTTTAACAATGTTATATTTGCAAATTATGTGGGCGCTATATTATTAAGAAATATCTACACTCTTACAAAAAATATAATTATCGAAGGTAGCGTTTATAGCAAGAAAATGAGTCGAATTCAAAGTTAAGAGACACGTTAAGTGTCCGGATACTAGTGCGTTTACCTATAGACAAAAGACTTCACATATCCCCACAAAAATTAGTCCCAGCGTATTGCATTTTCCATAAACGGGCTTATATCGGTTTAAAAAGTTGTTTAATTTATACCGTGGTTTAAAATATCTTTGGGAATAATTTTCATTTAAAGGAAAATTTGCTAAAATAGCATATCGTTGTGGACGTGTTTTTACTTCACTCAAGTACCATCGTTCGAATGCCATGAACAGAGCAAGAGGCGGGTTGACAAGGGCGGCACCATTTTCGGCATTACATATCTGACATTTAAAATTTTTATAAATTTGTCCTAAGTATATCTACCCAAAATTGTAAATACCTACAATACAAAATAACTGAAACGCTTCAGATCATTTTTAGATTCTTCACAAATCACACAGCACATTTGAGGCAACAGACGCAAGGTATTTTTAGCTAAGTATAATATTTTTTTACGAAATCAAGAAACAAAATCGTATGTTCCATTACAGGCAAAAACTGAAACTTTATGGAGATTCCAATTATTATTATTCATATTTCACAACGATTTAGTTCGAAACACTACGTTTTCTTCATCTCGGCATTACCTACGCCTTTGTATCTTTGTAGTGGGATGGATTCGCGACACATTTTTTACTGAGCACGATTTTTGGTAATAATCAAATTCAATAATTTGCAAATGTTGTTCGGACGTAAGTCTATCCATGGTGAAATGACAATGCTAACTGAGCATTTTTTACTTTGGCACGTGTCACGCGTGATCTTTCAAAAAAAAAAAAATCAGACTGAAAAACCAAACAGCAAAAAAGTCACCCTATACATGCTCCAGTATGAAAAGATGTTATTTTTGTCATTGAATCCGTCGACTGCAACCCGTTCTATTTTTTTATGTTCAAACCAAAATATAGTTAATTAATAGCATTAAGTCAGTTTATGTGGGTTACGAGGTTTGGCCATGTTTATTGGTAATAAACCAGTGGATTTACTGACGAGACCCTTCATAGAGCCTGAAAAATGTTGTGGGATGGGAAATCGCACCTATCGACATAAGTTCAAAAAAACTGGAACAGCAAAAAAAAAAAAAAAAATGGCTACAAACATTATCTGAGACAGGCTAAGAATCTCTTAGGTTAATTTAATGTTTAACGATTTAAATCAGGCATCATAATAACCTACAAATCTCACTGTAGATATTTGGATAACACACTCCCCACCATATTCCACCATTATGTGGGGTAATAACCAACAGTATGATTCACAAGCAGGTGCAGTTAACCCCCTCTCTATGTTATTATTACTGTTGTAAACCAATGCAGGGTCGTAGGAACAGTGTCAGCCGCCCGGGTGGCAGAAAAATTGCCGCCCTCATTTAGGTATATCAAATTAAAAGACTACAGCAATTCTAAAGAACTTTTCGGCAGGAAGAGTCATCATTATTGTGTATTATACAGGTCACACACCTCTTGCTCAATAGACAAGGTAGCCCTAAAGTACTCACAACACACGACACAAGTCTGTTTCCGGCTTCTCTCACGGTCTTCTCTGAAGCGACCTACCCGTACTGTCGAGGCATTAATTTTACAAGATTTATTCCATAATTTCATTTGGAAAAAAGAACAAGTTAATAAATTGTTTTCCAATTCAAAATGTTTATTAGAATGTCTAAGCAAATCTTCATTCATAGTCGCCGTCAGTGCTGGCAATATAACTTGCTGCGACTGTGCGATTCTTGACTAAAAGTGTGTAGGAAAACATTTTAAATACATAGCACAGGCTACATTCAAAAAATGCTTTAAAGTGATGCTAACAAACACTTTCTTTTCCATCACTTAATGGTGGTCTAGGCTGGGTTATACCATCATATTGGTGTCAACATTTAAGACTCTCTTTTTAAATCCCTTAGCCAATGAAATGTTTTTTTTTTGTTCTATCAACTCCATTAAATTGTTTCTGGTTTGTTACTTTTAACCCTTTAACGATGCAAGAAAAATTGCATTTTTAGTCCTTTTTCATGGTGTTAGGCAATAACGCCCAAGGAAATAGGGCCCAAATCGATTTGGAATTAACGTCCAAAAAAATGCATAGCGCTCAGAAATAAACAACAAGATGGAAATAAAGCCCAAAAATAATTTGCAGTTTAATGCGTATGGGGAGGGGGCATGCTATCCTCCTGCAACTCTCCTGGGATTACTGTCAGATTTGGAGTATAGGCGAAATTGGATATATTGAAGGTTTTTTTTGCATACCTATTCCACTGTTTATGCATTTTCACTTACTATTTTGGGCTTTACTGCTTCTCAAAAAAACGAACCCTGGAAAGGAAATAACACCCAAAATAACGAAAAAACAACAACAAATTGTAGGAGTTTTTTTAGGGCGTTATTTCCAAATCGATTTGGCCGCTATTTCCTTGGGCGTTTTTGCCTAACGCCCTTTTTCATTACATGACGTTCATTAATTTGTTAACGATAAGAATTGGAGTTTTACTTGTCGTATTGTGGCGTTCAATGACTTACAGAGTCACAATGACGACAATTGGCGTTCAACGACGAAAAAACGCCACTCGTAATTCTGAATTCAAATTGGCGATCAACGTAAGCAACGTAAATGCCACTATTCTTTATATGAACAAGTCTTCACTTCATACTCCCCCAACAGTGGGAGTATGAAGTCATTCTCTGAATATTAGGCCCACTGTCCACGACAGCGTCATTTGCAGGTTGCATGCAAGCAATATTTAAAAAAAGTAACGCCCATGCATCTTGCAAGATGCAATGTGCTTGAGTAATGACCAATTGTGAGATTTGCCGCCCCTTAAGAGTGCCGCCCGGGGCGGGCCGCAATAGACTGCACGGTTTAATTATTCCTAACATAACCAAGAGTTAATTTAGTATCAGAAATCATTAAGAAGTGCTAAACCTAGGCACCCACTGCCGCAATTGCTATTATCCACAAAAATGTAAAACCCTGATTTATTTAAATGCCTTGCATTAGAACCAGATATCATATCTCTGTCATATTCTCCACCCGGCGTTAAAGAAACCTTTAGGCCCGGTGCACACATGTGTTTTTTTCCCGCGCGGGCTGGCAGCGGGTCCGCGTTTGCGGGTACAGTACTCACACCTAGATTGGGTGATGCACACAAGCAGGCGGACATGCTGCGGGCCCGCGGGTCATACTTGCAGGTAATAAACCCGCAGCAACACACAAACGTGGACCCGCTGCGGGCCCGCGCGGGAAAAAAACGCAAGTGTGCACCGGCTCTAAGAAGCCAATCCAATTTGTGTGGACTGTTTTCATTCTGCTTTTTAAATATATCATTAAAAAAATTATATAATATCCTATAGATTCGAATAATTAGCAGATAAAATCGAAACTGTATCTCCTTCCATAACTAACACAAAACATCAATACTTATCACGTCGTGAGCTATCGTGACTTTTCATTATGCAAATCATCGAATCAACCACGCAGTTTGTTCCATCCCAACGATTTATTATATCAGAGTGGGAAGCGTATACGTCTTCGCCATCGACCATCGTCATTCTTAAGAGGGAAATCGTAGCGATGCCTCAGCCTCGCCATCATATTATACACAGAGTCCATAACGGAATTAAGTAATCGTGACGAATTGACGCTCATTCATAATATTGCCAGAGTCTGACTGGATAATAGTGTGGTACCTACGCCGGCCGCCGCCAAAGTAATACCTCTGAAACCACGTCAAGTGAAATCTTTGCACCAATTAAATAGCCATCCGGAGAAAGAGGCTTTGCATCCGTCAAAGGATGCAATGTCAATGCTCGCTCGAGTAAGATAAAGTAACAAAAAGGAAAGTTTCTCTTTTCATTATCTGCCTCAGCAATTGCCACTTATAGATAGGTACATAACATGACATTATTAAATGTTTAAATAAAATAGAGGTAGATACTAAGTTATGTGCAATGTTTCATACCTGTAAAAAAAAAAAAAAAACAAGCTTCCTTACTTCACAATCACCGCAGTCATTTATTTTCTCACGTCTTTTTCTATAATTAAGTCAATAGCCAATTTGACAACGCTAAAAGAATGAAAGTCTTTCGCTTCGCAATGCGAATTACAGTCACTCGTACTCGCAGCCAATCATAAAGGCTATCATGCTGTTATTCGACCTTCCTCTGGTCCAAAAAATAAGCAAAAAAAAAAAAGTAAAATCAAAACCATATCAATTTTGCTTTCATCTCGAAATTGAAAAGAAGTTTTACAAAAAAAAACGAACAGTATGTACTCAGGAACTAATACAAAAAAGCACAATTTCACTTTAATTTTCGGATGAATATGACTTCGACGCGCGGTAATGGCCGAAATCCAATCAGGTACCTACATAACAAAAAAAAAAAAAAAAAAGAACTGGTAAAAAACAAAAATTTACATAAAAGAGTCCCAAGCACTCTCATGAAACAATCGCGGCTAAATTGCAGCATCTGGTTCTAAGATACTTTAGTTGAGACAAGCAACAACTTTCGCTTCGGCCAATATAATCAACAACAGCAGAGGCTCGCAGTAGTATGTTGCAATCTTGTGCGCGTGATCCTATTAAAATAGACTTGGACCGTTGGGACGCATGCTTAACCTTTTTTGTTGATGGTTCAGTACACGCCAAGTAGTGAAGAGGCTTAATTGTGATGTTAAAGCGAGAGGCGCGAATAGCTTAAGTGGCAATTGAACAGCCTGATAGCATTTTAATGGTCATTTCAAGCTTTCGGGGATACTTGAGGAATTAAAAAGCATTTCACTTCGCACGACAGTGATTGCAATTAAATTCACTTGGTAGAGGTTAGCACTTTCATAAGCGAAACGTCTTAACTCTCACTAGTGCGAATCCAACATTGTTTTTTTTTTTTTAATTATCTATACCTACTTGTCTCTCGAGTGATTATTTTATTGGTGTCATTTTCTAAAAGCACTTGAGATGAGTTTCGCTAGGGAGTGTCATTTATGTCATTCATACAAATCAAATGTTTACCTAGTCAAAATCTGACATTGTTTTTTATTTATTTTTATTGTTGTTTGCCTATACCGGTCTGAATTATAAAATGTATCAAGCTTTGCTTGGTTTTATGCCACAATTGGCATTGTGTGTCCTGTTATCATTAACTAATACAATGAGACATCGTGAAAAGTTAATTATGTACCTATACTTGATCCATTAGAGTGGGATCTGAAAGACGTAATTTAATGTATTTTTAGCTAACAGCGTAGTTAAGCAGTTTGAACACAACTGCAGAGCTATACTAAATGGCATTGACCTTCTACAACAAAGAAATAAGGAAAGGGTAATGAAAAAGCTTCAGAAAATTCTTTGAGACTTTACTGAATATTCCTTGTGCGGCCAGAGTGAATAGAGCATGGAGGGATTTTCAACGTGCAATTCTTCTATTTGAAATTAATTCTCCTTGCATTCATCTCAGCACGGACAATAGGTGCACGGCTAATATAAAGAGGACTGGAAAATGCCAAGAAAAATGTTTTTTTTTTTTTTTTTTTTTAGAGGTTAGAATGGGGAAACAATTAATGTCTGGTGTGAAGTAAGCCTCCCTATTATCCATTATAGGGTACTTAAGATTCACCCCATAGGCCAAGGCTTAAGTCGAACTTTAACAGAGAACATTTATATTGCGTCTTCTACGCTTGCAACTTCTGGTAAAAAAAATCCGCCAACCAGGGGTGGATAAAATCATACCAATCCTATTACAAAAAGGGAAAGGTAAATTACATCCCCATCTATGGAAAAAATGTTGTGATGTCCATCGAGACAGGTCACTTTTGAGTAAGTAGACAGGTAGATGACACAGAAAACGCACAGAAAATTCACTTTCAGAAATAATTCTCGCATCGTCATGTAAAGGGTGTCCCATAATTCACGATTCAAAATTTGAATTTTGCGCCATTTAATAGTACAGTGATGCCAACGGAGAAAAGCAAACAATGTGACAGCTGACAGTTCGGGGTTAGTAAAAATGGAGCGCTATACGAAAGAACAACGCATTTTCATTGTTGAGCAATATTTTAAAAGTAATGAACAATTTTCGAACAAAATCATCTTCAGTGATGAAGCAAATTTGATGGCTTCGTTAATTGTCAAAATGTTCGCATTTGGGATTCAGAAAACCCACGAGTAATTGTTGAGAGAAAAATGCATCCACAACGCGTGACTGTTTGGTGCGGATTTTGGGCTGGAGGCATTATCGGACCATTCTTCTTCGAAAATGCGGCTGGTCAGGCAGTAACAATTAATGGTGTTCGTTATCGTGAAATGATAACACAGATTTTAATGCCTAAATTACAAGATAATATGGATGTGACCAACATGTATTTTCAAAAGGATGGTGCCACATGCCATACAGCCAGAGAAACAATTCAATTACTGCATGAGTCATTTCCTAATCGTGTAATCGGCGGTTTTTGCGATCACAATTGGCCATCCAGATCTTGCGCTTTTGTTGTTTTGAAGTTAAAGGTCTATACAAACAAGCCCATGATCAACAACGCAATGAAAGAGGAAATTGGGAGGTGTATTAATGAAATTGAGCCACATTTATGTGAAACGGTCATAGAAAATTTCAATAAAAGAGTAAGTACTTGCCAGCAAACCCGTGGCGGCAATTTATCCGATGTGCTATTCCATACATAACCCCAATCTGTATACTCTATGAATCAATAAAAAATTTAAGCTTTCTAATTAAAAATCTGTATTTTTTATCAAAATTATTTGTTGCTTGAATAATGGGACACCCTTGAGATCCAAATGAATTGCTGGCTGGCGACGTTTCAAAAAAACACGCCTAATGTTACCACAGTCCTTGTAGGGGGTTTGTGGGTTAAAATATGGCTGTGGTCTTTTAATTTTTATGTAAATGACTAGCATTTATCCGCTGCTTTGCTTCTATTACAGAAGTATTACCATGAGTAGGTATGTATGTGTAACCATTTAACCAGACTTAGCCACATTAACCCGTGGATGGGTTCAGCTAAAATCAATTTGAATTGTTTTTAGAAAGGCCAAAACAGTGAAATATTAGTAGAAGCAGTAATAAAAAAAAAACTGGTCGCAGTAGCGCAGTGGTTAATGTGCTGGACTACTGTGCGAAGGATCCCAGGTTCGATCCCCGGAAAAACACAAATTTAAGGTTTTTACTACAGTGGCACCTCTCGCGAACGTCTGACAAACATCCGAGAGTATGATTGTCTTGAAAAAGCTTCTCAATTCACCCGTTCGGACTCGGCATAAAATTGTAGCTGTAAAAAAGCTCGGCCTAACGTGATTCTAAATTATGCATTTTTATGACCTCTTTTTAAGGATACCGATGCACCCTTCCACCAATACATAGGTTAACACAAACTTAAAGTGAGTATTAAAAACTGATATCTCGCCAACTTGTATTAAAGGTTTAAATTTGTCCCTAAAGCATTTTATTCTAAAGCAGAACAATAAACAAAATAAGTTTATGCATACATTCTTTCCTTGAAGAATAACGTAGAATAGGGAACAGAAGTTGCGAAGCACTAAAAGAATTTGTTTGCATGTAGATAAATTGCGTTTCTAAGGGAAATGTGTTGTTGTTTTTTCTTCTTCTTAAGAGTCACTGTTTCTATGGGAGCCCATATGGAAATAGGGACTAACAATTTCTGTTGTTTGGAGGATTGTATTTATGAGCCTTTGCTTATGGTAATGAAACCAAAGTATGTTAGTCTTAGTCGTACATAAATAAGTTCAACATTTTACCACACGCATAGAGTTGGTTTAATAAAATATTTTTACGACATTTGTAAATCTTTTAGTTTTTTTTATGATGTGGGTTAGCAATTTTTTATCCTTGCGTTGGTATTTTTAAGTTTGGAGAAGATAATAAATAAACAATCACTCATACGCGTATGTACCTACATTGAGTGGAATAAAATAAAGATTATGTGCTACTTCAGGAAAGCTTAGCTAATTTAGGAGATTGAAGTTTGAAATGACTTTCTATTTTTGGATCTGTGAAATTTTTTCAAATTAAGGGTAAAACGATACTCTCTATCTCTATATACCCTAGAGTAGCATGGTAGCATGCATAATTTTTTAAGGTATTTCTGAGTATAATATTATTATATAATATTATTATTTTTATCTATACATATATGTATATACAAAATTGTTGCAAGTGTGTTGTGACTTTATAACTCACGCACGGTCAAACCGAATTCGATTAAATTTTTAGGGTTTGTTCGTATGGTCGTGTAGATGGTTTATCTAAAGTTTTGGTCAAAATTGGACAAAGGGGCGTGGCACCGCCCATACAAAAAAAATTCAAAATCGTATATCTAGAAAACCACCAAATCGAATGAGCTCAAACTTACAGATGATCTTAGTTATTGGCCCTGGAGTGGTCCTGTGAAGTTTGGTCAGAATTGGACAAAGGGGCGTGGCACCGCCCATACAAAAAAAAACATTCAAAATCGTATATCTAGAAAACCACCAAATCGAATGAGCTCAAACATACAGATGATCTTAGTTATTGGCCCTGGAGTGGTCCGCTAATAAAAAAAAAACATTCAAAATCTTATATCTCGAAAACAGTCGAACCGGTTGAACTCAAATTTACAGACAATCGTAGGTATTATCCTGGGAGCGTTCGCGTGAAGATTGGTCAATATCGGACAAAAGGGCGTGGCAACTCCGGGCGGGTAGGTACCGATAGGTATATATTATATAAAAACGTTGGTGCGTATGTAAGTCCGATAATGGCCACTGAACCACTGAAGCTATCCGCCTTCATTCCTATTAAAAAAAAAATAATTGAACAAAAATATCAAAATAAATCTTGAAATATTTAAAATAACTATTTTAGGGAGAACAATGTTTGCCGGTTTAGTATATTATATTTTTTGTAATTAAATAAGAAATTTTGGTTTGAAATTATATCCATGATGGCTGTTTGCATTATGAGCGATTTAATATCAGTTGTGAAGTGGCACATTGGTTAGTCATTTAATCCATTTAATCGCAAACGTATGATATAAATATTTGAGATTTTAAATATCCTGAGAATGCTTCCTAATCCTGGTAAGCTAAAATGTTGCTGAATAGCTACGTTTTCTAAGAACAGGAATAAAACAAATTTATTTATTCTTTAGTAAAAATAATGTACCATAAATCATAATATATTTAACCTTACTGAGTCCTTACTTTCCTTATTTTTCTTATATTAAATAAAAGTAGGCTGTGGGTATTTAAATAAATTTTCAAAATTTGAGTTTTCTCATTGGAAATTGGAAAACAATCCTTTGCCCTAGAAAGCTGAAATTTTGCGCAGAAGTCCTTTAAAATGTATGCATTTAATAAGGAAGTATATTTCGAAATTCAACCCTTATGCTTAGTACGCTGCTAGAGCTAAGTTTTAGCTCCTCTCCAATTTTAAACCAGGAAAATGTCTGCAAGGAAACAAAGCTCGATCTCGAGAATCGAGCACATAACAACTCCCTATGCTAACCCCTTATGACCTTTATCGAAAGTGCATTAAAGAATCTGAAACATAGTGTATTCAAAGTTCTATCCAAAAAGCTTTTAATAAGCCTTACGACAGAACCCTCTGCTATAGCATGCTTTTTCTATCTAGGACTGTTCTAGGACTATCGTTTTTATACCTTACATTACCCACCTCATTGCCAGTAAAAACGTTACCAATTTTATATGTGAAGAAATCAAACAGTACTTGACTAAAATTGGTAAAATTTCACTTCCACAACACAATTGTAAAGGCAAACACTCTTTTGTCATCACAATTATCAGACAGTAGCCAAGAGTCGGATGTAACTTGATAGTTCGTTACGGAACTGAGGCTTTGATTTCAGAAATCTTTGCCACCCAGATGGAGTGATCCCTTTATTGTTTCGGGACAAAGCCAAACTTGTATGCCAGGCTTAGCATTCATAGTTTAAAAATATTTCTCTTTAGTCGGAAGTTTTTTTGCTTCTGAAAGACTGGTTTCAACTTTAAATTAGGTTGTTTTCGGTTATATAACTTAAACACCAACATAGGCACCAACTGACGAAATGCATAGAATACCAGCTCGAAAAAGGGTGTATACAAAATGCTGGCACTACAAATTCAAAACGTCTTCCTAAGATTAACCCCAGAAAAACATACTATAGAGCTACCTACCGCAATGACTGTAGGTAACAAATAAATTATTTAAACAAAATGTTGTGAATAGAGTTTGCTGTAACTCTTTTGGAATATGCCTTCCTTCCGCCTATTATATCCGCACATATGCAATGAAACAATTCATGTGTATCTCATTCAACATCATTTTTGGGGTTGGTGGCTTTACTCTCTGCAAACGTTTAAAACTAATTTATTTTATAGAATAAGTGATTTCTTGGAAATTTCTACATAAAGTTAGAAAAATAAATGTTTTTGTTTGACGGAATATTTTGGTTATTGGTACCTATACCTTCAAATGAAACTATCAGAAATGTTATCAGTTTGTAATTTTTACTCGAACTTTGTGATTGGAAAATCGGCCCTCAATTGAATCAGCTCATCAGTTATTCAAAAATGTTAACCAATTTTATTGGCACTTATTATGAATGTTAATTTATTTTTTCATCTTCGATTCATAATGTTGACACCCCGGAAGATGTAACCCAAAATTTCTCCTTGTTCCAAGATATTTACCATGAATCGAATTCCACTCAGATTTATGACTTAATGATCGATGCCTGCGATCGATGAAAGTTTTTTTTTTTGTTTTTTCGCAAACACTGTCACACGGAAATACCAAAAACAACCAATTTCTCCAACAGTTTTTCTTGTAAACACAAGATTGGCGCATGCCAGCGACCTGCACGCACACCCATTCGACTCATCAAGCCGTCAGCATACCACTAGTGTTACGATGCAAATAAGCTGCGTGCTTATTGGAATTTGAATTGAATTGTCGAAGCAAGTAATGGCATTCCGTTGGCATTTCCTGAAGAGAATAATGGCCCAAGGTAAGTAGAGTGATGTCTATTTAGAGCCAAATCGAAACGTACCATCAGAAGTGAAGATGTAGATCTGGTGCTTCTTTCGGAATGATGACCCAGTGACGAGCAACCGAATTCCCTTTCTCTTTCAAAGTCAAAAGAAAGTTTTTTTTTCGACAGTAAATACCACAACAGCCACCTGTTGGCCGGCCGACAGTGCGGAGCATCATTCATCTCGGAAGAACATCATCATCTCGGTTATGTAACTTGAATTCAGTTTTGTTTCTCTTTATCTGTATAGGTAATCCTAAACTATGCCTTTGATCATCTTCTTGCGGCTTTGGCAAGAGAGTTGAGGGATTCGAACGAATCAGATACGGGTGCGCTGAATCTTTTCGATTTTATTGGAGAAATCACTCGCCTGGTTATATAAGTTTTGAGTGCCATTCACTTCCAAAATAATGGCCACTATGTGTGTAGCTACAAAGGAAATTGTGTAACGACTACACGCGCACACGTGTGCTGCATTCATCCACTTCTCGGCATACTGATCCGGAAGTTGGCTAAGGGCCCCGTCTCTTAGCCCACATTCGTCGTTTTATGGTAGCAGTGTACAATTGTTTGGTTTGATTGCTCGCACGCTGATGGGATCATCTCAATCATAATGTATTCACCTTTGAGTGAAAGTCTGACCGTGGGACTTGCAGAGCAGCAGCTATATACCAGCGCGCTTCAAAACAATGCCAATTGAATGCCAATCACGGGGATTCGCATTTCACACATTAGTGTAGCGTGCCGCTCCATGGCGGCTGCTCTTGCATTCCTTGATTATAAGTTACATGTAGGTTTCTTTTTCTCAAATCAAATCAAACGCGCGCCGGCTCGCGATGCTGCACCTGTGATGGGGGTCAATTGTGTTTGGGATTGAGTTCGCGCTGGCGATATGCATCATTGCGATGAAACTATTGACACGCACAACTTTCCAAGTGAATGTCAGGGAGAAAAACGCCACGACAACTTGCAAATTGGCTAATTCAAGCTGCTGGAGCGGAGTGTAAATATGTGCCCTGAGCAAACAATAACAATATGTGGTAGTCAGAAGCGAGTGACAGTCAAGCAAGCAAACAGCGGTCACTGCGCCGGCTGGTGTACTTACAAATGGGTGCATGGGCGGATGTAACCACATGCGATGGAAATTTGTTGATTCAGTTGACCAAAGACCTAAGACGACAATGACAGTTAACCGGGTGTGTGGGTCTAATTTGGATTTCGATGGTGATAACATTTTTCTAGTGAAGAAAAATTGTATTCATTTTTGCGGGGGTATTCCTGTGGGTGGTAATAGACAGTTTTTATTATTAATTGTGTTGCAAAATAATACTGAATATATCGAGAGAGTGATATGAATTTGCTATAAAAATTCTCGCTCGTGTGGTTATAATAAAACGTTTCTTGGCGTCATAACATCGTAATTGGGTCTAAATATATCCACTAAAGTTGTCTAAAGATATAAACAACGATTCGTACGATAAAAGTTTCACACAAGATACAAAGGCGACTTATTATTGGATATAGGAACCGTACTACTAACAGATTCATTCGCCTAAGTCGATTCGTTTGGACGCTATCGTGATTTCAACAGACAGACAGACGGACATGGCTAAATCGATTCAGAATGTGATCCTGATTAAAAATATATAAATATTCTTTATAGGGCCTCCGGTGAATCCTTCTTGGCGTTACAAAAGTAATGACAAAGTGAATAAGTATACCAATACATACCCATTTGCAGTATTGAATAGCATGTTATTGATTTAAAAGTCATAATCATAAGTATAGGTCATTTTGACTAAACAGCACTGCGCAATAGTTGGAATTTATATAAATAGCTAACAAAGAAATTTATTTTCCATTTCGGTTTTTTTTTCCAAACCAGCTCTTTGAGAAACTTGGGAAATTTAAAAGGTATCAGCCTTTTAGGATAACCTACATTTTTGAGACCACGATCGAGCGGCTCCATAAAATTAGGCCCCAATGAAAAAAGGCCCAAAAAAATGAAAAAAAGCCCCCAACAAATTATATAGTAAGCAACAACAACGTTTTGTAGTAGGATTGGGGTGATTTTTCATTCTTTTGGGGCCTTATTTCATTAATAATTTAAGGGCAAAATTTCATTTTTTTTGTGTAATTATGCCCTAATTTAAGATCGATTCTAAATATGAAGGCCTTTTTAAGAAATATCACCCCAAAAAATATCAAAATATCAAAAAAAATGAAAAATTGCTCCAAAAGAATAAAAAATGGCCCCAAACTCAACGAAAAACGCGAAAAATATGTTAAAATCGATTCTAAATATTGGGATCTTCTTAAAAAATATCACCCCAAAAGAATGATATATCACCCCAAACATAATGAACCACTAATTACAACAAATATTCAAGGAAAAGTAAAAAAACTGTTTGTATACTCTGTCCCATTTATATTTTCAGTACAGGCCTTATGGGAAGCTCTTTTTTCTACCAAAGGTGCCAGTAGATACTTTTACGGCACTCAATCACAAGAATTGTGTTTTGTTGCTTTTTAAAGCTTTTGAGAGCAAATAAATGAATTTGATTATGTGGGATGTTGCCATACAGTTTTTAGGTACTCCTTTAATTATTTTGTAATTCTGATGGATCTGTTAATATGCAGTTAAACCATTTTTTCGATTTTTCTTGTTTAATAATATTATTATTGCTGCTTAAAAAAATGCGTAAAAATAATCGAAAACTGATAAGGAGGAGGAGGAGGATATTAATATACAGTCCACCAGCTGTCGAAACAATGAGGTTTATTGTCGAGTTGAATTTATTACCCAAGTTCACAGGTACCCGGTAATTTCGGGTAATGGGTGTCCTAAATTCAGAAGTTCTTGGAATTGAATATTGAGACACAGTTTTTTATACTTTTTATAATGCGGGTACCCAAAAAATAGTGGGTACCTACTCAATAAGAAACGGGTACCCGAAAAATGGATACCTGGTAATTTCGAGTAATGGGTACTCGGTAATTCCAGGTAATGGGTATCCTAAATTCAGAGATTCTTGGATTTAATTTAACTTAGATTTAGTTTAATTTTTTTAGATTTAGTTTAGATCTACATGTTTCTGTTCATGAAATCTTAATAAACGGCTGGTAACCCTACCGATATGTGTGACAGAATTATGCCAATTTATAGTGCTCACTATGGCAACCATGTGAGAGCTTTATAATGGAGACAGCTTATTGAAATCCATAAAAGTAAGGGTGAAAGGCAAATACCCTATCTTCCCTGTACTGAAAATATAAATGGGACAGAGTATAGTTGTTTGTAAAGCTTACATTTTAGCTTTAGAAAATTTCAGAAAATAAAAGTTGAAAATCGCGCGAATATTAAATTATTTTAAATTAAATTAAATTATATTATTATTTCAAAAACTGAGGTGGCTTTAAGCTAAAATTAAAAGTTATTTAAAAAAAACCGAGCTGGCTATTGCCAAATCTGAACAGGTTTTAAGCTTTAACAAATAAACTGATCGATGTGTAGTCACAAATTCAATCGTCAGTAAGTTATTTACCCCTTGAAACCTGTAACGTCCTGCCCTTGTAACAATGGTATAAATCGCGTTTCTTCTAGTAGATTTTTGTTTTGATACCAAAATAAGAAAATGAAAAAAGCCCCAAATGACCTTCAAACAATTTCCATTAAACGAAAAATCACCCCAATAAAATGCAAAGAGGCCCCAAAACAATGAAAATTGCGTAATAATTTTTGTTGTTGTTTGCCAATTATTATTTTGAGGCGATTTTTCATTTGTTTGGAGCAATTTTTCATAAATGGAATGGGGCCATTTTTCATTATGAAATATTGACCCAATTTGTGGGGCCTTTTATATGTTCAATTCATTTTTTACTAATCCTAAACAATTACATAGGCATGTGCATGACATATTCATTTCGTTTGCTATTTAGTGAATTATGTACTTTTAATATTTTAATTTTGTAACAGATCAGAAAGAGAGAGAATAAAAAGAGATAGTCATCGAAGGTAAAAGGATAGGTGGTACTGGTAGCGGTAGGTAATGGTTTTGGAGTCAGTCTGTTGGAGGAGCTGATTGAATAGACATAATAAAGTCAAGAAAAGTTAATTATTAAAATACTGGGATTGTGTTATTATTTTAAAGATCAGAAGTGGGATGCACCCAGGTGTAAATATATCTTGGATATATTATTGTTGTGTAGATCGTTGTTTTAGGGTACTCAGATCATAAACATATTTTGTAATAAATATGTGAAGTGGAAGTGTGGAATCCGGTGAGATAAATCAAAGACGGACTCACAGCTAAGCACCGGGTTTGATGTCGTTTTGGTATGAAATAGTGTCTACTGTTCGGTCATATTAATTCAGTGAATTTCGTTTGGTTTTGGGTATTGAATTTGATATTCTAAAGCATGTTTCTGCGAAGATGTGATTTGTACTCGTTTATGTATAGATATACATATTTACGTATTGTATATACCTATATAGAGTAAGCTGCTTTTGCGTCGTTAAATTGAAAAGCCGATAGAAATGGTCGAAAGAGGGGAAGATGCATTTTTGGTGTACGAAAGGACATTGACAATTTCTCTCTTTCTACATTTTGAGGGTAGTAAACATTCGTAAATACTCATGGTAGTGTTGAGTCGTTGAATTTGTGTGTATGTATTGTGCTTGTGGCAGATACATTTTAAGTATGCAAGAAAGCGACGGTCTTGTGGTCTCACATTGAAGTGTGATGGCGAGAGGGTGAATAGTGTCCCCTCGAATTGAATTCCAAATTGTTGAAAAGAGAAGACGTTACATTTTTGGTATACGAAAATTGTTACTTTCTCTTTTGAGTTCGAGGGTTTATGCTGGCCTTGGCATTGGTTGTCAAGTAGCAATATGTGTAATCCTTTGACTTCGTAGATGCATGCATATGTGAATATGGTCGAATTTAAAATGCGTATTAAATAAAAAAAGACAAACGATTTCACAATTTGATAAGTTTTGGTTTGGTAATAATCTGAAATTTAAGTGTATATGATCTGAGTTCCTGATTGATTTGATAGGTGCGTAATAGTAATTTATGTAAGCAAGACAAACTAATATGCGAAGAATATTAAGATTTCTCGATACATTATTATGTTGCTATGATAAACTGAAATCGCATGTAGCGTTTGAAATTACTGATGATCGTAATAGAAGTAGGTTCAATCTGTTAATCCATAATCGATATTATTTTCGTCCCCAGAAACAATGGATAATAAGACAGTAAAGCAACTTCGGGTGGAACTTGAAAGCAGAAAATTGCCTACTAGTGGAACCAAACGTATTCTGATAAACAGAATTATGGAATTCGACAGATGCCAAATTGCTCCTGATCATGAACTAATTCAGTCGGAATCTCAACCAAGTGCACCAAGCGTTCATATCAATTTATCAGATGTACATGAAAATAGTGCTGATGTTTTATGTAATGCTAATTTAAGTTCATCGGCATTAACGCCATTAAACGACGAGGAAGTTCGAGCACGAGAGTGGGACATCATCAGGCGAGAGAAAAATCTAATCGAACTAGAACGAAATTTAATGAGACGAGAGCATGAGGTAGCAGAAAATCTTAGGTTACTTGAGCAAGGCAGGGCACCAGTTAACAATACTGCACCAAGACCCAAAATTAACTGCAGTGTTCGAGAAATAGCTGATGCTTTGCCTGTGTTTTTACCAGGCGAGATTTCTTCAATGTCGTCGGACTGTTGGATAAATAGAGTGGAAACCTTAATGGAGGTATACGAATGGGATGAGAAGGCATTATTACTGGCAGCAGCGTCAAGAATGAAAGGCCCTGCACGTTACTGGTGGGATATGTTGGCAAATGGGTTGAGATCAAATTTTCCCCAACAACACAGTGAAATAGAAATCCATAAACAGCTTTCGACAAAGGTATGTAAGTCAACTGAAACCATTGAAAACTATTGCTTCGAAATGAATATGTTGGGGAAAAAGATACAAATATCCGATAAAGCGATCATCCAATATATACTTACCGGATTAAATGACTCTTTGATGAGTTCCAGCTTGGCTGCAGGGTCTTTTAGGGATATAGCTGAACTAATCGAGAAAATAAAATGGTTTGACAGTATCCGTGGTAATGTGCGACAGAGTTTGACTAGTGGATCTAAGCCTATTAACAGCACTACTCGACATACACCAGCTGCGCAGACAGATTGGCAGCCTAAAACTATAGTCCATCGAATTTCAAATGAGGTAACATGTTATAGCTGTCATCAGATAGGACACTATGCGCGGCAATGTACGCAGGCAAGAAAGAGAACATTGGTAGCTAATCCTGAAAACCGTCCACCAATCCGAGATGAAAAATCAGCAGAAAAGAAATTCAGAGTCAATGTTGTTCATAATGACTGCTACCATAAAGAAGTTGTAATCAAAGGGAAAAAGTATATGGCACTGCTTGATTCTGGGAGCGAGCGTTCAATAATTACCGAAACTGTTTCAAAACAAATTGCGGCTTGCATATAGACAAATGTAGTGTTACATTCCAGGGTTTTGGTGGAAGCAGTTGCAAATCAATGGGTAGTATTTCTTGTGATATACAGATTGATAATGCTATTTTTCCAGTCTGCGTTTTAGTTGTCACGGACGATTCCCTAACAGAATCTGTGTTGATCGGTAAGGATGTGCTCAATAATCCAGTATGTGGCGTTAATAAGAAGGGTAACACTTTGACCATCGAGCGCAAGGAACAAGAACTGCGAGAAAGTTATGACATAAAGAGTTATTGACGAAGTTGGTTTTGCATTCGTCTATGTGACACAAGATACGGGTTTCCTCGAATCACCCAATTTGTACGAAAATATTTTAAAGCGTGTGTAGAATGCGTTTACAACAAACGAGAGGTGGAGCCACTTGGTAAATTGTATATGATTGTAAAGAAGGGCGTGCCATTGGACACGGATTTTATAGATCATTTGGGTCCGTTTGTTAAATCGACCAAAGGAAACAACTACATTGTGGTGCTAGTCGATGCATTTACCAAATATGCAATTCTAAAAGCACTACCCAACACTCAGACAAAACCGGTACTTAACTTCCTAACCGAAGTATTCTACACATTTGGCACCCCAAGACGTATAGTATCGCGGAACTGCGTTCACCTCAAAGCTGTTTCACAACTTTGCAAAAAACAATGCAATTCATCATGTTTTAAATGCAACAAGGACTCCGCGTGCAAATGGTCAGGTGGAGCGGTACAACAGAACAACAAGGAAGCTTCATGTATTACTTACATTTGTAGAAGATGAGAACAAGTGGGACCAACAAGTCAAAATCGTGCAGTGGGGCATTAATAATACGGTAAATGAAGCTACAGGAAAGACCGCTCATCAACTGATGATGGGCTACATACCTAGAGATCCACTCAAAGATGCGTTTTTACAAGGAGTTGATCTAAATCAAAAACTACAAAATATCGACGAATTGCGTGACGAAGCAGCATCAACAATATTAAAATCTCAAAGCTCTCAAGACTAGAAGCTTTTAGGAGATCTGGGGATGCTATTAAAAGATGCCCCAAGCAGTACAGGTACTTCTCCCAAGTTGGAAGCGAGGTATCGTGTACCGTACTCGGTGACTACCGTACTTCCCTATGACAGGTATCAGGTTACAGATATGCCGTTTGCGCCAAGAAGCCAGAAGCCGTATGCTGCAATATGGTCAGCTGATCGTATGAAAAGGTGGATAGAATTGGATGTTGATTCGGACTTCGACGAGGACGACGAATTAATCAGGATGGTCGAGTCTGTAACAGATCAGAAAGAGAGAGAATAAAAGATAGTCATCGAAGGTAAAAGGATAGGTGGTAATGGTTTTGGAGTCAGTCTGTTGGAGGAGCTGATTGAATAGAGACATAATAAAGTGAAGAAAATTTAATTATTAAAATACTGGGATTGTGTTATTATTTTAAAATTTTTTATTTTTATTTTTTTGTTTTGATCGTGATAAAGCAAAAATTAAAATGAATGGATTTGTAGTTTAGTTAAAACAAAATCATTATGTTAGTAACTTTAAGATTTTTAAAAAAAGCCTTCAGGCTAGTGAGATCTTCGTTTAATGATTTTTGGATTTGCATTGGTTAATGGTTATGCTAAGACAGATTATCTACTGTAACTTATTAAACATTTTTATTGATTATTCGTTTATGACAACCCTTGCTTACAATATTCGCACAAGAACATCAAATCGAGTCCATTCAGATAGATATGTAGATATCTTATTTATATCTTCCCATTGCAGAGAATTTTTTTTTTTCGAAGTAAGAAGACGCAGCCCAATGAAATGTTTCACTCCTTTCCCCTCATGCAGCTTGCCAAGTGTGCAGATATTCGTTCCTTCACGTTGATGAGGCCTGTAGTTCAGGCTTACCATTTCTCCTTTAATTTTAAAAATTGTTCCAATTAGCTATGTTTCTGTTGCAAATAGCTATTTTTGAAACAATTTTGAAATTATTTTGAACCAATTGAAACAATTTCTTTCGTTAGGTCACACTTTGAAAAAACAAAAATCCTTTCAAAAAATGCCCCTGCTTTTTCTATGAAAGCATCTTTCATTCTCATCAGTTTAAGTGATTCGTCGAATAGCGATTTATCAGTGAATTAGAGCAATGCCACATTGGTACATCCGGCTGCTAAGTGTATCTAATCCTTACAAAGAGAATTTTTTGCCTCTGGGCAGATTGCAAATTGTTTGTACAACTATTCGCAGAATTTCTATGACTCTTAGATAATATGTAGATATTTATTGTATTTTTGTTATTAATGGCACTTTCCAAATTAAAATTTTATCAAGAAAGAGGTAAGCGACAAACTTGTAAGCCTATTATGTCAACCTAGTTAACGTGTTAATATTTTATCGTACACTGATTAATTACCATATTCATTATAAAAATAATAATAAGTACCTATAACTCAAGCAAGGTCACTATAAGACCGACTACGATATCGGACTCGAATTCGATCACGTATCAACATTACATGCTTGCCACATTTGTAGGTGAACAAATTTGTCATAATGCTTGTTGATAAAAAACAAAACTGTCTTACATTATTATTTATCGACCCGCCGCAACCATAAAAAGAGGGCGTTGGTCTTTTCCTCAAATAGTGTTATTCGTTCTGTAACAACACCAACACTGTCATTATACGTTAAATGGTAATTACATACATACATTGAATCTAAAAGGTGTTGACACGCGACTTATTGATAATTTAATATTTTAGTTTGTACAACTTTTTGAACTACCTTCTCTCATGGCCAGGTAAATTTGGTCACGCTCGGAACTGAATGTCACGTCGCCGAAAGTGTAATGTAAACAAATGAAAATCCGATTAACTTCGATTGTTAAGTAAGAATTTACTGACTTCTTTTCTTGCATCCTCTGAGGAAGCAAGAAGGCTTAATTTCATATGTTATATTTTTGCATATAAATACATTGGACATTGTTATTCTTTGGATAAGACACATAATGTAACTAACTCATTTATTGTGAAAAAAAAAATTTTTTTTTCTTAGGTGCACTGCTATATTTGCATCCTGATGTTGTCTTGATAGTCATTCGAGACGAAAATAAATGAAAAAAAAAAACAATATCATCGGATCTTAAAGTGCGTGTGTATGCGCTATGGGAATGTAGGTAGAGATAGATCAGTGGCAATATATAGCATCGGTGGTGGTCAAGTTGAACGCGCTTTCTCCACATGCCGATAAATTGTGTCGCGATTGGTTAGTGGAAATGGCAGATTTTGCTCCACCTCTGGAGCAGCTAATACAATTTTATATGAAAAGAAAATTGGATAATTTTTGAAAATCGTTAGGTGAGTAGGAGTGACCGTAGATATATGTATTTAATAACTTTAGTTGTGCCCGCCGGCATTGTTCGATGGAAAGTTATTTACAATTTACAAAGTATCTTCATTAGTAAGTGTTACAATCGCAGGGAGTAGATTGGCTGGGTTGTGACTTTTTTAAAAAAAAAGGAGGTAAGTAAAATTATTCAATTCAATTCAATTGTTTGCACTGTAACCAAGAACAAATATCTGACAAATATCAGAGAGTGTAACTGTTCTAGAAAAGTTTCTCAATTCAGATTATCGGTAGGTCCTTCCATTCACCTCAAAAAACGATTTAGAAGCAGCCTGTTAAATAGACCTTTTGCGCTGAATATTGATTAGTTTTTACCAGGTATTGCTATTTTTACGGCGTACCTAGCTATTTGACAAAAATATAACTGGTATTGGCAGAACGAAACACGATCAGTTACTCTTTAAATACGGATTGCAGCTATAATTCAAATTATCGGGAAGTTATTTTGAAGCTTGTATCTCTGTACCTATGCTAGGCCAATAAATGGTTATGTAGCAAGTAAGGGGCTATATTTTAGATAGCTGCAAAAGGACCGTATAGGCATCCTAGGCTTAGGCCTAGCTTCTAAAATTACCTACTTATTATATTTTTTTAATAAATTGAAAAATTATCTGGTCAAAATTCGACAAAGGGATAGGTACCTCCCGTATAAAAAAAAAATACATTTTAAATGCTATTTCTCGACTCCCATGGGAGCTAAAGTTGTAAAATTGTAGACATTGATGTCTACCGGTAGGTGGCACTCCGATTCCACAAAATTTCAAATAATAACCACTCATCAATAACAAAAAAAAATTGAAAAGTAAAAATCTCATGAAAAAAATTTCAAATAATAAATAGGTACTCAACAAAAAAAAAAAATAAAAAGCAAGAAACTCATAAATAAAATTTCAAATAAAGAACAACTCAACTAACGCCTTCGAGCTAATGCATTGAAAAAAGGTTTGATGAACACTCTACGTCTACATAATGCAGGCAGGATAACCTTAACCTCTGCCAGGTCCGCTATATTATTATCTACATAATTCTCCTCTACGTGTGTTGTAACGGCTGGACCAAGTTTCATGATGGGAAAAAATATGTCTAGACAATACAATTCGTGGGCCTGAGATTTTTCAAAATTTTTCCTTTAAGGTAGTGAAAATGTGGTGCATACTTTAACATTTCAGTACATTCAGAAATTGTAATAAATTCTCCCCGAGTATTTCAACGTATCTCACAGTTTTCTCGTCCACCCATCGGAAGCTGAGCTACATTAAATCCAAATCCGTTTTTATTTGACCAAAACTTAACCTTTTCATAATGATTGTTTAAGATTACCTCTGTACTTAGGTTGTTGGCAGCACCACCTGATCGGACACCGAAGAACAACAAAAAAAAAAGGGTATGAGTTAGACCTACACAAAAAAAATCATTATTCATCAGTGGCAATAGTATTATTTGTTAATTTACCATTCGTTTGTGTGAGTTTCTATTTTTGCGACGAATGGAAGGGACCAACAATTTTATGCCGAGTTCGAACGGCTGATGAAAGAATCTTTCTCAGGACAGTTATACTCTCGGATGTTTGTCAGACTTTCGCGAGAGGTGGCGCAGTAGAAAAAACCTTAAGATGTAATTTGTGTTTTTCCGGGGATCGAACCTGGGATCCCTCTCACAATAGTCCAGCACACTAACCACTGCGCTACTGCGCCCACAATCTCATCATACATCTCTGCAATTGGAGTTTAACCAGGTCCACACTTTTCAATATTATAGTAAGATGTGGGTGGCTTGGAAACAAAATATTTTCCAATTTTTAGTATCTACTTCTTAGTTATTAAAAATGTTTTTTTTTTTTTTTAATAAAATTGTTTGCTAAAACATTAAACCCCCGATAAAAATTAGATTATTTTTTAAGTAGTAAGTTTTAATTTCACTTAATTCAAAGAGTGGTACCCGGAACCCATATAGCTGGAGGATATATAGTTTCAGACGTGTTCCATTTAACTGAGGCAGATTTATCGTATGGATCTGCCTACGGAAATAATTCACAGCAGGCTCAATTATCTGGCTAATAATGCGGAGATGCTTCCCACCACTTATGAAGATTAGAATTTCGTAAAGAGTAATTTACTTTTAGTTTAGATACGCTTCTTTCATTGACTGACACAACTTTCTGCAGGACTAAATCTAAAATCTAAATCTGTTGTGGTGTAGCTATGTTTTTCTTCTTTGGAAATCAAAATTATCACCTTTACATCTTTCCATCTTTGGGGTACCTACAGAAAAAAAATTGAAAAATTACTTTGAGCCATGGAAATACATTAAGGACCATGTTTTATCTTTGTCTCTTTGATGGTATGTATTTCATTATTTTGTCGCGCTGATTAATAGGGTGTCGAACGATTCATGTGGTTTTGTGTTCTCTTATAACGATTGTTATCGATCTACCACCGAGTGTTTTCTCTGGACTCCAAATTGAGTGTCCATTACTTAAGGTCGCCGCCTAACAAATTCAAACTTTGTTCTCACTCCAATTCGAGTTGCTATTCCCATCAGCAATCTTTCTGATGTGAACTCATTATTTGGACAGTCGTGTTGTTTCTCCTTTTAATAACCATTACGCATACACTGAGGTCAAAAAGTTCGAAAAGAAAAAATAAACAATTAACAAACCACTAAAGTTGCGCTTAAAAGTGAAATTACTCTGGCAATATAAATTAATATCGCACAGCACCACGCGGTATAGAAACGTTTGCTTTATATAATATCTACAATTTCATATACGAGACAAGACTTTATGTTAACATGAGGTGTTGTTTACGTTCATATGATCTCCTATCATAACTTTTACGGGCATCCGCAGAAACGTTGTTAACTAAAATAAATATTTTTCCGGCACATACCTGGCTACCAGCTCTATGGATGCTTTTCGACACGGCCACACCAAGAGGTGTTACTCCAGTTTTCTCGTGTATAATGATATCTATGAACTACGTGAGCATACCAACAAACACCATCTCTGCAGGTAATATAAAACTAGACGCTAACGGATGTGACCATTGGATACAAATAGCCAAGCTATAACTCAGACATGCACTTGGACGCAGAGAGATAATTTGGTTTGTAGTGAATTTTATGTTTTTTTTACCTTCTCTTCTTTAGATACCTACTTTCGTTTTCAAGTTTGTGAACCTTAAGTTGCAGTAGTTTCCTTTCAATTCGAAGTTAAACCGCATTTACCACGAACTTACTGCACAACTGTTTGAGGTGTACCCATAGGCTGCGGAATAACTTTGGTGGTCGGAAATCGAAAGTTGTTGACAGGAGACTCTGCTGCGGTGCAAAATGTAAATATATAGTTCGTAGGAAAATTCTTTTGAAAGTTGTGCAATAAAAACATTTTGACAGAAGTAGCTAGGTACGTAATAAAAAAAAAAATTTCTTAAGAGCTATGCCAAAAAACGGTGAGATTTGTATTATGTAAGATTATTTTGATATTTTGGCAGTTCAATTTGATTTTTGTTTAGTTTTTTTGTAGCTATCAATATCGAAATAACTTCTGTCGAAGAAACATGATTGCACTGTGCTCAAGGTTTCTGGTACTCGTGACTTTATTTTAAAACAGAGAGTGAGTTACTGATTGGAGTACTTGGGTCTTCGACGCAACATGGACTGAGTCCGAGTTCCGCATTAAAGATTAAAAATCTCATAGAAATTTGTGTAAAATCTATACACTCATACCTCTCTATACGGCCGCTCTTTATACGGCCTTTCGCTATAACGGCCTTTATTTTTTAATGCTTAGTTTTCGTTTTACGGCCAATTTTTTTCGTTACAACGGCCAAATAAAAAAATTAACATTCTCTTAAATGTTCTTAAAATGCTGCAGATAAGAATATATAATAATGTAACTTGCCTAATTTGTCTATTTTACACTGCGAATTTGTTCTTATTGTTTTCTTGATTTTCGATTCTATCATACCAAAAAGTATGTTCTAAACTACATTATCTCCAAACTACAGAAGCATAATGAGGTACAACAAAGTCGACATCGATGTTATTAATTTTGAATATCCTTGATAGGGGTTTTTCCATTTTTGGTTTGAGAGATAGATTTTAATTCATATGTCCTTACTTAAAAATTGTATACCAAAGCCATCAAAACGAGAAACGCAGTGCTAAAGTTTAAGAGATGCTAACGTAGCCATTAACTGCTATTCAAAAATTAAGAAAAATAATGCAAAACAACCAACGACGGACCGACCGATTGTGTAAATAAATATTATTATGTTCTTTTTCGTTTTGTATGTGGCTATGGAAATTTTATTTTAACTCTCAATATAAAAACGCCACTGCTCTCCAAAGTTAAAACGATAAATCCATTTTTTATAACGTTTTATGAATTTTTTGGTTGTTTTTTAAAGATTTGGAACCAATCTAATAGATTTTGTATAGGTTTGTTTAAAAAACTATGATTCGTTATACGGCATTTCACTTTACGGCCTGATTTTGAAGAACGTATCTTGGCCGTTAACCGAGGTATGAGTGTACTTGCCTTTGAGACCGTGTGGTAGAAGTTTATTTTATTTCGATTGCGGTCTAAATTCACGCGGCCATAATTCAAACAGCTGAATCCAATGGAGGCTATTTAGCCAGTGCCGATAAAATCCTGTTTCGTGGCAAATAATATCACCGGAATACAATAAATGTGACAATCACTACAGGTGAATGAAGAGTCAGTTGGTCTAAGGATATACTGCAAAAAGAAGACACGAATGTCCAAATCAGTGAAGCAGATACCACTTGAAGAGGTCTATAGCGATTTATCTATTCCTGATGGAACGGACATAGACGTTGAGACTGAGGAAATAAATCCCGAGATAGATACCTACTGTCTAAAACGAGTCAAAAGCTATTGAATGGTGAGATAAGGCATAGCTACCTACAAATGGAACTGGATTATTCACACACTAAGAAAACGTCAGTATCTCAAAGTAATCTTTCGAATGACATCTTCCAACTTGAAACAAACTGTTGTTTAGTCAGAAAGATTCGGGGTAAAGTTCCGCGTCAGCGAAAATGTCCATCTTAAATCCACCTATGAAGATGTATTCAGTTGATGCGATGGATATCGGTCGGTCTTCTTGCCATTCCGCACTAAAGGTAACAAGTGACAAATTGTCCTTCGAAATATAGACGAGAGTTGTGTTGTCTGCAGTCTGCGTACCTACACATTATTGCGCATGAATCGTAGGACTATTAATAGTTGACACTGTTCGATAGCCAAGCAATCTGTGGACTGTATTGTAGTTTACTTGATTTTTCGTTCTGCTGCTCCTGTTTTGTATAGAAAAATTGTTGAGGAAAAAGAAGAGAACCAAATTCGAAGTATGTTTTATTGATTGATTGCTCGAAAAAAAAGAAAATGCAAGCGCTTGAAAATAAAAATATTAACCAAAGTACATCGAATGAAGTGGATATGGTGCCGGTGTTAACAGCCATACTATTGGCAGATAATTATTAAAATTATACGGGCTTAAGATAAAGTATAGCCTTCAGAATCGAATTCTGATGTAGTTGGTTATCATCATTGAATAATACTCAATAGATTTGATAGATTCTTAAAAAGGCGTTCAAATGTACCATCCAGTTTTTTTTTAAGGTGATACCAAATTCTGAAATACTCAGACCAATCGCGGTCCAAGCAAAAACCACATTTTTTTGGTGTGGTGCAGAAACTCTGATATTATTCGTTTCCCTTTATGGTCGGTGGTAGGGTATTGGCGTCCCCCACTGAACCAACGCCGCGCCGGCCGGCCGCTCGGGTCACAAGCAAAGACTCTAACTACTACACTATGGCCATTGCCTTTTATATTCATTTACATACGTCCTGATTTCCCCCAGACACTCATATAAATTAATTCACCGCGTGAAAAAAACACACCACGCCACTCTAAACTGCACTTTTATGGGCTTAGTATCTATCAAGTCTAAGCTGAAAATAATAAATTCATGTTGGTGTGGTACTTATCAAAGCCGGATATTATTATGTATCAATTTTTTCTTCAACTTAGATTGACAAAATAAAACGGAATCCATTATGTCCACGGCATTACCTCTCCGAGCTTAGTAGACAGATTGCGTGGTAAAGTAGACATATCAAGCAACCGCAACGATAACGAAGGAATCAGATTTGACTCTTTGTATTAACAATTTATCTTCGGTGGTCATCGAAGTCGCGAGAGTGGTTTGTTAAGTTTTTGTAAATACTGTCTCCGACAACGGTGAACGATACAGTCAATAAACCCGCCCCTTAGCCTCAGGCGGGCCGCATGGGCGCGAAAGTGAAACTAGAGTTACATGCAATCCAACAAATGTTCCGTTAGGCAAATTTATTTCGAATTTATCAAGCTACCAATACTGATCATGAGTCATGACTAGGATAACTTACATGCTCGTATAACTTATGATATCACCTTCCACCTGTTCTTATCTCAATTGTGCGTTTTTTCGCATGTCACCGGTTTCCCATGGAAGCTACGGTTCAGGAGACCTACTGACTTTAGGTCTCGTTTGGTATATCTCTCTTCAGCTCCGAACCTCTTTGGCGGTAATTTTTCGAAACGACAAAAAGACGTAAAGAGAAAGAATCACAAATCACGATTGCGTCCAGATTATATTAAAAAGTGAGAGTTCTGGAAACGTGTTTTGGTTTTTTTTTTTTTATTGCTCCAACTCCATCCACTCGTTTGGGTGGCTTTATTCGACATATTTGTTGGGAAAGCATTCACTTTCAAAATCACTGCGTGTAGCCACACTGATGGGAGCCTTTGATATAGGGATAACCACATGCGGAAATAATTCGGTGGACATAAACTCTATTGGCCTTTAGATAAATATCTCAATCGATTGGATGTCAAACGATGTGGAGATTTGACTGGTTTGTGATTGAATAGTAATACGTCATTGAGTACCTAGATTTGAAGCGAAATGGAATCGTTTGAATAAATTCATTGTTAGATTTACATCTAAATCATACATACATACGTCACTGATTACTTAACTCTTATTTCAAATAGATTGTAATGTTTATGTTAGATGATTGCGAAATGAAAACAATAGTGTGTAGTTGTGAAATGAAGGCCTTTGATGATAGGCAATCTAATTGGAATCTCAGATTACAATTTTTGTACAAATTGAAACGAGTTAATCTTAAATGTAGACACATCAGGTAGAAGGGGAAAAGATCTGTTCATTTCAGATAAATTAATATGAATTTAAAGGTCAGATAGAACAAATGACAAGTAGAAATGTAATCATCGGCCTGTTCTAGCTTTGAAACGTTCCACTGCATACAAGTGGACTCTAGGAAGGTCAAATTGAATCAATCAATTATTATGTTTATATAATAAAAATTTAGACCTACGCCTTAGGTACATAGGAAGGACACTTTTCGAATATGGAAGTAATCGCCTGCCGCATCAGCTTATCTTAAAATTGATGCAAAAGGAGTTACTTTGGGTACGAAATTTAAATAAGCTGGGTGCAGACTTCAGCCTTAGCTGGAGGGACGCCAATATATCGCAAACGGAATGGAACTATAAGAGAACGGAATTGTTATCAAAATTAAAGACAAGCTACCATTGGAAAAGGATACAAAGAGCGAAGGAAACTGAAAGGTTCTATAGAAACCTAGATTTTGAAATGGGTTCTCAGTACTTTACAGAATCCGACGATCAAAATAAAATAATGTGGATCTTTAAGGCCCGGTGCGACTTGATTGAATTAAATGCAACTACTTTTAAGGCAAACAGGTCAAGAAACTGTTCCTTATGCAATTTAAAAGAAATAGAAAATATACAACATTTCATAGGAAGATGTCCTATTCTTAGGGAATTCAGATATAAATACTTTGAAAAGAGATACTTATTAGAAGCCGAGGTAGTTGAATTCTTAAACGGAGTACTCAGTAATTGGGACAATCTTACGAATTACATTATCAATGCTTTAGCGTATAGAAAATTTTTAATTCAAGAATTTAATAACATGTAAAACTGCAATAAAACATTAAAATCAAATCCCCGACAGACGACATTTATGTCATTGTCGTATGTTCTCAAATTTTAAATTGTAGAATTATTTTTATAACGAAAAATAAAGAACTTACTACTACATATAATAAAAATGTTTATGTTGGTTATGTAATGTATGCTCCAAAAACTCGAAAAGTTTTGAACCGATTGAGCTCAACATTTCAGAGAATCTTTGATATTGGCTCGAGATATTTGTTATGATGGTTTGGTCAAAATTGGAGAAAGGGGCGTAGAACCGTCCATACAAAACAAAAAAAACATTCAAAATCGTATATCTCGAAAACTACCGAATCGATTGAGTTCAAATTTACAGACAATCTTAGGTATTGGGCCTGGATTATTAAATCGCAAGATCGCCAATTCTGATTGCAAAAACGGCCGATTACACGATTAGGAAATGACTCATGCAGTAATTGAATTGTTTCTCTGGTTGTATGGTATGTATAGCAACGTCGTGTTGAAACCACATGTTGGTCACATACATATATTGTAATTTAGGAACTAAAAACTGGGTTATCATGTCACGATAACGAACACCATTAATTGTTACTGCCTGACCAGCTGCATGTTCGAAGGAAGAATGGTCCGATAGTGCCTCCCGCCCAAAATCCGCACCAAACCATCACGCGTTGTGGATGCATTTGTTTCTCAACAATTACTCGTGGGTTTTCTGAATCCCAAATGGGATCATTTTGACGATTAACGAAGCCATCAAGATGAAAATATGCGGACTGTAGCTGACAAACCTTCATTACTTTTAAAATATTGCTCAACAATGAAAATGCGTTGTTCTTTCGTATAACGCTCCATTTTTACTAACCCCGAACTGTCAGCTGTCACATTGTTATCTTTTTTCCGTTGGCTTGGCATCACTGTCCTATTAAAATAAATGGCGGGTGAACTATGGGATACCCTTTAGTATTTGCCTTGGTGTCACTTTGTGGGGTCATTTGAATATAACCAACACCATACCGGCCTGTATCTCTTTTCAAAAGAGGGTTTGTTAAAACATCACTTTTTTACTAGTACATTTCTCGAAAAAACACACGATTTATTATAGATAAATAATGAAGAAAAAAATTACAAATTCTTCGCGAGCCAACAAAAAAACAAAGAGAGAAAAAGTCAAGCCTGACCCACTGCCACCGAGCGAAACAATTAGAATTTGCATATCAATTTGTAAACATTTTGCTTCTTTTCCACAGGAAAGTTGCACAGTTTCACCGCAGAGAGTAAGTTGTAAGTGCCTTTATCACAGACTATTTCTATTCATTATGAGTGGCATAAATTGAAGACCGCAAAGCACTCCCTGGCACATACGACTCCGGAATTCATAAATTCTCGGTTTGGCACATCACATGGACTGCAGCACGACGGACGACGCCGACGATCATGTGGATGATGGTGTGTGGTGTGGATGTGGAAACTAATAAGCTTAAAGTGGCCATTTGTCTGCTGCCGTTGTAACTGGTCCGTTTCTTTGTTGCTCTTGCTCCACTAGCAGACGATCGATGCCGCCATACCTGATTCCAAAGGGAAAATATTTCCAGAGCGTGCATGGAGCAGAAAGAGGCCTTACCAACAATACCAGCGTCGTCCAGCGGTCGCAGCGCTCGCGCCGATGGCAATGAAACAGAAATTTCACTTTCTTTCTAAGGTTAAATTCGACGGTCATGCAAATCGAAGAGGATATAATAACTTTCCCATACTCTTAGCACTGCAGCAAGTCGTGCAGTATTTATTACATGGGCTCTGACGGATACTGTTGCATACTGTATAGATGTGGATACTGAAAATGGACTTGCCGGCCGAGATGACGCAGCAGTAGCACTTTGCTTCAATTAGCTCCAATTTCTGGACTTGAGGACCATTTGTATTGTCGTGATGTGGATAAAAGTAAAAGTTGTTAATTAAATTTGATAGCCTTGGCTAATTGTTTTAATTTTACTTTCATTACAAGAAAAAAGTTCGTTAGGAAATTACGCAAGGTCGGAAAGACTTTCATTTACTACCATATTACCATAACTTCTTGGAATATGTGGACATACCTTTTAACTTTTGCAGCTTGTAATCAAATAAAAACGTGTTTTTATTGGTAGGCATACGATGCGCGAGAGAAATTCCTATACAAATTTAAATTAACTTATTCAAACCTACCAATCAACCACACACATGGTCATTTTCCAAGAAGTTATGGTAATATGCTAGAAAATGAAAGTCTTTCGGACCTTGCGTAATTTTCTATCTAACTTGCCTTTGACTCAATTGTTCTCTAGTTTTTTATACTAAATACTAGCGGACTCGGCAAACATTGTTTTACCCGCTATTAGTGCATTCATCAATTTTGTTCATTTAACCGATGTATCCGGGCTGATATTGCTCTCCGTGTACCTCGACCGATATTTCCTCTTCGGAGACGTGGCATTGTTCTGTAGTTTTTACTTTTGATGATGCTACAAAGCGTGGTGCTGCTGAGCCTTACTTATTATGCCCCTCCATCTGGCTCGATCTCTAGCCTGCCGTCTCCAATTACGCACTCTAAGCAGTTGGGGGTCGTCTCCTTCTACCTGGTCGCTCCATCGAAGATGAGGTCTTCCTTGGTGTCTCCTTCCCTCTGGTATGGCGTTTGTTCTGTAGTAAGCAGAAACACACAATATATATGAGTTTTATGGATGATGTAATTGGTTTAACATACTTACATGTTGCTTATTTTCGATGACGCGTAATCGTTTACACATTTACCAATGTGTTATGCACACAATTCTGATTCTGATTCTGAATTGAAAACACAGGGAACAGAACTTTGCCATCGGCAACATAATAAAAATTAATTATTTGAAATTTTATTCATGAGCTTATTGTTTTATTTAATTTATTTATTTTTGATTGTTCAATGGTTATTTTTTTTGCGGATCGCAGCGCCACCTATCGGGTCTAATTGTTTATATAAACCATCCAAAGACCCATTCAAACAAACACACAAAATTTCATTAAAATCGGTCTGGCCGTTTAGGAGGAGTACGGTAACAAACACGGTCAGAAGAATTATATAAAGATTAAAATTAGAAAATTGAAAATAGTTCATTTTTTAAGGTGAATGAATAAAATAGGTAAGTACTTGGAAATATAATACTTCTGTAGTTACTGAACTTACCCTTAGTTCATACACCGATGCTATTTTGAATTTAGGTAAAATTATATTCATATTTTAATTTAAATATTTTTAAAGACATTTAATTTAAAGAAGCTGCGCCTAAAATAAGTTCATCAATTTATGATCACGATCCGTGAATTAAGCAATGAAAGGTACTGTTTTTTGAGAAACAGGAAGTCATTGTCAAAATTGGGTACATTGTTTGGGTAAAAACAGCGATATTGAGGAGGATTTCAGTGCGAGTTATAAAGCAGTAGGTAGTGACAAAAAATTAAAACTTCTCAATATATGTATACATAAAACAAAGTGGCAAAAAGTATGTTTCCCTCTGTCGCCCGTAATTTTCAACCAATTTAGTTGATTTTTTAAATGTCGGTAATTACGGTAATCAATAAGGCCAAAAAAAAATAGACAAAAAAAAATAAAAAAAAAATATTTTTTTGACTGGCGAAGCCGTCGGGGTTTCAGCTAGTTCACCATAAAGTTAAGTTCCCCCCAAAAGCACCAACAACGTTTTGAGCTTACTGTAGGAGTAGGAAATCACCAAGATCAGCAGATATCCCAAACATCTGAAACTTTTGATATTTCCATTTATTTGAAACATACATGGAAATGAACGTTGGCGACATCACTGTTCAGAAAAGAAAGCTCTCTGAAAAAGAAAGCGAATTGGAAAACTTATTATTAACACTCAAAGACATTTTTCATATGAACATAGATAGGTAGGTATATAAAATCATGTTGGGGGTGAAGTCATTAAAAGTCCCGCTGTAGTTTGTTTATTATATTTATCAGGTAGGCAAAAAAAATCTTTATTATCCAAACTAAGTTGAAAACCGAGTCATGGTAATACAGAACATTTTTTAATACGAATACGAAAAATATGTCGTGTGATCCTGAAAAAATTACAAATCATCGAAATCGAACCAGTACATTAGAAAGTCGGAAAATTGACAGAGAAAAAGCTCATGCCATCCAAAGTTATTCACCAATAAAATAACCCTATCCCGCCATATAAAATTTCATTTGTTTTCGAAGTCGTTCATGGTAATGAAGGTCATGCCCATGACAGTGTATCCATGTACTCTATGCGTTGTTCTTCATTGTACAAGTGTCAGTGAAATTTTGCAGTGACACCAACTGCTTGCTAAGGCACTTATTAATTTCTGGGCCACCTGTTTGTGAATTCCTAGCCAGCCTTTGTTGTTTTATTTAACATTTGATATGTACCTGTTTGGGAATATTTATATCTACCTACATATTCTATTCTAGGTTTATGCCCCTATTATGTAAGACAACTCAACTTAGTTGAGTTGAGTTGTGTATTACAATACGGGCAATACAGAATTTTGAATTAAATAAAACCAAGTGACAACTCAACTTTAGTTGTCTTACATAATAGGGGCATTAATTTGTATTAACTATTTCTTTTATTTCATGTTCATTTATTTATAATTATCGTTTGTTTCATTTGCTCATCTCTAACTTCTCATTCAATTGTTTTCAATTTGTTAATTCCGCATTACTCTTATATAAGAATTAGTATAACCGTTTTAACTTTGCTCTTGCTTTCAATTTTGTTTCTCGGCCACTTGGATTGCGACCACCAACCGATAAGTATCGACCAAAATAAAATGATAACGTTGTTAGAATTGTTCGTTCTTTTTCCCCCTCGCTTTCGCTACCAGGTGCTGGTCCTTCTCTGAGCTCGAAATTAACCCCTCGTATTACAAATCAGTACCTTTACTGGAAACTACTGTCAAAGTGAGAAATACGGTAAAGTACCGAGATAGTCAGAGCTCGTTATACCATTTTTTTTAGAGAAATAGAGCAAAATGTTTGTTTTTTAAATGCCTTAAATTTCTGATAGATATTGCTCCGTCAGCTCCGTTGTGAGTACCCTACAACGTTGTCTGTAGGAGCTCATAGACTAGGAGGAAGAGGAAACCACCGCTCACATTCTTTGCTCCTGTCCAGCTCTTGCCACATTTCTTAGGGCTATATCTTATAGAGGCTAATTTCTTCGAAGACTTGAGTGACCTGTCTCGAACCGATATTTGCATCAGCAAGTTCATTACAAAAGTCCAACTGGCTTTATTGAAACATCCACAAGCATTTACCTATTGAAACAAAATATAAATCCGTCTTTCCCGAAGGCAAATGTCAACCCTTTTCGACGTCAAGTTTTAGCTCAGATCTGTACCAGCCATACTGCTGGATGTCAGCGGAATGTCAGGAGTTACAAGCGTGGGTTAGACTCTTTCGGTCACCCTTCGTCTTTGGTCTCCCTGAAGGACAAACTGTAGCCCTTTTTCGATTACAATCAGTAAGATGGTTTACTTCAATCAAGCTCTTCTGCTCAGCACCAGTCTTTGTCTCGTGGACGGATTGTCAAAGAAAATAAACGGGGGGCAGACTGCTACGGTTACCCTCCATCCTATTCCAGTAGACCATCCCTCTACTGTCTTTTCGTCTTTCGAAGAAGAACGAATTGATTCAACCACCCATGACCTATTATGACCTCCTAACGAAGTAAGATACACGGAGATCAAAGAGAACGGTAGTGCCCCAGCCAAGTTCTCTAGTAAAGGCACTTACCCTTTTTAACAGGAACAAGCTCTGGCTGTTTTCGACCCCCCCTCTAACTTCAGAACCAATTAAGCCAAAAACTTCAAACTTGATACATTTACCAAGCTTTTTAAAATGGTCAAACTTCCCAAATTTCATCCCTATAGCGTTAGTAGTTCTCAACATACAAGACTTAAAAAATCGCAAAAACCGTAACTGACTCTTACTCAATTAGATGATGATCATCAAAATTATGAAGTCCTTCCGGCCAGCCTAGAATCTTGAAATTTGGCAGAATGCTAGATCATGTGGTGCATCTGCATACACTGGGAAAGTCCAAAATTTCAGATTTTCCAATCAGGGGGGCGTGGTATACGCCCACCTTTGAAAATTTGTTATTGTCTATATTATTTATATGGGCTACTTCATTGCCGTAGAATGTTGAAATTTAATAGAGCGGTAGGACTTGCAGTGTACAGAAAGAAAACTATTTAAAATTGTATATTCTCCATTCAGGAGGCGTGGTATCCGCCCACTTTTGAAAATCGGTTATTATTTATTTGGGCCCTTTCCATTGGCGTAGAATGTTGAAATTTGGTACAGAGGTAGGACTTGCATTGTACGAAAGGAGAAATATCAAAAATTAAAAACTTTCCACATATGGGGCGTGGAATCTTACTTACTTACTCACTTAGATGGCGCTACAGTCCGGGGTGGACCTGGGCCTCAACCAACACGCCTCTCCAGTTAGCACGATCTTTGGCTAACCGCCTCCAGTTGCGCACTCCAAGTTGGTTGAGTTCCCCTTCCACTTGTGCGCGCCACCTAAGGCGAGGTCTTCCTCTACTGCGTTGTCCCTCCGGGTTGGAATCGAAGACTCTTCGGGCCGGAGCGTTGGTGTCCATTCGCTCTACATGTCCTAGCCATCTTAGTCGACTGATACGTACTTTTCTGACCAGGTCGATGTCGCTGTACAGCTCGTAAAGTTCGCTGTTAAATCTCCTCCTCCAAAGCCCGTCAAGGCAAACGGGACCGAAAATCACTCGAAGAATTTTGCGTTCGAATCGACCAAGGAGATCTTCATCCGCCTTTGATAACGTCTATGATTCTGCGCCATAAAGCAGGACTGGGATGATGAGGGTCTTATATACAGTCTCCTTGGTGTTTCTCGACAAGGCCTTACTAATCAATTGCCTTCTTAGGCCAAAGTAACAGCGGTTGGCAAGTGTAATTCTTCGCCTGATTTCTGATGTGGTCATTTTCAGAGTTAATAGCGGAGCCGAGGTAGACAAAGTCCCGAACTACCTCAAAGTTATAGCTGTCTATCGTGACGTTCTGTCCGATTCTTCGATGTTGTGTGTCTCTTCTTGTTGACAGCATATATTTTGTTTTGCCCTCATTCACCACTAAACCCATTTTTGCCGCTTCTGCGCTGATACCTTCAAACGCACCAGTGACAGCTCGCTGTGTTCTGCCAATGATGTCGATGTCGTCAGCGTATGCAAGTAGTTGCACAGTCTTTTGGAAAATTGTGCCCCTGGTGTTGGCTTGCGAGTTTCGCACAATTTTCTCAAGAATGATGTATAAAAAGTCACATGACAGCGCATCAACTTGTCTAAATCCTTTTTTGACATCAAAGGTCTCGGTGAGATTGTTTCCGACCTTTACGGAGCAGCGAAATTCAGATTTTCCAATCAGGGGGCGTGGAATCTGCCCACTTAAAATATTAATAGAAGTTAATCTACCTGCTGAATATGATTTTAATGAATACCTAGTTTATAAGATAGAAAGCGAAAGTGGATGGCGAAAACGTTTCAACGTTGTTTGTGAAATCTAATAAAAAAAAAACTTCACAAAAAGATACATCTTCAAAAAAAAAAAAATCAAAAATAGATAAAATAAATTGTATTAGAATATCTAGTGTGATTCATTAGAATGCATTAACGGCCTTTTAAAAATATTATTCTACCCGATAATATTTTAGGTACCTACTAACATCCATTCACACACAAATCAAATAATATTTTCATTCACTTTTCCACTTTAATACTGTCTGAAATCCGAACAGTAGGTATGGCAATTTGTAGATATCAACTTTCATTAATTGCTTACCTGCTCGCGGCACAATCAACATGGGCAACCGCATCGTGTATGACAAGAAAATCCATTCACCCCGACGACGACACGACCGAGTCAGTAAAGTCATTGCTATGGAAATTTAAGTTCATGGTCCTAATATAAGCAGTGCTAATGTGCCAATACTGTACAACCACGATACCATTACCATAATGGTTAGTCTTCAGGTGGCATAGACTTTGAAGCGCAAGAATATTCCATTCTCAAAGCAAATATGGCATGGAAACATTGAGCAGCTGTGGCAGCCGCCATCGTCGGTTGTTACCGCGATATCTGCTACCTTGGTAATGTAATGCAAGAGAGCGTACTATATGCACATCTAAGCCAACAAGTATCAATGTTATTGGCCATTTAAAATGCTTTAAGTATTCCGCATTCGTATTCACACTCTCATTTTGTGTGACTTCAAGTGGATAGTGGATACCTGACTGAGATTGGTGACAGTTTTGTTGCTCGACTAAGATCACAAGAAAGTGTTAGAAATTGGAAGAATCAGCAGTCACAACCATAAGTTAATGCCAATAGAAAATAGAAGGATAATGTGATATGACGTCTATTGTATGTCATAGAGAGGAAATTTGCAAAATTAAAGAATTTCGCAAAATACACATTTTAATAATACTTGTTAATAACTTTTTCACTATATTTTACAAGTGACCTGGGAAACAATCAAAATAATATGATAGTGAAAAATCACCCTTAAAGTGTTTGTGGTCATATGGGTAAACTATGTCGGGTAAGCAATATCATGCAAACACCGACATACTTCACGAGCTGGACAGAAATACCTACTCCAAATGGAACCGCCCTTTCAATGTCGTTTCAAAACCTTAATTGCGATTGTATTTATTTTGAAATATTAATCTTATTTCTTTCTCTTATAACATCTCTAGGTATATACAGGGTGTCCCAGTTAAGAAGCATAATCCTTTAAGGGAAGATTCCAGAAGATCTGCGGAAAAAAAAATTGTATGGCAGGAGGGGGCCAGATTTTCATCGTATTTCCCGTTATAGCTTTAATTTCTTAGGGAACGATTTCCGGAGCTCCTTGAAGAAATTCCTCTTGTTCAGAGAAGGGCGATGTTCTTTCAACAAGATGGAGCACCTTTTACAGTAGCAGCCGGGTAAATCCATTCCTTAACCATACTTTTGATGAACAGTGGACTGGTCGATTTGGCCCCAATCCTTGGCTACCCAGATCTCCTGACTTTAACTCCCATGGATTTTTTCTCCTGGGGTGATAAGAAAGAAAAACCTTATTTTTGAGAAGTATCGAGTCTTTTTTGACTACTGACCACTGTCTGACAAAAAATGGATTTTATTACAACTTTTGTTGATTGTACGTAAAAAAGTTGCTTAACTTAATTTTTAGTAAATTTCTCAAGGATAAAAATTTCATAAAAAAAAAGAAAATGTATTAAGTAAAAATTTTGAGAAAAAGGCACTTAAAACAAATTTTCAAAATTTTGAGTTTAAGGAGCCATAACTTCTTTGTAGCCTTCCAGTTGTAGCCGAAGTGCTTAAAACTTGTATGCGCTACTAAATTGTCTTTTCAAAATGTAGAAAACAATTTTTGTAGCTAAAATAGTTTATAAGTTATACCGTTTTAAGTGGCATTGCACAAAATTATAAAAATCTCGATTGGAGTGAACGGGCAATACTAGCAGCAAAGAATAAGGACGTCGATAGCTTGTATCTCAATATTCAAAGTCAAATCGCTGGAGAACAGCATTCGTACAAATCCGTTGACAGCATGACCGTCGAGGATGAAGCGTCCAACTATCCGACGAAATTTTTGAACTCGCTTGATGTGCCAGGAACTCCACCGCATCAATAAAATTTTAAAAATATCTGTAGTTCTTATAAGACAGCCACAGGTATACCATTAAACTCGGAAAATAGACGTTTCTTGTTAGACAAATCAAATGCTGAGTCATTTTTCTTCAACCCCGTTGATAATGTTGAACTCCAATCTGTTATTAATAACCTAAAGTCAACAAATTCTTGTGGATTTGATGGTATTAGCGCTTCTATTCTCAAGAAGATAGTTCATTTTATCCTTGATCCTCTTAAATATATTATAAATAACAGTTTTCTTTGTGGTAAATTCCCTGAGAGTCTCAAAATGGCCATAATAGTCCCCATTTTTAAAAAAAGGTGATATAAGTGACCCGAATAATTTCAGACCCATATCCCTTTTGCCTATTTTTTCAAAGATTTTTGAGAAGGTTATTGTAAATAAAATGCTGGTTTTTCTAGAAAAAACTAATTTTCTATGCAAATCTCAGTTTGGTTTCATGAAAGCAAAGTGCACCGAAGATGCTATTCTAGCTCTCTTAAGTAAAATCCATCAGGCTTTGGATAGAAATCAGAAAACAGAAGCTTTGTTTCTGGATCTAACCAAGGCCTTCGATTTGGTAAACCACTCGATCTTACTTGAAAAACTTAGTGCAGCTGGTTTCAGAGGTAGTATAAATGATTGGTTCGCATCCTTTTTACTTAATAGGAGGCAGCGTACAAAGATAAATGGAGTTTTAAGTGACGATGAGGTGTGTCCTAATGTGGGTGTACCTCAAGGCTCTGTCCTTGGACCTATTCTCTTCGTTGTTTATATTAACCCCATCTTTAGTATGGAACTCCACGGAGAGATAATTGCGTATGCTGATGACCTAGCATTGTCCTATGCAACGCATTCATTGGATGTTTTAAGATCACTAATGGAGCAGGATTTACATTTGCTCAGCAAGTGGTTTGACTTGCATCAGATGACACTTAGCAAAAAATCGAAAGCCATGTATTTCTCCCTAACCCCGAATAATGTAATTATGGATCTGAATTACCACCATTCTACTTGTATTAGGGCTAACTGCTCAAAAAATAATTGCTTTCAACTGCAGTTCGTAAAAGAATTCAGATATTTAGGAGTCCTATTGGATTCTAATATTAGCTGGAAAGCACATATCAAAAGCATTAAACAATTGCTCTACGTTTCAATGAGTAAACTCTATTATTTACGCAAATTGGTTCCACGCAATTTACTATTGATAATATACTACGCCTTAGTTCAATCAAGACTTGATTACGGACTTGCATGTTGGGGTAGTGCATATGTGACTAGTCTGAAACCTATAATTGTCGCACATAAAAAGATTATCAGAGTGATATCAAATAGAAATAGATACGAACCATCACTTCCGTTGTTTCAATCTTTTAAAATATTACCTCTCAGATATTTATACATTTACAAAGTTTTAAAAATATTCTTTCTAAGAAGTGGACATATTAACCTAAGAATAAATGAAGTATATTTACTTAGAAATATGACCTCTGCTGTAGTCCCATTTGTAAGAAAAGAGCACTGTAGACGTTTTCTCTCAAATATTGCACCTTTCATATTTAACAAACTGCCGTCTAATATTTGCACATTGGTTACCCAGCCATACAGATTTTTAAAAGCACTAAAAGAATGGCTTCTTTCCAGATCCGAAGTAGAGACATTAATTAATGTTGGGTCACACATACGTTTTTTCTGAATTCGTCGTTTAATTTACTGCTTTCAAACTATTTGTCCCATACATAATAATTTTTTTTTTTTTTGCCTCTCTGATAATTATTGTTGTCTTCGCCTATCATTACGGTTCCATTTTAATATTAGTTATCTTAACCTTCTAATCGCGCTGCTCTATTTGTCACTCGCTGGTAGTTCTCTCGAAAAAGTAAAGTTACTACTGCACACTTACCACTGGTCCTTTAATGGCCACAAAGTGTTTGCTTTATTTTCAAAATAATTCATTATTAAATACCCAAATTTTGATATTATTTTCTATTTTTTTTTGTTTGTTCTTTAATATATATAATAAAGGTGTACGCATTTATTATTATTGTTCTCTTTTGTTTTAGTAATTTTATTTTATTGTTTTATGGTATACCTACTCCAATTTGTAAAAGAAGAATGAATCTTATTTATTGTACTATACAAATGAATTACTTTGAATAAATCTATCTATCTATCTATCTATCTATCTATAATTTGCACCTGAAGGTCGGATCGATCATAATCATGTTGCGGAATCTGAATCATCCGAAATTGTGAAACTGTACGGGGTTGTCCGTCAAGAAACTGATGAAAAATGTGATTCAAGCGACTATTATCAAGGGCAAATTCAAAGGAGAGGAAGTCTTTATCCCACGAATTTCGATTATTCCAACTGATCTTCCATTCCATGTTTGTTTTTTCGCCGGAAAACAAATCGAAAAACATTGTTTATGATGTTGGGTAGATATATTAACTGATTTTATTTTCGGCCAATACCTATACAAAAAAGGGAAAACAATTTAGAACATTATAGGAAGTAATTAGGACTCAACACTTTTAAAAGTGTAGCTACCTTATTTTCATTAAAATCTGTTTTCCTCATTCTGCTCTTTGTAATATTGGCAAGTGGTAAATTTCCTTTGAAGTTGTTATTCAGTGGGTGTCAATGACGCACAGATTTTCTGATTTGGTGATTTCTGCTAATTCTTTCACAACTAGAGAAAAAGGAACTGCGCATTGTTACCCGCTGTATTACTTTAACCAAAAAGATTGGTTTATAATAATATCTACTGTAGAAACTTTTTAAAGAATATTATAAAAGCGTATTTCGACGATAATAGAAAAATGGGCTACCTATCTCTTAAATACCTATGTACCTGTGTAAAAAATGTAATAAAATAATAGCAGATAATATGTAAGTCATAATAGGAAAGTCAAATTTTTGATATTATTATGTTAGGTACATTATCACAATACTATTTCCTGAAAGCCAAACCAAAACTCCATAATATGTTTTGGATTAGTGCCAAAAATAAAGATTATTAAACCCTGAACACAATAGGTGGCGCTGTTGTTGAGGTATTAATTATAAACTATTAACTCATGTGATTTTCCACTGGGCACATTTTTATTTTTATTTTTATTCCAGATTTCAGATTTTTCGTAGCACATGGAACATGAAAGCAGATTGATCTGCTTTTGTAAATGTATTAGTGCGTTTTTTGACAGTAGATCAGCTGTGCAAACCACATTATTCTAATGCAAAAATTCAAAAAACTTTCAAAATACATATTTAACAACCAGCTAACATGTTCTCGCCCTGATTAAGAAATATCAGTAAAAACGCACTTGATCGCACTGAAACGCAAAACGCCAGTGTGTGTTACATTATTTTTCGGAACGAAATTTCGAAAAGCTATTCGGAAAAATACCTCGAAGCAAAAATCCTATGATTCGTATATGAAAATCGGAGAATTTTCCGTTCCGAAGGATACCTCGTTAGGGCAGATTGTAATCTCTCATTCTTTCTATCAAGCGCTATGCACCTACGGCGTACTCGCACATAGGCCACATCATATCATGCTTTACCCACCACCCCAAAGCAGAGCAACATTATAATTAGTCACGTAAAGCCAAACATTTTTTCCGTTACTTTTCGTATATCCCATCCCATGAATGATTAGTACGATTGCTGCCTTTTCCAAAAAGATCCATACCAATTACCAATCGGGTTAGTAGTTCTTACGTGATAGTGGAACAAACATTTTAAAATTTAGGTACAATTTTATTATATGTAGAGATGTAGAGATTAAGTGTGAATTTAAACTTTTTGTTACCTATATCCAAAAATTCAGCTTTGCTAAAATGACGTGAAATTACGCTTTTTTGACACTCTTAGGGCCCCGACCACCCCATACGCACTATCAGAAAACGGCCTGACGTTGATTTTTGTGATTTTTAGCTTATGTTTAACAAAAAAAAATTATATATTAACTTTGTTAAAATGACGTTTCACAAATATTCACCAGCTCTTAGACTAGGATTATACTCTTGTTGGCTTATGAGCTTATATGGGAGCGTTTTTCTCAAATAAAATAATAAAATGCAAGAAACTAATTTGTTATGTTAGAACATTTATCTATTTCGGGTCAAAATTTCGAGCGGGAAACAGCTGTCAGTGTCAATACAACCTATGATTTAAAAGAAACCATTAGATGGCCTACCCTTTATTAATAGTATTTAGATTATAGTTTGAACAAAATGTTCACATTATATTTTGAAGATAATATCTCTCAAATGGTGCCAACTGTTTGCTTTAACCTGACTTGCATTTTTCATCACTTTTCTTTGAATTTCAGGTCCCAGCGCTCTGACTTCTTCTCGGATATTGGCCTTAAGTTGTTGCATGATTTTTAGTTTATTGGCATACACAATTATTACACATACTGCATACCTACACATTATCATTTCGGTCCAAAGGAAAACAATGTGGCCATTTAAAATCAGAAAAACGCGGTACTGTTCGTGTTCGATGGTCAAAAATGTTCCTCAGGAGAGCCATAGTTGGACGAGCAGTCTGGAAGAGTGAAAAATTGAACGAAGGTCTTAAATAACGTTGGTATAGATAAGGTATAGACTGAAAAGATATCATTGTCCGCTTAGATGAATTACCATATCCTTATGCTTGTGACACACATATGGTTTCGATACCATAGTATCGAGATGTACCACATGTCTGTCAGAGTATCGCTAATACCAGGGGAGCAATGTGGTTTGAGCCAATATCGATACTACGATAGGGTTTTTTGCGTGGTATAGTCATCCCCCTAGCGAAAACACCGCCATTTCATGAGGTGGAGCATAGTTTTACTTAAACTTATGCCCCTATTATGTAAGACAACTACAACTAAAGTTGAGTTGTCACTTGGTTTTATTTAATTCAAAATTCGGTATTGTCCGTATTGTAATACACAACCTTGATAGAAAAGTTGTCTGTCAAAACACAACAAAGATGGTAGTGGTTGTCTATAAGTTATTAGTTAGTTTGGGTTGTGAGAAAGTTGAGTTGAATTGAAGACAACTCAACTCAACTAAGTTGAGTTGTCTTACATAATAGGGGCATTATGTGCTAAATATCTATACCTCATCATTTTCAATTTTGCCTTCATTGCTAACATAATATACATTTTCTTTTTCCTTCTACTTTACTTACTTTACTTTTGGTGGCGCTTACAGTCCGGGGTGGACCACGGCCTCAACTAACAAGCCCCTCCAGCTAGCTCGGTCCCTCGCTAGCTGCCTCCAATTGCGCACACCAAGTTGGTTGAGGTCGTTCTCCAATTGTGCGCGCCACCTAAGATGGGGTCTTCCTCTGCTGCGTTGTCCCTCCGGGGTGGGTTCGAAGACTCGTCGGGCTGGTGCGTTATTGTCCATACGCTCCACGTGTCCCAGCCATCTCAGCCGTTGAATTTTTAGCTTTTTGACCAGGGGCCTGTACCACAAAACAACAATTTAACTTTTTAACAAGTAATTTCTTAACACATAAATTTAACAGGCGAAGTTAGTTTCTGTACCACCAAATTATTCGCTATGATAGTTAACAAGTAAAATTTCCCTTAACACTTGTTGTAGAATTTTGCAAAACTAAATGGTGACTGGCATCATTCTACTTCAGATCTACATATTAGAACAAATATTGAGTTGATCTCCAATAGAATATTAAAGCTCAATGACTCCTTTAGGATCAGATGCGACATCCCTAATAATCCTCTTATTAATCAATTAAATATAGAATAGCTTAGTTTAACATGGCAATGTCAAATATATTTACCCACTATTATCTGTTAATTGTTAATCTTATATTTTTTTCTGTTAATTTATTTATTTACTTGTCTAATTATTATTGTTAAATTATATATCTGTTATCTATTAATTTATTTTTTTTTTGTTAATTTATTTACACTGTCATAATTATTAAATTATTTATTTATTTATTTACTTTTTTATTTTTTTATTTATTTATTTATTTATTTATTTATTTATTTATTTATTTATTTATTTATTTATTTATTTATTTATTTATTTATTTATTTATTTATTTATTTATTTATTTATTTATTTACTTATTTATTTATTAATTTTTCTTATTTATCTAGTCATTTTATCTTATTTATTTAATTTTATTTGCTTTGTTTAATACACTTATTCTAGTCATATCTTTAGAGTGGCTTATTCTTGTTATAATCGTATATAATACAAAACTATATACTTATTTATTACTTATATAATATAATTTTTTTTCTTTTTTTTTTCTTTTCTGTTCTTTTAAATTGAGGTTTTTCTTCGTTGTTTCCTCAGGTTATATTTTGTAATTTTATAGCATCACTTAAAAATATATAAATAATTTTTCAGTAGAAAGATATACATTTGTAAATCATATCTCTGTGCGAATAATGTAAATTGTGCGATAGCAAACTGTAATTTATCAACGAAATAAATATATCTATCTATCTATCTATCTAAATGGTGACTCAAAGAGTGTGCGCGTTGGGAGAGTAGTTTAGTTTAGACTACTATATGTACATATAGTTCAAAGCAGAATACAGATTATAATGCACGATTAGAATGAGGAATTCTCTAAAATAGTGAAATATTCATAAATAGTAGTCCGAAAATTAAACGACAACCTAAAGACAAAAAATCTAAAAAAAAAAATGTTTTTAATCACATGAAGCGGGCCACTTAGGTACCTACTGTTTAATAAAATAATTACTATAGTCGCCTGTTTCACTACTTGATCATCCTTGGAGTTTTTGCTGCTGGAAATTGCAGTTCGGAAACTTTGGCTTTGGGATTTTTGTCTTATAAAAGCAAAACAAACATTACAGTTTATAATCATGATTCGAATTTAATAGAAAATAAAAAAAACACTTAAAAATCTCGAAAACCAAATCAAGAAATATAACTTGTTGCGAGCTAACAATTTTCTATTCATCAGTTAGAATTTTGCAACAATTTAACAGAAAATTTTAACAATTGTTGTTTTGTGGTACAGAAACCGAGAATTCATAAAATTTCCCACTTGTTAGAAATTGTGTTAACAAGTGTTAAGACGATAGTTAACTTATGTTTTGGTGGTACAGAAAATATTGTTAATTGTTAAAATTTGCCTGTTTAACTAGACTTGTTGTTTTGTGGTACAGGCCCCAGGTCAGCGTCGCTGTATAGCCCATATAGTTCGTCATTGAGTCTTCTTCTCCACACTCCATCGTCACAAACTGGACCGAATATCACTCGAAGAATCTTTCTCTCAAAGCATCCCAGAAGGTTTTCATCCGCTTTTGACAGGGTCCATGCTTCTGCACCATACAGCAGGACCGGGATGATTAAGGTCTTATATAATATCTCCTTGGTTCTATGAGAGAGGGCTTTACTTCTTAAGTGCCTTCCTAGCCCGAAGAAACAGCGATTGGCAAGAGTGATTCTTCGCTTGATCTCTGCGCCGATGTCATTTTGTGAATTGATAGTGGAGCCCAGGTATACAAAGTCTTTAACTACTTCGAAGTTGTATCTGTCCATCGTGACGTTCCATCTAAGTCGCCGATGTTGAGAGTCCTTTCTCGTTGACAGCATATACTTCGTTTTTTCCTCATTGACAGCCAGACCCATCCTCGCCGCCTCCGTTTCGATGCTTGCAAATGCACCACTGACAGCTCGCCGCGTTCTCGCAATAATGTCAATATCATCAGCATAGGCAAGTAGTTGTACGGACTTTTGAAAAATTGTACCTCTGGTGTTGGCTTGCGAGTTTCGTACAATTGCTTCAAGAACGATATTAAAGAGAGTACATGATAGCGCGTCGCCTTGTCTCAAACCTTTTTCGACATCAAATGGCTCGGTGGTGTTCTTGCCGACTTTGACGGAGCAGCGAGATTTCTCCATCGTCATCCTGCACAGACGGACGAGTTTGGCGGGGATGCCAAAACTTGACATGGCTTTGTATAATTCGTCCCTATAGACGCTATCATAGGCGACTTTAAAGTCGATAAATAGATGGTGTGTATCGATCTGAAATTCCTGGGTTTTTTCCAAGATCTGTCGGAGTGTGAAAATTTGGTCGATGGTTGACTTTCCTGGTCTAAAACCACACTGATATGGGCCGATCAGGTTGTTGGCGAAAGGTTTTAGACGTTCACATAATACAGCCGACAAGATCTTATACGCGACATTCAGGAGACTTATTCCTCTGTAGTTGGCGCAGTTCAGAGTATCTACTTTCTTGTGGATGGAGCACACGATGCTGAGGTTCCATTCGTTGGGCATGCTTTCATCCGACCAGATTTTACAGATGAGTTGGTGCATGCTCCTTACCAAGCCATCTCCCCCTGCTTTGAAAAGCTCGGCCGGGAGGCCGTCCGCTCCAGCAGCTTTGTTGGACTTGAGTTTGGATATCGCTATCCTCATTTCGTGTAGGTCGGGTGGACGGAAATGTTGGCTATCATCGTCCAAGCTGAACAGATCATTCTGCCTGACAGTGGGTTGTTGGCTGTCTCCGCCGTTTAACAGTCTGCAGAAGTGTTCTTTCCAAATCCTCAGCACCGACTGTGAATCTACTACTGTATTCCCATGTTCATCTCTGCAGGCTTCTGTTCGGGCCTTGTATCCTTGGGTGGATCGTTTTACCCTTTGGTAGAACTTTCGAACATTGCCTCTGCAGTATTGTCCCTCAATTTATTCGACCGCTCGCTTCTCGTGCTCTCTCTTTTTCCTTCTGAGAAGTCGGTGTTCCTCCCTTCTTTTCTGCCCGTAGGGCGTAGAGCTCTCGGGCAGCTCTCTCAGCCGCTCTGGTTGTTGTCTGCAGCATTAAGTGGTAGGCCTCGTTCTTGGCTGCATTTGCCTGACGGCATTCCTCATCGAACCAGGGGTTTCGTTGTGGTCGCCTAGTGAAACCCAGCACTTCGGTAGCGGCACTCCTGATGGCACGCTGGCAATGTTGCCACTGATCCTCTGTACTTGATGCTGGTGAAACTGAGGGTGGGCTTGCTGAGAGGTTTAGGGAGACGCGGTCGGCAAAGGTTTTGGCGGTCTCTTGCGTCTCTTGCAACGTCAAATCTTCTTACAGTATCCTCTCGGTGTTGTGTTGTGTTGGATATCCGCATCCGTACCTTGGCTACTACCAAGTAATGGTCCGAGTCTATGTTGGCCGCTCGGAACGTTCGGACATCCAAGATACTGGAGGCATGTCTGCCGTCGATCGCAACATGATCAATTTGGTTGACGGTTTGTTGATCTGGAGACCGCCAAGTCCCTTTGTGTATGTTGAGGTGTGGGAATCGTGTGCTGGCAATGATGACATTTCTCCCCGCCGCAAAGTCGATTAGCCTGAGTCCGTTTCCGGAGGTGGTGTCGTGCAGGCTGTGCTTTCCGACTGTAAAGCCAAAGATGCCCTCCTTTCCGATTTTGGCGTTACTTTTTCCTTCTGAAGTAAATTATTTTCTGATAATTTAATGTAATTAAGCTCAACAGATCCATCACAAAACAGTCTCAATTTCAAAGATTTCGAATTAAATGTCTGCCCGAGAATGGCAACTGTCAAACAAAACTACGTTGTAACTTGTAGCGGCTCCCGGAAATTACGCTTTTTTTGAAAAAATGCCTGAAAATTTTCTATACAAAGTCTGGCCTTTTTTCCTAGGAAGAAAAGCCAGAATTTTCTGGCTATCTTTCCGAAAGTTCAGGTTTTTTTCCAAAAAGTTTTCTGGCATTTTCTCCATTTCTGCAAATGGAAAAAACGCCAAAGAGAACATGTTTGGAAAAAATGCCAAAAATTTTCTGAAAGAAATAAAAAGGGTGCAGTTCCGAACTTTATAGACAAAAACCTTGCACCCATTCTAGCATAATTTCCTATTTTCTATGGTATTTTCCAAGCAAAATTCTGATATTTTTTCCAAATTCGAAAACAAAAACATTTTAAGGCATTTTTTCCAAAAAAAAATCTGGCGTAATTTCCGGGAGCCAGAGCATGGTATTGGCAATGCCATAGTATTCTTCTTTGAGAACTTTTTTACATTTCACGGAACACACTTAAGTAGCTATACTGCTTTGTATTAAGAGTATCTGAACTCAAATTCAACCATTTAACCTAAATCTAAATAATGATCTACCTAGCTATACATGTTGAGGTTATGACTTTGAAATTGCTAACGAGTTAATCGCAAATTTTTATCAATATCTGGATGAGGCCATTATTCTATATCGACAGAAAACCATGTCTTCAAATAAGCTCAACAATAGAAACTACTCTTAAAATGAGGGCTCCGCCTTCCTAAATGAAATTTACTTTGCGTTTAATAATGATTCGCTATCCAACCTACATCTTCTTTTCCGTTCGATCTGTACCTACTTTATTATACCTAGCTGCTTGAACCTAAAGAACAATACATTCGTCACAAGAAACCCCAGCAGTTCTTATAGTTTCCATGCTCCCGTAATCTTGTGTAGTCTTGAAGTATAATGGGTTCAGGAAAAAAAACAGTCGAATTCCGAAGTGATCGAGTTCACTAGGTCGATTACCCAATCAATCAACAACACTATGCCTAAGCTGCATTCGTTTCTAATCTAGCCATCTATCGACTGTCATGTCGCCTATATCGCAAGTGACATGAGAAGTGCAACTTTTCTTCCGTAAACACAAACTCCCATCATAATAATAGCGAAAGCGGATAGGCTGGGTTTGTAGGTATACTGCATGTCGATGACATACTTAAGAGTAAGACCAAGGCCACCCCACCCATGTGTGATTGTTGTTAAATTATTCAGTATTCAGTTCCTACGATGCATTTGCTTCAACAACAATTTGTCGTGCACCGATGACGCTGCAACAATTCTTTGGTTGTTGATCGCAGAAGCGCGTTCAATGTAGCGAAGTTAATTCGCTGATTCCTCACGCCGCCGCCGCCAAGTTGAAGACTTCATTGTAGCAGTGACACTGATGAAGCTATGCTGCTATTCCCCATAGATTCGATACGATGACGTACGTAATAGAGCTGTTGACAGCCTTTACATGGGCTATTGGCACGGGTGGTCGCAAACAATGTGCCAGGCATTGACTTATTATGTATTATATTATATTATATATTATAATAAGTCAATGGTGCAAGGTACCTGCAGCTTTATTCTGGTAGTTAGTGGTTGTAATGTGACAATATGGCTTCGTGGTCTGACCTTATGTTTTTACTATGGGAGGGGGGTCTATCTCGCTTCGTTTAGGCGGGAGGGGAAATTTAAAAAAAAATAATACTCAAAATGAAAAAAAAAAATCTATCTCGCTTCGCTTAGGAGGCAGGGGTAATTTAAAAAAAAAAATAAAACTTAAAATGAAAATTAAATATTAAAAATCAATGGCAACACTAACAACAAAGTACTATAGCATTTTTCATAGCTAGGAATCTTTTCTAAATTATCTATAGGTCAAATCAGCAAAATGTTGTCTATAATGTGAACTTTTAGGCCAGAGACTGTTACTGAAGAATCTAGTTGACATTGTGTAAACTAATATAATTTAAAGAAAGTTTGAATATACTCAGCCTTGCACCCATCCCAAAGTCCAACAGTGACCCCAAGCAGGGGGGTTGCAGGTGTAAGGTAACAATTTGTACTCTAAACCTTGTGACATATCTATAAAAGTAATTTTCCATTTTATCAAAAATTAGAAAACATAAATCAATCTGGTTTTCAGAGTTCGATTAAGAATTGACTTAGATAGTAAAATATACAAAAAAATTAAGTATCCATATTCTCATTATTGAAAAAATCAGCATAAAACCTTTTTTTTACTTTTTTTCCTTAAATTTCAAGTTTGAAAGTATTTTTTTTTTTTTTTTCAAAAACTGTTAATAAAAATAACTTGATTTAAAAGTAATATGAAAGAACAGACTCCTGGCTTTCAAAAATCTTAAAGTTCTTTACTGTAGGTGTTGCCATTGTTTTTTATATTTTATTTTCATTTTGTGTTTCAGATAGAGACCAGTGATGCCATTCTGGCATTTTTAATGCTAGATCCAGCATTTTTGCAGATTTCAAAGCATTTTTTTTTTTAAAGAAAAATGCTAAATGCATTTTTAGCATTTGCTTAAATTTGTTTCATTTTTAAGTTTTGTGTTTTCTTTTCATTGAAATGTTGGTCTATGCAGTGTAGTGCAATAAGTATTCATTGTTTCTACTATTTTCCGAAGTATTGGTATGCGAAATGTGAATTCAATGTCAGTGTATGGAAAGTGGATTGATCGCTTGTATTTGTATCGTATCTATTCGTTTTTGTTGGTAAAAACTTTAAGTTTGTAGTAACCTAACAAGGGCGATTAACATTTCGTTCGTTGCGAGTTCATCTAGGGATTGGGAACATTATAGTGAAAGTTTATACGAATACGTGAAATATCGGAACGGACTCGCTTCTTTAAAAAAGTTACTCCTTGTTCATTTAAAGTAGGTTGAAAAAAAACACGACTTCTTGTTTTTTTCTAAGAAAACTCGTTCGCCCAGTGGTTTGCTGGGAACTATTAATATGCACTGACTAGAATGACATCACATGTTGCGCTGTCAAATTTAACCTCAAAAAAATAAAAAAATCTCATAGTCTCTCATAATTGAATTAAAGAACCGTAGGGAGCCAGTGGAAAAATGGAGATGTATTTTAAATATGTACCAATTACATACTTGAAAAAGTCTGATGATCAATTAGTGTTGTTGCTCAAAATAGCTATAGTTCCGTCCAGCAACTGCTAACAAGTAGTTGTTGTGCTCTAGCAAATTTATGGGAACTCCGCCTTACCCTTTAAAAGGTAATTATTGTTTAGGCCTAGGTGTTAAAGTTTTATGCTCATGCAGTTCTTCAATAAAAATTGTTATCCTACCTACCTAATATCTACCCTCTAGTGATGTGTTTTCCTTAACTTGAAATAATTTTGTCATTACACTGAAGTATCATATATTTTATTCGCTCCATTTTCTTTGTATGTAACAACTTCTTTTGCTATATTTTAATAAAAATTGATCGCTCTTTTTCCTTTAAATTTTCACAATTGAAAACGGATTACCTAGGTACCTTTTAAATTATTCCTGTACTTAGAAGAATTCGTATGAAATTTGTTTGAAAGACTTATGAAAGTATGTATATATCTTTTTTTCGTTTAGCATTTTTTTTATTTAGCTTCATACATTTTAGCATTTTTTTGTATCCTATTTAGCATTTTGATTTTTAAAATTCTGGCAACTCTGATAGAGACCCCCCATAGTAAAAAATGCTTATATTTAACTCCTCTACAAAAAACCGTTATCAATTTTTGGTAATCGTACTCGTGCCGACATGTTATGTTATGTTATGGATGTTATGATCCTTTTGAATACCGCTGTTGCTATTCAATTCATTTGTATACGTTATTGACTATCTTAACATACAAAATGTAATTAATTGACACGGAAGAATTAATAAATTTATTTCCATAGAATGAGGGGTCTGAGGAAGGCACTTACACTGCACAGCAAGGCAAGGAAACAAAATTCTGGGAGCATATTTAATACCAGATCATGAAGTTCGCCAAAAGTACAAACAAATATGCCGACAGCGCAAACAAATTATTCAGTGACTGTCCATAATTATAACCAACTCACTTCCTTGTTCTTCTGAATATCCTTAAAAATCCTCCTAACAGAGGGTGGAACACAACCAACCATTGTAAGGTGATAAAAGGTTCCGATCGCAGAGCAGAGTAGAGCAAAACACGTCTTTTCCTCCATAAAAATAATGCGTGTACCAGGAAGTCGTTTAAAGCTCTTTCTTTCCATATCGTGAAGCCATCGTAATCCCAAAGGAACAGAGACCAAATTAAAGTAACTACAATGGAAGAAACAGTTTCCTTTGACAAACACCCAATTTTCCTGTACAGAATCTAAGTGATCCCTTCTAGTTCGTGGAGTCTGTCTTCTCTAAATGTTAAGTCATGCTTTTTGTGCTTTGTTAAGATAGATGTTCAATAAAACACGTCTTGTTTGTGTGACAAGAGCAAATTCGATTTAATATTTAAAATAAGTAAGAAATTTATTTTATTTAAATTAGAGTTTGGTGATGATAAATTGCCTATAATATTTGAGGCTCAAGAACAGGTACCTACATACAACCATTGAGTTTATATACATATAAATATATAAATATAAATGTATAAATACTCAATGATACAACCCTCGGACAAGGCTCACGCCAAACTATATGCTCTTATATAACAATGTGGTGACGGAAATAATACCACGAAAATGTTGGTGCATACTTCTTGGCTTTTAAAAACTGAGTACAAATTTAAATATTGACTAGTTTTAGCTGAAGAGTTGGTTCAATAAAGCCATTGTGAACTGACTCTAATAATTTAGTGGAGGTATCTAAAAAGCTTTAGTTGTTACCGTACTTAGTTGAAGTTGAATTTCTGTTTGGTGAGTTTATTTAAAATGTGACGTAGTTCCCATTGTTAAACCGTTTTGTGTTTGGCGAATGAATCTGTTATGTTCGATATAGTGTACCTACCGAGTGGGCGAAGAAAACCCGAAAGAACGACAATAAACAAAAACATCTCGTAGCAACAACAACGTCTTCTCCTCCGTTCTAATCACCAGTCACCACACCAACACCAGTTGGCGGGCTTGTACTCATCCCTCAGTTGGCGCAAGTGGTAGTCACTTGGTCAATTGACAAAATCGAAGTGCAGGTTCACTTCCTGACAGGGGAAAGCAGAAATGACTTCCCAAATGGATTATATACAGAGAATTGACTGTCAGAATTCAAACAATCACTTAACAAGGAGTCTGATGATGAATAATTAGTGGTGCAGTTCGAATTAGCTATCATTCCTACCAAAGTGACCGTGTCTACGAGTTGTTGTTAATGTAATTCGCTCAAACAATAATTCATAGATACCTATAGATTTTAGATACCTACCTTACAACAGAATTTTTTTTACCTACAATATCTACTACTACTTATTCGGATGTAGATACTAATAATCATTTTTATGCCCAAAACACATGTGCAGAAATTCTGAGCGCTTCACTGCAAGCAATACTGCAGATGAAACAGATGTGCAGAATTTAATTTGCATCGGTGACTGTCAATGCGGGGAAAAATACGAGAATGCAACACAGACGACAAATAATGCCCGCCTCTCTTTTCCTCTTATGCATCAGTAGCTGAATTTAAAAATTCGATGCTGCCAAGTCTATTAAATTTAATTCACTGCGTTGCTATGCAGTTAATTTAGAAATAGAGACATGTGGCAGTGCTGCGGTGGGTGCAGAATTTACATAATAATATCACCACTTAAGAACATGTGTATTCTAATCTTGCTGCACAGTGAATTCAGCACGTGTGTTTTGGGCATTAGTGTCCAGACTAACTTTTACCAAGATACAATGGCGAAAATTTCCATATAAAATTATCCATATTGGCCGCCAAAATATTTAAGTTGAAGACTAAAAATGATTATTGTTAAGGCCCAGTAAATATATCTTAGCATGCAGCTTCAATTGTCCGTATATACTTATTCCAAGAAGACATTACTGTTTTCCCCTGTCAGGAAATTAACTTTGCATTTCGATTTGTTAATTGAGAAAGTAACTGGCTCTGCGAAATAAGGCCCCAAAAAATTATACAGGAAACAACAACAACGATTTTTAATACAATTTGGGGTGTTATTTCTTTTTTTTTGGCCTGATTTCCTAATGAAAATTGTTGTATTATTTCATTATGAAATAAGGCCCCAAAAGAAGAAATGCAATAAGACCCGGGGTCTTATTTCATTTTCGCTTTTGGGGCCTTATTTCATTGGGGCCTTATTTCCTGCAGCCAAGTAACTACGTACCATACTTATGCCAACTGAGCGATAAGAAAAAGTCCGCCAACTGGTGATTAGAATAGAATGGAGGAAAAGACCAACCTCTGTGCGTAGTTGTTGCCACGAGGTGTTTTTGTTTATTGCCGTTCTCTGCGATTTTCTTCACAATTTATATTGATGACCTACACTGGAATTATACTAAGCCCGTTTTAGTGCCAATAAAACATTTTTTCACTAACACACAAATGTAGTTAAAAGAAATAGTGACGAATTTCCCCCCTTAAGCGCACGAAAAGGGGTTACGTCGCTTGGAGAATCCGTGATCGAAAAAAGTCTACCAACCAACAAAAATTGAAATACAGGCCGCCCCGATATAAAGATGCTAGTACACGGTATGTAGCACGCCACATATATATGTGGCTCTGACGTAATTTTGACGTCAGCAAATGGTCCCAATGGGTACATGCTCTGTACAAGCTCTCTTTGTGCACTCTCTGTTGACGTCAGAGCCACATATATATGTGGCGTGCTACATACCGTGTACTATCATCTTAAGCATGCTTCTGAAGAGGAAAAACTTCACTTCACATCTTTGTTTTGTTTTGTAATTCCTTGAAACCAATTGCAGCGCCACCTACTGGTGAATCTAAAACTACCCACTCGAAGTCACATACCTACCGTTTTAGGAAGAAAAAAAGTGTTTCAGATTGATTTACGTTTAATTTTTTCGGTCTCACACTACAGCTTTGAATAGATATCGTTAAAAAAATAGTTAACGTAGTAATTTCTACGCACCTTTTCTGCACCAACTCTTACCTATGGTCATGAGATTTGGGTAATGATCAGAAAAATAAGATCGCGGCTACAAAGCTGCTGAAATGAGAGAAATGATTTGTATTGCTGGTGTAACGCGCAAAGATCGTCTAAGGAACACCAGAACACTTGAGGAACTCAATGTCAAGCACCTATTTCTCGGACGGAGCGGTCCATGCTTTACTGGTTTGGTAATGTTAAACGCATGTCCCCAACCAGGATACCAAAAAGTTATATGGAATTTGTACCATCAGACAGGCATCGTGTAGGTAGACACAGAATTAGATGCTTAGATGAAGTCTTTAATATCATCTCTGTCCGTTTGGGTATAGAATTTGATGACTTATAGTCGATGGCGGAGAATCAAGAGCTATTAAGCGAGAAAATAAATGAATGAATGAGGTATTTTCTAGGATCTACATAATTATGTACATATATCTGAGACTGATGAAAAACTGTGATATACACTGAAAATAAAATACCAGGTAATATTGACAAAATTCCATTGTAAAATTTCAACAAAACCAGTTTTGTTGAACTGAAAAAAAATTGTTGTAATGATAAATGAAAATTATCAATACAACATAAGTTTTATCAATTTGAACGATATTTTGTCAAACGGATAAAACATTTACTAAAAAACTGCTTTGTCAGATTAACAAAACACAATTTTCAGTCTAATAAATCGATAGTTTATCAATTTAACATATTTTTTGTTGAATTAACAAAGTTTTTGTTATATCCATAAAAACAGAACCAAAAACCACTTTTGTAAATGTCTGTAAAATTTACAAAACTTATGCAAAATGTTTGTTAGCCAAACAAAATACAGATTATCAATAATACAAACATTTTGTTGGAATGATAAAAATGATTGTAGATATGACAAAAAGTTTGTCGAATTGATAACACACGTGTTGAATTGATAAAAATACAGTTTAAACATTGTAATCCTTTGAATGCAATGCTATTAATGGCGCATTTTCACACGCGAAGTAGCAAGTAAGTAAAGCAACAAGTTTGTTTGTGCGCCAAATATAATCAGTGAAAAAAAACATTGCAAGTAAATAGATGAGGACATAGTCAGTGAACTAAAACTTTCTTCCATAAAAGAAAGCCACATATGAAAATATTTAAAAGGTAAGTGAAAGAAATGAGTACGATAATGTGTACTTATATCAAAATGACAGTTTCTTAGAGGTAGATCTAGATGCAAACGCTTTATTATTAGTTCTTAAAAAAACCCTGTTAAACGGAAATTATTTTAGGAACTATACTTCTTAAGGCAACTTTGAAAATCGCCTTCGGGTAAAATGCCAAATATTTTAACAAAATTCGAGTCTGTGGGCTGTTTACAAGAAATGTACATATTTGAGGAACCCAGGCCCAGCACATCTCGTGGTCGTGAAATAAGAGTTGCTATTGCTTTAGGTAAAATTAAAAAATTAAAACAGTATAATGTTCTAATAAAATCTTTATATAGTGCAAGAGGAAGATGTTCAAGACCATTTGAATGCAATTTTAGCGGAAAATTGTTCATGGGCTGAACTCGAAAATCTTTGGACGTCGACCTCTAAATACAGGCTTTCTGGAATGTTAAAATTGAATTCAACGGCCGAAATTATGGGTAAATGGAGAGCTTATAAGCGACCTCTTGGATAAAAATTGGTAAGAATTGCAAGGAATTTGATAATATATATACGATTTTTTAATTTGCAAGTTAATTTTTATAATAATTTAAATAGATCAATATTGACTTCAAGACTATGCTCCCTGATTCTGCAGATTTCGAAATCGTATGTGCTGCAAAATACGATCGAATCATGAAAAAGCTTCAGTCCAAACTAAAAGACGCATAGAACTTAGCGACATTGAAGGAGATGAATAAATCTCTATCTGTATCGGAATGTATGTGAGTATGATATCATACCTTATTAAATAGTTTAAAAATTGTTAACTGATTCATCGACCAAACTTTTTTTATCTGCTCGTAGGTAGGTATATAAACGCATTTTTTTCTTTTTCTAAATAGATGGGCGATTCGTTGGGTGATTCCTACAAAAATATTTCTTTAATGTTTAAAAAAAAAAGGAATTGAATTTAATTTGTTTAATTACTTTTTTTAAATAAATCTAATTACTAAACTTATTTGCTTTGGGTATCATTTATTAATACCTACTTTATTTCACAAGGGTATTGTAGACATATTTTGGATATAATTTATTTATATCTATAGATAAATACTTACCTCATACCTTCAAAATTAGGTTAAAGGACAACTGAAAGTGAGTATTAATCATATCGACAAAATAGTTTATTTAATTCAACAGAACAATTAATAAAAAATTGACAGATTATTTCTATTCAATCAACAAATTAAAATGCTGGAGCTGCAGCTGTTGCAATCTGTTTATAGATACAACAAAACACAACGGTAGTACTGAAAAAATATTTCTGTTGATACAATCAACAATATTTGCTGTTGATTCAACAAAATACAATAGCTGAATTGACAAACGACTTCGATATTATTAACAATGTTCTTGTTAATTTGACAAAAAGATAAAGGTCAAAATGATAAATTTCTCTGTAAAATGAAGAGCATTTTGGTTAGTTTAACAAAACATTTTTATACGTACAAACAAACAATTTTTGTTACCATAACAATTTTTTTGTCATCACAACAAATGTTTTGAAAATGATAAAACTTATCAAAATGTTGTCAATCTGATAGAAAGATTTTGTTGGACGTATATTGACAGAAAATTTGTTGAATTAAGCCTTATTTTTATCAAATATACCAAGGTTTTATTTTCAGTGTATATACAAGGCGATTGCTATAGAGAGCAGCGACAGCATTTATTTGGATGTGGATTTGTCATACGCGGCAAATTAGGCAAAAAGTCTTCAGCTATCGACACGTTAGTTAACGTCTTATGATAATCCGTAACAAGATAAAATTCTCGAACATCAGCCTCATATGCGTTCATGCCCCCACTGAAGAAAAGGACGACGCTACCAAAGCCAGTTTCTACGGGCTCCTCGAAAATACCTACGACTACGAGCAATGCCCGAAGCACGACGTTAAAATCGTACTAGGCGACTTTAACGCAAGAATAGGCAGGGAGAACATCTTTGATAAAACAGTTGGCAAACACAGCCTACATGACAACATGTTTGATAATGGACTTAAGCTAATGGACTTTGCTGCGGGGTGAAATATAGTTATAGCAAGCGCCACATCTCAATATCCATAATGGGACATGACTGTCTCCGTGAGGTGAGGGACTTTGCCTTCCTCGGTTCTGCTATAAATTCTGACAACAACATCTCAGAAGAAATTAAACGAATAATAACTCTTGCCAACTGCTGGTTCTTTGGGCTAAGAAGGAAAATTATGGCGCTGAAGCTTGGACTATATCTAAAGCGGTCACTTCGAGAGAAAGATTCTTCGTAAAATTGTCGGCCCCGTTTGCGTTGACGGGCTTTGGAGAAGGATATTCAACGACGCAATATACGAGCCGTACAGCGACATCGACCTGGTAAAAAATCGAGTAAATCGTTTAAGATGGCTAGGACAACAAATGGTCCGGCCCGTAGAGACTTCGAGTTTAACCCGGAGGAACTACGCAGTAGAGGACGACCTCGCTTTAAGTGGAAGGACCTCAACTGACTAGGAGTGCGCAACTGGAGGCAGTTAGCTAACGACCGGGCTACCTTGTTAGCTGAGACCTCGGTTCACGCCCAACTGTAGAGCCGGCTAAGTAAGAAGTATATCTGAGATTGCGAATTTGATTGACGATGAACTCTTCTGGCTCAAAACGGTACAGATTCTGATAAGACAAAAGCATATCATTTACGAAAGGTTTCAAGCGTCCGCACAATATTGGAGATAAGGAACCTCAGTAGTTGATGCAGCTGAAGGTATCTTATGTTTTCTGGACCGTGCAATCCACATATAAGTCGCGGCATTAATGGTAACTTTCTGGAAGCCTTGCCCCTGGTCTAGCTAATGATAGCAGTATACGCGATTGGGGAAGATTCTGTAATATATTTGCAGCTTTACGACGTCATACTTTCTTAGATTATTATCTTGTTGGGATGTGTTGAATGCTTGTATTCGTCCAATCGCAAGTAATCAATGTACAAAGTTGATTCAAAGACAGACATCTCCATCTATGTATTTATGTTTTTATTTCTTTAAACACAACCCAATCCGTCAAGTTTATGACTTTCTCCCAAGACTCGCTGCTATATTGCCATCTGACTCACTATCACGAGTCATCAACGATCAATGATCAAGCACCTATATTTTTTAATACTTTCATTTTCGCACCTCCTTTACTTCATTACCATCGAATGCACTTCAAATCGATGTCAATCGCTGGATAGAGAAAAATCAATCAATTTCTAGTCAAGTCTCATAAAAAATAATTTGCCAACGTTTTCTAATTCTTCAAACCACAAAGTATCACCAAGTTTACCACGACACAACAATGGGTTTTAAATACAACAAAAAGTCCAATCTCATCTACCATCTCGATGTGCGCGACAAACTGCGACAAAAACATTCCATTTGACAATACAGTTCAACAACAAAAAAAGGAAAAATAATAATTTATTATTAACTTTTGGAATTTCTCTTTCTTGGTGCGCGCAGGCCCAACCCGACAATAACAAAAAAAATCCATTTAGTGAAATCCCCGGTAAAAGATATACAAATAAACATGCTCATACTTTCCATACAGAATAATTCGAGGTGTCAATAAAAATCGACCGTGCCCGATGATATCTGCGAGCGCGATATTGATGAAATTCATCACAAGAATGTGACTGCGGCGTCAAAGAGAAAGATTCCTAGCCACTGACTGCAAAAGGTAAATAAATACAAAACCACTCAATCGGATTCCAATAGAAACAACGAAATAATGCGTGCTCGTGTGTCTGCGCACACATAAAAAGGTCTCGAAACCTAGATTCAGAGGTTATCCGACTGAAGACATAGTTTCTCTGGCACTCAAAAAAATTAAGTAAAATAATAATCTATAGCTTAGATATTGTGTGATAAAAAGAATAATTTTGTTTGTTTGCTTCTTGACTACATTCGTATAGATACTTCTTCTCGTTAAGGGGATGGAAAGAGGTCAAAAGGTTCTTGACTCTCATAGCAGACAGAAGCTGGGCAGACCATTTGCCATGATGATGCGTTCTTACGTTAAACATCTATAAAATTAGATACAATGTAGTAGGTTAAGATACTTTCGAATAATATAAGAAATTGCGGTTTTTTGTAAAATAAATCTTAAACATTTGTTTTTTTTATTATTTCGGTTATGTAAAAAGTATTTATATTACAATTTGCAACATGTTCGAGGTTGAAATGTGTTTAGATGAAGACAGAGCTGAAATAAAGGATTGCAGAAGATAGAGCTGTGAAATGAAAGATAGAAACATGCATTTGGTTTTTAAGTTTTCTTTTTCGTTTAATGAGGTTCACATGGCATAGATACAGATAGAGATAAAGATAGAATAGATGTATAGATAGAGTAGTGAGAAAAAGGGACTCGAAAAAGAGCCATAAAGATGAAAGAGGAAAGTACACTGATACAGATAGATTTATAGATGTAGAATGAAAGCGATAGTACGTATGTCGACTAGTTGCATGCAGCCGATCATAGTTTCATAGAACTACAATCGGTAATAACCTGAAACATGATTTTTTTTATCTCCTCTCGAGCTGTGTGCATATTTCACACACACACTCTCATCGTAACATAATTTTTTTTCTTTGAACAAAAATAAATTAAATAAATTAATTTAAAATAAAAAATTAACAATAAATCCGTTTCCTCATCAAAAAGAGTAAACGCTTTACCGCCTGGCTTGCTTGTAGCCACTATAAGCTACAGATTGGGCAACTGGTGAGCTGTAGGCTCCATGGGAATCCCATCCGGAACCACCGCTGGACCATCCACCCGAACCGCCTGTCGACCATCCGGCATTTCCACCTGAGTATCCGCCGGCACCGCCGCTGCTTCCCTTACCACCGCCGAAAAGTCCACCAAGACTTCCTAGTAAACCACCGCTACCACCGCCGCCGCTTCCACCACGACCCAATCCGGAGATACCAGCGAACAATGCCAGACCAAAAGCGATCACGGACACAATCAAAGCCTTCTTGGCAATCAACAAAAGTCCGAACATGGAACCAATGGCCAAAACTGCAACCTTAGCACCAATGCCCAAGATAACTGGAAGGAGCTTCTTGAGAACACGCTTCTTCTTGGTGGTACGTCCCTCAACAATCAGATCCTTGATATCAGCCTTGATGTCATCGGGAATCGCACGAGCAATGCTGCGAGCTGTGTTGGCAAAGTTGAAGTTCAACGAACGCTCTTGGAAGAAGTTTTTCAAGCTGGTCACAAAGTATGTGCTTAGTTCTGAGTTACGGGCCTCAACAGATGGTGCAACTTCAACGGCAATGGAGTTGTCATCAATCGATTTTCCCTGTCGACTGTCGCTGCTCTTCATCAGAGACACACCGCCAAAAAGCTCAATTTGTGGATTGTCAAAGATGGATTTCGCACGACGGAAAAGCTAAAAAAATAAATAAAAAAAAAATTGGGTTAGGTCAAGTTGTAGTGGTTATATTATAATAAGAGATTTTTAAGTGAAAATTATGACTCAAGAGATTACATTTTTTAGTCAGAAGTGGTTTTGAACAGTGAAACCCTACAAAATATTTGGGCCGCCAATGGCAAATAGAGTAGTCCAACAAAACTTCAATAAAAAAGTTCGTACAAATTATCTACCTTCACAAAATTGATAGATAACCGTGTATGGGATTTTGGGACAACAAGTGTCGGAATCTAGCTAAAAGAAAAATGCTGCAGCAAGGAAACTACTTTGTATTTGCTTTGGCTATT